>CM053627.1:153127741-153151428 GCA_028646595.1 Phalanger gymnotis | reverse complement strand
TTCCCCAAGAACCCCCAACCTGGACCTGATGCAAATCTTAAGCAGGCTCTGCACTCCTGCTCTGATCTGCCACTTAATTCCTCCCACCAGGTGGGCCTGGGGCCCAAAGTACCTGCAGCTGTAGTTCTGTAGCTGCACCACCCCTGCTGCCCCTGGGGCGGTGGCTGAACTGCAAACTCTTTTCACTCTGTCCCCCGCAGCTTTTCCCACTAACCTTCTCTGTTGTCTTTGGTGTTTGTGGGTTGAGAAGTCTGGTAACTGCCACAGCTCACTGATTCAGGGTGCTAGGGCCTGTTCTGCCCAGCTCCTGGTCTGGTTGGTCCTGCCACTGCCCATGCTGCGCTCTGCTTCCCTCCACTCTGTGCGTGATAGACCTCATCCAGTGAATATCCAGGCTATCTTGGGCTGGTTCCCTGCTTCCCTCTGCTATTTTGTGGGTTCTGCAGTTCTAGAATTTGTTCAGAGTCATTTTTATAGGTTTTTGGAGGGATCTGGCAGGGAGCTCATGCAAGTCCCTGCTTTCCAGCCGCCATCTTGGCTCTGCCCCCCTCTATTTGGTAGAGTCTTAAGAAATTTCACCATTTCATGATGCTTGTATTTGATAAATAGGTCAGATTGAATCTGCTGAGCTAAATTGAATCTGAGCACTTCAACTTCTTAATCCATAATATGAGTAGGGTGGTCTAGAATATCCTTTTCAACTTTATTATTCTGATTCATAATAGAGGATATAATTGAAAATGTAAAATGCAGATTGTATATAAATGATGTGAAGTACATGCAACCTTTCCTGTGTGGAAAATTGTTGTAATTTCTGGAATGGTATTAGTTATGTATCTACCATTATACTCCCTATGAATTTTGATAATAATTCTATAGTTTTCTGCAGAAAGAAATGTACATAATTAATTTATTTAACAAATAAGATATTAAATATTCAAAAGGCTGATTGACCAAATCAGTTTTTCATAGGAGGTAATGGTTTCACTTTTAAAGAAAGTTAAGAAGCCCTCTACAAAGCCCATAACTCCCTTTTTAGTAAAAATAAATGTAAGTATTGAATATGAGCTGCAAAAAGTAATGATTTAATTTGCTATTTATTCTTAATACATTATAAAACACATCAAAGCAAGAAATTAAAATTCCTTTTTTACCTCCCTTCCCAACTTAAGGGAGAAAATAGGAAGAGTATTTTTTTTGGAAATTATTTTATAGAAGATGGAGTATATGGAATATTAGTTTTTTTCACTTAAACTCTGATTAGTCAGTTCAAATAATCAAATTAGATTGAAAGAAGAATACTAGAATATGCCTCCAGAGAACATATTTTTACCTTCTTGTGGAATCCATAGGCTCTGCTTTCCTACCCTTTTCATGCTTAAACATTCTTAAGCTGTGTTTGCATGTGCAGAGTGGAAAATTAAGGTATTTCATGTGACTAATTAAAAGAAAAAAATGGTTTGGATTATACACAAAACAAAATAGTTTTTTGTTTTTTGATTTAATTATCTAAGGAACTGAGATAAATTATTTTGTGTGTCATAAAAATGCTTGGATGACTTTCTCAATTCTTTCTTTTGTACATGGAAATATCATTAAGACTTTCATCCAATCCTTAGTCTTAAAGTATTTCTGCTGTATCTAATCCCATTTCCTTTCTTTTTTTCCTGGTTTTCAGCAAATTGTGGTAAAACCAGTTGTTTATGCACAGATGCACCATCAGCTTATTAACATAAAGGTAAAAAATCACCACCAAACTAGAAGGAAAAATAAAGGTGAGACAAATATACTAAGGAGAGATCCAATATAATGTAAAGAGGGCTAGATTTGTAGTCAGGATAACTTTGCTGTGTCACTACTTTTGTGACCTTGGGAAAGTTACAGTCTTTCTGACCCCCAGTTTCTTCGAATATAAAATGGAGGTATTCGACTAGATAATCTTTAAGGTTCCTTCTAGCATAAATCTATGGTCTATTTAAAATAATTCTAACTGGACTGGTTTTAAAAAAGCCATTAATGTCAAAATGTGGGAATAAAGGAAAAGACATTGGTTATCATCACCATATCCTAATACCAGACTGACTATGGATTCTGTGTTAATTTAGTGATCCAAGGTTACACAACTTAACATTTTTCTCTATTACTTTTAAAGAGAATCATTTTATCTGCTTAACAAATCCGTTGATGATATAAAGTTAGGAGGTATAGCTAGCAACAGATAACATCAAAACAGACAAAGATTTGATAGGCAAGAATGTTGGACTGAATTTAATAAGATGAAATTTAGTAAAGGGAAATGAGCTATACAAGATTCAGGAGACGGCTAGATGGCAGAGCAATGAGAAGTTTGAGTAGATGGCAAGCTCAGGATACATCAACAGTGTGATGAAGCAGTCAAAAAAGTAATGCAGACTTAAATTGCATTAGTAGAAAAGGGGAGAAAATAGTTTCATGGTACTTCTGCATTAGACCACATTTGAATTACTATGTTCATTTACTAGTTGCCTTATATGGAAAGATATTGGTAAACTGGAAAAAGTTCAGAGGAAAGCAACCAGGATGTTGAATAGCCTGGAAACCAGGCCAAACAGGGGACTGATTAAAGGAATCATTCCCTTCCTTCTGAATGGAGAGTGGAGAGCTTTCACAGTCTCCATTTAAGCAGAGTGTCTAGGGCAGCCATCTTTTTTCCATTGTGTATATTGCCTTCCCCCCTTAGTTTGTAAGCTCCTTGAGGGAGGCAATATCTTCCTTTTTTTTTTTTTGGTATGTCTATTCCCAGAGCTTAACACAGTACTTGGCAATAGTAGTTATTTAAATCAAGATTTGCTGATTGACTGAAAAAAAGTTGAGAAAAATAGTAGCTCTCTTCAAGTATTTAAAGGGTTTACACATGAAAGAAGGGTCGACTTTGTTGTTATCTTGGCCCCAGAGAACACAATCAGAATGTAAGCTCCTCAAAAGTAGAGATTATTTCATTTTTTGTATAACTAGCAGCTGGCCCAGGCACATACTAGATGCTTAATAAATGCTTCTTGAATAAAGGAAAGTTGTAGAGAAGAAAATTTAGATTTTATATAAGGAAAATTTTTTTTTATGAATTAGAGCTATCCAAAAGTGCAATGAATACCTTAGAGGTAATTTGTTCTTTTTCAGAAGTGTTCTTCAAAGAAAGGCCAGAAGACCACTTGTTGAGTATGTCATGAAGAGGATTCTTGTCTAGGTACAGTTTAGATTATTTCACTTCTGGGGTCCCTTATAACTCTAATATTCTATGATTCCATGAGTGATATAACTTATAGAAGTTTAACTAGTATAAGGTAAACATAATGAGGAAGCCAAAAAGCCAAGAAATGACTCTAGCAAGCACACTTATGGCCTATTTGCAAAATGGAAGGACGTGGCAATTAACTCATGTTGAGGGATATAACATTCCTACAAGATTTCAGTATTCCTTCTAGACACCAGAAGGCTCTAGTCTTATAAACACCTAAGTCATTCTCCTGCTTCTTTAATGAGATACACAACCGACCAAATAAGGTCAACTTAATCACCCACAAAGGGTATGAGTGGATATAGAACATCTGTTGTTCAGGCTATAATATATAGTTGCATATCTTGGATAGATAGCTGATGGATAATGAGTTAGACACAGTATTGAAGTAGTTTTCAGTAGATATAAAAAATTGAAACACATATGTAATTTGACAACAATATTGAGTACATTTGCTATCGAAATTAGTTTGAATCCTGGGCTAAAAAGCAAAAAAAAAAAAAAGGTGGGGTGGTGGTAGTGGTGGTGGTAGTGGTGGGAGAGTATCCTTTTCTATGGTGTTTTCCTAAGAAATGCTTTTGCTGAGCACCTTGGGGAGTTTCCTTTTTTGGTAGGACCAGAAGAGCTATTCTCTTGATTTGGCCTATAGCGAATGGTTATTTTTTTGGAATCCCAAACAAGTAGCATAGCATAGTGCCTAGGTCACCAGACCTCAAGTCAAGAAGATACAGGTTCAAATCCCATTTCAAATGCTTGCTACCAGTCTGACCCTGTGGCAAGTCACTTAACCTTTCTGTGCCTCAGGTTCCTCTTCTGTAAAATGAGGGTGCCAGACTCATTGTCCTCTAAGTTCTCCTTTATGTCTAAGTCTTTGATGCTACTATTTTTGTAGATAGGCTGTAACTTCACTATGACATTGTCACAGAGTATAATTAGATACTACCTCAGTTCATTTAATTACTGAAAAAAACCCAAAAGATCTTATTAGAAGACAGACTTATTTTTTTAAAAGTTCCTGAAATATATGATGAGAGTATCATTGAAGTGAAGTTCCAATATAATATGCTTTGTTACGCTAGACTAGAAAGAGCATTTGTGAGACTAGGCAAGGCTTATAATCTAGTTATTGTTATTTCTATATTGGCAAGATGCAGTATATTATTGAAAAACATCAATTTTTTTCATTACTGTACTACAGTGAGATTTCCCTCTAAGCTATTGCTGTTTCCCTTTATTCTGGTGAATTATATTCACCTTGCGTATATGTAATACACAGGGGAGTGCTCAGGAGCAAGTACTTATCACTTTAAACCCATTTCCCACAATGATGAGTATAGCGTAAGTCTTTTTCTATTGCCAAAATATCTGGGAATGCTAATAGTTTGTTGACATACAATGTACCTAGGGTTTTTTTTTGGCATTTTGTGAGCAAGTCTGTTCACACAAGGCAAACATTTTGTAATTTATTTCATAGTCTTTGGTCACATGTTTTTAACCTCCTTTTCATAGCAAGTTTGGAGGGATAATTGTAGAGTTTAGAAAAGTGATATTTCTTTGGCTCTTTCCCCAACATTTAGTAGCAAATACTCTCTAAATAAATGTTTATGCTTGATGTCCTGCCACTAAAAATGGAAAGAGCCTAACTGGGGTTCAAGATGATGAAGAGTTTAGAACATGATTGCTTCTGCTTTTCCTCCTGGGTCTGTGATGTCTTCCATGCACCATTAGTTCCCATATCTGTGGAGAGGAGCTAATAATACACTCATGTATCTTTAACAACAATGCTTTTTGATAGGAGTTATAATTTGAGTTTGGATTGTTCTTGTTTATAAAGGGTGTCCCACAAGTCTTAGTGCAGTTTTAAGCAATTAAAGCTATTAAAAGCTTAAAACTGCACTAAAACTTTTGGTACATTTTTATAGAGGGGAAAAATCCTTGCTTTTTATATGGTTATCAGCTAAGTCTCACCTTCTACCTGGCTTTGAAGGCTTGGGAATTTGATTCATTAGGGTTCATATAGTAGAAATCGTGGACAGTATTTCAAAATTAATGCTCATTCTTTTTTTTTAAGCAGCTTGGCCTTGACACACTTTCATTATCCTTAGTGGCCTTAGACAATGGTGGTTGTTTGAATAGAGAACCATGTTGGTTCTTTCCCTGCCCCCCTGCTTCAACTTTACCCCTCACTTCCAAGTTATCATAGTTGCTTTTATCTAGAACTCTCCTGTATCTTTTTTGCCTTGTAGCAATATGATATATTGAATATAGAATTACATTTTACATATGTTGTAAAAACACCCTATGATAATATGTAAATAACTATATTCCAGCTAATTTTTCAAAAAATATTTTAAGTTGTCCATTTTTCTAGACTTATTTATAAAGTATTTTTGTTTTAAAAAGCATCCCAAACACTACAACCTACATTCTACTCAAACCCACAAGGATGACATTTTCTATGTGGCCATAGAAATTTAAGAAGGCAACAAAAATATGCAAAAAGGGGTAATTGCAAATTGTTTTATATGTTAATATTTTAATGCTTTCATGATCTTATCAATGTGGGCACTATATCCATCAGTGCAGGATACAACCCATTGATGCCTTATTATCCTACAAAATACTGTCCATATCTTTCTATGATTCCCTCAGAGAAGATTATACCAAACATGCTGGAGGCTTTCTTTTAAGAATTTTTTCATTTCGTGGATATAAGTGGAGCACTATGACTATCAGTCATCAGTTGCTTTGATACAATCAACTCACCCCCTTTTCTGATCATACATTTTTTTCAGTGCTATTTCATGGCATGTTTTGATTTTAGGGCATCATTAAAGGAAATCTTAATTCCTTGGTTTGTTGTATCCAGCCATTAGTATGTAGAAATTCCTCAGGGGTAGCTATTGTGTCCTCTTATAAATTTGGTCTCACAAGATTTAAAAAAATAAAGCTTTTTTTTTCCCTTACTCCACCCAAGATATTGAAAGTAAAGAAGGAAGATATGTCCTCTAAGACAGAAGCCAAATCAAAGGCTTAGAAGGAAGTTTGAAAAGGTATCCATGGCCACAAAAAGAAGAATATCAATATGTCCCCTGGTTTCCAGTGGCACAAGACACCTTGGCTTCAAAAGTATCCTCAGGAGCACATATAGTAGGCATTCAATAAATACTTGTTGATTTCACTTGATTATATGTGATCATCATTTCCTCTGACTACTAAGTCAGCTATAGAGAAGATTGAACACGGCAACACCTTTGACATTGTGGACAGCAAGACCAAAAATGAAAGATCAAGAAGGCTTTAAAAGAACTACATGACATTGATGTGGTCAAGGTCAACATATTGGTCCAACCGTAGAAAGAAAGTCTAAATCTGACTTGCTCCATACTATCTGGATCTTTTGAATATTGTCAACAAGATTACCTAATATTAATAATGGTTCACTTTTATATGATAATTTGTAAAGCTCATTACATATATCCTATTTGAATTATATGCTTTTATGACTTTTTCATGTATTTGTACATTTGGCCCATCACCTTCTCTACCTCCCACATATTTCAGGGGATTCTATTTGAATGCAAAAAACACATCATTGTAGGTTTTAGCACTCTTTGGTTGGCTAACAAAGGATGATCATTACTTAAAATAGTTTAAGCTGCAGAAGGCAAGGTACGGCTGTATGAAATGTAAGGATTCCTTAACTTCAGCCCTTGACTTCAGAGAATCCTCAATGTAGTGGAGAATAGGATACAGAATTACAGCTATTATGAGTGGTTTAATCAGTAGTAAGGTATTTGTTAGTGGTAGACTTGCTTAGATTACATGGTAGGATGTAAACTGATCTTTAGAGGATGATAAGGAGGGAGCTTTGCAGAAAACAGAGTTAAGTGCATGTTTTATTAGTACTGTTTGATTCACAGCCTATAACCCTGCCCCACATCTTCTCCCTACTCTCCAGATTTACAGAAATAAGGTAGCCTGTTTTCTATGCAATAGATTTCTTTCCTAGAAGACAAAACAATTTTATTTGTAAAGCAGTAGACACCTAAAAGATTTTCCAAGGACTCTCTATGTTCCTATAGAACCCTTCCTCATAACAAGCAAAATGAATCAACACATTGGCCATGTCTGAAATGTACATCTTACTCTTCATCTACAATCCATCACCAATATGATAAGAGGCAGGAAACATACTTCATCATCAGTTCCCTGGTCATGAGTAGTCACTGCAGTGGTTAAAGCTCTGAAATTTTTCAATGTTATTTTCCTTTACATTATTGTAATTATCATAAAATTGTCTTCTTGGTTCTGCTTACTTTGTTTAGAAGGCCAAAAAGGCAGTCTTAAAGCACAACCACAAAAAGAAAGAAGAAAATCTGAGTATTCCCTAGTTGTCAGTGACTCAAGACAAAATCCTTACATTTTGTTTATATCAAAAGAATGAATGATAATTCACAACTACCAGACTAAATGCTTACTTTTGCATCTATATAAAATTATTTATAAGAATGATTTATATATTAATCCATATAATCTTCAAATGGGGATATAAGTAAGAAACAGATTTCACATATATTTTATATATACTTGTATATGTACTTATTTTCTTCCTCAATAGACTGTAAGCTCAATGAGAAGAGAGACTCTTTAATTTTTGATTTTGTGTTTTCAAGTGCCTGGCAATTGGTAGGTGCTTAACAAATACTTGTTGACTGATTGATTTTCCACAATGGACCACATATTTATCTTTACAGAATTGGCTGAAACATGTAAAAGATACAAGATTCTACCATGATTATTAATTATTAAAAGTTTTTGATTCATCGTAGCAAAATAATGCATTAAAGGCTCTCTTCCAGCAAGGTATCTCACATACATCAAAATTATTCAATATTGTTTGAAAGATATAAAGATAGATACAATCTTGTTCAATAATCAACTTGTTGTAAAGGTGTTGACTACTTCTCTAGAAGAAATCCAATGCAAAATACCAATTGAAGAAGAATTCCCCATGAATCGTAAGATCCTACAAGTGATCTTGTTTATGGATGATATCTTATTGTTTGAATCAAGCCCCAGAACATTGCATAGCCTCCTAGAAGAGATCTATAAATATTCTAAAGAGTTAGCCTGAACCGTTCACACAGGAAAGACCAAATAAATGATGAATTTCTATTGTCTATATTATGACATGGCATTGGATAGACAACCTATAGAGCTTTTTTTAAATTTATTTTTTATTTTTAGTTTACAACACTCAGTTCCTCAAGTTTTTGTGTTCCAAATTTTTTCTTCCTCCCACTCCTCCCCCTAATCCCCCAAGATGGCATGTAATCCAATGTAGGTTCTACATATACCTTCACAGTCCAGTTGTAAAGAAGAATTATAACCAATGGAATGAATCATGAGAAAGGAGAAACGAGCCAAAAAAAAAAAAAGAAAGAAAGAAAAAAAAGAGAGAGCAAAAAGTTTGCTTGAATCCAAATTCGGACTCCATAATTCTTTCTCTGGATGGGCATACCTTTTTCCATCATGAGTCTTTTGGAGCTCTCTTTGAACCCTACATTGATAAGACAAGTCAAGTCTATCAATAGTCCATGCAGATACTGTGTGTCTGTAATTGTATATAATGATCTCCTGGTTCTGCTCTCCTCACTCAGCATCAGTTCATATATGTCATTCCAGGTTATAATGAAGTCCGTTTGCTCCTCATTTCTTATAGCACAATAGTATTCCATTATGTTCATATACCACAATTTGTTTAGCCTTTTCCCAATTGATGGGCATCCCCTTGATTTCCAATTCTTTGCCACCACAGAAAGAATTGCTCTAAACATTTTTGTACATATGGATTCCTTTCCAACTTGTATGATCTCTTAGGGTTATAGCCCTAGAAGTGGTATTGCTGGGTCAAAGGATTTGCACATTTTTATAGCCCTTTGGGCATAGTTCCTAATTGCTCTACAGAATGGCTGGATCAGTTTACAACTCCACCAACAATGTAATAATGTTCCAATTTTCCTACATCCTCTCTAGCATTTATCATTTTCCTGTTTTGTTGTGTTAGCCAACTGACAGGAGAGATGTGTTACCTAAGAGTTGTTTTGATTTGCATTTCTGTAATCAATAGTGATTTAGAGCATTTTTTCTTATGCCTATAGATATCTTTAATTTCTTCCTCTCAAAACTGCCTGTTCATATCCTTTGACCATTTCTCAATTTGGGAATGACTTGTATTCCTATAAATTTGGCTCAGTTCCCTGTATATTTTAGATACAAGGCCTTTACAACACTGGTTGTAAAGATTTTCTCCCAATTTTCTGCTTCCCTTCTCATCTTGTTTGCAATGGCTTTGTTTATACAAAAACTTTTCAATTTAACATAATTAAAATCATGCATTTTGCATTTTGTAATGCTCTCTACCTCTTGTTGGGTCATAAATCTGACAGAGAAACTATTCCTTGCTTTCCCAAACTGCTTATAGTATCAGCCTTTATTCCTAAATCATGAACCCATTTTGAGTTTATTTTGGTATACAGTGTAAAATATTGGTCTATGCCCCATTTCTGCCATACCACTTCCCAATTTTCCCAACAATTTTTGTGAAATATTGCATTCTTAGCCCAGAAGCCAGATTCTTTGGGTTTTTCAAAAAGTAGATTGCTATAGTCATTGACTACTGTATCTTGTGTAGCTAACCTATTCCACTGATCCACTACTCTGTTTCTTAGACAGTACAAAGTAATTTTGATGACTCTGGCTTTGTAGTACAGTTTAATGTCTGGTAAGGTTAGGCCACCTTCCCTGGCATCTGTTTTCATTAATTCCTTTGATATTCTGGACCTTTTGTACTTTCAGATGAATTTTGTTATTATTTTATCCAACTCTGTAAAATAATTTTTTGGCAGCACTGAATAAGTAAATTAATTTAGGTAAAATGGTCATTTTTATTATATTAACTTGGCCTAACCATGAGCAACTGATGTTTTTCCATTTATTTAGATCTGACTTTGTTTGTGTGAAAAAATTTAATAGTTATAGTCATATAGGACTTGGGTTTGTCTTAGAGGGTAGACTCCCAAATATTTTATAGTGTCTACAGTAACTTTAAATGGAATTTCTCTTTCTACCTCTTGCTGTTGGGCTTTGTTAGAAATATATAGAAATGCTGAGGATTTATTTGGGTTTATTTTATATCCTGCAACTTTGCTACAGGTTTTTTATTATTTCGAGTAGCTTTTTACTTGATTCTCTAGGATTCTCTAAGTAAATCATCATATCATCTGCAAAGAATGATAACTTAGTTTATTCTTTGCCTATTCTAATTCCTTCAATTTCTTTCTCTTCTCTTATTGCTACAGCTAACATTTCTAGTATCAAATTGAATAGTAGGGGTGATAATGGACATCCTTGTTTCACCCCCGATCTTACTGGAAATGCATCTAGCTTATCCCCATTACATATAATACTTGCTGATAGTTTTAGGTAGATGGTACTTTTAATTTTAAGGAAGACTCCATTTACTACTATGCTTTCTAGTATTTTTAATAGGAATGGGTGTTGTATTTTGTCAAAAGCTTTTTCTGCATCTGTTGAGATAATCATATGTTTTTTACTAGTTTTGTTGTTGATATGATCAATTTTGCTGATAGTTTTCCTAATATTGAACCAGCCTTGCATTCATGGAATAAATCCTACCTAGTTGTAGTGTATTATTCTCATGATAAGTTGCTGCAATCTTTTTGCTAATATTTTATTTAAAAATTTTGCATCAGTATTCATTAGGGAAATTGGTCTATAATTTCCTTTCTCTGTTTTGACTCTTACTGGTTTAGGTACTAGTACCATATTTGTGTCATAAAAAGAATTTGGTAGGACTCCTTCTTCACCTCTTTTCCCAAATAGTCTATAAAGTATGGGAATTAATTGTTCTTTAAATGTTTGATAGAATTCACCTGTAAAACCATCTAGCCCTGGAGATTTTTTCCTGTGGAGTTCATTGATGGCTTGTTCAATTTCTTTTTATGAGATGGGGTTATCTAGGAGTTTTACTTCCTCTTCTGTTAACCTGGGCAATTTATGTTTCTGTAAATATTCATCCATTTCCCTCAGGTTGTCACATTTATGGGCATACAATTTGGTAAAATAATTCCTAGTTATTGTTTTAATTTCCTCTTCATTGGAAGTGAACTCACACCTTTTTCATTTTCGAAACTGGTAATTTGGTTTTCTTCTTTGTTTTTAAACCAAATCGACCAAAAGTTTATTGATTTTATTGTGTTTTAATAAAATCAGCTCTTATTTTTATTTATTAATTCAATAGTTTTCTTGATTTCAATTTTGTTAATCTCTCCTTTGGTTTTCAGTATTTCCAACTTCATATTTAATTGAGGATTTTCAGTTTGTTCTTTTTCAGTTGCATACCCAATTTATTGATCTCCTTTTTATCTATTTTATTAATGTAAGCATTTAGAGATATAAAACTTCCCCTAAGAACTGCTTTTGCTGCATCTCATAAGTTTTGGTATGTTGTCTCATTATTGTTACTGTCTTGAATGAAGTTATTAATTTTTTCTATGATTTGTTCTTTGACCTACTCATTCTTTAGGATTAGATTATTTCATTTCCAATTAATTTTTAGTTTATCTTTCCATGGTCCTTTATTACAAATAAATTTAATTGCATCATGATCTGAAAAGGATTCATTGACTATTTCTGCCGTTCTGCACTGGATTAAGAGGTTTTTATGCCCTAGTACATGGTCAATTTTTGAATATGTGCCATGTACCACTGAGAAAAAGGTATATTCCTTTTTATCCCCATTCAGTTTTCTCCAGAGGTCTATCATATCTACCTTTTTCTAAAATTCTATTCACCTCCTTGACTTCTTTCTTGTTTATTTTGAGGTTAGATTTATCAAGTTCAGAGAGGGGGAGGTTGAGGTCCCCCCACCAGTATAGTTTTGCTGTCTATTTCTTCCTGTAACTCTCTGAACTTCTCCTCTAACAATTTGCATGCCATACCACTTGGTGCATATATATTAAGTAATAATATTGCTTCATTGTTCATAGTGCCTTTTAGCAGGATGTAGTGTCCTTCCTTATCTCTTTTAATTAGATCTATCTTTGCTTTGTCTGAGATTAGGATTGCTACCCCTGCTTTTTTTACTTTAGCCAAAGCATAATATATTCTCCTCCAGCCTTTTACCTTTACCCTGTGTGTATCCCCCTGTTTCAAATGTGTTTCTTGCAAACAACATATTGTAGGAATATGGTTTTTAATCCATTCTGCTATCTGCCTCCATTTTATGGGAGAGTTCATCCCATTCACATTCACAGTTATGATTGCTATCTGTGTCTTTTTCTCCATCCTATTTTCTCTCTTGTTTATGCTTTTATTTCTCCCTTCCACTCCTCAAAAGAGTTTTGTTTTTGACCACCATCTTCCTCAATTTTCCCTCCCTAATGACACCCCTCCCTTATCTTATCCTTTTCCTCTTGCTACTTCTTCCCTTCCTTCTGACCACCCCCCCCCTTTTCTTTCCCCTTTCCCCTCCTACTGCCTGTAGGACAAGTTTGATTTCTGTACTTATCAGAGTATGTTATTCCCTCCTTGAACCAAATCCAATGATGACAGTAAAGCTCAAACAGTGCTTTTCTCCCTCTCTTTTTCCCCCTCTATGTTTTGTGCCTCTTTATGTGACTTAATTTACACTTTTCTACCTCCTCCTTACCTCTTCTCCCAGAACAATCCCTTTGCATCCCTTAATTATGTTTTTTATCATCACATAAGTTACTTTATACTGACACCTTCAGTCTCTGTATATCCCTTTCAATTGTCATAACTGTACCATTCTCAACATTAACATATATATATAACACATATAAATCAATGTAATCCTATATAAGGATGTAAACAATTTTCCCTTATTGAATAACATAGTTTTAAACCCCTGTTTACCTTTTTATGTCTCTCTTGAGTTTTGTATTTGAAGATCAAATTTTCCATTTAGTTCTGGCCTTTTTGTCAGGAAGGTCTGGCATTCCCTTATTTCCTTAATTGTCCATTTCCTTTCATGAAAAAATATGCTTAGTTTTGCTGGGTAGTTGATCCTTGGTTATAGTCCAAGCTCCTTTGCCCTTTGAAATATCATATTCCAATTCCTCCTGTCTTTTATTGTAAAAGCCTCAAGGTCCTGCATGATCCTGACTGTAGTTCCATGATATTTGAATTGTTTCTTTCTGACTGCTTGCAGTATTTTCTCCTTGACCTGATAATTCTGGAATTTGGTTAAAATATTCCTTGGAGTTTTCAATTTGGGATCTCTTTCAGGGAGTTATTGATGGATTCTTTCGATAACTATTTTACCCTCTGGTTCTAGGACCTCAGGGAAGTTTTTCTTGATGATTTCTTGGAAGATACCACCTATTTTCTAGGTCAGTTGTTTACCCAATCTGATAGTTCACATTCTCTTCTAATTTTTCGTTCTTTAGATTTTGTTTGACTGATTCTTCGTGTCTCATAGAGTCATTAGCTTCTACTTGCCCAATTCTATTTTTTTAACATGTTGTTTTCTTCATTCAGCTTCTGTATCTCCTTTTCCATTTGATTAATTTTACTTTTGAAGGAGTTATTCTCTTCCAAATATATTCTGAACCTCCGTAACCATTTTTGCCAATTTTGCTTTTTAAAGATTTGTTCTCTTCTTTTACCTCTGTAATTTGGTTTTTAAAACCCTCTTTGAGCTCTTCTAGGAAAGCTTTTTGGGCTGGAGACCAGCTCACATTCCCTTTTGATGTTTCAGATGTGGGTATAGTGTCAATGCTGCCCTCTTTTGAATGGGTATTTTGATCTTCCCTATCTCCATAATAGGAATCAATAGTCTTTGGTCTTCTGGTTTGTTTTTTCACGGTGTTTGGTTTTTTTTTCCCCCCTTGCTTCTAAAGTGGATCTCTGCTTCTGGAGGTCACTGGGTTTGTGTTCTGTGGCCTCTAGTATTGTGAGGTGTGGAGGAGGAGTGGTCTGGCTACTGGAAGTCTCCTCTTCCTCTAGGCGTGCCTTACAGTTTAGGTGGTCTAAGCAGTTGTCTGTGCTGGTGTCTGCCACTCCCCCGGTTGTGCAAAGGCAAGTCTAGGGTCCTGGTGTTGATGATTGCTGGCTCCTCCCCTCCCCCCGCCCACCCACCAGGGTTCAGGAACTATTGCTGTTCTGCTGAGGTGCAGCCTGCTGGGACACCTCTCTTCCTGTACTAGTGTCCTTCCACCACCATAAGAGGGGGATCCCCTACCTTCCCAAGCTACAAGGCTACTGAAGCCCCCTTCTTCTATTTCAGGGTTTTTCCCAAGAGGATATTATCTAGGTGAGGAAGGGAGGGAGAGCCATTTCACCTGGAAATCATGGCTCCTGGAAGTTCAAGAAGGTGAATTTCAAGCCTTTAGATTGTGGGCTAGAGGCCTTAGGGCTAGCTGCTCCTGCAGCCGCAGGCTCTGCCCTGATGTCTCCGGTATTTCCAAAAGATTCTTGTCCTGGGTTGAGAGGCCTGGGGATTGCTACTCTAGCTGGTACTTCCACCTTGGGCCTGCTCCTGCTCCTGCTCCCACAGTGCTCTCCCAGACAAGCACACTGGCTAGGTTCCTCTGCTGTTCCTGTTCTTTTGTGGTCTGCTACTGTTCCATGCCTGGAGCTTCTGCCCCATTCAGTCTATTAGTGGTTTCTAATTCTCTCAAAAACTGCTCAGATTCACTTTTTTAGAGGTATCTGACAGAATTTCTGAGAGAGCTCCAGTAAGACACTGTTTTCACGTAGCCATCTTGGCTCTGCCCCTATAGAGCTTTTTCATCAGTAAATATATCTGGGACAGTTGGTAAAAGTGAGCAATGAACTGGATCTTGAATTAAATAAGAAGAGGAAATACAGCTGGATTGTCTTCAGAAAATTACGATTCTTTGTTAGTCACCCCATATTTTGAGTAACATGCTTCCTTCAGATATTTTATGGATTGATGTCTCCATACCCTCAGAACTGTGTTACCTCCAGAAAAGACTTCTATGTACATTTGGTCCAATTAGGCAGCTTTCCTCATTTTTGTTCCCTTTAGTGTCATTTCTACCTCTTCTATATACCTGTGGTGTTCTAATCCAAGCATGGTGCTGCTATTATTCTTGATGGTAAAAACAGTTTATTATGAAAATCTTAAGATATTTTCTATTTTTCTTTATTTTTCACCTGTAAATTCCTTGGAGATTATTTTGGTTATTTGATCTTCTTGCCAAGCTTTCTTTAAACTGGCTTCACCTTCTACTGTTTCTCTCTGTTTTATGAGACAATATTGTTTATAATCTTCTGTTATCTTTTTTTCATAAGATTTCATAAATGAATTTGTATTTGTTTGCAAGATAGAAGTTGTAAGGTGTTGGATTTTCACCACCACTGAGATGTTTTAATTGCATGCCATGTTTTCCTCCCTTTTAAGGTCTTTCTTCTATCTTTGTATTAATTTTGACCTTTGCTCTAAACAGCTGATTTAGCAATGACTCCCACATCACAAATAATCTATTTCTCATCAAATAAAATATAATTAATCTTATATGATGTCATTTGGTTCTCACTATGCTTAGTGCTTATTTTCAAATAAAATACTCATGATTTGGACACATTGTTTTACAAGCTGCACTCCAGAATTTCTCTACCATTCTCCAGAAACCTGGAAGCTTACTCTAGCCCTGGAATTCACAAATTGGAATTTGAACTCTATCTTTGGGCCTTTCCATCTGATTGGATGGCTACTCCCCAAACCTGCATTTAAGGAAGGCACCCATACCAACCATGTCTCATTCCTCTTTAGGCTACATTCTGGACTTCCTCTACCAAGCGGGATGTCCTTGTTACCTTGGTTCTTCTCCTCCTTTGCTTCCTTTTCTGTTCTCCCTGAGGGCGGGGACTGTTTTTCTGTTCATATTTATATTTCAGGAATTTAGCACAGCGACTGGCACATAGTAAGTGCTTAATAAAATATTTGTTGATTGTTAACTAACACAAGACCTGTACGTACTCTATAAGTCTTTGGATTCTCTCATTCCTTATTCCTCACCCACATTTCCAACCTATTTTGTGGCATCCTGACCAATTCCCATTTTTGCATTGAAGTCAACAAGTATCAAAGTGCATATTGATTTAATTTGGAGAGTTTTGTTGAATTTTCCATAGAATTACTCTATCTCTTCATCTTCTGCAACAGGTGATAGCACATAAGCTATAATTATTTTCAGTGTCCTTTTCAGATATTTGTCATGGTCAATGTAATATAAGATTACCAAATATTTCATGAAGTGATGTTTCTTATTACTTTAGAGAATGTGATAAGTAACTGCTAATTCACTGATTTACTTCTCTAAAGAGTACTTGTGGGTCATCCTATTTAGCTACAACTTCTTTCTTCTGGTTTCATTCATAGTAGGAATTTAAATATTGCTATGATTCAATTCCTCCAGTACTAAGATAATATTTTAAATATTGTCAGCCACATTTATTTCCCACTACAATGTATAATGTTTACAGATGGCAATGGCAGTTCAATATCTATTATACACAAAGCACTGTGCTCAGATCTGGGAATGCAAAGACGAGCATTAAAATAGTCTCTGCCCTCAAGGAGGTTACAATGTAAGAAAGTAATAAAAATAATGTAATCAGGTAAGAGTAATACAAAACAATAGTTTTGTGGAAGTTCCTGCTATTTTAATAGAATAACCAAGAAATGTATAAGTAAGAGCAGAAATAAATGGATATTTTCCCTGGAGAATTTGATGAAAATCTAAACTGCCTTGCCTGTCCTTCAGCTTTTGAGATCATAAATTTAATTAGATAAGAAGACAGTACTCTTCATTGTTTAAAAAACATTTATTAAACACAATTCTTTGTTTTCACTTCAAACATAAACTAATATTATCAGGTATTCTTGAATGATCTTATCCAAAGGAAAAATCTGAAACTAAAATGCTCCGTTTATGAAAATAAATAAGGGTGTTTCATTTCACATAACCTCAGGGAAAAACAAATGAAAATGTTGCCCCTAAATTGATGCCATCTACTGTTCATTATTTCAGTAAACAAGCCACTCTACTTTGCAAAAGTTGTAATCAGAATAAGCTATGTGTAGTGTCTGCAGCCTCTAAAGTGAAGTTCTACTTTGCATTCTTATTCCTAAGTAGCCTGATTCTCATCGTCCTCTGAGTTCTTCAGCACCCCACAGAGCTAGGCTAAATGCACAGCTTCATTAAGTAAATAGCAGCTCTGTATTTAGAACCCATTTCTGGAAATACAGAGTGCTCCATGGAGGTAAATTGGTGCTATAAAGATTAAGATATTAATGACAAGTTCTACTAAGTTTCAGTTGGGATTGTAATTAATTTAGCAAAAATTATTAACTAATTTAATTGTGTCAATATTAACTTTGTCACATGGTAGTGAAAAAATAGCAGGGTCTTTAAATTATTTCCACAGGATTTAGGAAATTTGAGGGAAAATAATCTAACAGGAAAAAAAGCCTCTGAAAAAATGTTTTAATTTGACCTTTTATGATTAGATTTTTGTTCTGACCTGTGATTTCACTTGTCAAGGGAACTCCTTATTTCAATGCAACAACTGTTTTACAACTATTCTGCAAGTTTTAGTGTTAATTAAAGTTTAGTTAACAAGTTTAGTGTTACACTGAGAGGTTAAGTGATTTGCTTTGGGTCTCAAACCAGTATGTTTTAGAGGTAGAACTTAAATCCAGGTATTCCTGACTCTAAGGTAGACTCTACCCACTATGCAACTTCCTTTGGAACTTCCATTCTTATTTTGGAATCTTTGGATGTTTTGTATCTAAGTTTAGGCCTAAGCATAGGTTTCTAAATGAATATTAAATGACTTATCATTTATCAGAACTATTAAATGAATAATATTTTTACAATGTTGATGCTTGGAGAGAGTATGCTGATCTCCATGTAGACCAATCATATTATATAAGGCTGTTACTGTAGACAGTTATATTTCAGAGGACATAGTTTGATGTATGAATATATTGAACCTATGTAATAGATTATGTTGTGACATGACTACTGTGATAATTTGGAGATTTCTGAGACTTGTATTATCTTCATTCAAGGCTCAGCCAGTTAGTTCTCTCCTCCCAAAATTACCTTGTGTATTTTATTTGTGTACAAGTTGTATTCTTGGCTCAGCAGAATGTAAGCTTTTTAAAGGCACAATATTTTGTCCTTAGGGTTTAGTCTTAGGTATAGCAGGTGTTTAATAAATAGTGGATAAATTGAAGTATGTCACATTAGACAAATGCATGTAAAAGGAACAGGTTATAATTTGAATATAAACCTTGGGATATATTTTGAGCTACAGAATAAATATAAAAGTCCCATATCCTGTGTGTGTCTAGCACCAAAAAATGCAGCTTCTGGTAAATATTTTTAACTCAATAGTAATTTCAAATCTATACTGTCTTTTGCTCTTGAATCCCTTGACTCCTTGTCCTATCACTGCTCTTCTCTTGCCAAATCTCAACCTTTAATCACATCCAGTCAGCACAATTGTGAGATGTCCTATAGTTGCTTTCAGCAGCTTGCAAGTAGGAGCAGAAGAGGTGGATGGTAGGGAGATGACACACGTAAAGGAGCATATCCACCACAATAGAGAATGTGGGGCTTACAATAGAGAATAACCCATACAGTAAAACTAAGTATAATTCTAAGAGGAAAAGGACATTTCATGGAACAGAGGATGTCTAAACATTCTTGATGAAAATGCCTGAAGTGAATAGACATTTTGAAGTGAAAATTCAAGTGCCAAGAGAAATGTAAAAAGGTATACATATTTATTTAACTTGAAAGGAATATAGGAGGTTTGTTTATGTGTGGACAGGGGGATAAGAAATAGCTTGTTAGAACCTTAATATATTTAGAATCATAAGTAAAGGTAAGTATGACAGAAGGTCCATGGACGGTTTTGTTATGTTTTGAGGGTCTTATTGAGAAGATTAAATTCCCATGGATGTGACTATACTGGGGAAAAAGGAGGAGGAAAGAGATGAGACTTATCATATAATAGAGGTACAGAAGATGAGGAGTATCATAGAAAAAAAGGGGTGGAGAGGATGGGTATTCCATAAACCTCATTCTCACCTGAAACAGATAAAGGAAGATTAAGCACAGCTAACTACCCACAGATATTTGGCATAAAAGTACAATA
The DNA here is from genome assembly GCA_028646595.1 of Phalanger gymnotis. Taxonomy (NCBI): domain Eukaryota; kingdom Metazoa; phylum Chordata; class Mammalia; order Diprotodontia; family Phalangeridae; genus Phalanger; species Phalanger gymnotis. The sequence continues at coordinate 153,131,909 of CM053627.1, read as the reverse complement.
AACTCAAAAGGGAAAAAAAGGAGGGGACAGAAACAAAGGAGGGGGAGTGAGGGGTCTAATAGTCATAAGCAAAAAAAAACCCTCAAATGTTGGAGGGAGGAATGAGAAGAGAAGATTAAAAAATGAGAAAGAAATAATAAACACCTGGGATTATATGTAAATCAAGGGAAAGAGAAGAACTATAACAGCAAGAAATAAAGCAATTTCATTTATAAATAAAAAATGTCACTGTCAAACTCTCTTTTTTGCCCCCTTCTATTTTGTAAAGAATGGGAGGCTGGGAGCAAAGGATACAAGATGACAAGATGAAGAGAAGTGCACATTTAATAATTAAAACTCTGAACGATATGAACTCACTCTCAAGATGGAACAGGATTAACACAATGGATTAGAAAACAGAATCGGACAACATTATTTATAAGAAACACTTTTGAAATATAAAAATTCTTACAGAATTAAAAATAAAGGTTTGGAACAAAATCTAGTATGCTTCAGCTTGAATTTAAAAAAACTAGAGGTAGCAATTATGATTTCAGATAAGGCTGTGATTTTATATATATATATAGTGCTTGCTTCAGCAGCACATATACTAAAATTGGAAATACTAAAATACAGAGAAGATTAGCATGGCCCCTGCACAAGGATGACACGCAAATTTGTGAAGCGTTCCATATTTTTTTAAAAAAAAAGAAAAAAGATTATATATATATATATGAATTCACTTATATGTATATATGTACATATGATAAAAAGAGGTAGGCAGGGAAATTATATTATTCTTAAGGGCATCATGGATGGTGGATTTTTTTCCAGCATCAATATCAATACTTAATATATACACACTTAATAACAAATCACCTAAATACCTAAAGGAAAAGTTAAGTGAAGGAGGGAAAGAGAAATAAACCATAAAACTGTATTAGTTGGGGATTGTAATGTACTCTTTTGAGACTTAGACAAATCTAACCAAAAGATAAATAAGAAAGAAGCTAAGGACAAAAGTAGAACTTTAGGAAAATTAGAAACAATACCTCTCTTATGGTTTCTGAAAGAGAATAGAAAGAAATTTACATATTCCATAGCTCTATGTGGTACCTTTACAAGAATTGAATATGTGCTAGGGCATAATGACTTATCCCAAAAATATAGAAAGGCAGAAGTGCTGAACATAGTTATTGATCACCATGTGATAATATGTGTTTGACAAAGGGCCCCTAAAGAAAGAATTAAAAATGATTGGAGACTAAATAATATTTTGAAGAACTTGTAGGTTAAAGAATAAGTTATAGAAATAATAGAAACTTTCATCAAAAAAATGGTGATAACAAAATATTATACTAAAGCAATTCTTAGGGAGAAATTTGTATTTCTAGAATGCTACTGTTCAATAGAGAAATAAAAATCAATGAATCAGGTATACAATAAAAAAAAACCCAACAACTTGAATGATAACAAATAACAAGTTCTCGCTAAGTAATAAAGTAGAAATTCTGGAAATGAAGAAAGATTGATAAAATTGAAACCAAAACATGCATTCAATTTCTAAATAAAACTAAGGGCCGGATTAAAAAAAAACAACTAATAAAATAAAATAGTTATCCATGCAATTTTTTAAAAAGAGGAAAACCAAATTGTTTTGATTGAAAATTAACAACAATAAAGGAACTCCCAAAGAAAAAATCCCTAGGCCCAGGAAGATCTACAGATGAATTATATCGAACATTCAAAGAACATTTAATTTTTAATATTACACAAATTAATCATAATAGTAAGAAAAGAAGGCACCTTTTCTAGCTGTCTCTGACACATGTATCATATGTTAATATCTAAACCAAAGAGAGACAAAACACAGAAAGAAAACTACAGATTAATATCCCTAATGAATATCGACATAAAATTTAAAATAAAAAATTAGTGAGTAGGCTACAATACCATTCTAGAAAGGTTATAAACTATGGCTAGGTTAGGTTTATACCAAGAATGCAGTGTTGCTTTTAAAAATAGAAGACTATGAATACAATAAATAAATTTAGCAGTAAAATTTTTAAAAAACCTTGCGATTATATGAACAGATGCTAAAATAAATAGGACTTTTGACAAAATATAGCTCCCATTTCTATTAAAACCTCTAGAAAGCATAGGAATACATGGATTTGTCTTTAATCTAGTAAATAGCATATTTAAATCTAAGAGCAAATGCTATATGTAATAGACAAAATTCATAGTCTTTCCCATAAAACCAGCGGTTAAAACAAATATACACATTATCACTAATACTATTTAACATAGTTCTAGAATTGCCAATCATAGTGAAGTAAAACAAGAAACAGAAATTGAAGGAGTAAAAATATGTAAAGAGGAAACAGAACTATTGTTTCTTGCAAATGGTATGATTTACATAGAAAACTTTAAAAAGTAGATTTCAGCAAATTTATAAGATGTAAGCTAAATCCACATAAATCATATGTTACTAACAATAGTAAGCAAGAACATCTAGAAAGAGAAATCCTATTAAAAATAATTACAGAAGCTTAAAAATATTTGGAAGTGTATCTGCCAAGATGCAACAGAAATTATGTGAATCTATAAAATAATTTTTGTAGAAATAAAGAGATCTAAATAATTAGAGAAGCATTAATTGCTCATGGGTAAATTGAGGAAATAAAACAAAAATGACAATACTGCCTAAATTAATTTACTCATCCAGTGCTGTATCAAACTCCCAAAGGCATATTTTATAAATCTAGAACCAAAGGTCAAGAATTTCAAGTGCATTAATTTTTTAAAGAGTGAGAAAAAGGGGATCTATCAGTACTGGAACATCAATTATCAATCATTAAAATAATTTGGTACCAGTTAAAATGTAGAAAGGTCAATTGGTGGAACAAATTATTTATATAACATATGGAAGTAAACAAACATAGCAGCATAGAATATGCTAAACCCAAAGATCCAGTTACTGGGAGAAAGGCTCATTATTGACAAAAATTACTGGGATTATTGAACAGAAGTCTGTCAGAAATTAGTTTTAGACAAGCACATCATATCATGTACCAAGATGAGCTGTAAATGGATACACAACCCAAATATAAAATCTCACATCATAAACAAACTAAGGGAGCAAGAAAGAAATTATCTTTCAAACCTAAGGATAGAGGAAGAGTTCATGATTAAATAAAGAACAACAAACAAGATAAAATGGACAATTTTTCACCATATACAATTTTAAAGTTTTGCACAAACAAAGCCAATACAGCTAAATTAAGAGGGAAACAGGTAAAAAGGAAGAAAATTTCAGCAAGTTTCTCTGATAAAAATCTCATCCAGGATATGTACATAACTGATTTAAATGTATAAATTAAGATATAGATAAATGGAAGGATAGAAAAAAGGATATTGAGTAGATGGTTTTCAAAAGAAGAAATCCCAAATCCAAAAGGGAAGAAAAGAGCACTCAGTCATTAAAAATTAGAGAAATGCAAAATAAAGGAACTCTGAGGTTTTGCCTCAAACCCATCAGACTGACAAAGATTACAAAAACAGGAAATAACAAATGTTAGAGGGACTCTAGAAAAACAAGCACACCAATATACTGTGATGGAGTTGTTAATTAGTCCAGCCATTCTGGAAAGCAATTTGGAACTATGCCCAAAGTAACTAAATTGTGCATACCCTTCAACTTAGCTATACCACTATTATATATAGACCCTCATGACATCAAAGGAAAAAGAAAAGGATCTATATGTATAGAAATGTTTATAGCAGCTCTTTTTATAGTAGCCAAAATTTGAAACTAAGGAGACGTCTTCCTTTTGGGGAATAGCTAAACAAATTATGGCATATGAATGCAATGAAATATTATCGTGCCACAAGAAATAATAAAATGTAGCTTTAGAGGAAATCGAGATCTCAAACTGATACAGAGCAAAGTAAGCAGAAATAAGAGAATAATTTATCCATAAACTAAACAGAGAAAAACTTTTGAAAGACTCTTTTGAAAGAATTCTTTTCTATTTTAATTTTTATTATTATTTAATATATTTAGTTTTCAGCGTTGATTTTCACAAGAGTTTGAATTACAAATTTTCTCCCCATTTCTACCCTCCCCACAACTCCAAGATGGCATATATTCTGGTTGTCCTGTTCCCCAGTCAGCCCTCCCTTCTGT
>CM053627.1:153086112-153127241 GCA_028646595.1 Phalanger gymnotis | reverse complement strand
CCCCCTTTATTGAATTTTCTCCCTTGACCCTGTCGCTTTTTGAAAGTGTTTGTTTTTGATAACCTTCATCCCCATCTGCCCTCCCTTCTATCATCCCCCCTTTTTTATCTTCTTCCTCCTTCTTTCCTGTGGGGTAAGATACCCAATTGAGTATGTATGGTATTCCCTCTTCAGGTCAAATCTGATGAAGGCAAGATTCACTCATTCCCCCTCATCTGCCTTCTCTTCTCTTCCTACAGAACTGCTTTTTCTTGCCACTTTTATGCGAGATAATGTACCCCATTCTATCTCTCCCTATCTCCCTTTCTCAATATATTCCTTTCTCATCACTTATTCATCTTCAACTCACCCTGTGCCCGCTCTCTGTGTGTGTATATATATATATCTATATATCTGCATATATATATATATACACACATACATATATACATACATACACATATATATATGTATATATATACATGCATATTACCTTCAGCTACCCTGCTACCGAGGTCTCATGAATCATACACATCATCTTTCCATGTAGGAATGTAAACAAAACAGTTCAAATTTAGTAAGCCCCTTGCAATTTGAAAGAATTCTTATCAATGAATGGTATTGCACAAGTTTAAATGATTAAAGATGAAACATTGCATTCACTTTGGTAAGGAAAGGGAGGTGGGGGAGAGACAGACACAGAGACACAGAGACACAGAAAGACAGAGATAGAGACAGCGACAAAGGGAGACAGAGACAGAGACATTTTCAGGCATGGCTCATGTGGGAAATTTGTTTTGCTAGACTTAAGATGAGGTTTTTTGTTTTTGTTTTTTAATAGGGCCTGCAGTGGGAACGACAGATTGTAAATGCATATAAAAATAAATAAATTGAGATAATATTTGTAAAGCACATAGCATAGTGTCTGGCATGTAGAAGTACTTAAATAAATGCTTATTTCCTTCCTTCCTTCAAAAAAACAAACAAAATGTGCTGAGTACACAACAAATGGATGCTATCTAATCTCTATTGGATCCTCACTGCAACAAACAAATCTTATTTCTCCTTAATTGATTGCCTGTCTTTGTTTCCACAAAAACTAAGGTTTGTACCTTCCCTTCCCTTCTTAAGTCCCCCCCACACCTCCTCTTCTCCACTTTCTTAGCTGACAATCTTGTTTTCAACTTTAATAGCTATCAAATAGCTATTTTTTCTTCTTTTCCAGTATTCTTATACTTTAATCACCCCAAAGTACTCTGGGATCCATGACACTGGCCTCCTGGCACTTTCTTAAATGAGAAACTCCCTCTCTTGACTGTGCATTGTTACTAACTATTCCCTATGCCTGGAATTCTCTTCTTCCTTAACTCCCTTTCCTGCCTTTCTTGGCTTCCTTCAAGTCTCAGCTAAAATCACACCTTCTATAAGAAGCTTTTCACTATCTTCCTTAATTCCAGTGCCTTCTCTCTGTGATTATCTCCACTTGATCCTGTATATATCTTGTTTGTATACAGTTGTTTGCATAGCATCTCTCCTTTACACTGTGAGAGGAGGGACTACTTTTTGTTTTTCATTGTTTCGGTGCTTAGCACAATGCCTGGCACATGGTAAGTGCTTAATGAATGCTTGTTGACTTGACTTAACTTCCTTAGACAATCCTCTGCAGCTACCCTTTGTGTGCCTTTGTATTATCGGTCTCACGTCTAGAATTTGTAGAATTTATCCTCTTCTTACCTCTACTTCATAGAGTCTCTCTATCACTTTAAGATACAACTTGAGCAGTATATCTTGCATGATGTCTTTCCTGATTCTTCCAACTACTAGTGCCTTCCCTCCCAAACTACCTTGTGTTTAATCATTTTGTAATTATTCGTATTTATTCGTTTTGTATTTTTGTTGTACTTAATATATATTTGTTGTCTTCCCAACTGGAACTTAAACCTCTTACAAATAAGTATTATTTAATTTCTTTGTACTTGTACCTCTAGCACCTAGCATAATTTCTGGGTTATTGTAGATTTTTAATAAATAAATCCCCACTCAACTTTTGGGGATAAGCAAAAGAATGAAACAATTACTAGTACACAGACAGTGAGTGGGGAGATGGAGTGCATTATATGAGGCAGAAGGAGAAGGCCTGTTTGGTTGCATCAAAAAATGTGAGAGGAGAGTAAGGTCTAATGAAGCTGAAATGATAGATTGGGGCCAGGTTGTGAAGGGCTTTAAAAGTTACACATAGGAGTTTATACTTGATCCCAGAGGTAATAGAAAGACATTGGAGTTGGTTGAAGGGGAGGGGTCACATGGTCTAATCTGTCTCTAACAACAATTAGTTGGCAGCAGGATGAAATCACTAATGAAATTAGAGCTATTTGATATTTTGAACTATTAATATTTTATTGGAAACTTAGGTTTTCTTTAAATAACTTATAACTTTGCTATATTACTAAATGATTTAAAAATACCTTGTTTCTAATTTTTATAGTAATGGACTTCCTATTCTTTAATGGAAGTAAATGGAAAAATATGATAGGATTTACCAATATGTAAACTTTTCAGGAATTCATCTGCTCTGTAAAGTAAGATTCAACTGTAGTTTATTTTTAAAGGATTTAACACTCTAAATGACCCTGTGCTTTTCCAAAAAACACAGACCCATCTTTTTTATTAACAATATTCTACTGGTGTTACTGTATGGCTACAAGTCATGGAACACTATAGTTTCCAAAGTATTACAAATGAATATCACTCAGAGGACAGTGGAGATATGTAAAGTGCATGTGAGCAGGCTGCAACCCTTAGTAAATAAGAAACTGTGAAAAAGATCTAGAGCAAGGGAGATAACCTAAGGAAATATATAATTAAAAACCAAGGCGGTCTGTACCTTTGGCAAAAGCAAGAGATAGCCAACCTATAGACTCCATTGGTACCTTTCTGATCCCAAAGGAAAATGAGGAAGGACTACAGAGTGTTGAGTTGTGCCTCTGTGAAGAACTATGGGAGGAATGAAAAAGTATCATAGTGACTAGGCAGGCATGGATGAGTCACAACCTGCATAGTTGGAGGGAGCATCCACACTGAGATCACAGGTCCATTTGAGCATTTTTAGTTTTTAGGTTATATTTTCTGTGCTTTGTATTCAAAGATACAGCTATTGAATATACAAAGTTGAAAGCACCATCCATAATGGAATGTTGAGTACTTCCCTGTTGTTTAAAAATGTGATTCAACAAAAATTTGTTAAATACTTTAAAAGTAAATTATAGGTGAGTCTTATTTTATAGAAGAAATGTATTCCTGATGACTTTGGCTATGCAACAAAACCATCTGCTATGTGATGGAGAGAGAAGACACAATGAAATAATTTCTGTAATTTTTCTACTGGAGTACAGTGATATGACGTGTATGTGGAGAAGTATAATATAAAATAGTACATGATAAGGCAAAGGTGAGAATCCAGGCAAAATTCTGTAAGAGAATTTGAGGAGGAAAAGAACATTTTCAGCTTCAGGGATTAAGGAAGATTTCATGACGAGGCAGCAAGCAACTACATTGAAATTTGAAGGAAGATAAGGATTCTAAATGCAATGAATGAGGAAAGAGCATATTATGCAAATAGTGAGGTGGATTAAATTATTATTTTGAGGTTAGGAAACAGCCAGTAGTAAAGTCTGGCTGAAACAGAATATTTGAAGTGGTGTAATGTGAAAGAAGACTAGAAGTAGAAGGTAGATTAGAATTAGGTTGTGAAGGGCCTTAAAACCCAGGCTGAGTTTGTGTTTTGTATGCAAGAAGATTCTGGACAGGGGAGCAATATGGTCAGACTTTTGTTTTAGAGGGAGGCGGCAGAAAGAATGTTTGACTTGCAGTGATTAGAGACCAGGCTTTCAAACCTTCCTTTCACATTTATTACTTACGTGACCACACGCAAATCAATTAGCTTCTCTGAGTTAGTCTCTTTTCACAAAATTGAATAAGATCAACAAGGGAGATCATCTAGTGTAGGGAGAAAATGGGATAGAGTCTTGTAGGATATCCACATAGAGGATAAGAGGCCACTAACCAAAGAAGGATGCTGAGAAGGAGCAGTCAGACAAACAGGAAAAGAACCAGAAGAGAGCAGTGTCACAGAAGCCAAGGGAAGAGACTATCCAGGAGGAAGGACTGATCAACAGTGTCAAAAACTGTGTTAAAGTCAAAAGTTATGAGGAGCCTGTATTGGGATGAGCATGTTTGAGGATGAGCCTATGTAGGCCTGTGTATCTGGCATTTGTGGATTTGACCTGAGTTTTCTGACCTACTTTTTGGAACATAGGTGCTCAGTGTTGAAGTACTTTGGGATGATGCAGTAATGTCTTGGATCCTATAAAACAGCAGGAAGAAGGGCTATATCAAAGAGGATTGAAACTGAGTCCAGAAGAGCTACCCAATCAATAGACTTTTTAAAAATTTATTTTTAAATTTTATTTTAATTTATGGAATAAAACAAGCATTTCAATAACATAGTGTAAAATAAAAATATGTACACAAAACTGCAAATCTGCTATGTACAACTTGCTATTCCATTTAAATGTACAACAAAATTATCATGTAAATTTATTTGTTTTCCTCCTCCATCTCACCCTTGAGATGGCTACCATTAGTCACAAATAGATGTATAGGTATATACATATATATATATACACATATATATACACACACATACATATATGTAAAATTATTCAATACGTACTTCTATTTATCAGCTCTTCTCTGGATGCAGATAGTGTCTTTCTTCATATGTCCTTTATAGTTAATTTGGGTATTTATAATAGCCAAAATAACTTATTCATTCAAAGTCGTTCTTAAAACAATATTGCTCTTACTGTACACAATGTTCTCTTGGTTGTGCTCATTTTGCTCTTCATTATTTCATGCAAGTCTTTCCATGTTTTTCTAAAATAGTTGAGCTCATTGTTTCTTATAGCACAGTAATATTCCATCACAATCACATACCACATCTTGTTCAACCATTCCCTGATTGATGGACATCCCTGCAATTTCCAGTTATTCGCCACTGCAAAGAGAGCTGCTATAAACATTTTAGAATGTATGGGTTCTTTTCCTTTTTTCCTAAACCATCTTTGGAATCAACCAAGTAGTGGTATTGCTGGGTCAAAGCGTATGGGTAGTTTAATAACTCTTTGGCCATAATTCCAGATTGTTCTCCAAAATGATTTAGATCATTTTACAATTCTACCAACAATGAATTAGCGTCCCAATTTTTCCACATCTTTTCAACATCTGTCACTTTCCTCTTCTATCATTTTAGCCAATCTAGTATGTGTAAAATGATATCTGAAGGTTGTTTTCATTTGCATTTCTCTAATCAATAGTGATTTAGAAAATTTTTATATGATTATAAATTGTTTTGATTTCATTGGGAAACCATGTGTTCATATCCTTTGGGCCATTTATCGATTAGGGAATGACTCATATTCTTATAGATGTGACAAAGTTCTTTATATACTATAATTATGAAACTTTTATCTGATAAACTGTCTATAAAATTCCCCCTCCAATTTTCTGTTTTCTTTCTAATCTTGGCTATATTTGTTTTATTTGTACAAAACCTTTTTAATTTAATGTAATCAAAATTGTCCATTTTACATCTGTTTGCTATCTCTTGTTATTCATAAATTGTTCACCTATCTGTAAGTCTGATAAGTAATATGCTCCATGTTCTAATTTTTTTTGGTAAAAATCTCTCTTTATATCTAGGTTAATTAATAGACTTTAAAGGAATAGATAATTTTTATTCTTACTCTCTTGCTCTCTCTTGAGTATATAGACAATTTGGAGCTCTCTGTGGGACTTGGATGAGTGAAAGTGTATTTCCGCCCCCCCTTCTACCCCAGCACTTTGAATATGTGACAGTTAAGTGATTCTGAGACAAGATCTGAAGAATCTGGCAGTCTCTTCTTTGTATTTCTTTCCCTGAGTATAAGGAACTGAACAGTATCACTGACATGAATGTTTCCAGCCTTAGAGGCAACCTCCTGAATTTGAGAAGAGTTATTTGGAGTCAACTGGCAGTAGAAGGAATTTTCTGCAACAATATCCTTCTCAGAAGGGATGAGCGCTGAAAGGAAGATAGGTCCAAGTTAAGGCCTCGCTTGATAGTAGAGTCAAGGTGAAGGTGAAGTGATTGTTCAGCAATTCCATAAATTGTTCCCTATTTTGAAATTTTAAGTATCAACCTCCTTGGAGAGTTCCACAGAATTTATGCACTACTTAAGTCTTTGTCAATCCATTCATATGAGATTTTTCGAGTTTTAAGCATTTCTTTTGTGTGGAGGTAATAAATAGCTGTCCTATACCAGATTTACATTGTACATTGAATACCTTTCTATTTCCGTTATGGGAAGCTGTAGATAATGAGCCAAAAAGATCCTTTAAGCAAACTTCCCCTGGGGCTCTGGACGTGGGGTATAAAAAGCCAGAGACAACAAGAAAGAGCCTAAATGCTTTCTTCAGAAGCTAGTCACTATTAGATATCCACTGAGTACCAATATGAGTCCACTGTTAAGGTCTCTTAGTGACAGATGACATCTCCACTTCTTGGCAAAGGTCTGTTGTTACATATGACAGTAGCTTTAAAAGGTTTGGTAAATTAAAGACCTAAGCATAAAACAAGAGTCAAGCAAAGAATCAGCAGTGTCAATGTTAGAGTCACCAAGAGTAAAGGTAGGAGTGGAGGTTGAGGTAGAGCAGAAGACTGTGAGCAAGGCAATCAATTCATTGGACAAGGAAGAAGAGTGACCTGGAAGTTGTAGATGACAGCAACAAGGACAAGGTGATAAAGATGTATAGTGTGAATTTCAAAGAAGGAGCAGTTGTTGAATAATAGAGAGAGAAAGTCTAGAAGTGGAAGTAGGAAACCAGGGGCTTGCTGACTCTTCCTCCTGGCCCTGCGTTTGGGAAACCTAGGTAAGGAATGGCCAACATTATAGAGGGTGGCAAGAATCTCTGGTTATGATTATCTTTATCTGTCAGCTTTTAGGTTTTCAGCACTGATTCCTCTGCATATCCAGAAAACTTCCCTTCTGATTCTTTTGATAAAATTCCAACTTCCTAAAGCTACTAGTCCCTATTTTCCAGATATAAACTATACCTCCAGCTTTCAGAATGAAATGGGTAGCTCAACTAAGAAAAAGCTCAAAGGAAAATCCCATTCTAAAGTAATATTAAAAACCTCTTGATCAATCCAAATGAAAGTAAAGCTTGGTAGTCTTCAAATATTCAGCCATAGCAATAGCTTATTCATTAGTATAAAGTATCTTCAATAAATGCAATAAAGTTATTTTAATAGAATATTAAAGAATCTCTAAGTTTATTAAAACTGACAAAATAGACTCTTGTTTGGTTCCCATTTCATATAAACATTGTTTATCTCAACAATCCTGCTCAGAATTGATTCCTTCCTTCATCTGAAGGACCCATTATCAACTTTAATAGGACCCAAATTGAGCCCGGTTAGAAAAATAGGATATATTGCTTCTCAAGTCTTCAGCTTGTCTTTATAAAAAAATAGCTTATTGGAATTGACAATTCAAGCCAAATTGAAGAGAATTATATTAGCATATATACAGTTCCCAAAGGCAAGAGAGTTGAACCCCAGAGCTATAATGGGATAAGACACAGGAATTAAGAATTAAGTATTTATACTTGAGACAACATTGAACTTAAAAAAGGGTTTTTTTTGAGGCATAATGGAGAAGATGGGGGACCAGGTCTACAATGGTTCAGGGAGTATCACACTAATGAAATCACAGATATTTTCAAATATTGGATACAGAAAAACAAAGAGATAAAATGAATAGGAGATGCAAGATATTTTTAGACTTTCAATTCATCATAGAAATGTGTCCACATAAAGAAAACAGGATATTTGGACTTTTCAGTATTATTTTTATTCACCATAATAATGCATTTATATGGAGAAAACATGGTGTTCAAGTTTTGCTATAGTATTTTTATCATAGGTTTTTATGGGTGTGAATAGAGCATATATAACTGTCACCTATAGTGAGAAAAATAATCACCCAGAAAGCTATCACCATTTTCCAGCTGTCAAAAATTGAAATTAGGAAAGCAAGTTAAAATTCAGAGCCCAGATTTTATAAACTCTCCTCTGAATATGAGAGGAGCTAATTTTCACTGGAGCATGTAGGAGTATCTATACCTATCTCCATACAAAGCCATATTTGTTGCTACATGGTCTGCTGCTACCTTTATATCTGGATCTCATAGTCCATGAAAGATGCTTGGCCCAGCATTGAACAGGAAAGGATCACTTAAAGCATAACTGCAATGGTCTTCCTGTCATTTTAAGTCTGCTATGCTAACACACATGCACATATAAGCATATATAAAGTGCTAAGAAAAGTTAAAGCATTCAAGATATTGTTACTGTAGTGGGGAGTATGTGGAGAAAGATGGCGGTTAGTTTCTTAGAGATAGAAGAGCTTAGGTTTGAGACTATGAGCAAGGGATTGAGTAGGATGTTTCTGCCCATGCAGAGGTTGGGGAACACAGCTAGGTGAGATACCAGCTGATTTAGTTTTACCCTGGATTTATTGTAGTCAAGATACTCAAGGCAAAGAAACAGAGCACATGAAGCTGGTGTATTTTTGGAGAAAACTGGATAATACATATTTGGCATTTAGTCAATTCTTATTGATTGATTGATCCTTACTTATTGTCACTTGTGCTTTAAAATCACTGAATGTCAAAATATATGTTGATTCAAAAATTAGGAGGGAAGTAGAAAATTGGGAGAAAATCTTTACAGCCAATGTGTCTGATAAAGGCCTTATATCTAACATATACAGGGAACTGAGACAAATTTATAGGAATAAAAGTCATTCCCCAATTGAGAAATGGTCAAAGGCTATGAACAGGCAGTTTTCAGAGGAAGAAATTAAAGATATCTATAGGCATATGAAAAAATGCTCTAAATCACTATTGATTAGAGAAATGAAAATAAAAACAACTCTTAGGTACCACATATCTCCTGTCAGATTGGCTAACATGACAAAACAGGAAAATGATAAATGCTGGAGAGGATGTGGGAAAATTGGAACATTAATACATTGTTGGTGGAGTTGTGAACAGATCCAGCCATTTTGGAGAGCAATTTGGAGCTATGCCCAAAGGGCTGTAAAAATGTGCATGCCCTTTGACCCAGCAATACCACTCCTGAGGCTGTGTCCCAAGGAGATCTCATGGGTGGGAAATGGACCTGTATGTACAAAAATATTTATAGCTGCTCTTTTTGTGGTGGCAAAGAATTGGAAATTAAGGAGATGCCCATCAATTGGGGAACAACTGAACAAGTTGTGGCGTATGAATGTAATGGAATACTGTTGTGCTGTAAGAAATGGGGAAGATACGGACTTCATAATAACATGGAAAGACCTACATGATAGGACACTGAGTGAGAGGAGCAGAACCAGGAGAACATTATATACAACCACAGACATATTGATTCTGTGATGACTATCTTTGATAGACTTGGCTCTTCTCAGCAATACAAGACTCAAAGACAGCTCCAAAGGACTCATGATGGAAAAAGGGAGCTACATCCAGAAAAAGAACTATGGAATCTGAATGCAAATAGAGGCAAACCATTTGCTCTCTCTCTTTTTCTCTTTTTATTTCCTCTTTTTTTTCATTTTGTTTCTTCTTCTCTCATGATTCATTCCATTGGTCATAAATCTTCTTTGCAACTTGACTATTGTGTAAATAAGTTTAGCACGAAGGTTTACGTAGAATCTATATCAGACTGCGTGCTGTCTTGGGAGGCAAGGGGGTAGGGAGGGAAGGGAAGAATATTTGAAACTCAAGAACATGTAAAACTAAGTGTTGTAAATTAAAAATAAAAAAAATCTAATTTAAAAAATAAAAAAATAAAAAAATCTTGATTTAAATTTCAAAGGTCTTATTGAATTTTTAAAATAGAATTTCTTTGCCCTGCACTTTCTTTTCCCTGCACTTAAAGAGCATGGAATCTGGTCCAGATAATAGCATGTACTTATAAAAATACATTCAAAATAGATACATAGTAGTTTTTAGGGGGCCTTAACAACTGGAGGATCAGGAAAGGCTTCATGTAGATGGTAGCATTTTAGCTGAATTTTGAAGGAACTAGAGATTCTAAGTTGTGGAGATGAGGAGGGACCACCTTTCAGAGATAAGGTGCAGTCAATTTAAAAGCAAAGAGATGGGAGATGGAGTATGTTATGTATGAGAAATAGTTATAAAGGCCAGGTTGGCTGTAATGTAATGCATAGGAAGGGAAGTAAAGATGACTGGAAAGTTATTTGAGTAGGAGAGTGACTTGCTCAGTCTTGTGCTTTAGGAAAAACATTTTGGCAGCTGAATGGTCTATGGAGATTTGAGTGGGGCTAATTAGAAGACTATTTTAATCATCTAAGAATGGTAAGAAGTGATACCTGAATTAGAGTAGTGGTTGTATGAACTGAGAGACAGCGATGAATATAAGAGGTGTTGTAGAGATAGTAAAAACAATATTTGGCAATTGTTTGTTTATATAGGGTAAAGAAGAATGAGGAATTGAGGATACTACCATGGTGATGATCATGTGTGACTAGAAGGATGTCAACAAAAATAGGGAAGTTTGAAAGAGGGAAAATTTTTTTGGGGAAAGATTGTGAGTTCTGTTTTAGACATATTGCATTTGAGATATCATGTTTTGGGACATCCGGTTTGAACTACCCAATAGGAATTTGGTGATGTGACTCTGGAGCTTAAGATAGAGACTAAGGTTGGATGTACAGATCTGGAAGTCATTAGCACAGAGATGATAATTAAATCCATGTGAAGTAATGAGGTTACTGAGAGTATAAGAAGAAAAGAGGGCCTGTGATAAAGGGCCTGTGATAAAGCCTTAGAGCATACTCATAGTTAGGGGGTATGATATGGATGGTGGTTCAGCAAAGGAGATTGAGGAATGATGAGACAATTACGAGGACCAAGAGAGAACAATGTCATGAAACTCCAGATAGGAGAGAGTATGCAAGAGGAGGGTATAGTCAATAGTATCAAATGTGGGAGAGAGACCAAGAAAAGTGAAAGCTGAGAGAAGACCATGAGATCTGGCAATTAAGAAATATTGGTAAATTGGGAAACAGCAGTTTCAGTTGAGTTGAGGTTGGAAACAAGATTATAAAGGGCTGAGGAGTGAAAGGAGAAGAAACGAAGGCAAAAAATGTAGACAGTTTTTCCTCTTAGGAGTTTGGTAGAGAAAGGTAAGAGAAGTATAGGTTTATAGCTTGAGGAGATGGTAGAGTTTAGTGAAGATTTTTTCTTTTTGGATTGGGCAATATAAGCCTATTTTTAGGCAGCAAGGAAGGAGCCGGTTGCAAAGGAGTTGAAAATTGGGAGGGTGAGTAAGGGGAGGAGTCAGCTAGAGGAAAGGGTACATGTGGAGTAGATGAGAAAAGAATGAGGGATAATGTCAGTGGGAATAAAATGCAGAAAAGGGGAGAAGAGCTAGAACAAGTTGAAATTATTTTTGTAGTGGTCTTCTTACAAATACTTATGAATACTGCAATATAAGATGATCAAATGTTTCATGAAATTGGGTTTTTTGTTCTTGGACACATGATAAAATAATTTCCTTTATCCGCCTTTCTAAATTTGTAAAGTTTGTGAAACAACTAAAAATCACTTTCTTAGCACTATCTGTCCCTTTTCCTGCCACTCTTCCACCATTACTGCAGAAGTAGAAGGTGGCCATATAACACTGAGGGACAGTTTGTATTTTTTGGTTTCATTGATTGCTATTTTATTGGTAGCAAATTTTCTTATACTAAGTAAGCTAGCCTGGTCCTCAGAAAAAAAGGGTATTTGGTCTGTCACTGGGACTATATTTTCATCGTGAGCCTTGGATTACCCCCATCATCCACTACCTTAACTTCTATACATGTGCCAAACAAAGATAGGGAAAAAAATCACACAATCATTCTGACTAGAGCCACTACCAATGTACTTACATAACCTCAATTGGGCCCTCACTGCTGCTGGGCAATTCTTTTACTATTCCACTCACCACAGTGGCTCTTCTAACCTTTTTCATCCCTTCTCAAACTTCCCATGACTTTTCTCCAAATCCTCTCAGCTGAAAACCGTACTTTGTATTTTCCTGAAAAATTGAGGATATCACTAAGAGCTCTGTTATTCTATCCTCCTTGTTTCGTATCATTCAGATGCCTTCTGCCACTATCTCCTCCTTTCTCACATGAAGCAATCTCATTCCATCTCATCTTTTCCATCAGCTTGACATTCTATTTTCCCCACTCTTTCTTATCGTTGATCTCTCCTGTCTATTGGCTGCTTCCCTACTATCTACAAACATACCGTGTCTCCCTCAAACTCAAAAAATCCTCATTTAATCAAGTCATCTCAATTGACTATTGTCTCCTATTTCTCTTGCCTACAGTGGCTAGACTCCTTGAGAAGCTTGTCTACAATAGGTACCTCCATTTATTCTTCTCTTACTCTCTTCTTAATTCTCTATGATCTGACTTGTGACCTTGTCATTCAACAGAAACTGCTGTCTCCAAAGTTACTAATGATTTCTTAATAGGCAAATCCAGTGGCCTTTTCTGAGTCTTCATCTTTCTTGATCTCTCCTCAGCCTTTGACACCCTTGGTCACTCTTTTCTCCTTGAGACTCTCTTCTCTCTTGGTTTCTGAGACATGTCTCTACTGATTTTCCTCTTATCTAACTTACTGCTCCTTCTCAGTCTAACTTTGATGGATCTTTATCCGGGTCATTCTCGCTTGCCTTGATTGTCTCTCAGGAGCCTTGATTGTCTCTCAGGACTGGGCTCTCTTTTCTTTTCCTTTCACATTATTTCGCTTGGTGATTTCACCAGCTCATTCATTCCCATTGATTCCCAATTTTTCTGCTGACTTCCAGTCTTGCATCTCCAACTACATATTAGATATATCAAACTAGATGCCCCATAGATATCTTAAACTCAACATGTTCAAAACTAAACTCACTATCTCTCCCTTCAAACTCTATCTAACTTTCAAATTTCCCTATTATTGTTGAGGGCACCATTATCCTCTCCATCTCTCAGGCTTGCAGTCCTCATCTTCTCTCACCTGCTATATTCTGCTTTTTGCTAAAGCCTTTTGATTTCACCTTTGCAACATCTCAATGTGCGCCCCCACCTTTTTTTTTCCTTTGATATTACCACAACCCTGGTGCAGATCCTAATTTTTTGGGCTATTATGTGCCTGCTGGGTTTTTTTTGCCTGCCATACTTGTCTTCACTCTGGTCCATCTTCTATTCTGCTGTCAAATTGATTTTCCTGAAGCGCAGGTCCCAACATGTCACATATACTGGACCCTCATTCAACAAACTCCAGTGGCTATATGTCACCTTCAAGATCAAGCATAAAATCCACGCTTTGGCATTTAAAGCCCTTCATAATCTGGGTCTCATCCCCTACCTTTCATTCATTCATTTACTAAATTCAATTTTTAAAAATTTTTGGAATTCTCTGCCTTTTATTTCCCGTCTTCCACCTATGAAAACAAAACCTATTAGAAATAGGTATAGTCAAGCAAAACAAATTCCTGCAGTAGCCATGTCCAAAAAATAAGAAAAAAAGAAAGGAAAGAAAATATACTTCAGTTTGAATACTGAGTTCATCATCTCTTTATCTGGAGGTGGATGGCATGTTTTGTCATACTTTGGAATTGTGATTGGTCATTGTCTTGAACAGGGTTCCTTATCTTTCAAATTACAATATTACTGTTACTACGTAAGTTGTTTTCCTGGTTCTGCTCATTTTACTTTGTATCATTTCATACAAGTCTTCTCATGTTTCTTTTTTCCTGAAATCACTTTCTTCATCATTTTTTACAGCACTATAGCATCAACTTCATATATTATAAATTGTTCAGTCATTCCCCAAATAATGGGCACCCCCTTAGTTTCTAATTCATTGCCACTACAAAAAAAGCCATTATAAATATTTTTGTACATATTGGTCCTTTTCCTTTGTGGGGTAGATCTAGTAGCAGTATCACTGTGTCAAAGGGTATATGCAGTTTAATACCTTTTGGGGCATAGTACTGAACATAGTACTGATTTCTAGAATAACTGGACCAGTTCACAGCTCCACCAATAGTGCCTTAAAGTTACCTGTTTCCCAAAGATCCTCCAACACTTGCCTTTTTTTTGGTCGATTTTGCCAGTATTATGGGTGTGAGGTGGTAAGTCAGAGTTGCAATTTGCATTTTTTCTAATTATTAATGAATTAGAGAATTTTTTTTAACATTTTTTTGATAGATTGGATTTCTTCTTTCAATGTTGCTTATTCTCATCCTCTAACCATTTATCAGGTGGGGAATGGCTTATATAAACTTGACTCAGTTTCCTATACATCTTAGAAATAAAACTTTTTTTTTTAAAGAGAAACTTGTTGCAAAGATTGTTTTTTTCCCCCTGCTTCTCTTCTTTATTTTAATTGCATTGGGTTATGTTTGTACAGATATTTCTAAATTTTGTTTAATCAAAACATTCAGTTTTCATCTACTGTGAACCTGACTATCTCTAGTTTGGTCATGAACTCTCCACCCCTTCCATAGATCTGACAGATAATTTCTTCCATGTTACTCTAATTTGCTTATATGTCACACTATATGTCTAAATTATGTGCCCATTTGATGCTTATCTTGGTATACAGTAGGAGATGTTGATCAATATCTAGTTTTGACAGGCTACATTTCAGTTTTCCCAACTGGTTTTGGTGAATAGCAAGTTCTTATCCCCAAAGCTAAGATCTTTGGTTTTTTAAAATTTACTAATCTACTGTGCTCATTTGCTTTTATATGTTGTATATTTATTTGTTCCACCAATCTAGTACCTAATACCAAATTATTTTGATGACTATAGCTATGCTGTATAGTTGGAGAGCTAGTGCTGCTAGTTCCCCTTCCTTACCACTTCTCTCCACACCCCTCATCAATTGTCTTGACCTTGTGTTCTTCTAGAACAATTTTATCATTTTTTCTAGCTTTCTAAAGTAGTCCTTTGGTAGTTTGATTGGTGTAGCACTCAACAGGTAAATTAATTTAGATAATATTGTCATTTATATTATATTGTCTTAGCCTATGTATAAACAATGAATATGTCTCAAATTACTTAGATCTATCTTTATTTGTGTAACAACAATGTTGCTAGCAGCTGCTATGGAGGTGAAAGACCAATACATGTTAGCCCAGATTCTTTGATCTGCTTTTCTAAGGAAAGCAACTTTAAGGGGTTAACAATCTCAGTTTAATTAAACATACATATATCATTCACTTAGTTCAGGGGAAAAAGTCAGTGCCTTGAACTTCAGAGCAAATACAGACAGAAACTACAAATAGATCAACAGACAGGCTTTGTCTGATCAAGATATCACATATGTAGTTACCAAAAAGAGAAGCACCAGCATCTGGGTTTTCAAAGCCTGGGGGACTCTTAACAATGGATACCCAGAGTCTTGTCTTGTCAAATCACACGACACTCTTCCAGTGAGTGAAAGCCCTGAAAACAAAACGCCAGCTTCAAATCTTATATACCCTTCTCAGAGTCAGAAGGCATCACAACCATGAGACTCAAACCTATGTGAACTAGGCTTTCTTATTTCATAAGCAGGTCAAAGACTCTTGATTCAAAGAAACAAAAGACAACAAAAAGTCCACTTCGATTGCCATTACATTTGAAAGGCAAGACTCACCAAAGGTACCTGAATACTTTAGTATTCTAAAAGAGAAAACAAAAAAGTCCTACCCTAATTACCATAACAATTTGTGAGAAGTATTTTGTAACAATGTTCATATAGTTACAATGTCAGTAGTTGTTTTAAATGGAACTTTTGTTTTTGTCTCTTCCTGCTGGATTTTTTTGATAATATTCAGAAATGCTGATGATTTGTGTGGATTTATTTTTTATACTGCAACTTTGCTGAAGTTGTTGATTGTTTTAATTATTTTTTTATTTGACTCTCTAAGTAAACTATTGCATCACCTACAAAAAGTGACAGTTGTTTCCTCTTAGCCTATGCTTATTCCTTCAACTTCTTTTTCTTGTCTTATTTCTATAGCTAGCATGTCTGATACAATATTGAAAAATAATAATGACAATGGATGTCCTTGCTTTACCTGTGATCTTTTGGGAAAGGCTTTCGGTGTATCTACATTACAGATAATGCTGACTCTTGGTTTTAGATAGATATGACTTGTCATTTTAAGTGAAGTTCTATTTATTCCTATGCTTTCTAATTTTTTTTAAAAAACAGAAATGCTTGTATTTGAAAGCCTTTTCTTTATCTGTTTGAAATAATTACATGGGTTTTTTTTTGTGTTTTTGTTATTAATATGGTTTATGATGTTTATAGTTTTCCTAACATTGAACAAGCCCTGGATTTCTGTTATAAACCTGGCTTGGTCATAGAATATGATATTTATGATACATTGCTGTAGTCTTTTTGCTGATATGTTATTTAGATTTTTTGCATCAGTATTCATTCATTAGGGGTATTGGTCTATAGTTTTCTTTCTTTGTTTCGAATCCTTGTTTTAGATATTAAACCATATTTACATCATAAAAATAAATTGGTAGGACCCTTTACTTAGCTATGTTTTTCAAACAGTTTATGTATTATTGGAATTGATTGTTCTTTAGAAATTCTGTTAAATTTACTTGAAAATTCTTCTGGTTCTGGATTTTTTTTTCTTTTGGAGTTAATTTATGTCTTATTCAATTTCTTTTTCTTTCACTTTTCACCTGGCAGCACTACTTTGAGACTTCTTTGACATTTCCACTATATCCCAGGAAACTAATTACTGGGAAGGCCTCATCGCCCTAAAGATCCCATTAGCCTTGGTTTTCCACTTGTTAAACACCCTGTGTTCTGGAGAGTGGGGCCATGAACTCCAGAATACCATTTAAGGAAGGGATTCATTTCAAAACATCTCCTCATTTCTCACCTGGATGTACTACTTTAGGACTTCTTTGACTTTTCCATCATGCTCTACCATCAGGGTACCTTCCCATATGCTCCTCCTTCCAGGTTTTCATTTTCCTTTTCATGTGTTGTCTTGTGCTATAAGATTGCAAGCTCCTTGAGAACAGAAACTACCTTTCTTTCTCTATTTGCATCCCCAGTGCTTAGCACAGTGCCTAGTATATAGTAGGCTCTTAATATATTGATTGATTTCTAAGATAGGGTTACTGAAGTACGCTATTTTCCATTCTGTTCTATTTTTGTAAATATGCACCCACTTTATTTGGATGATCTGTTTTATTGGCATGTATTTAGGCAAGATAGTTCCTAATCATTGATTTTATTTCTCCTTCCTTAGTTAATTAACCTTTTTCATTTTTGATACTGGTAGTTTGGTTCTCTTCTTTCTTTTTAAAAAAAGCCAAATTAGCTAATGGTCTATCTATTTTATGGTTTTATAAAAACAGCTTATAGTTTTATTTATTAATTCAATTTTTTTGCTTTTAATTTCATCCACATCTTGATTCTTCAGAATTTTTATTTTGGTGTTTTAATAGAGTTGTTAAAATTTGCTGTTTTTCTAGTTTTTTTTTTAAGTTTCAGGCCTTTTTTTTCATATTTCTCTTTTATAATGATGAATGCATTTAAAGGTATAAATTTCCTCCTAAGGACAGCATTATCTTCATCTAAAATTTTTGTTATGTTGTATTATTGCTATTATTACCCTTAATGAAATTATTGTTTGTTTCTATCATTTTTTTGCTTCATTCATTCTTTAGAATCAAGCTAAATAATTTCCACTTAATTTTTTATCTTTGCTTCAAAGGCCCTTTATTGAATATAATTTTATTGCATTATGATTAGCAAAAGATGTATTTAATATTTCTGCTTTTCTGCATTTATTTATGAGGTTTTTATGCCTTAATGCATGCTTAGTTCTTGTGATGCTAAGAAATAGGTATACTCCTTTCTATTACCCTTCAATATTCTCCAGAGGTGTATCATATCTAACGTTTTAAAAATCCTATTTGGTTTCTTTATTTGTGTCTTTTTTTGTATATGGATTTATCTAGGTTTGAGAAGGATAAACTGAAGACTCCTATTTTTGTAGTTTTACTCTCTATTTTTCACTATAACCATTAACATTTTCTTTTTGAATTTAGATGCTATGCCATTTGGTACATATATATTTAATATTGATATCACTTCATGGTCTATAGTAACTTTTATGAATATATAGTTTCTTCATTTTACCTCTTTTGATTAGGTCTATTTTGGCCGTTGCTTTATCTGAGATCATAATTGCTATCCTTGTCTTTTTTTTAAAAACCCTAGCTAAAGCATAACTAATTCTGCTTCAGCCTTTTTAACTCTGAGCATATCTTTCTGTTTCAAGGATGTTTCTTGTAAATAATATATTGTTGGATTCTGATTTCTAATCCATTCTGTTATCTTCTTCCATTTACCTCCACTGTTATGATTGCTAATTGTGTATTTCCCTACACCCTGTTCTCTTGTATGTTTTTGTTTTTTCCCATCCCCTCTTTAAGACGTTAATATCTAATTGTTCCCTTAACCTACTCTTCCTCTGGTTCCCCTTATTTCCCATTATGCTTTTCCTTCCTATTTCCATGTTGGATATGATATATTTCTGTACCCAACTATGTGTGTGCATGTGTGTATGTGTATTCTTCCCTCCTTTGTTCAGATGAGATTGAGGTTTGTACTCCCTATTTCCCCCTCCTTGCTGAATAGACGTGTACCATATCTGTGAGATGTTCTCCATTCTTCTTTTCTATTTCTCCCTCTCTCAGTGTATTTC
Organism: Phalanger gymnotis; assembly: GCA_028646595.1. Taxonomy (NCBI): domain Eukaryota; kingdom Metazoa; phylum Chordata; class Mammalia; order Diprotodontia; family Phalangeridae; genus Phalanger; species Phalanger gymnotis. The sequence goes on along the minus strand of CM053627.1, from coordinate 153,108,361 downwards.
TCTTTTCTACCCTTTCAATTCGTCTTTGGAGAGATAACAGAATCACTCCCAGCCCTCTGTCTAATTCAAATCCTCTATAGCCTTTGATGATAATGCAATCCTGAGGGGCGACATGTATCATTTCCTTACATAAGAATATACATATTTTAACCTTGTTTAGTCTCTTGTGATTGCTCCCTCACATTTACCATTTTATTTCTCTCTTGACTCATTTGTTTATATGACAAAATTTCTACTCATTTCTGGCCTTTTTCAGAAATGCTTTGAGTTCTTATATTTCATTAAAGTTTCCTTTAGTCTCAGTAGCACTATATTTAGTCTTGCTGGGTAAATTACTCTTCATTGTAACCCTAGACTCTACCTTTTGGAATATCATTCCAAGCTCTCTGTTCCTTTAGAGTGGTGGCTTTTAAATCATGTGTGATGCTGACTGACTCCTTGGTCCTTGAATTCTTCCTTTTTGGTTAGTTGAAGTATTTTTTTCTTTGATCTGGAAATTTTAGATTTTGACCATAATGTTTCAGGGAATTTTCATTTGGGAGTTTCTTTCAGGAACTGACCAGTGGATTCTTCCTATTTCTACTCTGTCTTCTGAATGCTTTTTTTAAAAATGATTTCTTGAAATAGGATATCTAGGCTCTTTTTGTTCATGGCTTCCAAGTAGTTCAGTAATTCTTAAACGATCTCCCTTTGTTCTTTTTTCCAGGTCAGTTTTTCTCATTTTTTTCCCTGTCTTTTGACTTCATTTGACCTTTTTATATATTAATTTGACTTTATTATTTCTCAATGTCTCACAAGGTCATTCTATTTGGTCAGTTCTAATTTAGAAGCAGTTATTTTCTTTAGTGAGGTTGGTATCTCTTGTTCCAAGCTGTTAATTCTCTTTTCATACCATTTTTCCTAGCTATCATTTTTTTCCTGTATTTCTTCTATCATTGCCATTTGGTTTTTAAAATCATTTTTAGCTCTTTAGAAAAGACCAATTCTTTCTTTATCTCTTCTAGGTATCTTTATTAGACTTCTGTCTAAGTTTGTGTGTGGTCATTTTGTCCTAATCACTCTTTTCCACCAAATATGAAAAGTATGTATGTGTGTGTGTGTGTGTGTGTGTGTGTGTGTGTGTGTGTGTGTGTGTGTGTGTAGGGAAAAAGAGTTGATATTTTAGTATATTCAGTGCCACTGTCCTGGAGAGCTTCTGCATCTGTGGTGATCAGGATGATATATGGGAACAATGTGGAGTGCGATGGTGGCAGGGTGTGAATTTTTAACGCAGCTACTTTGTGTGCTTTGGCTTGCTTTGGTTATAATATTCTTTAAGGGCCCATTAGGGGGCCACAGTGGAGGTCAATGATGAGAGGGTCCCGAGTTAGGGTGTATTGAAGAGGGTGAGATTGTTATGTTGGAGACAAGGTCTCAGTTGGCTATTGGAGATTGTGCAATCTGCAACTCATCTTTCCACCTCTGATTGGTTGATCATATACCCATTGGAGTCAAGCTCTGGCCCCATTATAGTCATTCCATTGACTCCCAGGGGATGGCACTTCAAACTTTGGAGATCTTTGGATTAGAGGACAACTGTAGTGGATAGACCTCTGGTTTTGGGGTGAGGAAGTTCTGGGTTAAATCATGCCTCAGATTCTAAGCTGTGTGACCCTAGGCAAATAATTTAATATTCCTTCAGCCTTAGTTTTCTTATCTGTTACATGGTTATAATAATTATTCCTATCTTAAAGAGTTACTTAGGGTATATGGGGGTGTTCAAGGGAGGACTAGTACCTCTAGCATGAGTGTTGCTGAGCTTTTTTCATGGCTGCTCATCTACCTGTGGTATCTGATGAGGGTCAGGCTGAGTTATGGTGGGATGCTACTAAAGAATTTCACACACTCAGGCCAACTCCAAGCCAGTTAGAAACATTTATTATGGTTTTGAGGTTTCACACTCCAATAAGTGACTGAGTTCCTTAGAGGAATTAGCAACTTCAGCAGGGTAAGACAGACAACTCTTATCATACAACCAAAATTTATATAGAATATAAGAATATGATTAATATTAAAAAGGCAGGGAGGGTTTGTTAAGGAATTGGGTAATGGGGGAAGGGGTCCCAGCTTCAGTGGAACTGAGCATATGGTTACCCACAATGCATACAGAAAAACCCATTGGATTTATGTATTCATGATAATGATATTATAATATGCCTCTCTATGTCATAAGTTCACTCTAGGTCAGTTCTTTACTATTACTGCAAGGTGATATCATTAGGGTGGGCCCCTTCTATGGTTTGGTGATCAAGCATCCTGCTCTATATCCTGGTAGTGCTGCCTTCTGATTGGCTAGCTATTGTGTTCCTGTCTGGTCAAGATGGATGATGTGCTTGTGGTTGAGTGCATGGACATACCTGTTTCTGTGGGAAATATGTAAATTGGATCTGGGGGCAGGGATAGCTAGGATATTGAGTCTGGGGACAATGGCTAGCTAGGGACAGTAGCTAGCTAGAGGCAGTAACTATACTGAGTCTGGGGGCAATGGTTTAGAGTTTGGGGGCCCGTGATGTGGTTAAAACCAGATTGTGTAGTCAAATCAGGACATGCCTGCTGTTCAGCGGGGCCCATAAGAAAGTTAGAATATTGGGGCTGGGGGCAGCTCTGTTAGAATTCCATTAGTATCTACCTGCCACCCAACTCTCACCTGTGGCTCCAAGAAGCTGTAGCATGTGCAGTGGCCATAACCTGGTAAACCTCAGCAGACAGGCTAAGCCCGGTTGAAAGTAACCAATGGGCCTCAAATCTTTCAGGAGCTGAGGGCTGTCCATCTCAAGCACAGGAAGACTCCCCCAGTGGCGTAGGAGGATGTGAATATTTTGTTTCAATGGGCCATGAAGGTGGTTGGAGTAGGCACTGTGGAACACTTAAAGCTTGGTTCAGCATCAACCACTGCATCTAGTACTATCTCCAGTTGTATTGAATTTTGTCTTACCACTGGATTCTGATGAATTTTAAAGAGAGAATGAGACTGATGACTTTGCACAACTCTGCCTCACTTAAATCCAATTTACATGCAAGTAAGGCATTACCCATACCATTTTGCTAATTTGTTATTTTGTTATTTTACTATTCAATAATTTTCTAATTTTATTATTTTATGATTCAACTATTTTACTATTTTATCATTTATAATTTTACTATGTTATTATTTTATGTACCTCTAAGTCCTGTGATAATGGGCTATTGATGAAGCAGCAGGTGTGGATACACTGGGAGCTGTGGTCATAATCTAGCACATAGGCAGCTTAGGCCATAGGGCTGTCTTTTCACTGGACTTAAGTAGCAGTGGGGTTTGGCAGCCCTGTCTGAGCAGCCTTCTTAAGAATTGTACTTCTTCTCTCCTGGTGTGAGAAAGGGGCTAGAAAAGTTGTCCCCCAAATTGTCTGCTTCACCTAACTCTGACCTGTTTATTGGGGCAGGTGACCATCCTATCTTTCAGTTAAAAACACAAAAACATATACAAAAACTTTTGTGAAGATGATTCCACTCATCATTGGTAGATGGAATGTGCATGTGCTTATGGACAATAAGAAATCAAGTAGACCTGAAAGATAAAGAATTGTTGTTGTGAGAGAACTCAGCAAATATTGCATCCAAATAGCAACCCTCAATGAAACAAAACTGGCAAATGAAGGCCGAAATTAGAGCTGGATACACATTTTTCTGGAATGGCAGTAGTGATGAGGAGCACCAGGAAGTTGACACAGTTCTGCAATCTAATCTAGTCAACAAGCTTGTATGCCTCCCAAAAGGAGTGAATAATAGATGATTGCCACTTTCAGGAAAGTGCCACTCCACCATCATCAGTGTGTATGTTCCCACCATGACAAAAACTGATGACATCAAAGAAAAATTTTATGGAAACATGGAGATCCTCATCGTCAATGTGCAAAAGAGGATAAGCTTGTAATTCTGGGTGACTAATGCCAGAATAGGCATGGATTATCAGACGTGGCAGGGAGTTCTTGGGATGAATGGTGTTGGAAACAGCAATAGCAGTGGTCATTTATTGTTGAAGACTTGTGTATCTTATGACCTTGTCTTCAATGCTGTGTTCCATTTACTTAAATGCCACAAAATTTCATGGATGCACCCTTAACAGCAAACATTGGCACTTAATAGACTATGTCATTGTAAGGAGAAGAGACAGGATGTAAAAGTGACAAAGGTGATATGCGGCACAGAATGCTGGACCAATCATAGACTTATCCCTTCCAAGCTAAGTATTCCATTCAACATAAGCAGTGGCCCAAAAGCATAAGGACTATCAGAAGACTCAATGTCAACAAATTAGAGCGCTTCACCATCTGTGAACAGTTTGTTAGTGACTTGGAGGGAAAATTGAACCAACACACTGTTGGTAACAGGGGAGCAGAAAAGGAGTGGGCATCTTTTAGAGATTTGGTGTACAGCATTGCATTTACTCATCTGGGCCAGAACACTTGCAAATGTCAGGATTGGTTTGATGAAAATGATAGGGAAATTTAGAAGCTACTAAATGAAAAATGAGACCTTTAGAGGGTCTCTCAGCAGGATAGTTTGTCTGTCTCTAAAAAGGCAGTGTTTAAGTCCACCAAAGGCAAAGTGCAAGGAAACCTAAGAGAAATACAGGATTCTTGACTCTATGGCAGATGAAATTTAGTTTTACATTGATAGAAACAATCTAAAGTGTTTTTATGATGCCTTGGAGGCTATTTATGGGCCAAAGATCTTTGGTGCATCTCAACTCTGGTGGAGCCACACTGAGCAGTGATAAGGACATTATCCTGGAGACAAGGCCTGAACACTTCTATATTGTTCTCAACAGACCATCATCAACAATGCTGTAGCCATTGATTGTTTATCCCGGATTCAAGTCAATCTTTCTCTAGCTGAACTGCAAACTGAAGAAGAGATTTTGAATGCTATTAGATTCCTCTCCTGATGCTGATTCTGTTCCAGCAGAGATCCACAAAGGCAGGGGGTCTATTGTTTATACAAAAGTCGGTGGAAATCTTCTGGGTTATATGGCAATAGGAGGTCAAAAGAATCTCCCAAGGAAATGAAGGATGTCTCTATTGTCCATCTATGTAATGAGGAAAAGGAAATAGTTTGTCCTGTGACAACCACAATGGCATCTCTTTCTTAGTCTTAGCCAGCAAGATTCTTGAGAGAGTTCTTAATTGGCTGATCCTTCATCTGGAAGATGGCCATCTACCTGAGAGTCAGTATGGCTTCATAAAGGGCCAAGGAATGGTTGATACGGTGTTTGCTTCTTGGCAACTCTAAGACAAAGGCCAGAAGCATAACAGAGGTCTGTACACAACATTCGTTGATCTGACCTTTGATAATGTCAGTCATGAGGGCCTGTGAAAAATTATGCCCAAAATTTGGTTGCCCAGGTGATTTCAGCAGTACTGTATGCCGCTTTTATGATGGAATGCTTGCATGGGTTCTGGATAATGGACAATAGTTACCAATGGAGTAAAGCAGAACTGCCTGTTTGCTTGAATACTTTCTTAGCATGATGCTTCCAGTGATGTTGTCAGATATCTTGAAAGGAGGATGAAAATGTCATCAAGGTCAACTACTGCACTGATGGTTAAATTATTTAGCTTGAAAAGGCTACAAGCTGAGACTAAAGTGGAGGGAGAATTGGTATGTTAATTTTTGTTTGCAGATGATTGCATACTCAATTCAACTTCTGTGGCCGAGAAGCACCAAAGTATGGATTGATTCTCTGCTGCTTGTGCTAATTTTGGCCTCATAATTGACAGCAAGAAAACAGGTTCTCCACCAGTGCATTGGTAACTAAGGTGGGACTTTCTTACTGTTTTAGAATGATAAAGTAAGTCTCTTTGATTGAGTCTTACTAGGTGCTAAACCCCAGGCCCAAACCCCTACTTACTAGGTGTTAAGCCTATGTGGGCGTGAAGCCCTCAGGGTCCTAAGGGGAGTTGCTAAGACCAGAGCCAATAGTAGGCGCCTAAGTTCTGATCACTCAGGTGATGTTTGATCATGTCCGAAGACTGTATAAAAAGAGAGAACAGAGATATTTGCGAGGGCCTCTCACTCTTGGAGCAGTGTTGATGTGGAGACTCTGGGCAGCTGCAGTTAAGAGCCCTCCAGCTTGTGAACCCAGATGTCTTCTTGGTAACTATGAATTGTATTTGGTCTGTTTATAATGTATCTTTGTTTGTATTTGCTCTGAAGTTCAGGGTGCTGGCTTTTCCCTCTGAACTATTGATATGTTGGATTGAAATAAGATTGTTAACCCCTTAACATTGCTTTCCTTAGTAAAGCAGGTCAAAAGAACCTGTGCTGGCAGCATTCTTGTTGTTGGGGCTTGTGTTGGTCTTTCACCCCCACAACAGCTGCTAGCCGAATTGTTGCAACTCCACACCATCCATATGTGGAACCATTGGTTACAGCAAATGGAGAAATTATGGATGTTGTGGATAAATTCACTTACTTTGACAATATGCTTTCCAGGGATGTATACATAGATGATGAAGTTGATGCAGACATTGCCAGAGCTAGCTCAACATTTGGGAAGCTCAAAAGGAAAGCATGGGAGAAAGAGGTATTAGACCAACTACCAAATTGAAGGTCTACAGAGCCATTGTGCTGACCTCATTGTTGTATGTCTGCGAAACTTGGACAGTCTACCACTACCATGCCAGAAATTTAAATTATTTAAATTCCATTTAAATTATCTTAGGAAGATTCTGAAGATCACCTGACAACATAACATATCAGACAGTTGTATAGGCCCTTTCTTGAATTGAACTGACAGGCATTCAAACTCTTTTGCAGAGAGTACAAGTCTGATGAGATGGCCACATTGTTCAAATGCCAAACATACATTTGCCTAAAAGATCATTTTATGGAGAACTAGCACAAGGCAGATGCTTACATGGTAGTCTGAAGAAACAGTACAAGAACACTTTTAAGGTCTCTCTGAAGAAGTTTGGAATAGATTATGAGACATGGAAGACACTGACACAGGATTGTCTAGCATGGCATGCCCTCCTCAAAGAAGGCACTGTGCCCTATGAGCAAAGTAGAATTATATTAGTTCAAAAGAAACATGAGATGCACAAATTTAGAGACATCTCCCTACCAAATGCTCATATGAACTATTTGTGCCTGACCTGTGGGAGAGCCTTCTGAGTATACACTGATATGATCAGCCACAACCGGACACACCGTACATTGTATATTGGCATTATCATGTCATTTTAGACCTCTTTGGGCATGAAGGACTAATAACAACAGGGTTACTGTGAGACAATGTATGTAAATTGCTTTGAAAACCTTAAAGCAATATATAAAATCAGGCATTGTTATTATTCTACTCTCATAATTCTAAGGTTGTAAGAATTTTTAAAAACCTCTTTAGATAGCCTACAAATTTCTGATTGCTTCAAAAGGTATGTAAGGGAAGGAGGAAATGTGAGTTCCTTTATGATGTTTCCAGATGTATAATAGAGAGAAAACAGCATTTAATGTGTATTTCTTGGCTTTAGCAGTCTTATGTTTTGGTTTTTTGAAAGCCAAGGCACAGTGATCTATACCTTCATTATATTCTGCAAAGTGGCTAAAGCTATTTTGTCATGCTATTGATGATAAGTTATACAAATTCTGTGTGAACTGCAGCTCTTCGATATAATCAGAAAAACAACTTAAAAACTTTCCAGAAAATAAAATCAAATTTATCTTACATTTATCTAACTAAGCATTTTCTTTTCCAGGTTCAGCTCACCAAATAAAAATAAACACTAAAAGGATGAAATCCCACTCAATTGGAAAGGCATGAGCTTTCTTTTAGGAGGTTTCCTTAGTTCGAGATTTATAGCTATGTGCCCACTACATGGCCTTTGGGTTCATTTACAAAATTAAAAACATAATTTCTCAAAACAATATGCCATTATGTTTAACTTCTTACTGCAGTCTTCACAGTAATTTTGATATACCCAGGCTAAGGATGTTTCAGAAGCAATTGCTGTGGAAGATAGAGGACATTAACAAAATTATTCTCACAGATCTCAATTTTTGCTCTATGCTTAGTTGTTTTTATTTATTTATTTCTCTTTATGTAACTAACAATACCAAGGAGAGGTTAAAGAAAAACACTCTCTCTTTCCCACATGGTGGTGCTGTGGTTCTTTTACTGTTCCCCAATCTCCACGTAGCTATTTCCCATTTCCCCTCCTCCGCTCAACCTTTTTTCAGGTGATCCTCAAGCAGATTCTAGTATTAAATGAGAAATCATTTCAAAGGAAACTGGATACTTTCCGTTTTGAAGTAAGTTGCAAGCAATTCAAAAGTCTCTGTTTAGACTGCTTGAAATGAGTTTTTTCCTTAGGTTGTTTAAGAAAGAGTTATTACTCTATACAGGGTTCAGTATAGTCATTTCCAGTGTACACTTTTAATGCAAAGCAAAATTTTAAAGTTTACTTTAAAAATGTTTCATGAAAATAACATACATATGAGACTAATTTTCATATAGAAATAACCAACAACATACGGAAATCAATCATGTATCTTAATGTTCTAATATCTTAATAAAAGTAAAACCCAATATCTTCAGTATCTTTAGTCTTCTCTCTGCAAATTGTCTTTCAAAATAAAGAACTTTAGTCTAATCTCGACATATACTTTATACAATCAGTGCTCAGGCAAATACTGTTTAATTTATTTGAGGTGATCCTCTTTTTCCTTTTTATGACAACTATATCTGTAATTCATGATCCAGACAATTTTAAAAAGAACATTCTTTTGTGGTTCTTGTTTGCACATTTGTGCATGAAATACTGTACCTAATTTTCTCTCGCCTTTGAACCTTTATGGTTCAAAATGAATTCATGGGGCCATAATGTGTTAGTATGGGGAAATTAAAAATGTTTGGGAAATATTTCCCTAGGTTTTGAAGACCACAGCAGAGAAAGCAACGACAGTTCTGTGTTTTCTTTCAAAAGACTTCTTTTTGTCACTAAGAAAAAAAATGTTGGAATGAATAGACCAGTTCTGGTGCATTTTGCAATGTTTTGAAAAATTTTATGATACACTTCTAAAGTTGTTCTAAGTTTTCTCAGGAGAGGGCTGAACAAAATTTGTTAGGATTATGCTTTCATGCTCAGGAAGAGGAAGAGAAGGAAAAGATTTGTTGGCAAGCCTTTTTAAAAGTATATCATTCAATTGCATATATTTTCAGTCCTATTTGGAATGTCGGCTAGTTCTGTTGTTGAATGACTTTTTCCTTCCTTTTAAAATTTTTGCTGTAAGGCAAGATTCTTTGGGTGAGAAAGGGGGAAGTGGGAGATTAAAAAATGATTATTATGTAAAAACTAAGTCGCAATAATTCTTTAAAGAATAAGGGTCAGTAGAATGATGAACGCAGAAGGTGAGAAGAGAGGAATAAATAGAAGAAGACAGAAGGAAAAGGAGATAAAGAGAGAAAAGGCAGAATAGGGAAGATGGAACAGAGGAGTAAAAAAAAAAGTAAAGAAGCGAGAGGAAAAGAGACAAGCAGATAAATGAGGCAGAGGGCAAGAGAAGAAGAGAATGATTAGAAAGTTAGACGAACAGAACAAAAGAGGTAGAATAAAAAGAAAAGACAAATTAAAAAGAAGAGAGGTTTTTCTTTTTCCGATGAAGATTTCGGAGTGGGCAGCTTTGCCTCCCCCTTATTCCTTTCTTCCCCGCGCCCCCTCCCCCCCGCTCCCTCCACCCTCGCCGAGTTGAGGTGCACTGCTAGGACCTGATGTCTTATGAATGTCTTCACAGAAGCTGCAAGTCTTTTCATTCCTTGCTTATCCCTGTTCTTATTGCAGGCCAGAACTATGGCAAATCACGTATGGCCATGTCACCACAGATCTGAAACAGCGTAGAGAGGAGCGATTGGAGAACGAAATAAATGGAACCCAAGGAGACTAGATATAGAAATGTATTTGAAGTAATCTACCATCTTACATTTACAGCTCCAGCCTCTGCATTTTAGGACCACTTTTCTTTCAACATGCCCCCCACACCCATCCTATCAAAAGTCTCTGGAGATTGGCTGCCACTGCACCTCTGCCCCGGGCACTTGCTCTGTCACGGTCCTCATAAATGCGAACTGCGCAGTCATTTGGCTGGCTCGGACTTTAGCTCCTCGCATTTTTCTCTCACTGGCAATCTTAGGTTTCCAAACCCAAGAGTGCCGGTTCGCTGGGACCATACTGTACATATGATTGGGGTCAAGGGCTTTTCAAACATATGCAAAGGCAGGAGTCGCCGAACGCCCAGAGGGACACTACGAGCAATTCAGACATGGACAGCGCTGGTGAAGCAGGAGAGGAGGTGGGGGCTAAGATAGTTGCTGTGTCTGGTTTCCTGAGGGTATGTTCCAGACACTGTGAAAGGATCTTAACACAAAGTTTCGGCACAAGAACATCGATTTCTATTTATAGAGCCTGCTTACCCTTGTTGAAAATGGTCAATGGTGATTGTTGCAAACAAGATCTGTTAATGTGTGCCTTTGAAACACGAATATGGGCATTTTCAACATTTATTAGGCATTAAGTAAATAAAGACCTGTTTGTGCTACTTGTTCAGGGATTCTTTCAAAAACTTACGTATACTAAGTGCACAGGACTCCTTGCATTGTGGATGAGTAAAAAATTAAGGAAGCCAAGAGAATAAACATACTACACATGAATTTCTTTTATTAATGTCTTTCCTATAGAGTTAGTAACTTTTTTTTAGCCCTCAGTGATTACTTGATAAATATTAATTGATAAGAAAGCTAATTTTCCTGGAAGAGATTTGAATGTTCATACCTTTTTTATTGCTATGAGATAACTGTGAATTGAAGTTTCTTTGTTAGGAAGAACAAAGAAGAATCCAAATTACTTTGTAAGGAAGCTTCCCTAAGCTCACTTAGTAAATAGTGTTTGCCAAGGATAAACTCATGTACTGAACTAACAGTGAATTCTTCTTTGAAGGGGCAATTTATCATCACCGTGGTGACACTGGACACTGAAGTCTGGCCTGGCATAGATGCTGCAGCAGTTGGGGGAGGGAGAGAAGATCAGCTCTCCTCTGACTCCATTATAATCTCCAGTGATTGGGCTCTTGGCTTAGCATTGATATGAGTCACAGAGAACCATAGAGAACCTTAGGCTTGGAAAGGATCTCATGGGCTATCTAAACAAGTATCCTAGGAAAATGGCTTAATAAATATTTCCCATGGTGTGTGTACATGTGTGTATGTGTCCGTGAGTGTATGTGTGACTTGTCCATATAAATCGAGATTCATCATTTGCCTCATTTTTAGAAGTCTCTTCAGGACACCTGAACACTGGGCAAATTAAACCCATTAAAATTATCTACTTTGTAAGTCAGACAATTGGAGACGAAGACCTGCTTTTAATTTTTTTTTTTATTACTTTCTATTGCCGTCACACTCATCCTGACAGAGATCAGAGGTGGAAAAATATGTGATATAGAATAGAGTCATTAGTAAATCCATCTCGTTTTTTGTTTCATTTGACAGCAACACATTAAATTAATTCCTGTCCAAAAGAATCACAGTAAAGTAGCTGTCAATGTTAATCCCCAGCTCATTGTTACCACTGAGCTCAGGATTGACTTTAATAGGTCACATTGACATTTGTTCCTTCAGAAGCAGATCAGTGACTTTATCCAGACCCAAATCTATTCTTATCCAAAATATCTTCAACAAAATTACCTGAGGATTTTTTTTCTATTTGGATTTTGCATTCTTTAGGATGAATATTTTTTAGGATCAATATTGAAAACCAAGGTTTAATGATGGAGCAGTTTATTCCTTTAGTTCAATCAAAATGCTTCTGACAGTAAGAAAAACAAAAAGAAAGAATGTTTGATGGAAAATGACTTTTGGAAAAATACTGCCACAGGATAATATTACTATTGTTCTTATCTTCATTATAATTATCTCCTATTATCTATCCTTTTTGTTTTTATGTTTGTTTATTCCTTTCTCAATAGAATTCCACTCTAGTACATTTTGATTTAGGATGGAAAAATAGAAAAAATAAAGGAAGAGTTAAAAGGTATAATGAAAGATAATAAAAATAGAACAAGCTAAGAAAAAGGTGGATAGGAGAAATATAAAAACAAAAAAAGGGAGGATTTAAATGGAAATTCATAGTCAACAATAAACAATAAGGATAGAGTAGGAAAGAGAAAATTAAGAAAGAAAACAGAAACCAAGTGGGGGGTGGTGTTAAAATGAAATGAAAAAAGAAAACTACAAAATATTTGCTATTAAACATTAAATATGTCCTGCTTAAACCAACATTTAGAAACTGACTTTAGAGGAAGATTTCTTTAAATTTCTCTCATGTCTATATTTATGTCTCTGTCTCTGTTTCTCTCTGTTTCTATCTCTTCTCCCTTCAACTCCCCTCCCCCATTCCTCACTGACAGTCACATTTTAGTCTTAGCTGAGCTGCCAAAATGAAGTAGAGGATTGATATAATCATCTGAATAATTTAAGTCCCCTCAATCTGCTTTTTCTCCCTTGAATTAATGATTCCATTGTGTTTTGGCTCTGTGAACCTGTATGTAGCCAGGAAGTTGGAGGTGGATCCAGTTAGTTAACAAGTCTCTATTAGAATTAGAATGTTAGAGCTGGAAGAAAGTTTTGGGATCACAGTCCAACTCTAAGAATTTTTTTATAAAACACACAATGTACAGTTGAAGAAACTGAAACCTAGACAGGGCAAGTGCTCAAACTCATATAACTAATTAGTAGCTGAACTAGGATTAGAAGCTAGGTCTTCAGACTCTTCTGTTCAATGCCACTTCCCCATCATCTAAACTCCATTGTCTTCTCTGAGTTCTGAGTATAAAACTGTCAATATATGTATGCCTCAATTCATGCAAGAGATATGTTCCTATATATATTTTGATCTTATGGAATGTTATTGCTTGTATTCTTAGGTAGACACTTGTAAAATGGAAAATACTTCCTAATTTATCTATCATAAGTTAGAATTCACATATTGGATTTACCTGGATTTTCTTCTTTCTTTTTATGATTCCAGCCTGTCTTATTTCCTCACCAACATAGTGATTTCTTTTTCTTCACTTTGTCTGTTTTATCACCTCTGAATCAGAGGTGAATCATCTTCAGGCATGGCTATCTTTTGAAGTTCCTTCCCTTCTTACAACCCCTAAAAACAGTCTCACCTTGCCATCTATTAAAGGATATTTCATTTCTTTTAATTATTTAACAACCAAAGTTTATTCAGAGAAAATGACCTAGGTTTCGATGGCCCATGGGATAAAGCTGAAAAGGAACAGAGAATATGTTGAGTCCCAAGATACATCCAGGGAGTATGAGAAATACTTAAAGACATGAGTTCATAATATATCAGTGGCATCAAGACTTGGTTGATATTTTAGAAACTAGTGGGAGTAGGAAACATGAATACAATATTAATACTGTAGTCAATGTAATGTGAACGATACAGTGTCCAGCACAGCGTGTTGATCTGCTAAAAGGAGTTCCATAAACATTCCTATAATGCGTGAACAAATACAAATGGGAAATAGAAAAGAGAGCAAGAGGGAGTCAGATGTAGGGCCACAGGTGGCAGAAATAGGAGCAACTAATGATTCTTTCTGTTCTTCCAGTGAGGCATTTTCTCTGTGTAGCTTAAGGGAAAAGATTAGGCCAATAAACGATAGTGCTACAAATTCAGAAACACATTATATCCTTGTGAAATAATGTTTGTCAAATGTCAAACTACTATGGACACTGTACTCGTATAAAACAGAGAAAAGATCCTAACTATTAGCAAGAAAATAATAATACAAACTTAGATCTTACTTGTTTGGTGATACATTAAAATTAGGATTTACAATCTTGTCAGTAAATCCCTATCCTATTTTCACTTTAACAGATTAATTTACTTGCTAGTTAATTTGCTAAATATATATTTAGTGTATACAGTATGAAAGATGCTATGTTTGGTATTATGAGGAATACAAAGTCAAGTAGAACATAGTACCTAACCTCATGAGCTTACAGTCTAGTAGGGAAGATAAGACGTGCACACAAATAATTACAACAGAAAATTTAGTAAGAAAATGCCACAAGACAGAGGTACAAAGTAGTTCAGGGTATGGAGTGGATACTTTTGGCAGGCATTTAGTAAGTGTTGGACAAATGAATGCGTGAGTGAGTGAAGTGAAGGCATTTGGGATGGGCCTTGAAAGATAGAAATTAAACTAAGCTGGTGTTGATGGAATATTAGGGAACAGGAGGACATATGAGGAGAGGAAATAATATGTAAAAATAGAAGCAGAAAACTATAGGACATACGCAGATTAGACTTTGTGATTTATGGTGAACTTTGAAATAAAAGAGGGCTGTACCTTATGTTATCAAATACCAATGATTGCAGGGCCTGGAGTGGTAGTTCATGGATGAGTGGGAAAAGAAGATTCATTTGAATACAATATAGAGCATTGAGTAAATGAAACCAAGAAAGACAATTTAGATAAGGATAGAGCACTGAGTGGTCATAAGTTAAATGAATCATATTAGCTTACTTTTGAGGATAGCAAGGAGACAATGGTCCAAAACAAGCAGTATGTTCAAAGCAAGAGGTAAATGGCAAGTGAATTAGACAACTTTTCAGAAATAATCCATCAAAGTCCTGCAAAACCTCATAGAGGTGAGATGGTGACCCTGAATTTCCCAAGGCTATGCTTGGAAAGCCTAAGCTCTAGTGGATTTCACCAAGATGGAAAGACTTGGATCGTGACCTTAGTGATAGATTGTGTGTCAGGACCGCCATTTGAGGATTAGCTTACCTCATTCTCATTGGAGGATCAGAGTTAGTGGATGGCCTCATTAGAAAGTTGGTCACTGGGTGAAAAATGTTGGGAACAACTGATCATGAAGGAGTTGTCATCTACATCTTTGGACAGAGGCCAACATTGATGAAATAATGAATCTTTTGAAATATCAAGGGAATTGGGCAGCACGTGGGAGCAAGATGACATGTAGGACTCAATCTCTGTAAAGAAAAGGAACAATGAAAATCATTGGGTAAGCTGATGCTAAATCAGTGAATGCTGCTGTTTCTTTAGATGCTGGCTTTCTTTTCTTCCATGTAGTATAATTAATTCTCCATGCCCTTAGAGCAAATTTCAGGAGGCAATAATTTGAAAAACTCTCCATTAGTCCTTGGCATTTCTCATGCTAACCGCATCTAGGGAGATGAAGCATTTGTTTAAAGAACCTAAAGGATCAACAAAATGCAAATTACTAAAGAAAATTACATTGACCAAATACAAACATAAGGAAAGGCAAAGATTAAAAAAATATAATGGCAATTATCACACATTTATGAGAAAAAAACTTTAGGGACAGGTGATAGTATACTGTGTCCTGCTTGCCTCTCCTTGCACCCTCGTAATAGATGGCAAACAAAAATTGTAGTTGACGTTATTTATTCTATAGAGCATAAGGTCCATGAGGTTAGTGATAATTTTATTTTTTGTCTTTGCATCTCCAGCTCCTAGCATAGTGCCTTATGCACAGAATAGTAGGAAATTAATAAATGCTTATAGATTTGAATAAAAAGGTATCCTCTACCTTCAGAATTACTGCTTGGTGCCCTATAGAACAGATGTACTTTTTAAAAATACATTTGGAGGGCAAAGGTGGCCTTTAAATGGCCTTTAAAAAGGAGAGAAATTAGAAGTTTTAAATTAAGGAAACAGTAGGTAGAGTTTCTGAAATTCTTTCCTTTGTTGTTTCTGATCCAATTCTCTCCTTTGTGATTTTATATAAAAGAATTGGTTATACTTTGTCAGTACTACAATGTATAGCCCATTGTATACACTAGGTTTTATAGGGCATGGCCTTTGAGGTTTTAAATTTTTTTTTGGATATTTAAATAGTGGTGTGAAAGTTTGCTTTAAATCTTGGCCACCCTCTTAGCTAGTCTTCCTTGGAACCAATCGTATACACTTCATTTGTGCTATGACTGGCTACGTTAAAGCTATGGAACAGACTAGTAGACCTCTAAAAAGAGAAATGTGTAAGTATACACTTCCCATTTTAATGCCTTAGACAAAATTGAGTCAGACACCTAAAAACAGCTTTTCCTCACCTTAACATATCTTGGAGATGTACCTTAAGTGGAAATCCCTTGGGCAGGAATTCTACCCTTTTCTGTGCTTGGCAGAGCACCAAGCACACTGAAAGCATTTAGCAAATAATGATAATTTAAATCAATGGGAGATCTGAGTGTACAGGGAGATAAGAGATTGAGAGAATCTGGCCTACTAATAATTAATAACATCTCAGGAGGAGGTCCCACTGTTTTTGGCCATCAAATCCCTTACTTCAATTTCTTGCTGGAGTGGATTCCACACAAATAAGAATAATCTTTAATTTGATACTTAGTGCCTTCAGTATATTTCAGTACTTTGCTAGTTAGGATTGTACATTCTTACAAAAACGTTCACACCAGTAATCAGTCAGATAACATCACTCCCTAGGGCATTTAACTTAATAAATACTAGATCTGAAAGGCAGATATGTGGTTATACAATAACATTGTACTTTATCAAATGAGAATTTTATATTTCTCTTTTTATCTCTTTTATTAAAAATGAAAGGAAGTAATATGAACACTCCCAATTAAATGCATATTGAAAAAGCCATGGAATTTATAGGTTGTTTTCATAAAAAAATAATATCCCTATCAGATGTAGGTATAATAAAGTGATAAATTGAAGTTCATGGAGTAGTAGAAAGAACATTGGAGTCAGAGACAGAAGAGACCAAGATGGAAATCCTTTGTTCAGTACTTATTGTGTGACTAAGGGCCTATCAGAGATTCAGACACTTCACCTATAAAATGAAGATAGTAATACTATTAGTAACCACATCATGGAGTTATTGTCAGGATCAGGTTGATACTGTTTGTGAAGTATGGTATAATTATCTATTACTATTGTTCAATTTTGCTAGGACCATCAAGAGATTTCTTAATACCTTATTTCCCATGCATATAATCATGATTTCACAATCCAGATGTTTACATCTGCCAAGAATTTCTCAGGGATGCTCCATGAGACAGGGTTTACTCTGGGCCAAATTGTGAAATAGGCAAAGTTTATCTTTGGTTCTAATGACATCTCCTTTGTGTACTCTTCTGCTTTTTGCTGTCCCATCCTTATCTCTAAGGTTCTGGTATCTGTCAATGGCCCTTGGCTCCCTAGAACTCCTTACTTTCATGGGCTATCTATATTTGTTCTCCATGGAACTCTATTGTTCTCCCATGTTTTGGACATTTCCTTATTTCCATTAAACCTTACCTATTCTGAGCCCCATTCCTGCAAAGTCATCTGTGGCAAAGGACATTCAGTATATAGTACTTCAAGAGCAAAAGGATATGTGGGGGGGGGCAGCTAGGTGGCGCAGTGAGTAGAGCACCGGGCCTGGAGTCAGGAGGACCTGAGTTCAAATCCGGCCTCAGACACTTGACACATATGCTAGCTGTGTGACCTTGGGCAAGTCACTTAATCCCAATTGCCCTGCCAAAAAAGCAAAAAAAAAACAAACCAAAAAAAGGATATGTGGTATTATTTGGTGGGCATATCTCTGTTTCTATCCCTCTAGAGCCTGAAGAGAGATGTGAAAGATGCTCTTTCGGAATTTCTGCTTGTGTCCAGGCTGGTGATGAGTTTTTCTGGATTTAACTAGGCTTCTCGTTTGACAACTGTTAGTCCCTCAGCAGGCTCCACATTGGAAACCTTTACAACTTAGAAAGAACTGCCAGAGTTTGTGCTCTATCATTACCAAAGTGCACTAGAACCCAGAGTCATCTCAATGCTATGATGTGGGGCTAGAGAAGAACTTTAGCAGAGGATAAGAAATAAGAGTTGGGATAGGGTATTCCCTCTTACAATAGCTTTCTGGACATAATTGTACTTTTATAGGAAGAGATTATAAAATGGGGAATTCCAGGTATAATGGATATAATGCCTGTGGTGGACAGTCTTTTTTTTGAAGGGAGAAGGCAGGGTAATTGGGGTTAAGTGACTTGCTCAAGGTCACGCAGCTAGTAAGTGTGTCAAGTGTCTGAGGTCAGATTTGAACTCAGGTTCTCCTGACTCCAGGGCTGGTGCTGTACTCACTATATCACCTAACTGTCTCAGGTGGGCAGTGTTAATACCTTCAAGGCACAATTTCTCTCTCATATTGGGTCAGTCCTAAGTAGGCCTAGAGAGTGGGTGATATATGCCATAGCAAAATGCCCCCTCTTTCAACATCCCTCCTAATGGCGGAAGAACCTCAACTTAGAAATGCGAAGATATTTCCCCAGCACTGAAGCTAGTTGCACTTAGCAAAAGATTACATTAGCATTGGTCTTCCAGTCAAGAACAGAAATAGCCTCAGTAAAAGAAACCAAAACTCTGGGTGACTTATATGTGCAGAGCTTATATTACCACAGGCAACAACTTTTGAAATAGTCCTATTGTTCATTAAAAATTCTTAGTTTTAATAATGCATAATATCTCCTTTGCTCTTATTGTAATTATCCTTTTGGTATTGCTTTTCCATATTTGATTTGTAGCCTTATGCAAGAGGAATGACAATTAACAGGCATATAATACTACAATCCTTGGAGGGGCAGTGCAGGGCAATGGCAAGCACACCAACTCTTTAGTCAACACCTGGATTTGAGTGCTGGCTCTGTCATTCACCAGTTGTATGACCTGAGACAACTCACTTAACTTCTTCAACCCCAGTTTCCTTATATGTAAAGTGAGGTTAATAGTCTTTTCTCTATCTCTCAAAGGTTTCATATATACATATATATATACATATATATGTATATATATGTATATATATTATACATCATGCTGTCTGAAAACTGAAGAGGTCATATTGTCATTGTCCCATAATCCAAATTGAAAGAATGGTAACCTCTTGAGGAACAAATCAAATAATGTATATGAATGTGCTTTGTAAATTGTAAAGCACTTTATAAATGTAAACTATATATTATATATATGTATATACGTCTGTATCTACAATATGTGTTTTCAAATGGACACATCACTGCCATGTTATAGCTATGATACATACAAATCCTGTAGGGTAGAGCTCCTATGATTATTTTCAAAATTTTTCCCTCTATATTTACCCTTAGGAAATATCAATATGAATTCTCTTAAATATATACAAAGTTTTCAGACTTTTTGCCTTGCTTTCAATCTCATGCACAACTCATAATAATTTAAGTTTCTACAGTACATTAAGTTTTAGAAAATATTCATAACAATCTTATTGAGGTAGATAGTGCAAGAATTATCTCCATTAATAAATGAAGAAAATGAAACTAAAATGTTTAATGACATGTCTAGGCTCCTATTATCATTTAGTATCTGAGCCAGGATCTGGATCCAGGTCTCTCTTCTCTCCAGGTCCTATTGGATTACTACACCAGTCCCTTCTAATTGTACTAGTCTATGTTCTAGAGTGGAGGCAGCTATGTGGCTCAGTGGAGAGAGTACTGGGCCTGGAATCAGGAAGACTTGAGTTCAAATCCTGCCTCAGACACTTAGCTGTGTGACTCTTAACCTATCTGCCTAAAATACACTGGAGAAGGAAATGGCAAACAACTTTTCTTTGCCAAAAAAACAACATGGGCAGTGTTGATGTGCTATGATCCATGGAGTCATGAAGAGTCAGACATGATTGAACAATTGAACAACAACAACAATCCTCTAGAGCAGCTGCTTAAGTTTCCTGAGGGTATCAATTGTTTTACTCTTCATCTTTGCATCCTTAGCACCTAGGACAGTGACTGATTCATAGTAGGCACTTCATAAATTCTTGCAGATTCGTACCTGAGGTTTCTAGAGTGTTTTGTCAGCCAGTGAAATATCTTAGTACATTAATGATGCTGTAATCAGCACAGTTCCACTTTGTTTTTGGGACATATGATGTCTAGGAAAATGGCATTCTTCTGTTCATCAAAATTTAGCCTTTCTCTACCATCCTTTCAGGAATTTATCATGATCAATATTGTTCCATTGAAATGGAGTTGGGGTACAAGAAAATGGATTTATTAAGTGAATTTAATAAGAGCACTTACTGAATTCAACTTGTTGATGATAGTGATGTTAATCTTTCTGTTACATGAAATTATAATAGGGTAGAGATATAGTGCAGGCAGATTGTTAGATAAACACACACTCTTGTGGATGCCTAACAGGCTTGGTGCTCTGAAACTTACAAGGCTAATTTCTCCTGAGTGAGAATATCTCTCAGCTCTAGTAAAAGGTCTGTGTAAAGTCCTCTGGAGAATCTGAAAACATAAGAGAAGGTTAAACAGCTGGACAAACAAAGTGTTGTTTTTCCAAAACTACAGCTGGGAGTTAAAGTTAGAAATTGGAGAATGCCTATTAGCTTCAAAGGTAGCCAATTAAATTGCAAACACTATTGATAATACTTCCTTTTCAGAGCCTTATTATACATCATGCTGTCTGAAAACTGAAGAGGTCATGTTATCATTGTCCCATAATCCAAACTGAAAGAATGATAAACCTAACAATTATTTTCCCTCTCTTATATTTTATACGCTTTATTGTTCTCTGCAGGATCTCTGCTTTCTCCTACTACCTACCTTAGGTCATTGCAACAATCAAGCATTATGTTGTGAATTATATGTAAGATTAAATTCTCTGTGTGTATTGTAGAAGAGGAATAATCCCTATAACTTTTCAGAGTTGTAAACTATCTTTATGTTATATACTTGCTTCTTTAAAGAAGAACTTTGATATTGCAAAAATCTGTGATGTCATTGACTTGAGCATTCCTTTCAGTGAGGCAGATCACACAGAACTCACTCATACCTATTCAGCCCATATAACTTTTGTCTATTTTCTCCCCAAAATTTGCCGCAGGAGCTCCACTCAACACTTTGGCATTTTACGTATTGTTTTAATTTTTTTTAAAATTTTAATTTTCAGTTCTAAATTATCTCCCTACCTCCACTCTCCCCCAGCCATTGAGAAGGCAAGAAATGCAATACCCATTATACATAAGAAGTCATGCAAAACATATTGCCACATTAGCCATCTTCATACTATTTTCACATTTAAGTTGATAGCAACAGACTATGGTTATTCAACAAGGTTATTCCTTGTATTCTTATATGATTAGGTTATCATTTCCTGCTCTAGGCATACATTTCTCTTTTTATTAATTTCTTCAGAATTTCTTAATGGATTATAGATTGCTCATTCCTATTCCATCATGTAACAATTATTGATTTTTCTCTCTCCTTTCTGACATCTATCTGTTTTGAGCTTTAAGTGCAATAGGGTCCTGGCACATGCACAAAGCTCCTCTGATATTACTCCTCATGTGGGGAGTAGGGAGTAGGCTGGGGAGCCTTCTTTCAGGAAAGTTAATACAATGGATAAAGCACCAAGCCTGAAGTCAAGAAGAACTGAATTCAAATCTGGCCTTAGAGATTCACTGGCTGTGTCACCCTTCACAAGCCACTTAACCTCTTTTTGCCTCAGTTTCTTCATCTGTAAAATGAGAGTAATAATAGCACCTACCTGCTAGGGTTATTGTTAGGATCAAATGGGAAAACACTTGCAAAATACTCAGCACAGTGCCTGGCACAGAGTAAGCACTATGTAGATGTTAGTGATGAAGATGATGATGATGATGATGACGTAATGGATCTACCTGAAAGAGATGTTGGAGCAAGTGAATTACAAAGATTAGAAGAATGAGTCTTGGGGGCAGAGCCAAGATGGTGGCTGGAAAGCAGGGACTTGCATGAGCTCCCTGCCAGGTCGGTCCAAAAACCTATAAAAATGGCTCTGAACCAATTCTAGAACTGCAGAACCCACAAAATAGCAGAGGGAAGCAGGGATCCAGCCCAGGACAGCTTGGATGGTCACTGGATGAGGTCTATCGCACACAGAGTGGAGGGGAGTGGAGCTCAGCATGGGCGGCGGCAGGACCAAGCAGATCAAGAGCCGGGTGGAACAGGTCCTAGCACCCTGAATCAGTGAGCTGTGGCAGTTACCAGACTTCTCAACCCACAAACACCAAAGACAACAGAGAAGGTTAGTGGGAAAAACTGAGGGGGACAGTAAAAAGAGTTCACGGTTTGGCCATCACCCCGGGGACAGTGGAGGT
>CM053627.1:153064743-153085612 GCA_028646595.1 Phalanger gymnotis | reverse complement strand
AGTCTTCGACACTGTCAATCATTGTCTTGTCCTTGACAGTCTCTTTTTTTCTACCATTCTCTCATGATTCTCTTCTTACCTAATTGATTGCTCCCTTTTTAGTCTCCTTTGCTAGATCTTCATCCAGGTCATACCCATTAACCATGGGCACCTCACAGGGCTTCTGCTGGTCCCTCTTCTTCTTTTATACTACTGCACTTGGAGAATCTTATCAGCTCCCATGGTTTTAATTATCATCTATACGCTGATATCTAAATCTGCCTATCCACCCCTAACCTCTTTGCTGATAGTCTCTCATTTCTAACTACCTTTCAGACATCTTGAAATAAATGTTGAGTAGACATCTAAAGCTTAATATATCTAAAACTGAATTCATTATCTTTCCTACTATATCTTCCCCCTTTCTAAATTTCCCTATTAGTGTTGAGGACATCACCATCCTCCCAGTGCCTCCAGATTGCAGCCTTCTATTATCATCCTTGACTGTTCACTATTTCTCATGCTCCCATAATCCAATCTGTTGTCAATGCCTATTGATTTCACCTTGTAACAACTTTGGAATGGGTCCCCATTTCTCTTCTGATACTGCCACTGTGTTGGCATAGGCTGTCATCATTTCACACCCAGACTATTGCAATATCCTGCTGGTTGATTTGCCTGCCACATATCTCTCCCTACTCCAATTTATCCTCCATTCACTAGCAAAAATGTTTTTTAAAGCACTGGTCTGACCCTAATATCCCAAAGGCTCCCTATCACCTTCAACTCCCTGTTTGACATTTAAAGCCTTTTATAACCTGATCCACGCCTACCTTTCTAATCTTCTTATATTCTTCAATGTACTCTTTGATCCAGGGATACTGGCAGGCTGGATATTCCACACAGACACACCATCTGTTGTCTGTGGGTATTTTCTCTGATGTACCACCATTCCTGGAAGCTTCTTTCTCTTCATCTCCACTTCCTGGCCTCCCTGGCTTCCTTCAAATCCTAAAATCATACCTTGTATAGGAAGCCTTTTCCAATTACTCTTGATTCTAATGCCTTCTCTTTGTTGATTATTTCTTATTTACCCTGTGTATAACATGTTTGGACATAATTTGTTTGCTTTTTGTTTTTCCTGTTATACTGTTAGCTCCTGAAGGACAGGGACTATCTTTTACCTTTATACCTGGTGCTTAGCACAGTGCTTGGCACATAGTAGGCACTTAATAAATGCTTATTGATTGACTACATCTTTGTTGACATGTTGTTGATTGAATTTGTGTGGATGTTCCTCATGGTGGGCCTTTTGATTCCATATATGTTGTTTAGTTATTACCTAGGATCCATTCAGGGATAAAGCACATTTGACCAATATAATAGCTTGTATCTGTTGCCAGCCTTTACTACTGCTCATTGAAGTGATGTCTATTATTTCAAAAGTATGTCTGTAAAGTTTTTGCCTATTTATCCTGTGCTCTGAGAATGTCTATTTATTTTCTTCTACTTTTTTGATGCAGAAGTGTTAGTATTTCCATAATTGCCTCAGAGTAGGCTCTGTGTTTTGTTACAGTGTGCCAGTTTTTTTAGGATACTTTCTGAATCTGTTGGTGTCATTGTTGGCTTGTTCTCATTATTTTTTTGCTGAAATTTAGATATAAATGGTCCAAAGGCAAGTATCTATCCTGCTATTATTCTTTTATAGTTAATGTTTTGCAGAGTATTGCACAGGTTAAGAACAAATGACTGGTTTTGTATTTGAATAGTAGCATTGGGATGTGAGCTGATTTTCTGCAGGCTTACTGAAATTCTATCTGGCATAACTGCAGTAGCAGACATGATGGTAAAGGTAACATTTACCTCATTCAGTTCCCACATGATTTTAATTTCTTCTTCTAGGTCTCTATAGAGCATGTCTTAAAAATTTTGGTGTAGTTTTAAGCCAATAAAGCTTAATATTTAAGCTTTTCAGTCATTTTCAGTCATGTTTGACTCTTTGTGACCTCCTTTGGGGTTTACTTGGCAAAGACACTGGAATGGTTTGCCATTTCCTTCTCCATCTTGTTTAACAGATGAGGAAACTGAGGCAAAAAGGGTTAAGTGATTTGCCCAGAATCACATATCTAGTAAGTATCTGAGGCCAGATTTGGACTCAGGAAGATCAGTCTTCCCAACTTGAGGCTTGGCACACAATCCACTGAACCACTTAGCTGCCTCAAAATTTAAGCTATCAAAACTTTAAACTGCACTATGACTTTTGGGACATATTGTATTATGAAAGCTTTTTTATTTCTTTGAGTATTTGGTATTGTGACAGCTATTAAAAATGTCATTCTGAAAGTTTTATGGATCAATGTTATGCCCGGTCAGTTATGGGCAACAATTATTTGTTATTATGTTATGGTTTCAGTAGAGTTTATTTGTTGAATTCTCAAGAATATTTTGAGGCTTATATTTGTTGCATACAGATTTCACATGTTAGTTTACAAAGAATTGTGCATTTCAGTGTGTAATTCTAGCCACCTGATCATATCTTTTTAGATATCCTTTAGATGCTAAATTTTTGTGACCTGCAGTGAAATTTGCACAGTTCCCATCATTTCATTACAGAATCTGATCAATAAGTACAGGCTCCTTGAGGATAATATTTCTGTAATTACTAGTTGTAATGAACTTATCTTGAATTATTACCCTAAAACGCTATTTCCATAAACAAATCTACTTCTTAGCCATTAGTTCAACCCTTCTTTGTCATGTGCATTGAGAACTTTTATCAATCCTCTCCCTCCTTTTTGACAAGAAGTCTTCATCTTTTGATGACTATTTTTGATTAATGTTTTATGGCTTTTGTTTTACCTATAGTCTAATTTTCTCTGCCAATAGGTAAACATTAAGACGGGAATTGCATAGGCATTTGTTGCTCTAAATGTCTTCCCATTAAGCTTTGACTTTAGAATGCTAGTGTTTCTTAACATACTCAGCCCTTGCTTTCTCCTTTTATAGTTTTATATTCAATGTGTCTTGCCTGGAGAAGACCAAAACATTTGTAAGTATTGCCTTCATCCATTGGTTCAATAGACCTTTAGATTCAAATTCAAGGCATTGGTGTGCATTAATAATTTTATACTTATCAAGTCCAAATTACATTTTGATATCATTAAAAAGTTTCCATGAGATGAAGTAGTTGTTAAATGTGGTTTTTAGTGGACTCATATAACTTGATGTCATCTGTCTCCACTGAGTGATTAATATGATATTTTGATGTGGTCTCCTCTTAGCTTGAAAGTCACATTGAGTTCTATTGAGGAGTCATAATAATGAGTTTAACTCTTGGATAACAGATTTATTAAACAACATAAGATGCCTAAAGCTCATGGAAGTTGTCCCATTTTTTAATGAATTGTTGTTAACATTGTTGTGTTGATGTAGTACTTTAAGTTTGCCATGTGAGCATCAAATACTCTAAGATCCTCCCTATATTTGGGTCCATTTTATATGTTTGCAGCACTTAATTAAGCCAAGAGTGAAAGACTAAGTCAAAGGCTTTGTGGTAATCAATAAAGGTGATGTAAATATCATGGTGTCTTGGGGTGACCTGTTCAATAATCACCAAATTGAAAATGAATTGCTCTTCACATCCCTGGAATTTTTTTTGCCATACTCTTTTTACTTCAAAGTCAACATATTGTCTGTTAGTATGTGTTTATAGATATTTGGGGTGAAACAAGATATAAAATTTTGTTTAAAATACATAAATATAATGGATTGATATTTCAAGTGGTCTCAGTTTTTTGGTGGTAAACACGTGTCGTTTTATGATAAGAAGAAAGGGATCTGTTTTTTATACCAGGAATATGGTAATGCTTTGCTAATTCATGTGAAGTGTTTGAGTCAATAATTTTGGATCTTCCATACACCCACTACTTTTCAGTTTTGTACAGAATCTACAGATTGTCATCTTCTTGAATGTATCTTTTCTGTTATTCTTGTTTCACATTTGATGCAACTTGTATTTTCATTGTGATAGAATTCTTTGTGGGTTATCTTTCATCCACAGTATTTTTGCTTCTCAAGCCTATGGAGTATAGTTTTTGATTAAAGTTGAATTAAAAAAAAATTATATTTGCACTGCTGTCACTATATTGCTTAAACCTTTAGCTTTCTCTATCAATTGCTGACTACAGGTATCAAGACTATCTGATATACATTTATTATCAGATAGCATTTCATGTTTCTTTTTTGTTACTCTAATTGAAAAGTATGGCATTTAATATGTGTGGCATCAAACTCAAATAGAAACAGGGGCTACTAAACCATATTTCACTGGACGTATTTCTTGATTATATTTTAGTCTAGTTTGGGTTGCACTCGAGAATGTTGCAGGTCACGAAGACTTTGTGTTTAAAACTTCTTTTCAAGATTATTCAAAATTTGCTGTACATACTGGATAAATATTTATCTAACTTTCAATGTCTTTCCATAGGTCTTCCATAGTTTTCTCAAGTTGCCTCTGTAATGGTGGTATTAGATTCTTGTCTTTAGGAGTATTCCTTGACAACTTCACCTTTTCTCTGGTCTTTACTTTGCTAGTGTTGCATCATATATTGTTTTGTGCAGGCCCTGAAATATTTTGACAAATAGTATGGAGAATTCATTAGTTAATGATGGCTATTGCTGATATAATAATGTTATTATTATTTATATTTTATTTTTTACAATTACATATAAAAACAATTTTTAACATTCATATTTTTTAAAAATTGAGTTCCAGATTCTCTCCCTCTTCTCCTTCCTTGAGAAGGCAAGCAGTTTGATGTAGATTATGCATGTAAAGTTATGCAAAACATGTTTCCTTATTAACCATGTTGTGAAAAAAAGACACAGACCAAAAATAAATGTAAGAAAAAAAGTAAAAAAAGAGTATACTTTGATTACCATTCAGACTCCATCAGTTCTTTTCCTGGAAGTGGATAGCATTTTTCTTTTATCATAAATCCTTCAGAATTGTCTTGGGTTGTTATATTGCTGAGAATAGCCAAGTCATTCACAGTTGATGATTGTTATAATATTGCTGTTACTACGTACAATATTCACCCAGTTCTGATCACTTCACTTTGCATCAGCTCATATAAGTCTTTCTAGGTTTTATTGATATGTCCTGCTTATAATTTCTTATGGCAAAATAGTGTTCCATCAAATCATACATCACAACTTATTTAGCCATTCTCCAATTGATGAGCATCCACACAATTTCCAATTCTTTGCACCACAAAAAGAGTTGCTATAAATATTTTTGTACATTCAGATCCTTTTCTTTTTTTAAAAGACCTCTTTCTGATAGAGACCTAGAAGTGATATTGCTGGGTCAGAGGGTATGCACAGTTTTATAGTCCTTTGGATAAAGTTCGAAATTGCTCTCCAAAATGGTTAGACCTCTTAACAATTCCACCAACAGTGCTAATGCACATTAAACTTATTTTCACACTAGTCAAGTTGTAAAGCATTATAACCAATGGAATGAACCATGAGAAAGAAGAAACAAAACCAAAAAAGAGAAAACAAAACAGAGAGCAAATAGTTCGCCTCAAACTGCATTCAGACTCCATAGTTCTTTCGGTGGATGTGGACAGCTCTTTCCATCCTGAGTCCTTCAGGGCTTCTCTTAGAACCTTGCATTGCTGAGAGGAGCCAAGTCTATCAAAGTTAGTCATCACAGATACTGTGTGTCTGTAATCATGTATAATATTTTCCTGGTTCTGCTCCTCTCACTCAACATCATATCATGTAAGTCTTTCCAGGTTATTATGAAGTCTGTCTGCTCCTGATTTCTTATAGCACAATAGTATTCCATTACATTCATATACCACAACTTGTTTAGCCATTCCCCAATTGATGGGCATCCTGTTGATTTCCAATTCTTTGCCACCATATAAAGAACTGCTATCAATATTTTTGTACATATGAGTCATTTTCCCACTTGTATGATCTCTTTGGGATACGGCCCTAGAAGTGGTATTTCTGGATCAAAGGATATACACATTTTTATAGCCCTCCACTACTCTATTTCTTAGCCCATATCAGATTGTTTTGATGACTACCACATTGCAATGCAGTTTGAGATCTGGTACTGCTAGGTACTACTCACAATTTTTCTCCTTTACTCTCTCTACTTTACCTTTATTCTTCCAGATGAATTTTGTTATAATTTTCTAACTCTATAAAATAAGTTTTGGTAGTTTGATTGGTATGGCACTGAATAAATTAATTTAGATACAATTGTGATTTTGATTATTGGCTCAGCCTACCCATGAACAATTAATATTTCTCCAACTGTTTAGATCTGACTTCATTTGTGTGAAAAATGTTTTGTAATTGTGTTCATTTGCTTCCTGGTTTTGTCTTGGCAGGTAGACTCCCAAATGTTTTATATTGTCTACAGTTATTTTAAATGGAATTGCTCTTTCTATCTCTTCCTGCTGGACTTTGTTGGTAATATATAGAAATGCTGATGATTTATGTGGGTTTATTTTATATACAATTGCGGAAGTTGTTATTTCAATTTGATTTTTAGTTAATTCTCTAGGATTATCTAAACAGAATTATTTCTCATGAGTCTGAGTGGGACTGGAGTTCTGGGAAACACCAGAGCAAAGAACCCATGTCAACCTATGAGATTAGTTAAGTGATGGGGATTGGCAAAGGTCTCTAGCCCATGTAGTCTCAGCCTAGAAGTTCTTGGCTAGCTTTAAGTCTAGAGCTATCAGTGGTAGGATATGTTTTCAATGTTGTTATATACACTCCTGGCATATCATAAAATTATCCATATCTTCAGTCAATTACATAATTACTTATGGTTTGCCCATGTTAATGGTAAGTGCCATCTGAACTAGAATAGTTTCAACAGGCAGGGTATTGATATTTCTTATTTGTTCTGATACATCTTGACCTCTTGTGGTAATGGAACATGAAGGAGCACAACTCACTGCCATGTTTTCTATGTTAATCTGTTCATCATAGGAGTTTTGAGGAGGGCCAACCTACAACTCTAACCCTGACACTCCCCTCATTAATTTCTTAGATTCATGGGAGCAGTTACATCTCACTGACTGAGGTGCTGATAGGTATTGCCAAAACCCAATTTGCCAGCATTTCAAGGCCTTCATTACTACTATAGAAAATATAAGAAATATAAATTTCTTGAAATAGAGCTCCATTAAACCAGACTTTGATTTAAACTTATTTGGATTCAAATGGAACTATTTGACTATGCCTCAAACCCAAATCACTCTGGCTCTCACTGACTGGCCAATAATAAGTCCTAGCCTAAGCCTTTGTTAGTCATTGTTTGGATTTTGATGGCTCAAAATGAGTGCAAATAGCAAGGCCCCAAGTTAGCATGAGTGGCAATGCATGATAGGGTCAATGCTTAGACAGGCCTTCAAACCAAAGTCTCTTGGGCCCAGGACAAGATTAATTAGGAGAATTGGAATTCATATGCTATCCTTTATAGGAGGCTAGTAAGTGAGAACTAGATGGTAGCAGGATAATCCAGGGTACCTCAGAGCATGGGAGAAAAACTGTATCATGGAATGGAAAAGCCACAGCAACAGATCTGTTTCCTCTGTAGCGTAAGTGGCTCAGACAGTGTGAAAAGTGGTGAGAGTGAGGGTCCTGGGTCAGTTCAGGGGAATCTTAGCTCTATATTTTAATTGGCTTCAGTCTCCCCTTAGTCTTTGTTTATAGGTTAACCCTTTGTTTTTATTCATTTAAATTCAAATTTTATCCATTTAAATTAATGTAATTTAATTTTATCCATTTAAAATTGAAAGCAGTGAATTCTCTCAGGACTGAGATGTGATTGCTTTAGATCAAATACAGCCTAGCTCTTACTCATGAAATCAGTTACTCTTCGCCTTCATGGAGCAATATAGGACAAAGGATTGCCTTTTTATTGATGAAGAAATAAAGTTAGAAATAGGAAAGAATTGAACAGTATCTAAGGCAGGAAGAAAATTAGAATTCATAATACTGGCATGTTTGGTCTAATATTTACCCACTGAGTTATTCTGTAGTATTTATAGAATCACAGGGCCTCATAGTCAATCATTTGGTAGGTATTTAATTAATTAATACCACTCTATTATAAGTACAACACTGACTTACCTCTTCTGTCCTCATTCTTCTAGTCCTCCAACTCAGCAAGGACCCCATTCAGGCACATCATTTTTTGAGGTAAGTTCAGTTAAGAGAGTGTCACAGTCTGCTTCAATAAGCCTTTATAATATTTCAACTGTTATCATTCCACCATCCAGCTTCTTTCCATCTCTACCATACTCCTTCCTCACCTTCATTTCTTTTTTTTCTTTTTTTCTCTCACCTTCATTTCTTACTATCTTTATCTTCTTTCAGTCAATCAACATGCATTCATTACTCTCTGCCTGTTACAGTTCCAAATGCTGGGCATACATACACACACACACACACACACACACACACACACACACACACACACACAACCCACATTAAATGGCACCATCGAGAAGTTTAAGATCTATCTATAGAGATATTTACATACATAAATATGCACAACTATGGTAAAAGACTGGACCTGAGATTTTATTGGTGGTGGAAACTAGCAGGTGAGGAAATTCCTTCTAATAATGCAGGTCAGTATCTTCTGGTTTGCTAGGATATTATGGCCAGTATTTGTCAGAAGCAAGACTTTTATTGAGGTCTTCCTGACTCCAAGGCTAGTTCTTGTGCCATAGCTGTCTTCTTGCTGCAGTCTCCACATCCAACTTAGACCATGTGCCAGCTCAGAGGTATCAGTGCCTCGCTGGGACAGGGCAAAAACATTAGGGCCAGTCATTCCTGAGAGCTTATAAAATCATAAAAATGTTGCCACTTTACTGTTTCTAACCACAGGCTTGTAGGTAGAACCTTTTAAAGTATACAAACAACTTACCTGGGGCAGACATAAGAGAAATTTTGGTAGGTACATCCACTGTGTCATGGCTATTTCTCTATATAAAACATATTAAAAATAAACAAGGTAATTTTGGGTGAAGGAACTAGCAGCTGGAGAGAATGGTGGTATCAGGAAAAGTTTTATGTAGAAGATGTCTCTTGAGCTAAGCTTTGAAGGAATCAAAGATTGGAGGTGAGTGAGGAGGGAGGGCACTCAGTTTTGGTGCCATATATTGCCAGGAAGCATTTTCTGGCTTCACTGGAGTTGTTAGTGTTTTCTCTCTCCTGAAATTACTTTGTACTTACTTATCTGAGTACAAGTTGGGTCTCTCCACCTCTCTCTAGTAGAATGCAACCTCTTTCAGGGTAGGGACATTTTTTGTTTCTGTCATATCCCTGGGGCTTAGCATAGTGCCTTGAACATGATATGTACTTAATTTATACAGTATTTACTTAAATGAATTGAGCAAATTCTGCTTTCTTTTTTTTAAATTTTTAATTTTAAAAATCTTTTTAAAAAATTAATTTATTTTAAATTTTCAATATTCACTTCCATAAGATTTTGAGTTTCAAATTTTCTCCCCCTGCTTCTCCTCCCCCTCCCCAAGATAGTGTACAATCTGATAAAGGCTTTACTTATGGATTTGTATTAAACATATTTCTAACTGTTAGCAAGACCTCAGTAGTGATAGTATGATCAGATGAAGTGAATGTCATCAGTGTAAATGCCTATTTTGGAGACATATTAAGAAGTAGGTAGAAACTGGCAAAAGAAATTCTTTACTCAAGTGTAATTTTATCATGAAATTTTATTAGTGAAAGCAATATAGTCATTTATATGGTTTGTGATGTTATTAGAAGCTTGCAATACAATATCTTTCTCACCATGAATTTTATTCAGTTTACAACAGATTAAAAATCAATTAAGACTAATCGTAGAATTGGATGTAAGGGAATCTTGATTTTTTTTCAGATTTTTTCAGATATAATCTGACATATGAGAAATTTCAGAAATGTTTGCTTTTCTTAATCTACTTTATTTGGTTCTGTTGTTCAAAACGTTTTTGTAGTGTGCCAAATGTGGAAAAGGAGTGTCTTTTCACTTTGTATGATGTTGAAAATACCATCACATGCACAAAACGATGGTTAAAAAACATACTCCAAAAAATAACACTTTGGCTTTTAAAGGTTTTTTCCCCTCTCTAGCTTCAAAATTTTTAGAAATGAAATTTTCATATTAGCTTCTTCTTAAAAAATTGATATTTATTTGTAATTGGAGTTCCCTTCAATATTTTTAATTAATATTCATGAAGTGCTTTGCAAACCTTAAAGTGCTTTATAAATGTTAGATAATCTTATTAGTATTATCCTTATCATCCCTCTTCTCTTTCTCTTTCTGTCTATTTTCCTCAACCCTAAGTAGGAAGAAGTATATAATTCAGAGCAGAAATATATATACATATATTATATATATGTATGTTTGTATATATGTATCTACAAATATGTATATGCACATATACATATATATTTGTCAAAGTTCCATTTTGTTCCCTAATTAAAGTTTATAAAAAACTTTTTTTTATGTTTATCCTTAAATATCTCCTCTGTCCTTGCCCCATAGTCAATATTTATTTCCTCAGTATTCCTAGGTCTCAAACTTTTTCTATCCCAACTCTCTTCATAATCACCTACAAATAATTATCTGGTTTTCCTTCTCCTTCAGAACATCACATCCAGACATTACTGCATGAAATTTCCCCATTTTAATCTATAGTCCCTTTCTTCTTCTATCACCTTACCCTGTGAATTAGGGTAAATATACCATTTTTCACTAGTGATGGTAAATCCCAGCGAGGAAACTCTCTCCACCAATTCAGATTGTCTCTTATTCTGTTATTTCTAGTCTTAGAGAGTAGCTTAGACTGTAGGGGCGCTGAGAAGTTAAATTATTGTCAAAAGTCACATATTTAATACCCAATGAAGGAAGGACTTGAATTCAGGTCTTTCTGATTCCAAGGCTAGCTCTCTAGTCACTACACCGAACTGCCTATTAATCTTGGATTATAGCCAAAATTGTGGAAATTAATGACATTGCATCTATCATTCAAAAGACCTTCAGGTAGCTATCAACCAGCATTATAATTTGACCACTATGAGGGTACCATTTCAAGATGGACAGCAACTGCCTTAGCACTGATGGTAATGCTTTCTTTTAGATGATGGCTTCCTCATTTTTTTTCTTGAGCAAATAAATTGTAAATGAACAGAAAGCACAAATTTAGAAGTTAGGCACATTTTTGAGGGAGTGGAATGATAATTTTAGCAATCTAAAATTAAGTCGTAAATTACATCTCTGATGTGGAGTATGAGTCATCGACTCAAGCACTGAACGTTTAGACTTAAGTCAATGGATAGACTCTGTTGCTCTTGTAATCATTTTTAAAGGCAGTTCTGAGATAGTTTTGGTTTATGCGCCATGCACCCACATACCCTTCATTCTAATAGGGGAAAAACACACAAAAGTGGGGTGAGGAAAGACATAAGTGCTGAGAAAAGTTCCAGGATGAGACAGCAATAGAAGCTTAATTTTGAAGTCCAGAAAGTCAGAAACAAATCCACGAGGGGAAATAATGCACATACATATAGGAATATGCAAAATTTATACAAAATGTATGCAAAGTGATTTTGGGAGAAGAGGGCTTGCAGGTAGAGGGAAGTAGGATCTGGAAAGGCCTCATGGAAAAGCTAGTGCTTGAGTTGAGTCTTGAAGAAGTCTGGGGATTTTTAGAGGTGGAAATAAGGAAAAAAGTATATTTTAGACGTGAGGGACAGTCAGTGAAAATGCATGGAGTCAGGAGATGGAGTGAACAACTGTAAGGAGATCAGTTTTACTGGACTATAAGGAACAAGAAGAAGAGTAGTATATAAGAATAGAGAAAAATATCCTGGGGCCAGATTGTGAAGGAGTTTAAATGCCAACCAGAGGAGTTTAAATTTGATCCCAGAGATAATAGGGAGCCGCTTGAATTTATCGAATAGCAGAGTCACATTGTCAGACCTGTGCTTTAGTTTCTGATCACTCTGGCAGCTTGTATAGAGGGTGGATTGGAGTGGGCAAGAGGCTTGAAGAAGGTAGGTCAATTAGTTTTCAGTAGAAGAGGTGATAAAGGCCTCAACTAGGATGGTGGCTACGTGGGTGGGTAGAAAGGACAGATGCAAGAAATGTGGAATTAGAAAGAATGAGATTTGGTAGAAACAATTAGATTATTGGATGTGTGAGGTGAATGAGAATGTAGAGTTGAGGATGATACTGAGCTTTTAGATGTGAAAGACTAGAAGGATAATAGTGCCCTTGATAGAAACAGGAACGTTCAGAAGGGGAATATTTTATTTTCTTGGGGGGGGGAGAAGGAGAGAAAATAATGAGTTCTATTTTGCACATGTTGAGTTTAAGATCTCTGTGGGACAGGTAGTTAGAAATTTCCAATAGGTAGTTCAGCCTGGAGTCAGGAGGGAGACTAGGGTTACATACATAGATTGAGAAGTCATGGGAATACATCAAAAACCAAAGATCGCCCATTTCACAAATTTTGCTTCAGGACAACCTTGTTTATAATTAAACTCTGCCTTATATCATTCAAAGTTGAAGTTACCAATAGAATTCATGAGACATTAATATTGTGGATAAAATGCACTTTTATATGTAAGGTTAAGCCTGAAATATTTAAAATTCATTATTGAAAGCTATATTGCCATTTTGTGAAATTTATTCTTTTAACTTCCTTGAAAAGCTTTCTTATTATTAGGTTACTCAATAAAAACATATGCTATTTTAATTTAGTATTGCTGGATTCCATTATAAGTTTTGGGACAGTGCTTTGAGACCAGGGTGTTCATTACATTTTTCCTGTTGTTGTTCTGTAAGCAAAATATTGCGATAACCTCCTTCCCCGACCTCTGGTAAAACGCTGTCTCCTGTAAATTGGCTTTGGTGCCCCACTTTCAATATGCAAGAGCACAGAGCCTGGGAATCTTTTCTCTGCATTTTTTTTCCTTATTCAGGTGTCTGGAAAACACTATGCAAAAGAGTGAAATTAAGCAAATGCAGTGGATTGACTAGGAGGACATTTAGGGTGAACAAGATCTCCTAGTTTATATATGAGACAGCAAGGT
Organism: Phalanger gymnotis; assembly: GCA_028646595.1. Taxonomy (NCBI): domain Eukaryota; kingdom Metazoa; phylum Chordata; class Mammalia; order Diprotodontia; family Phalangeridae; genus Phalanger; species Phalanger gymnotis. Next base: position 153,072,490 of record CM053627.1, on the reverse strand, counting down.
AAATTAATAAGGGAAATTGACGATCATTTATACCTGCCAGCATCAGCAGGCATCTCAGTGAAGCTGCCAACAAAAGGTCACAGCTCATCCACCACTGAGACAACCAACAGCGAGGCTAAAAATTATTCATTTTCAAACATCGTTTAGGTACTTTGTTCACAGTGGTGGTAGAAGTGCTTCTCCCCTTACCCTCCTCCACTCCCCTCTCAACTCACCCTTTCTACTTCTCTCTCTCTCTCTCTCTCTCTCTCTCTCTCTCTCTCTCTCTCTCACATGCAGAAGCAATAAATCAGCCAGGTTAAGAAGACCTAGCCAACCCAACACAGATCGATTTCACGGGAAAGTCGATGGACTGCTAATAGAATTACAACTACCTGTCAAAATAGGGAAAACATATCTGTGACAGTGACAAAGGGTAGATCAATTGAAAGGGAGATTCTTTCCCCCCACCTCACCCCTCCCAAACACAGATGTGGAGTACATGAGTATCTCTGAGAGTCTGTAATTGTGAGTAAAAACTGTGGGCTTGGACCATTGCAACTAAGGTTATGTCATTGTTTTCTGGGATTCCATACTGACTGTATTTCCAGGGCAGGCAGGTGAAGCGGGGCAGGGGGAAAAGTCATCTGTATTTGCTCTGCCGTGAAATTCAAAGGGGATAGCTTTTGCCTGGGGATACATTTGGTTATACATTTGGATGCATTTTTTTTTCTCTCTCTCACAAATGAGTTGGTTTTGTCCCTTAAATAAATTCTGTCAAATTCTTCCTGGGGAACATTCGGTTTTCATATGTTTTTGGTTGCTTGCATATTTCAAAAATGGAGCTTTGTATTGCCAAGGATATTTGGCAAGCTTTTATCTTGTAGTGAAATGTGATCTTTTTTAGCAGTCTTAGAGAAAATTTGAGATATTACATTTCAAAAAATGACTTCTGTTTTCAGGCTTAGTGTGTTATCAGAGAAATCTTTCTATGTAGGTTTAAGATGCACAATTCACACCCTAAACATAAGGTACATTAGCATAATGCTCTACTAGGTCAAGAACTTGGTTTCCAAAATGTCATAAACATGTACCAATCAATCAGTCAATAAATAAGCAAACATCTACTATGTGCCAGGTACTGTGCTAAGCACTAGTCAGCTCAGATCCATGGGCTTTTTGGCAAAAGTACCATCACCATTACATATTTGCCCAAAGCTGGCTTAATCAACAGAAATCTCTCAATACTATCATTGTACACAGGAAATAGCATGTAAACCAAATTAGGTAATAAAACTGAGGAAATAAACCAAATGTCCTACTTAAGAATGTTTAATGACTACTCAGTCACCTGAAGAAAGTTCGGAGGTCAGTAAGATCAATAATTCAACATTTAAAATATAACACTTTCATTCTCCAATTTATCTCTCCACCCAGGGAACCATGCCCGATAATAAAGAATGGAAAGTAAAGAGGAAAAAAGTAAAAAAAGCAAAGAGGAGTAGTGAGAGTGATAGGAGAGACAGAAAGATATATTTCACCTTTGGCTTAATTTTCTTTACTAGGTAGGTGTCTCATGGATCTATCACTGTGATGCAAGGAATTCTCTTCATTGTACTATTTATGTGCATCACACACACACAGAACTGTGTGCAATACACAGTCACACTAACATTAACCCATTATAAGTGGGATTTGATTAAAGGAAACAGAATACAAGATATTAATTACTTTAAAGGAATGTTATATGTTAGCCATTGACATTTTTCTTGCCACTTTCCTTATAAACTGAATAGTGATCTGACCTGCATTCCATAAGGATTTTGTAATAAACCATACCACTAGTGGGTTGAAGAATGATTCCTAAAGAGATGAGAAGTAACCAAGTTTGTTGCTGTGAATATCAGCTTATATTACTACTTTTCTTTTTAACTTGCCAGACTACACCCATGTCTTTCTTAACATTTCCATATAATATATCCTATGGGGCCCATCTAGTCTTGTTATCCAAATATGTCTGGAAGAAGGAACCTCCAACTTGCACTAGCTGTTGTTTCTGCTTCTCCTTTCTCCCAATCTATTTGGGTCTAGTACACCTGGGATCTTTTAGACATCAGTCATAATATTACAATAAGGCTGAACTCCAAAAAATGATTACACAATGTTGTTATAGAGAGGTATATTTCAACTTTTAAAAATCAAGTTAGATAATGGCTTATTTAAATATTTTTTAAAAATTAGTTTTATTTATTAATTCAATGGGTTTTTTTGCTTTCAATTTTTAATTTATTTTTTGATCTTCAAAATTTCTGTTTTTGTATTTAATTGGGGTTTTTCAATTTGTTGCTTTTCTATTTCATTTTTTTCAGTTGCATGCTCAACTCACTGATCTGTTGTTTTTATTGAAGAACATTTTTAATAAATATAAATTTCCTTCTAAGGAAATTCCAAAAATGATGGTACATTTTCTCCTGGTTGCAATTATCTTTAATGATGTTATCTAACATTTCTATGATTTGTTCTTTGACTCATCCATTCTTTGGGATTGTTATTTAGTCTCTAATTAATTTTAATAGTTTCTTTAGTAGCCATTTGTTGAATATAATTTTATTGTGTTGTGGTGCGTAAAAGATGGGTTAAATATTTCTCCTCTTCTGCATTTGTTTATGATGTTTTTATGCTTTAATATATATTAAATTTTTCTAAAGGTACAATTAAAAGCTGTGATATATGTATATATGAGATATATGTATACTTATTTTTATTTCCATTCAATAATTATCAGAGGTCTGTCATAATAAACTTTTCTAAAATTCTATTCAAGTTCTTAACTTTGTTTTGTAGCTTTGTCTATGTCTGAAAGGGTTAATCTGATCTCCCCCCCCATTATAATTTTATATTTTATCTTTCCTTGCAACTCATTTAACTTTTCCTTTAAGAATTTAAATGCTACATCATTTGGCACATAAATGTTTAGTATTGATATTAATTTATCATCTATGTTTTCTTTCAGCATAATACAGTTTCCCAGTTTATCACTTTAAATCAAATCTTTCTTTCTATTGTTATATCTAAGAACATGATCATTATCCTTGCCTTTGTTTTTACTTCATTTGAAGCCTAATGGATTCTGTTCCATCTCATTATTTTTACTCCATGTGAATCTTTTTGTTTGAAGTGTATTTTTTGTTAAAAATGTTGCTGGATTATTCTTTCTAATAATTTATATTATTCTCTTTCATTTTATGGGTGAGTTCATAATATTCACATTCACAGTATTGATCATTAATCGTGTATTTCCATCCATCCTATCTCACACTTTACTTTCTTTCTGTTTCCTGCTTCTCCCTTTTTAAAGTAATGTGTTTAGCACTAGTGCACTAGGTTTGCTGTAATCTGCTTCTGTGCCCCTTTCACCCAGAGCCCCATCACAGGTTCTTACCTTTTTTTCTTTTCTTCTAAATCTCCTTTCATGATTCACATTCTATGGTTAGAGTTTATTTTATTTGTGACTAATCCATCCTTTATTCTACTCTCTCTAATTCCTTTTATTCTTTCCTTTCTGTTTCTCTGTTGAGTGAAATGTATTTCTGTACCCAGCTCTGTGCTTATGTGTATTCTTCCTTTTATCAGCTCAGATGAAAGTGAGATTCAAGTGTTGCCTACTCTCCCATACCTTCTTCCTTGTTTGTATAGTCTCTTTCTTGTATACCCTGATTGTGTGACATGTCTCTTAACCTTCCTCTACTTTCTATTTTCCATCCTTTCCTTTTCCCTAACCTTTACTTCTACTTTCAAAATTAGTAAAATATAACAAAAATGTTTTAATCCCTCTGTCTTATTTGACTTCCTCTATGACCCCTAATGATACCATGTTTCTGAGAGGACACTTTTTGTCACCTCCCCCAATAGGATGTAGATACTTTATCCTTATTTAGTCCCTTATGATTACTCATGTTTTCACTTCTTTATTTTAATTTGCCTTTTTATATTTCTCTTGATTCCTGAGTTTTTATTTCAAAGGTTCTACTTGGAAGTCATCTGTTTTATTAAAGGTTCATTGTTTTCATTTTGGGGATTTAGGAGGTAACAGGTTGATTATTTTTTTTTATCTGGTACTCTGCTTCTAAGGGATATGGAAAGATTTCTTTCATGTTTTCTTGAAACCTGATATCTAGATCTTTTTTTTTGATCATGGCTTTCAGGTAGTCCAATGATTCTTAAATGATCTCTCCTTGATCTGTTTCTTAGATCAGTTGTTTCTGATTTTTTTCTTGTCTTTTGACTTTGTTTTAATATTTTTTCTTGTCTTCTGGAATCATTGTCTTCTATTTGGTCCATTCTGATTTTCAAGAAGTCTATTGTTTGGATAAGGCTTTATAACACTTGCTTTAAGATATTAATTCTTTTTCAAGTCTTTCTTCTATAGCTCTCAATTACATTACATTTCTTTCCTCTAATGCTTTCATTTCATTCATAAAATCATTTAAAACTCTTTAAAAAGATACTTTTGCTTTATTTCTTCCAAGAAGTCTAGTTAACTTTGTGTGCAAACTGTGGTTTTTCTTTGAAGCTTTGCTTGTAAATGCTTTGGATGCATTCTTTTCTACTGAGTTTTTGGGCACCCCTATTACCATAACAGTTCTTTATCATAGAGTTCTTTTTTGTTTTTGTTTGTTTACTCATTCTTTCAGTCTTGCTTCTTGAATTTAGATTTTGTGTAAGGGCTAGGCTTTGTACAGTTCTGCACAGAATGGTTCAGGGTTGCGGAACCTGTGGTCTCAAGGCCACATGTGGCTGTCTAGGTCCTCAAGTGTGGCTTTGACTCAATCCAAACTTTACAGAACAAATCCTTTAATAAAGAGATTTTGGATTCAGTCAAACTTGGACTCAGTCAAAAGGCTGCACTCAAGGACCTAGAAGGCCACATGTGGCCTTGAGGCTGCAGGTTCCCCACCGCTGATAGGCTATACTTGGTCCTTTTCTGTATTCTCTTCAGTCTTGTCTGCTGCTTTCTCTGAGTATTGAGTTTTGTGTTTTTCAGGGATCTCACAGCTTAGGCTAAGAACTTGCATGATTTCATTACACTCAAAGTAATCCAGTCCAGGGCCAAATTTGAATGCTGCCTTCTTGGTCTAAGTTTTACCAACTCCTGGCCTGAGATTGAGACTGAGCAATAAAACTGTGAGCTTGCCCTTGATTGGAACTCCAGTACATTGCTGCTAGATCAAAACACAGTCAGCTAGCTGGAAGGTGTTACAGATTCAGGGTAACAAAACTCGATATGGACTTTTGTCTGAACTCCCTGCTCTAGTTATTCCACTGGAGGCTTCAGACTAAGCGAGGGGCTGAATCTGAGGCCACACTACTCTCCTGGGAATTGAGCTACATAGCTGCTACTAGTTTTGTTCCTAAGGACACAATGCTTTGCTAAGGACACAATGTCAAGCCTATTCCTTCTCTTATCCTTGGTCTTCCCCCTACCCCCAACCAGGCACAGTTCCCTAAGACTGCTCCTCTACCCCCTATGAAGGTCCCCTCCTCAGTCTTCACTGGATCTGTGACCCAGTTCTAGTGTATGAATGACAGAGTTGCTGGTTGACACTTTTCCCCTGATCTCTGCACAGCATCAGGGAGATATAGGCACTGAGGCATATGTGAGACCTTTCTTTATCCTAGTTCACAGTTGATGACTCTTGTTCTACCCTTATACTGCAAGGCATGGTGCCTTCCTGACTAGACCCAGTCCCCAGTGTCCACAAATCTTTGTTCCTATGCTAATCTGGACTGGAGAAATGACTTACTATGATTTCTTCTCTTGGATTTACTAATCAGGATTCAATCTGGTGCATTTTCTATGTCTTTGTGAAAGAGTTCTGAGGGGGTACTGGGCTATCCAGTTCCTCCTCCTCCACCATCTTGACTTTGAGAGACAGAGCCACTCCATAACGAACATGATAATGTATAAAAAGGATTATTGAATAATGAAATTATAATCTTTAACAATAATTCTAAGCACATAAATGCATAGTAATTAAGGGAGCAATTCCCATTTTTGGTCTAATGGGACCTGAATATCATCTGTACTCTAGAGAGTACTCTGTATTCTATCAGAGAAAGTGGAAGATCATAAGGTCACATTTGGGTGGCTGAAGTTCCTATGAACTCTAATCTCTGTGATCACTGCAGGACTTTTTCTCTCTGTATTGGAGTACATGCTGTTTGGGTTCAGGGGAAAACTGTAAATCAGATAGGTACCCAAATTATAGAAAGAAGGAGGAAAAACTGCATCACTGAACAATATTGAGAGCCCTTGATAAAGGCTATTTAAAACTGAACTGTAAATGATGGCTTTAGGGAAAAACTAATAGCCATGACTATATAATTAAAACAAAAAAGGAAAAGAGAACAATTCCAGGTTAAAAGCCACCTGAGTTGTGTCCTTTTGGGACTTTACTGGAAGTCTTGTGGCAAGGTGTTTTTCTTTTATTAAAATACAACTGTAGAGATAAAGAAAAAATTTGAAATATGGAGGGAAGAAGATAAAGCTAGTTCTTGAGAAATAAAAGTTGTCAAAACAACACCTACTTAGGCTGGATTTAAGTTCAGTGGCCAAAAGTGCTATGTTGTTGTTATTGCAGAAACCCTATCCCACAAACATTTAGATGTTTTATTTTCAATTAAGTCTTTTGTTGTTGTTGTTCAGTCATTTCAGTCATGTCAAACTCTTTGTGACCCTATTTTTCTTTTTTAGCAAATGTAACTAGTTTGCCATTTCCTTCTCCAGCTCATTTGACAGATAAAGAACTTCATGAGGTAAATAGGGTTAAGTGACTTGCCCAGGGGCACACAGCTGGTAAGTTTTTGAGGTCAGATCTGGATTCAGGAAGATGGGTTTTCCTGACTCCAGGGCCAGCACTCTATTTACTGTACCACCTAAGATACTGGAGCCGTTTGTCATTTCCTTCTCCAGCTCATTTTACAGATGCAGAAACAGGCCAATAGAATTAAGTGACTTGCCTGGGGTCACATAGCTGGTAAATGTCTGAGGCCAGATTTGAACTCAAGAAGATGAGTCTTCCTGACTGCAGACCTGCCATTCTATCTACTGTGCCACCTAGCTGCCTCCTATTAAGTTTAGAGGATCTTTTTGAGCCAAGTATTTTCTCTTTTGAAGGTAATTACATAAAAAATCCATCTAGTCAATCCATATCTTTTCCAGTTAATGCTTTTGTATGGAATATGGTAAACTGAAAGAAAAAAAAAACACTGGTTATATCTTTTCACCTCTCTGCCTCAGTTTCCTTATCTAAAAATGAGGGGTTGAAACTAGTCTACTTTTATTTCTAAATATATGCTCTGATTGAAAAACAGTGAAACTTCAAATATTTTGAGGAATTTCATACCTGTCCCTGACCACTGTCACAAGTTAATTCTGGTGAACAAAGAAACGACTCCATGATGCTCAGGTGACTTCTTATTTTTTAAAAAAATTTATTATTTATTTAATATTTTAGTTTTCAATCTAATTTTTAAGCTAGTATTTTCTTCAGAGGTCTTTTGGACCTGCTTTTCCATTTGGCTAATTCTGCCTTTCAAGGCATTCTTCTCCTCATTGGCTTTTTGGAGCTCTTTTGCCATTTGAGTTAGTCTATTTTTTAAGGTGTTGTTTTCTTCAGTATACTTTTCAGTATTTTTTTGAGTCTCTTTTAGCAAGTCATTGACTTGTTTTTCATGGTTTTCTCTCATCCTTCTCATTTCTCTTCCC
>CM053627.1:153033873-153064243 GCA_028646595.1 Phalanger gymnotis | reverse complement strand
GAACTTGGTGACAATATTCCTAGGAGATTTCTTTTTGGGATCTATTTGAGGAGACGATCTGTGGATACTTTCAATTTCTATTTTGCCCTGTGGCTCTACGATATCAGGGCAGTTCTCCTTGATAATTTCTTGAAAGATGATATCTAGGCTCTTTGAGTTAGTCTGTTTTTAAGGTGTTATTTTCTTCAGCATTTTTTTGAGTCTCCTTTAGCAAATCATTGACTTTTTTTCATGATTGTCTTGCATCACTCTCATTTTTCTTCCCAATCTTTCCTTTACTTCTCTTACTTGCTTTTCCAAATCCTTTTTGAGCTCTTCCATGGCCTGAGACCAATTCATATTTTTCTTGGAGGCTTTTGATGTAGGCTCTTTGACTTTGTTGTCTTCTTCTGGCTGTATGTTTGGATCTTCTTTGTCACAAAAAAAAAAAATCCGAAGTCTGAATCTGAATCCGAGTCCGTTTTTGCTGCCTATTAATATTCCCAGCCAACTACTTGATGCTTGAGCTTTTTGTCAAGGTATGACTGCTTGTAGAGTACTTTGTCCCATGCTTTAGTGGCTGTGTGCTGTTTTCAGAGCTACTTCTACAGAGCAAGCTCTGCCACACCAGTGCTGGTCTTCCCCCAAAAACCACCAACCTGGACTGTGACTCAGATCCAAGCAGGTTCTGCACTCCCGCTCTGATCCATTGATCCACTGCTTAATTCCTCCCAGAGGGTGGGCCTGAGGCCAAAAGCAACTGTAGCTGAAGCTCTGGAAGCAGCCCCTGAGCTGCACCACTTCCATGCCTCCAGGGCTGGGGCCAATCACACACTCCTTTCTCTCAGTTCTAGCAGTTTTTCCCACTAACCCTCTCTGTTGTCTTTGGTATTTGTGGGTTGAGAAGTCTGGTAACTGCCACAGCTCAATGATTCAGGGCCCTATCACCTGTTCTTCCAGGCTCCCCATCTGGTTGGTCCTGGTGTAGCCCACGCTGCTGTGCTCTGCTCTGCTCCCAAATCCACGTGATAGACCCTTCCCTGAGACCACCCAGGCTTTCCTGGGCTGGAGCCCTGCTTCTATTTGTTATTATGATGGTTCTGCAGCTCTAGAATTTGTTTAGAGCCATTTTTACAGGTGTTTGGAGGGACCTGGGGGAGAGCTTAAGCAAGTTCCTACTTTCCAGTCACCATCTTGGCTCTGCCCCCTACAACTGCTTCCTTTATTTGGTGGCATCTTTGTTCAGGAACAACTCCTACCTGCTTTGCAACAACTCTCTCTCTCTTTGCATGGCAAAAAGATATTAAAAAGTACAAGGTGGCATAGAATTTACATCTCTTCTGGTCTCTGTCTATGGAAGTCATTATATCTTCATTTCAAAAAATCTGGCCCTAACTTTGTAAGAAATTACATGACAGCTTGTATCATGAAACTTGTGGCTTATGACTGATATAGGGTTGGTAGCCTATTAGGACTTGTGTCCATCACTTAATTCACCAATCAACAAGCATTTGTGAATTGCCCACAGCCAGTTCCTGTGCCAAACATGGTCAATCAGTTACCCACATTTCTTTAACACACAAGCGTACAGAATTCTGTACGATGTGCAGAATTAGGTACTACCTTTGGTGTCTAGAAGACCACTCCTAACGGGGCTCAAGAAAGCATTTGTTCTCAGAATCCCTGGCAAGTAGATCCATGGAATTCTCTTTGAGTCATTGTGATGCCTTTTGCTGGATATTTAAAGCCCCTCACAATTTGATGTTAGCCTACCTTTCCAGGTTTATTTCACATTATTTCCTTAATGTTCAGCATTATCCAGCCAAACTCACATATGTGGCTGTTCCCAGGTCTTGGCGTTTTATTGCCTACCTCCATACCTTTGCACAGACTGTTCACTATTCCTAGAATCACACTCTCCTCACCTCTGCCTCTTATAATTCCTAGCTGTATTCAAGGATCAGCTCATGTACCACCTTCTACTAGAGGCTGATTCTTCTATTTGATAGCACTCTGTCCCTGCTCAAATTATTATGCATGCTTATCTGTTGGCTTATTTATTCCTTGATAACATTATTAATTATTATTAAATTATTTGTTATTTAAATTATTATTAAGGTATTAAATATTAAATTATTAAAGACAGTTTTTCATTCTGTCTTTGCATCATTGGTGCCTAGCACAGTGCCCTACTCGTAGCTGGCTTTTAAGAAGTACTTTTTTGCATTGGATTAGCTTTATTTAGAAATTACTAGATATTCTGCAGAGCCCCTCCCCCTACCTTGTATTCTTGTCTCAGAGTTTCTGTCTTTTCTCCTTCCCAAAGTGAAGATGGTTTTCTCACCTCTTGTAAAAATCCCTAGTTACAGCTCTGCTGGATGGCTTATTTCCTGGGCAGCAATTTATATAAAAGCAAAAAATAGTAGATGAACCTGACTGTGCAGCCAAAGTAAACTGCAGAAGACATAAGTTTACTCTGATGATACTAGCATTACTGTTTTTCATTGAAAGAGTATTAGAGTTTTAAATCTGAAATGTACTCCTGGCCAGACCAGCAGATGGGAAAAAGTGGGAAACAACTTATTGATTTCTCGAGTTTGTTCATTCTTTGAGTGCTAAGTCATCAATACACAATAATAAATGATATTGAGAGCATGTCAAGAATAACAAATGAGCCCCAATTACCCTTCTCTTCCCTGCATCCTTACCAACTACACAGACCTCAAATAACTGAAAGAACTATTACTGAACAGAGATCAAAGCCTTTTCTTGAAATCATACTTTCCCAAAGTGGGTGATACTGCCCCCTGCGGGGTACTGGAACGATGGGGGTGGTAGTACTCTTGGATGCAGTTGGATGGCATTGAATAAAAGTAAGGGGATGGTGAAACATAAGGAAAGAAGACAAGAAAATTTTGAAAAACCATTCGTATACGTTTCATCAGTTGTAAACACAAAAAGCAAGTTATAACCGATTAGTGATCCAGTCTGCTGACACATCTTAACAAGCAAATTTTGGCAGGCAAGAGGGTCCCTCAGTCTAGCATGCATCGGCTGGAACTCTCTTTTTGTACCCTCTTGTATCCCCAGTGCTTAGCACAGTGCCTAGTACATAGTAGGTGCTTAACAAATGTGTATTAAGTGACTGGCTAGTCTTACCTCATGTTTAGAGTCACCCAAGAGACTTCTCACTGGTCTCATTGCTTCTAGTGTCTTCCAGCATCAAATCTGACATGCACACAGTTATAGCCCAGTTAGAGGTGTTTAGATACCACCTTCATCTTGTTGCTCCTTTTTTCTGAAACTTTTGGGACTCCTCAATGTCCAGTGGAGAAATGTCAGACTCCCAAACTCTTTAGTTTGTCAGTAGGGGTTGACTCTAATTTTTCTCTTTAAATTTCAACTCATTTCAGTTACTCTTTATTAAATACATACTGTGTGCTAGGCATTGTAGTAAGCATTGTGTATACAAAGAGGAAAATGAAACAAGTTCTTTCCCTCAAGGAGATTACATTCTGCTGGAAAAAAAAGCAGTAAGTATAGAGATACCAAGGAATAACATACATTCAAAGTAAATGTAAAGCAATTTGGGGGAGAAGGCACTACCAACACATGGAGAGAGTTTAGGAAAGGCCTTATGTAGGAGATGACACTTGAATTGAGCCTTAGAGCTAAAGATTCCGAAAAGGTTAGGATAAAGAGAAAGAGCCTAGAAACAAATGACTATAGGTTAATCTGATTGGTGTAAAAGGGACCTATCTCAGTTCTTTCCTCAAAAGCTGTGTGATGGTGATAAATTTTTGTAGATCTGTTTATATATTGTCTTGCTCATTCCTCCTTTGTGACCAGCAATGCACATTTATTTGATAGTGGTCTTTAGTCTGTGACCATGGGAAAGAGTTGATGCACTTTAAGTGGAAAAAGCCCTCAGATGTCACCTAGCCCAACTGCTCATTTTATAGATGAGGAAGCTCAGACCTAAAGAAATTAAATAACTTGCTCGAGGTCATGTAAGCAGCGAGAGACAGAACTGTTTTTCAAATGCAGGATCCCTGATTCTAATTCTGGCACCATTTGACCATATCAGGCTTCCTCCTGAAAGAAGTTGTCTGGCTTATAGAAAGCATCCCTAACTCTGACTTACAAAAGCACTGCACTCTAACTAAGTGAACTGTCTGCATACTATAAAACCTACAAGTAAAACAGGATTGTTTACTTGATGGATCTGGATGCTGCCACACAATTAACGTAATTAATAAAGGTATTGCTTACAGAACTTAATGGAACAAGATGCTGTTAACATTGCTCAATAAAACAATTAATACAATCAATTTGATTTGAAATGCATTGCCTCTTCTAAATTTCTTGGCTGTTAACTCTCACGATGTCAGGACATTCTTAGAGTTCAATTAAACTAAATGTCCAAGGTGCACACCTCATGTAAAAAAAAGCTTCTAAAATAAATCTTTCAAAGTGGTAAGTTAAAAACAAACAAAACCATTTCCCTATTTCCCTTTTCCTGCTCCCCAATAGAAAGAGTTGCAATGAATGGAAGTGGAATGAGAACTAGGTCAATTATAATGTTAAAAAATATGAGTTTCTCTATATACCAAATATTTTTATCAGCACTTTCTGTAACAGCAAAAAAATTGAAACAAAATAAACAAATTAGTTATCAATCTAAAGGAAGAAATAGAGAATTCAGAGAAATATGGGAAGACTTACATGAAATGGTAAAAGATCAATCAATCAGAACCAGGAAAACAATATAAAAATAACCACAACAATATAAATGTAAATAATTACAGCAAAACTATTTAAACTTAATGCTATGATGTAACAACCAAGCTTGTCCCCAAAGAAAAGATGTAAGAATATGCTTGCATCCTTGGGAAATGAAGATGACAGAAAAAAAAAGCTATCAGTATTTTTTTTAAAGTTAGGGTTGAATGAGATGTGAAGAATGTGAGAGATATAATTCTATTTACCTATATCTATAGATGTGTATATCTGTGTCTGTATCTATATAACTATAGAGATATAGTTATAGAAGAGGAGAACAGATATCTATTACATTGAAGGTGAGATAAAAAGAAAATTTCACCTCAATATTCACAGACAATCAGCATTAAAATGTATTGGGTGGGGGTAGCTCTATAAATTGTCTAGTTGTTGCCAAATGTTGCCAAATATTTTTAGGTGATAAATTTATTGCATGTCTACTTAAAATATGAGACTGCATATGATATTAAGATAATTTGAAATTTCTATTTTAATTATGGCACATTTAAACTATACCATATGACCATATGGCATATAGAAAACCAGCCCGTAGTCAAGAAAACCTGGATTCATGTGTGGCCAATAACAGATACTGACTTGTGTGACCCTGGGCAAATCATTTAGTTTCTTGGTATGTCAGAGACTCACTCTTTAAAACTATAAGTTACAGAGGAGTTGCAAGTATTCCTGGAAGAAATTTGCCTACTGAGAGTTCCCCGTAACCATGAAATCACAGGTCCAGACATCCAATCTCTTGCAAAAAAAAAAGATATCTAAGAAATAGGCCAAGCTCCCAAAGTATTGCTTTTTGTGATTGAAATCTAACATATTTTTTCCTTGACATTTCAGACTTAAGAGTCACCTATAGTTAATTCTTCATTTGGACATTTTGTCAGTGATTTTTTTCCTATGCATAATTAGTGAAACCATTGTTGCTGCCTCCCTAAATTGACTGAATAGTGCTCATAAGTACAATTTAAACCCTCTTTGCTCTTCAGCAAAACTTTTGCTGATCCTTTGTTAATTCCTTGGCTATTTCAAATGCCATGGCTATTCCAAATCTTTCCTACACTTTTTAATAACTTAATTTCATGGCCTCGTCCTCAGCCTCAAATGTTGATCTTACCTCTTATTTCACTGACATCAAAGCCACTGGGTGTGAGCTCCTTTATATTCTTTTCTTTCCAAGTTTAACTATTTATGCTCCTTATAACTGCCTCCCATCATCAACTGTAAGAAAATCATGTGTCTAGTCTTTCTATGATAATGTCTATATTTGTGCACTTGATACCATCCCCTCCCATGTCTCTCAATTATTCCCTTTCTCTCTTAAAGATATTTAATTTCTTCCTATTTATTGGATATTGCCCCTTTTATGATCAAACATGAATAGATCTCCTTTATCATGAAAACAAAACAAAACTTTGCTTGATTATTTGAGACTCTTTTTAGCTAGTGTCTTATCTCTATCCTTCTATTTATTAAAAACTTGAATGAGTGGATAGCAACTTCCTTTTCCAATATGCTCACAATCTGCCATCTCTTCCTACCATGGTACTAAAATTGTATCCTAAAAGCTTTGTAATCACCTAGTCCATTGGCGTTTCCTTTCTTTATTCATTCTTCTTGATCTCTTATAGACCTTTGATACTATTGACTGTATTCTCCTTGATATACTCCTTTACCTTTAATTTTCTGGGACTTCTTTCTCCTGGTTCTCTTTTGAATTTTTCCCTTGCTAGCTCCTCTTCCTTCCAAGCCTCCTAAATATAATACATATATTCCCCAAAATTCTACCTTTGTCTCTCCTCTTTTAATACTCTCTCCCTTGATCACTTCATCTATTCTCATAGATTCTACTAACATTTCTATCTATGCACATGACTCCAAATCTATATCTATAGATTACCTCATTCCTAATATCTAGTCCCACTTTACAATAGCCTCATGGATATTATTGCCACCTGGACTGTCAACAGCACACAGGTATTCAAGGCAATCATGTTAGATCATACCATACTTTCCATCAAGGAACTTATATTCTATCAATGTATATAAAACCACAACTTCTGTTTCTCACAAATGGTTCTCTAGCTCATATTTCTGTGACTTTGCACTGGCCTCTCTCATTCCTGGAACATTCTTCCTCCTCATTTCCATTTTATAGAGTCCTTTTAAGATTTAGCCCAGGCAATATTTTTTATCTGAAACTGTTCTTGATTCTCCAAATTGCTAATGTCTTTCCTCTCTAGAGAGCAAATAATTTTTTTTTTTATATCCCAACACTTAGCCTGGAACAGAGTAGATACCAAATAAATGATTTTAAATTAATGAATTAAAGTATTTTGCAGACTTTGAGGTGATACACACATAATCCCATACACACACACACACACACACACACACACACACACACACACACACACACACACATATATATATGACATATATGACTTTCTTAATCCTCATCCTTCTTGGCATCTCTGCAGCATTTGACTCTATTGACTATCTTTTCTTCCTAGACAATTTTTTCTTCTTTTTTTTTTTTTGCAGTATTGTTCTCTTTCAGTTCTTTTACTTGTCTGACTGATTTTTCTCATTCTTTGTTAGATCATCATCCATATATCACCTATAACTGTTGGTCTACACCCCAAGATGCTGTCTTGGACCCTTTACTCTGCCCACTATCTTGGTGAGCTCATCAGCTCTTCCCATAATTTTCATCTCTATACAGATAAATCCTAGGTCAATACATTTAATCTTTTTCTCTCTGCTGAGCTATAGTCCCATATCAACAACTAACAATAGGAAATTTCGCATGGAATAAGCTATAGACACCTCAAGTGTAACATTTACAAAAACGAACTCATTAGCTTTCCCTCCAATCTCATCCCTCTTCTGAACTTCCTCATTTCTTTTTTCCTTTTTAATTAATTTATTTTTAGTTTTCAACATTCATTTCCACAAGATTTTGAGTTCCAAATTTTCTCCCTATCTCTCCCCTCCTCCACCCCAAGATGGCATGCATTCTGATTACCCCTTCCCCTCGTCTGCCCTCCTTTCTATCACCCCCCCACCCCATCCCTTTACCCCTTACTTTCTTGTAGGGCAAGATAGATTTATATAGCCCATTGCCTGTATATCTTATTTCCCAGTTGTATGTAAAAACAATTTTTAACATTTGTTTTTTAAAGCTTTGAGTTCTAGATTCTCTCCCTTCTTCCCTCCCCACCCACCTTCATTGAGAAGGCAAGTAATTCAATATAGGTTATATGTGTGTAGTTATGCAAAAAATTTCTATGATAGTCATATTGTGAAAATAACTATATTTCCCTCCATCCTATCCTGCCTCCCCATTTATTCTATTTTCTCCCTTGACTCTGTCCCTTTTGAAAAGTGTTTGCTTCTGATTTCCCCTCCCCCATCTGCCCTCCCTTCTATTATCCCCCCCTCTTATCCTCTTCCCTCCTGCTTTCCTGTAGGGTAAGATACCCAAGTGAGTATGTATGTTATTCCCTCCTTAAGCCAAATCCAATGAGAGTAAAGTTTACTCATCCCCTTTCACCTCCCCCCCTTCCCCTCCATTATGACAGCTTTTTCTTGCCTCTTTTATGTGAGATAATTTACCCTATTCTATCTCTTCCTTTCTCCTTCTCCCAATATATTCCTCTCTCACTCTTTAATTTTATTTTTTAGATATCATCTCTTTATATGCAACTCACCCTTTGCCCTCTGTCTATATATACATTTATATTTCCTTCAACTACCCTAATACTGAGAAAAGTCTCATGAGTTACAAATATCATCTTTCCATGTAGGAATGTAAACAGTTCAATTTTAATAAGTCCTTTATGATTTCTCTTTCCTGTTTACCATTCTATGCTTCTCTTGATTCTTGTATTTGAAAGTCAAAATATCCATTCAGCTCTGGTCCTTTCATCAAGAATTCTTGAAAGTCCTCTATTTCATTGAATGACCATTTTTCCCCTGAAGTATTATACTCATTTTTGCTAGGTAGGTGATTCTTGGTTTTAATCCTAGATGCTTTGAAAACTTTCCCATTTCTGCCAAGGGAGTGAATCAGGTTAATAACCTCAAAGTCATACTTGATTCTTCCTTCTCCCTTTCCCCACATATCCAATCAGTTGTCAGGCAAGAAAGAGGGAAGAATCAAATCTAACTCTCTAAGGTTGTAAATCTTTTTGGAAGGATGATGATCTTGTTGATTCTACTTCCATGACATCTCTTACATGTGTTACCCTTTCTCCATACTCACATCCACACCATCCTAGCTCAGGTCCTTATCACTTGTCACCTGGTCTGTTACAATAGCCTCCTATTTGATTTCCCGGAATCATGTCTCTCCTCTCTTCAATATAACTTCCACATGCTTGTCAAAATGAACTTTATAAAGAACAAATTTGGAAGAGATGTTAAATTTCAGTTATAAAAAGCAAAGTTTCTTGAGCTTGACTTATTACTTAGATATCTTTTTTTTTGGGTGGGAATTTAGATGTCTGGCCCTGTGACTTCACTGGTGATAAGCTCTCTCAGTATGTAAATTCCTTCTAACAAAGTATGCTCAATGCTCTGTTGTTGTTGCTCAACCTTTTTAGGTGTGTCTGACTCTTTGTGACCCCACTAGATGTTTTCTTGGCAAAGATACTGGAGTGGTTTGCCATTTCCTTCTCCAGCTCATTTTACAGATGAGGAAAGGAAGGCAAATAAGGTTAAATGACTTGCCCAGGGTCCTACAACTAACTAGTAAATACCTGAGGCCAGATTTGAACTCAGGGCTTCCTAACTCTAGGCTCAGTGCTCTATCCACTGCTCCACCTTGCTGCCCATATATAAATTCTAATGGCTCCCTATTCTAGCATCAAATCCGAAGACCTTTGTTTTGGATTTAATTCCTTCACAACCTGTTTTCAAGTTATTTTTTAAAACCTCATTATACTTTAATCCTCTTTACACACTCTGTCTTTCAACCAAATTAGCCTTCTCCCCATTTCTCATGCAAAATACTATATCTCTCATCTCTGTGCATTTGTATAGTCAAACCTCCATTCCTGGAATTCACTCCCTCCTTGGCTTTACTCTGAATTCTTTATTTCCTTCCTCCTTAGTTTCCTTCCATTCCAAGATGATTTCTACATGGGAGATTTCGTGATCTTCCCAGATACTAGTTGTTACCTCCTCCAGCCCCCAATTACCTTTTTTTTTTTTTGCATATACTCATGTATATTCATATTGTCTCCCTTGATAGAACATAAGATCATTGAGGACAGAAAGTATTTTATTTTTGCTTTGTAACCCTAGTATCTGGGGCAGAGCCTGACACAATAGGCTCTTAAGAAATGCTTGTTAATTAGTTGATTGTTATTACTGTTATAACTAGGTTAGAGCAATTGGAGTTTTCTTTTAGGATGCCAGAATTTAGCTGGTATTGATAGCAGTTACACTCCAAAAGCATAGCACCTCTTAGGAAGAATAATTAGCTAAAATAGGAAGCTATCAGAAGGCATACGCTTTCTTCCTCCTCCTCAGTTGCTGCACCCTAGGGGAATTCCTTTCCTCTTCGTCCCTCAAATATGGCATTGCTGTGTCTTGGGGGTCTCTGTCCTTCCCTCAAATGAATGTGTCTTGTAAAAGTTGATTTGAAACAGGGGTTCTTAAATTGGAGTCTGGGTTTGTAGATAGATTTCAGTGATTCTGTGGATTTTTTTTTGAAAATATTTTGTAACTACATTTTATTATAATTGTTTTCCTGTACAAATATATATTTTTTATTCATGCATTCAAAACAGTATTCTGAGAAGGTGTCCACAGACCTCACCAGACTGTCAAAGGGGCCCATGACATAAAAAATTAAGAAGCCTAAATTGTAGTAATTTTTCATTCTGTTTATCCCAGTTGGGAAAGTTTTCCCCAGTCATGAAACAAGTTCATTGCAGCTCTGCCTCTGGCTCACTCTTCCACATTTTTTTGCATCACATTTGTCCATGCCTGTTGGCTACAAGTATTCAAGGAGAATAGTGGCCAAGAGGACAAGGTTGAGACCTTATGAGAGAATGACTGCTTGTCCCTTTTTACTCCTTGGATAAAGGTAGTATAGCATAAACATCTGGATCTAGAGCTCTGAGATTTTGACACATCTGTTGAACACAGAATGAAGAGAACCCAATCAATGACTTTTCCTATTTCATGACTGTCCCTCTCAGTGCCTTGAATTTCATCCATGTTTCAGTTGCTACCCAGTGTTTTTAACAATAGGTATGTTATACTTTATCAGATGAGTTTTCCCAAGTGAAGGATAAAGAGGCCACTAAACTTTGTACTAGAGCTGATATTTCTCTTTTGTTTTCAAGTCTAGAAAATTGAACAGTCTTTAGTGTGACAAAGATGTTCATAATTTTAGCAGGGTTTGGAGGCCCTGCACGGTTAGATGAATGCCAATGGAGGAATGCAATCCTAGCCTTAGCTGAAATTCAGAGTTTGTAGAGTCTTGGGGACTTGGGGACCCTCCATCAGTAGAAAATCATTGCTTCCTCTCAGAAGCCGCACTTCTGGTATTCTTACCTTGAGGTCTATGAACTTGTTTTCATAATACTTTGAGCACTGTATTTCAATATCATTTGTTTCCTTTGTAATCTTATGTATTTTATTTTATGCACTTAAAATATTATTCTGAGGAGTC
The DNA here is from genome assembly GCA_028646595.1 of Phalanger gymnotis. NCBI lineage: Eukaryota > Metazoa > Chordata > Mammalia > Diprotodontia > Phalangeridae > Phalanger > Phalanger gymnotis. The sequence continues at coordinate 153,052,785 of CM053627.1, read as the reverse complement.
CATAGGTGTCAACAGAGTGGAATTAAAGAACTCCTGCTCAAAACCTTTCATCCATCTATCCCCAACCCTTCTCTTCCTCCCACCCCTCGCATCAATATCCACTCTGTTTTATGTAGAACAAAATTCAATGACTCTGCTCTCATCTTTGGCTCAATGATAATTTGGCAATTTCTTCTATTATCTGCTTATGCTATATGTCATCATAAATGAGTTTATAGACCATGCATTTGTTTGGGAAATTGACCTAGTTTTTCAATACAGCAAACATCAATGTTACTAATACACTTCAAAATAATATTTAAAAATTGCTTTCCTTCCCCCCTATACTTAGAAATCTGGTTGCTTTTCCAACATACAATTTTTATGGAAACAGTTTTCATTTAACCTCTAAATCTAGATTAAATTACTTTCTTAAAATCATAGCTCTCCCACACTCTTACTTTTTAAATTCCCACCTGCCCCAAGATTGTTGAAGAACCTTCATATACACGTAGATATTCATAGATAGGGACTGAAGAAGCAGCCTTCATTCGTATGACACAGTCTGTTAATGTGGTAAACATTACCCATTTCTATTATTAGAGCAGAAATAGAATTTTCCCCTGATGCATTTTCAAGACTTAACATAATTAAGTAGTCTGCATAGCAAAGTCAGAAATAGGAGGAAGTTAGTGGTTGGTCTCAATATTAAGGAAGCTGGAATTCAGTTCCATCATGATAGGTGTTGTACAGCCCCGCTCTCTCCTCTGTATTTGTACAACACCCCGGGGCAATCTCATTCTCTATTTGAATTATAGGGTAGCCAGTGAGCAGTTTAGGTATTGGGGTAGAGAAGCGTGAAGTAAGGTCACCAGCTCTATATTGGTTCTCTGACTGAATGAGAATAAGGAAATTCTCACTCGATGTTTCAATTCCCTTCATCTTCCCTGCAGACACACCTCCCAGTGCTGAGATAGAATTGAGTAGTTCTTCACTTCTAGTTTGAGTAGCTTTTTTACTTTTCCCTTCTTAATTATAAACCCTAGATTTGTGACTGGTGTAATCTTAATTTCATGCCCCCCACCCATCTCCTGATCCAAGTCCCAAGTAGAAATTTAAAAATCACTTTGGTTCCCACTAGAAGGGCTATATAACATCTGAATTTAAACACATCATCTTCTCATATAATGTCTTCTGACTGAGCACCCAAATTGAGCTTTCAACTTCCTTTTCTTATTAAATTGAAAAAGTTTTAAGTGTCCTTGTTGTTGGAGGGCCATTGAAGCCAATGAGCAGTGCAAGCACTGGTAGCAGAGAATGTGTGGAGGGAAAATAAGGCTCTGTGCATGTATTTGTTCATCTGGAACAGCCCAACAGACACACACACACACACACACACACACACACACACACACAGACACAGACACACAGACACACAGAAAGAGTATAACCTCTCCCTCTGCAATATACTTGAGATATGAATTCAAATCCATTTTCAGATACTTTTTAGCTATATTAAGTGAGGAGTGAGCAAGGGACCTGGCTATATAGGATAGAAAAATAAATACAATGATTGCTTTCAATAATCTTTTCCTTAAGCTAGGAGTATAGAAAATGCTAAATATAAAACTTATTTTCAATAATATTCTCCTTAAGCTTTACACTTAAAAATCTTGATAATGTGAGGACATGATATTATAATAAAATAAATTCATGCTTTCAAAGTACCTGAAGTGATAATGAAAAGACTTACTGAGTGTGATGGAGGGAACAGACTCAGTTTCCTTATATCCCAGAGATGCATCATACACTATTTCTCTCTGAGCAATTGTGGCTGATTGTTGACTATTTGTCCATCTATATCATTAGACCAGAGAAGGGGTTCTTAACTTTTTTGTGTCATGGACCCTTTTGGCAATTTGGTGAAGTCTATGGACTCCTTAGGATAATATTTTTAAATGCATAAAATAAAATACATAGGATAATGAAGGAAACCAATTATATTGAAATAAGGGAAGGGAATAAGCATTCATATAGCACCTACTCTGTGTCAGACACTGAGCTAAATCATTTACAAATATTATCTCAGTTATGCATTTAAAATATTATTCTGAGAAAGGGTCCATAGGTGTCAACAGATTGCCATAAAGCTCCATGACACAAAAGATTTTAAGAACTTTTGTTCAAAATCTTTCAGTCATCTAAGCCTTCCCCTACACTTTCCCCCAGCATCAACAACCACTCTACTTTATGTAGAACAAAATTCAACCACTCTGCTCTCATCTCTGGCTCAATGATAATTAAGTAATTTCTCCTATCTGCTAATGATATATATTGTTATAACTTAATTTATAGACCATAGTTTTGTTTGGGAAATTGACCTGGTTTTTCAATAGAGCAAACATCAACCTTCAAGGTAGATGCTATTTATTATCCCTATTTTACAGTTAAGAAAATTGAGGGGAAGAGACGTTAAGTGATTTGCCCAGATTCACTAAGCTAGTAAGTGTCTGAAGCTGGATTTGAATTCAGGTCTTCCCAGCAGCAGGACCACTCTCTATCAATATATTTAAAAAAGTCAAGTTCACGGACCTCAAGTTAAGAACTTTGGAATTTGAATAAACTGCTGTAGACAAAGTTCATAGAGCAGCAGAGCTTGATTGGTTTTTAATAAACACCAGAAACAACTGCTGATTTACCCTGTCTGATATCACATTCATGTGGAAAGTCTCCTCTTGGCTCATGTGGATCCTGTAATTAGCAGAAATGTTCTTAAAAATTATTAATGTCTTTCATCTTTACATCACAGCCATCCTCCTCCCCCACATTCCCCCCCACTGCCAATCCTTCCTCGTGACGAAGAAAAATAAGCAAAAACATCCCAAACATTGAACCCACCAAGTTCCACATACTGTTCTGGGATGCACGAATCATCTTAGACTTGAAATGCCACCCCAGATTCATAGATCTAGAGCTGGAGGGATCTTGGAAGCCATCTCATCCAACTGCCTCATTTTAGAGATGAGCAAAATACAGACCAAGGAAGGTAAATGACTCAGCCAAAGTCTTACAAGGAATAAGCATTGGAGGTGGAATTTGAACCCATGTCCTCTGACTTCACAGCCAAAATGACCCGTGATATCATTCTGTTCTATTTCTGCTGTCAGCAAGGGAGGAAAGCTGCACTGTGACTGTGAACCTACTTACCCCTTCAGATGCTCAGATAAAGGTGGCAGAATGCCTGGTTTGGTCGTTTTCTTCTTGGGTTTCCCTGGTTGAGTCACTCAGTGCTTTAATGCTAAAATCAGGATAGGATGTATTGAATATCTAAATTCTGGTGGGTTTGGTGGTGATGACTCTGTGTCCTTGGCAAGCCCTCCTGAGCCTCCCTTTCTTCTCTTGAGTGTGTTGTTCAACTTGGTCTGACTCTTCTTGACTCTATTTGGGATAGTACTGGAGCGGTTTGCCATTTCCTTCTCCAGCCCATTTTACAGATGAGGAAACCGAGGCAAACAGGGTTAAGTGACTTACCCAGGGTCACAAAGCTCGTAAGTGTCTAAGGCCAGATTTGAACTCAGGTCTTCCTGACTTCCTGACTCCAGGCCCAGGCACTCTATCCACTCTTCCATCTAGCTGCCCTTGGGTGCATTTGTGCTAAAAATCGTAGGGCCCTGACAATTAGAGGTCACACATTCCTTAAAAGGTATTCTAGGGTACTCTTTGGGTACAAAATCTGTGCATGTGCACTGATGTTAATCCTACTCTTTATTCTTATTTTTGGAAGCCATGCTTTCCCCCAAAAGATTGACTCTACTGGTAATAATAATGATAAGTAATAACAACAATAACATTTGCATATAACCTATTATATGTTCTAGGCATTGTGCTAAGTGCTTTTCAAATATTATGTTATTTGATCCTCACAACACCCCAGAGATAAAGGTGCTATTATTTTCTTAATTTAACAGTTGAAGAACCTGAGGAACATAGAGTCTAAGTGACTTGCCCAGGGTCATATGGCTAGTAAGTGTATGAGGCCAGATCTGAAGGTCTTCCCGAGTTCCCCACTGCTCTATTGGTGGGAATTTCAGACTGGTAGAAAAATATTTTTCTTTTTAGAAGCCTCTAGGCACATGTGCATACTTGCACACAGACACAGACACAGACACATCCCTTTCCTGTCCTCACACTCTTCCTCTCATCTTCTATTGGATGTTTTAGGATCATTGGAAGCTTTGTTTAAAGAATGCCTTTGTGACAAGAGGCTTAATTTTTTTTAAGGCTGGTAGCTTCATTATCTGTGTGTGTGTGTACATGTGTGATGCACACACACATACAGGAACACAATACATACATACTTACACAGTCTTGCTGTGTAATCCTGGGCAAATAATTTAGCCTCTTGTTGGCTCAGTTTCTTCAGCTATAAATTGGGGATAATAATAGCACCTATCTGTCAGGGTAATTGTGAAGATAAAATGAAATATTTGTAAAGTACTTTGCAGACCTTAAGGTGCTAAATAAATATTAACTATTACATGTGAATATATCTGTATATATTTTATACATATGTGTATCTTATCTATCTGCCTATCTATCCAATCTATCTATATCTATATCTACCCATTTCTCTCTCTTTCTCTCTCTCTCTCTCTCTCTCTCTCTCTCTCTCTCTCTCTCTCTCTCTCTCTCTCTCCAGCTCTAAATAAAACCTCCATTCCAATCAGGATTCCAAATGTTTGTTTTTGCCAAGAACTACTTGGAAACTCAATAGGAGAACCTCACCTTGGATGGGCATGTACGTCTAAAAGTAGATGCCTATGGGGAGACTTGACATTTCATTGTTGTAAGCTTTGCTGAAGTCTTGCCACTGAACACTTCCTTGTGTCTTCTGGTTTGGAGTTTGGTTCCTTTGCCCAATAATTTGGTCTCTTTTTCTCTTTATATTCTGTTTTTTCAAATTCCTCTATCCCCTGTTACTCTACATGAATCTCCTCTGTCCTCTACTACTCAGAAATGAATTTTTCTATTCCCCTAAGACTTTGCTCAGATCTCCCAAACAGAGACCTTGGCTTGGAACCTGACCACATCTTTGCTTCACTGCCAGGTACTCAGCAGGGCCCACACCAATGACTGAGTTAAGAAGCCAACAGCTCCCATCGAAGGTCGTTTAGCTCTTTGACACGAGTATTCTCAGAGAACATTTCCTCCTGCTTCTTGACAAGCTTCACTTTACCTCCTCGTTTCTTCAGAGGAGTGTACTATTCTTGAAACAACTAAAAATATAGCTCAGTAGGGAAAAGTGGGTTATAATATGGCAAATGTACCTTTTCAAGAGATCTGCGTTTGTTCTTTGTGCTCTGGGCTAAAAGCATGGTGTATTCAGGCTACTATTTTAACTTTCCCAGTCTCTAGTTTTCTTATTTTCTATAGGGTCTGTCATTAGTGCACAGATACAAGATTTGTTCCCCTCTCCCCCATCCTCCCTTTATACTCTCCCTCTCATCTAACGCACCCCCACCAATCCTGAGAAAAAGAGATTTATGAGTGAGACAAGGACTCCATTGGATGTTTTAGGATCATTGGAAGCTCTGTCTAAAGACTACCTTTGTGAAAACAGCTTTAATTTCAAGGCTGGTAGCTTCATTACCCTTATTAATACCTTCACTGTCTCCTCCCTGGCCCTTGATGGTTGAAGTGACATCTGTTCTTAAGGGGTCTCAGTGAATAGCGTTTTGGGTGACTTAAATGCCTTTTCATTTCGGAGTCGGGCTTCAACTGCTGTTTTTTAGTCCTGGTTTTAAAGTAGCTAAATGGAGTCTGTAAGCCTTCCATTATACTGAGCTTCCCCCTCACCCCTCAATCCTTTCTTTTTTTCTAAAGAAATAATTCAGAGCACGTCAAGGACAAATGCTTGAGTTATGGAAACTTAAAAAAAATTACTATAATTATTACAAAGCAACCCAAAAGACCTTTTAATTTCTTTGATTGTTTAAAGTGGCTCTGTGGAAACATGACATCTTAGATGTGGAAAGAGCTATAATTAAGGATAAAATTCCACGTGCCAGGACAATAGGAAGGGTTGCTGGGACTCCTAGGAGCTCTGCAAAGTGAAAAGGGTCAGAGAAGGTTTATTGGGAATTTGATAGGAGCCCCCATTCAACTACCCAAATAAAACTATAGCCAATTACTATTACTATGGTTTATTATGCCCAGGGAAAAAAATGCCACCGGAGATTTAAATCTCTCCTCCAGAATAAAGATTTGTAGCATAATGACCTGATTTAGCTACAAAAGAGAAATAAATCTGACAGCTGAGAACAGAAGAGGTATTAATCTCCAAAGTTCATGGGAGCCTTTGTTCCCCCTTTTCAGTTATTATGCAATAGGGGCAAACAAAGAACTAACTGGTCTGTTTGTATTTCAGCTCAAATTACATTGCTGAGGAGAATGAGTGAGCAGAGGTGGGGGAGTGGGTGTTAGAGTTGAAAGAAAGATTTTTTTTTTCCATTATTTAGAGACAGAGCAACTGACAGAAAAACTGAGAGAAATGGAGCCAAAAAGTCCATCTCAGAGTCTGCTGGAGGCTTAGGACAGAAGTAGGCTAACAGTGAGAGCATTCAGGGGAAGGAACACCAAGGGCAACTGGGATATTGTTTCTGATCACACACATAATACAGTGGGACATTTCTCAATGTGGAGTCAGAGAAAAGTGAAGGGATAATTATTATACTTTTCAGTTTCATGTTTGACCCTTGGCACATTCTGACTCCAGGTGAAGATAGAGATGACTCTGTAGTCTACCCTAGGATGGTCTCTGATCTCACCTATGAAGAGGGCTTAGCTTCTGGAGATGTGACCTCTCGATTCCATTTCCTTGCTTTTTATGAGGCTAGATGACCTTTGGCTCATTTCCCCCAGTTCTGTCTTTCTGCAATGTGAATCTATGTTATAAGCCATGGGTTTTGGGGTGATTATAACAGTGCTGACTACCTGGCTCTTTTGTGGGTGGATGGAGGAAAGTACACTTTGGAAAAATAATAAGGTGCTGGTGAGCCTTTTTCATAGAAAAGAGAATCCTGATTTCATAATTACATATAATCTTATAAAATTAGTCTCAAAACAGAAGTAAATTCTAAAGAATGATGCTGCTATACCTTTGTACAGATGCAGGACAAACAGCATTGTTTCCTTTTGGGGAAAGCCTGGGAAATCTGCGAGGCTTCTGTGTCTTGGCTGATCTATGAACTTTCTATGTGTGCTAGTGACAGTTTCAGCACTTTGAGCTGTAGGACTTGGATCCCTAAGTACATTTGCCAGACTCCCACAGAAACAAGTGATAAAAATTGCCTTTATGGTTTTTTTTAGTTGACTTCCTTTAGATTTCCCGAGCCAGGAGTCAAATCTACCATGAGTAAATATGTATAACATTGCAGGAGATTTGTATTAATGGACTAGGGCTTCCTATAAAGGTCATAAAGTATTTCTCTCACATAGGCGATGAATAGCAGCTTGGAATTTCCTCGCTTCTGCTATACTGTACCTTGAGGTGGTGGTAATGTGAGGGAGGCATGTGTTAGCTCAATGGACTAAATAAGAGACTGAGAATTTAAAGGGTCAGAGTGGAATGTTCTGTTCAGGCAGACAGTTGTGTCTGGAGAGACATTAGCGAAGAATAATTTAGAAAGCATCATGATTGCTTACAACAGGTACTGGGCTAGAGCCCAGTGTTATTCTCACATTTTTATCAATGACCTGGATGTTGGAATCAAGACCATGCAAACGTAGCTTCCAGATGATACTAGCAGGTAGACAAAGCCTTGAGAAGAGAAGATCAGACTTCAAAATGATATTAACAAGTTGGAAAAGGGGTTCAAAATAAAAGAAAGTTCAATACAGACAAGAGAAGGGTACTATACTTATGGTAGAAAACCAAGGTGTGTATTAAATACTGGGTGGTGTATGACTGGCCCCTTCGATATGCGTTAAACCAAGACCTAGAGAGCTGATAAGACAGAAAAGTAGTGTTTATTTGTCTTGCTCGTCTTAATTTTTTTAAAAGGCACACTAGAGGAAGGGAAAAGTCCTAAAGATTCATGAATAAATGAATGAATGAAGCATTTATTAAACTCTTAATGTGTATGAAACACTGTACCAAGTACTGGGGGTACAATTAGAAAAGACAATCCCTGCTCTCAAGAAGCTCCCATTCTAATAGAGGAAACAACACATATGGAAGATTTCAGATACAAGTTAGAATGGAAAAGTTCTGTGTTCCTTGCAGCATAGTGGTGAAGCAGATGTTAATGCCTTTTTTAAGATGCCCTTTCCATTGCTAAAATCATATCAATTTCTGATGTTCAATTATTTGATGGTGCTAAGAACTTGGGTGGCAAGAACTTTGTTTTCTGGGTCTTCAATGGCTGTGACTGTAGCAGTTTCCAGGTGAATCTTTATAATGGTTGCTTCTCTGTATGATTTCTGAGGACATCTGGGCTGAAAGCATTCCTCTTCCCAAGATTCTTGGATTCAGAGTCTTCAGCTATTGCCATTAGGGTCTGAGGGAAGATTGTGGTCAAGGTAGTGGTCATGGTTTGACTTGCACATTCTTGTCTGGCATATGCTGCCTCCTGCCACTCCCTCAGAGTGACTTTCTGCTTCAGCTAGTTTAGTTTGCTTGACCTGTGTGTGACAGTTGGTTGGTAGTTGGTAGGGAAGACTGGCCCCTTCTTCATTGCAGTTGCTAATTAAAGGAAAAAGAATAGGGCTTAGCAGACAATTTTTTTTTTATGTGGGATGCTGGTCAAACACTTCATGGAGCATAATACTAGATACTGTAGTTGTCACCGCAGTCCTGGACCCCAAACCACAGGTCTCCAGAGATCCTGATCTGGGGGAGTAAATCTACTCAGCATTAGACCCTATCCCTCACCTGATTCTGGAGCTGAACTGTTCTGATTGATGAATCAGCGAATTCAATCAATTATGCACCTTGCCATCTTCTTGCCACCTGACTTAGTATTATTGTTGTTGTAAGCTCCTCAGTAGTTTCCCTGTTCAGCTAATGGAAGAAGGTCTGGGAAAGCCCAAATCTTCAAAGTCACCTGACAAGGTAAGGTCTGAAGTAATGCACCTTTTCACTATAGGAAGGGAAACCAGGTATCAACCATATGCCAATTTCCTGGGTGTTTTTCCCCAGCATGAATCACTATCAATCTCAAAACCTTGACCTATACTCCAGTTTCAGGCTACCCCTTAGAAGAATGTCTGATTCTGCTTGACTCAGGTAATGATCCCATAAAAACCCACTAGATTTTATTGTTTTTTTGTGCCCTCTTCCATTAGGGATACCAGTGGACCTGTGTTTCCATCCTCCATTACTGTCCCCTAGTATTGTGAGTATTTACCCTTAATAAAGATTGCTAGCCTTACTTGCTCTCTATTAGTTCCCATATTGTGCTATATTCTGTTTCTTTTTTTTTTTGGAGGGTGGAAGGCAGGGCAATTGGGGTTAAGTGACTTACCCAAGGTCACACAGCTAGTAAGTGTGTCAAGTGTCTGAGGCTGGATTTGAACTCAGGTCCTCCTGACTCTAGGGCTGGTGCTCTACTCACTGTGCCACCTAGCTGCCCCAATTGTGCTATATTCGGTCTTGTTGTGCTCACCCTCCTAGCCATGCCAGTCTTCTCCTTTAGAAGCATCAGCCATTGTCCAGGACTGGGAATAATGGTCTTGGCAGCTATCCCTATTTCCCAAGCTATGACTGGACTGAGCCCTGTGCCCTAATGATAAGACTTCTCCACTTCTGGAAACCAGTCCTAGGGGCTTACTTCTGAACCTGGCTCTTTCTTCTGACAAAATAAATGCCATATAAGGGAGATTGCCATGCCTTGTATTATAGGTTGGAATCTTATTCAAATTATATTAAGACAGTTATGCAAACCTTATTTTTCTCCTCACCTCTTCCCACTGAACTCAACCTTTTGATCTCTTGCTCTCGGAATAGTAATCAAATCAATACCATTGCTTTTGGAAATAATGTGTCAATCAACTGCACTGACCCCCCCCCATATGAATTGTCTCCTGGTAATTAGAATATGATATCCTTGAAGACAGCATTGTATTCTATCCTTAATGTTTGGCATAGTATCTGCCTCATACTTAATAAATGCTATTTATTCATAAGTAAAAGAAGAGATGGAAAATCTTAAGAGCCTTCGAAAAAAAAAACACAAAGATCACTGAAAGACTAAAAACACCTGGGATGTTGGACTAGTGGCTACATATCTATATACACATACATGGCCTATATACACAACCAGTATGCAAAACTATAAAAGTTCACTCCAACTAGTTGGGAGTAAGGCCAATGTTAATTAGCTAACAGCTAATTAGTTAAAAGTCTGAACTACAGAATTTCGAAAGTGAAATATAGCTTGCAGAAAGTTTACTTAGAATGTGAGGAACTGAGTTTGAATTCTGACTCTTCTACTTATTAGCTTTATAAGGTGGTCACTTAATATATTAACACCTTAGTCTCCTCCTCCATAGAATGTGGGTCACTCTACATACATCACAAGCTTACTGTAAGGCAAGGGTCTTGAAAATTATAAGTACTCTGTAAATATGAGTCATAATTATATTTCTTGTTATTAATAATAGATAACAATAGGAACCAGGCCAGCAAAGTTTTGTGTAAAAAGCTAAGTAAGGATGCTTTGTAATTAACACATCAATATCTTATAAGTATATGCAGTCCTAAAGTACTGAAGGTCCTTGAAAACAGCTTATTCTGAGAGTGTATCAATACGCCATTTATCCAATAAATTCTTAGCATCCTTAAACACGTGAAATATTGCTTTTAAGCCAGAAATAAAGAGGAAAAAAGATACTGATAACTGACATAAAACTTATACATGTTTTCACAAGTATAAGCAAAAGAATCAGAAAAAGTCTTAAATATGTGTATAATTAGGTCTATTAATTTATCAAGCTTGATTTTCCCCTTTTCCTTTAGGTTAAATGTTAGCAGTTTAGAAGCAATGAGGCAGAGTCAGAAGAGGGGAAACTAGAAAAAACAACATTGAGAAATATCTGCTAATGACAATAGGCAATATCTATGGAGCACTTTTAGGTTTGCAAAGTATTTTAAATACATTATCTCGTTTGATCCTTATGATAACCTTATGCGGCAGGCACTGTTATCACTCCCATTTATAGATGAGGAAACTGAGACCAATATAGGTTAAGTGATTTGCCCAGAGTCAAGTACTTAGTAAACGTCTAAGGAGGGATTCTAATAAAGGTCTTTCTGACTTCATAGTCTACTGCTCTGACCATTATACAACACTGCTTCCCTAATAGTAAGAAAGGAAACCACTGAGGCAATACAATGACGAAAAACATAAAGCTGTTTGGAGATATTTAGAAGAGGGGCAGAGTACATACATCATTAGACTCTGAAAATAAATCACATTAATAACATTTTCATAATGATTGACCATGACCATCAAGAAAAATTGAAGTTACATTCAACACATTCTGTCCAATAATTTATTTCAAGGCTCCGTGATTTCATTGGTGTGGGTATGTCCTCTCCCAACACAGATCACAAAGCCCTCTACTACTTGGTAGATGATCCTTGAGGGTTGCTGTAGTTGAAAAATTTATCACCTTCCAGCTAGCCTGGCAATGAGCCTTTCTAAATGCAGTTAGACTGGTCCTTGGATGAAAGATAATCAGTCTGTTGCCAGACTTGTCTTTGGTTACTTTCCAGCTTCCTTCAAGAACCCAGGGTCACCTTCATACCACAATAAAGCTCTGGGGAGCACTTTTGTGGATGACTTAGCTTTTTAAGGTATGGCATTTTGGAAAGGCTTTTATTAAAAATGTTTAAAATCAAATTTTCATTGAAGTAAAGGGGAAAATTTATGTGGAATTCAGTTTGATTATACAAACATTTATTAAGTACCGATTGTGTGTATGGGCAGCTAGGTGACCATGGATAGAGTGCTGGGCCTGGAAACTGGAAGACATCTTCCTAAATTCAGATCTCAGACACTTACTAGCTGTATCATTGTGGTCAAGTCATTCCACCCTCAGTTGCCTCAGTGCCTCAGTTTCTTTATTTGTAAAATGAGCTAGAGAAGGAAATGCCAAACCAGTTTTTTTGGCCAAGAAAACACTAGATGAGGTTATGAAGAGTTGGACATGACTGAAATGACCAAACAACAATAACAAAATTGTGCAGTATTGTGCCAGGTGCTGGGGCAGACACAAAATTTAGATTTGACAGTGCCAGAGCTTCCACATATGGCATCCAGTCTGGTAGAGGTATATGACACATACATATAAGTGACAGAACACCTCATTCCTCAAAGACACTGTGAAAAGGGGGCATTAGTAGACCTGTGATTTTTTTGGCAAAGGAATTCCCAAGTGAGAAAACTCCCTTTTCCAATGCGAGTTGGCACCTTCTCTGCAACACATAGTCAAATTGCCTAGCACACAATTAACTTAATTGACTTGCCCACTGACATACAACCAGTTACGTGCAAGAGGCAGAATTTAAAGCTGGGTCTTCCTCTCTCAGAGACAATTTCTTTATCTGGTACATCATGCTGAATTATTCCATTTAATTTGCTTATTTTTTTCTTCACAGGTAGTTCAGAGGTAAATTCAAGCATAGCTTTTGCCCCAATTATAATAAATTCTGGAGGAATACAACCCGGATAAATGAGCTTTTGTTGTCTATAGAAGTTGAAAGGCAAAAGTAGTTGAATTCCTTTCTATATTTTAACTGTTTTCTACTGCTTCCCCCTTCTAATATGTTGTATAGAAAATTCCCACATGAGATTCTAAAGGATGCCTAGAAGTGGGAGAAAAATACTTTAGTGCAAAATTATAGTGGAGAGATTTACACGTAGAATGTTAAAATAGAGTGGAAATAATTCTATCCTGGTGGTTAAATTATTTCAAACACTTACCACCATCAAATGTGCTGTTTCTACATGGGTTACTGAGGAAAAGAATAAAAAAATGAAACTCCTATTTTTGGGGGGCAGGGGAGACAGCACTTTTTATTGTCATTTTTAATGGACTAAGGGCAAAATATTGGAGGGAAAACTCCTGCATCAAACAAAAGTATTTTGAAAGTCTTTGGACACATGATTTCATTGTTGAAAATGGTCACTCACTGCAGAGAAAACCAATTGTTCACACACATCCATGTATAATGCTGGAGCAGCATATTGAGCACTCTGTAGGCAAGTAAGTCTTCCTCGATATGGATTCCAAAGAACTTTTAGCCAGGTTGGGGTTTGAGAAGGAGAAAAAAACCCCAAAACATTATAGTCAGTATCGCGTTCTAAAATAAAGTGCCTTTGTGGAAGGTCAGGGACTAAAAAGACAAGCTCTGTGATACTAGTGAAGGAGGCCATTATAATTGAGCATTGGTACAAATAAAAGCACTCTTGCTTTACCTCTAGTTTAACCATCCTTTGGGCAGCTAGGTGGCATAGTATATAAAGTGCTGGGCCTGGAGTCAGGAGGACTCATCTTACTGAGTTCAAATCTGGCCTCAGACGCTTACTAGCTATATGGGCCTTGGCGAGTCACTTAACTCTGTTTGCCTCAGTTTTCTCACCTGTAAAATGAGCTGGAGAAGGAAATGGCAAAGCACTGCAGTATCTTTGCCAAGGAAACCCCAAATGGGGTCGCGAAGAGCTGGGCATGACTGAGCAACAGCAACAACAACCATCGTTTTGTGAAACAACAGGCAGAAAACCCAAGCACAAAAAATCAAACTCAAGGAAACAAAAACTGAATTGTATTTATGTTGTGGTTTGAAGTTCTTGAGAGACCCAGCAGCTCTGAGAGCCTCATCTTTGGGGCCACTGCTGGGGTCCTAAAGTGAGCGGACTATAGTGACCAGGATAGAAGCTATCACCTTCTAGTATCATAGATTTAGAACTATAAGAGACTTTGGCTGCAGAGGTGATCTAGTTATAGGCTCAGAGCAGTCATAGAGCTGTATCTGGAAAAGATCTGGCAGGCCATGGAGTTGAACTCCATCATTTTACGGATGAAGAAACTAGGGTCCAGAAAGGCAAAACTATTTTCCCAAGGTTACAATGGTAGTAACTAATGAGACAAGGATTTTAGTTCAGGGCCCCAACGCCAAATCCAGCATTATTTCTATTGTACCACACTGCATCAACTAAACAAAAAATCACTTGGCATTGTATACTTGGACCTGTGGTAGCATTAGATTAGAATTCTAAGTTGAAAAATAACAAGAGAAGGAAAAATCCCGCAGTCTGCTTCTTTTAAAATGAGCAAACAGTCCTGATGGATATTCCCTAAATATTTCATAATAATGGCTCAGCCCATAATGTATTTCCAGGAGGTAGGTTGAAATGTTGCTAAAGAATCAGTTCTAATGTAAACTCCTTAGTAGAAGGAAGCAATACTTTTACTTTATGCTCTCTTTGGGTGCTTGTTCTTTGTGGCTCAATAAATATAAAATAATTAGGATCATAGCTGTGGAAAGAGAGCTGAAGGTTAAGTGGCGTCTCCAAGGTTATAAAGTGCATTGGCAGGAAGTCTGGAATGGAAGTTAAAAGTTCTTAACCTCTTATGTGGTGTCTGGATCACTAGGTCACTGGGTCTCCTTAATCAGATATAACTCTTGGACTCCTTAGCAACTCCTAATTCCATGCTTAGTTGGGTAAAAGTTGGGATCCTCTGGGCAATGACCTGTTTTTTGATGGAAGAACACAATTCCTGCCAGCTGGAATGCATCAAGGCAAACCATCATGCTTCTAAAGCCAGTTCTTGCCAAAAAAACTGGAAAATAACTTGTTAGGGAGTCCAACATCTTGGGAGTCACAACAACAGCTGCTCTGAATATAGAAAACACAGAATGACTGGACACTGTGAAACTGGGATGACTGAAACAAATGCAACGATTATTTAAGGCCTTACTTTGATCTTTTCAACTAGATGAGCAGTCAAAGAGATACTTAAATGTCTACATTTTCAGATGGCTTTAGATATTCTCATTTTTAAGCACAATTGTATCTAGAATCTTTTTGTTGTTCTGTAGGCAAAGACTCCATTTAAAATAACAAAAGAGACTTATGATTGCATCTCATTTTTACAAGAATGACATTCATGTATATTTCAGACTCTTAATTAGGCTAAACAGCCACTTCAGGGATGAAAACCTAAGGAAAAAGTAATACGGTTATGGTCTTTGTGTAGTATCTAATTACACGGCAAAGCTGTACCATTTGGAGTGTGCCCTTCTCTCATTTCATTGAATATTGAGTGATTGTTAATGAGCTGGGTTAACGAGAAACAACATCCCCTTTACCAAGTGTATTAATTTGGATGATGCAGCTTTCACATAGTGATATTTGCTCACAAGTCAGTTGTCAAAAACATTTAGTAAGAGCCCTGTGCTAGGTGGTGTGTAGGGACACACTGAAAATATTAAAGGATTTATTCAAAAGAACTTTCAAGGTAAACCAAATGCTATTTAGCAGGCAAACTAGATGTCTTTTATCATTCTTCAAATAAAAAAAAGATCATTTTCATACCTGAATAACTCAGAATATTTTTCCATTCTCTTCTTTTGTATTAATGGAATTTCACTATATTTAGAAACCATCTATAGTCCTGACAAATTATGTGTTGGTGTTCATATGTTCTTTTTAGTTATTTAATTAGTAAAATATATACAGATGTACTCTATTGGAAAGACAATACCTACAATGTTAAAAGATGCCAGATTTTCCCTCAACTCCACCTCCCACTAGTTCTCCCTTCCTGCTTCCCATCCTTCAGTTCCTTTTTTTCTAACTAGAAATAACTAAAGTTCCCACCATCACCTCCATCCCCATCCCACCCTGGCCAATAGGGTGCTATTCAGAGTTAGAATGTTGCTAAAACATTAACATTTGCAGCTTGAAATGCTATCCTTGTTTAGTGGTACTGGTTGATGTTACCCAGGTGCAATAGGATTGTAATAACTGCAATGGTGGCACATTTAGGACGTAGAGATTCAAAATGATAGGAATTGCATTTGGTATTCAAACAATGGAGTGGATTTTAAAGGGTTGATGGAAATTAGGAATTGATGTGCAAAGACTTTGGAGAAAAGAATTAAAAAATAAACTACTGATATATGTAATTACTTCAAGGGTGCATGGTAAGTTTGAGGCAAATGGCAGTTTATTTACCTGAGAAGAGAATAGGACAAAAAGTAAATATAGAAGCATATGGATGTGCATGAAAGTCTCAAGTGACTTTTTCCTCTGAAACACATGTAGAAGTTGATGATTATTTGTTAAGAAATGTGCTGTAAATGTCTAAAATTGTATTCTTCATTTCAAATCACAGAATTGCAGGATTTCAGAGTTGGAAGGGTGTCCGATCCAATGAGCACCTGAACAAAAATGTCTTCTACAAAACCCAAAGTAGGTGATCATCCAACCTTAGATTGAAGACTTATAGTGAGGAGAATCTTTTATTTTGCAAGACAGCTCATTCCACTTTTGGACAGTTCTAAGTTAGGACAGGGCAGCTAGGTGTTGGAGTGGATAGAGTATGTGTCTGAAGTCAGGAAGACTCATCTTCTGGAGTTCAATCTAGCCTCAGACACTTAATAACTGTTTGACCACAGGCAAGTCACTTAACATTTTGCCCCAATTACCTTATTTGTAAAATGAGCCGGAGAAGGAAATGTAAAATCACTCCCCTATCTTTGCCAAGAAAACCCCGAATGGGATCATGAAGAATCAGACAAGATTGAAATGACTAAACAACAGGAACAAGATTAGGACATTTTTCTTTATATTAAGCCCAAATCTATCTCATTGTAACTCCTCCCTCAGAGACCAAGAAGGACAATTATAACCTTTCCTCTACAGGATAACCTTGCAAAAACTTAAAGGTAACTGTAATTTACCCCTTAAATCTTTTATTTTTCCAACTAAACATTCCCATTTCCTTCAACTAATCCTTTTATGGCAAGCTCTCTATTTCTATTAACATACTGAATATCTTCTTGAACTTCAGAAAATACGACACTCAGCATTGAATACAATAGTCTAAATGTGCTTCGACCAGAGCAGAGTAGGGCAATGTGATCATCTCTTTAGTCCTGGACATAGTGCCTCTCTTAATGTAGCCTTAGATTATATTTACTTTCTTGCTATAATATCAGTTGACTCATATTTTATTTGCAGTTTCTTAAAAACTCCAGATATTTTTCAGATGAACTGCTAACTAGCTATGATGCACCCCCCCCCCATCTTGTATTTGTGAAGTAGCTTTTTATATACTCTTCCTTCTTTGGGGAAGAGTCCTACTGTATTAATTGTCTTGTTGCCAGCTTAAAGCTTTTATCTTGAAGTCCTTAGCATATAGGTTAATTAAATTTACCCACATTTTATTGAAGAATTCTGGATTACATGGGATGCTTTCATTTTAAAATAGAAAATAAATTAAATGTTGTCTGTGCCCTGATCCATTTTTGAGGTTGATCCTGAATAATACAGGATGGAATAAGGATTTTGTTGCAAAAAATTATGATGGTGAAACTATATGGTCTCTTCTTAAGAATGAGATTGTTTTCCCTACTGGCAGAAGGAAGAAGTATACTTTTGCAAATCTTTGTGCCTTCTATGTCAGCATGATGATAATTTGAAAAATTGCCAGAAAGTACTCTGGTAGGATGGCAACCACCTAGTGTTTTTTCTATTAATTTTTTATCCTTGTGCCAGTTTAGAAAGCACTCTATCTGACTTTAATTTTTATTATTAAAAAAGTCCCTAATGTTCCTCTTTGCCAGTGTGGAAACAACCTGAGTGTTCCCCAAATTGAAATGCAGAAGATACAGCAAAAAAGCAGCATAACTTCCACTCCACCTGTATATAGACTGAGGAAACCTGAAAGCCACTTTAAAGTCACAGGCACACAAAAGAAGGTGGGTGATGAGATGAATACAAAGAGGTGACCTCTGAAAAGAAGAGTCTATCAAAGCTGCTAGTATTTCAGTGAAATACTGGAAAAATGTGGGTCTCTTAGCTCCCTGTATAGAGGAATTAATTCAAATAGGATTTTAGAATCCGTTCACAATGCACACTAACACATTAAAAAATACGTTTTATTCATGCCTTTTGTCTTTATGTCACAAGCATTTCAACACCCTCTGTGTGACAAAGAAAAAAAATGAAACTAGAACATCTTGTTTGCATCTGACTATACAGACAGTACTCTGTCCTAGCACTATGTCTTTGAAGTGAAGGGGTAGGTATCTTTCATTACCTATTCTTCAAGATGTTTACTGGTTTTTCGGTTACTCAAAGCCTGACTTCCTTTTAGTACTATTTTCATTTACATTGTTATAGTCATTATGTAGTTTTTTTCTCTTTGCTCCATTTCACTTTGCATAAATTCATACAAATATTCCCACATTTCTCTGAATTTCTAATATTCATTTCTTACTGCAAAAAATAATTTATTATTGTGTGCCATAATTTTCTCAGCCAGTTGCCAGTCAATTGGCAAGTACTTTCTGGTTCTTTGCTACTAGTAAATGGGTAGGCACTGTTTCCAGTTCTTGGCTACTACAAAGAATCTAACATATTACCTATTATAAAATTTATAAATGTAGAGAAGCTGGAAGCTATGAAAGAGTTTCTGAGCATTTTCTCCAAGGTATGGGATGAATAAAGTAAGAATGAGAAAGTGACTTTATAAGAGAAGATGACCAAGCTGGTCAACTGCCATTGGGACTTTTGCATAATGGATGGCTATTTATTCAGTCTCATCCCAGAATGTTCAATTTAGAGACCGTTCAAGCAATAGTGGAATGTTTCAATCAAGTCAAAAAATCAAAGGTTTTGCCTCCTCAATAAGTGTCAA
>CM053627.1:153004743-153033773 GCA_028646595.1 Phalanger gymnotis | reverse complement strand
CTCTCTCTCTCTCTCTCTCTCTCTCTCTCTCTCTCTCTCTCTCTCTCTCTCTCTCTCTCTCTCTCTCTCTCTCTCTCTCTCTCTCTCTCTCTCTCTCTCCTTCCAATTACCAATGTAAAAGAGAGAGTCTCCCCTACCTACTCACTTCCCATCTCAGTTCGTACAGTCACAGATGGCCCCAAAACTAACAATGACATATAAATAAGGTGTTAGATGAACTTAAATGTTGTCTGTGCCCTGATCGCTTTTTGAGGTATGAATAACTCTATGATTGAGTCAAGAAAGAAACAATGAAATTGACTGTGAAAATAAGTTACACCTTTGTGAACTTTAAATAGCTAAGCCCTAAGGAGCTCCAGGTGTTCAGGATGGAAAGGTACTGAGTGTTTGAGAGTTGGAAATAATTATGGAGAAAGCCCTGTACATCTACATAGAGGGCAGTGGGGGAGGTGGAGGAGATTTTCTGTCCATTCTTACCCTTCACCGCTAGTCATATCACAGGACTTAACTGGACCAGTAGGCTTTAGTACAGAGCAGAGAGAGATACAATAGATAGATATATACTGTTACCTGATGAGACTGAATCTTAGCAACAAAGTAAAGAGTAAAACTATAAACTAGACAGTAGACCTCCTCAAGAGAGGACTTCTAGGTCCTGTAACACCATGAATTGTTGTTTGCAATTTGGTATTTGCCACATAAGTATCGTATGTGTGTGCCTCAATATCATCTTGTACTTTCAGTTTGAGTGCACTATTCCTGTGATGCTCTGTTTATTTGAGGGAGCATTTGCTCCAGCTTTATGCAGGGTGTATTTTATATCAGCTGTTCTCTTATTATACTATTTTAATAAATGCCTTTGCTGAGGGCTAACTGTATCTCTTGTCTACTGCTAGTAAGACCAACACAAGACCAACAACAAGAACACACAGAAGGGCTGCTAGCACAGTTTCTTTGATCTTCTTTTCTAAGGAAAGCAACTTTAATGGGTTAACAATCTTACTTTAACTAAACATACATATACCATTCACTTAGTTCAGGGGCGAAAGCCAGCACCCTGAACTTCAGAGCAAATGCAAACAGAAATTACAAACAGAGACAGTATAAACAGATCAACATTTCTGGCTAACCAAATCACCATACGTAGTTACCAGAGACGCACCAACATCTGGGTTTTCAAGACTAGTGTGGCTGCTTGAACAGCTTACCCAGAGTCTCATCGCTAACACTCTTTCAATGAGTGAGCCCACAAAGACAAAACGCCAACCTCAGATCTTATATCCAGGTCTCAGGGTCAAAGGGCATCACAACCATGGGACTCAAAATCACATGAACCAGGCTTTCTTGTTTCTTAGGCAGGTCAAAGACTTGATTCAATCAAAGAAACAAAAGACAACAAAAAGCCCACTTTGCTTGCCATTACAATTGAAAGGCAAGACTTTCAAAATAATCAAAGGTACTTGATTACCTTAGCATTCTAAAAGAGAAAACAAAAAAGTCCTTTCCTGATTACTATTACATAAGCACACCAGTGTGGGGCTCATAAGTTATAGTGTTAGAAGTATAGCCTCACAGAATTACTCCCAGGACCTGAAGAAGCAGCTGTCCTCTGGGGACCCCATTTGTAAGTGTGATTTCAAGTTGGGGGGGAGTATTCTAGAGAAGGGATGCTACGGCATGAGCAAAAAATACTCAAACTTCAGGAAACAATTTTTATGTTTCTTAGATTTTTAGAGAGATCAGATATTTTTAAATGATTATATTTTATATAACTCCTTTTGTGAAATGTTTGCTTATATCTCCTGCCCATTTATCCAATTAGATAGTCAGAATTTCCCTTGAATGTTTTATCCATTTCTGGTACATTTTAGATGCACATGGTTAAAACTAATTAAAGAAACAAACTAAATTCCTGACCTTGAAGCCACTGACATAATAGGAGTCCAGGTGTCTTGACTTCATTTTTATTTAACAAAAGGGCTTTGCTCTTGGGATGGTCAACTTCTTTTGTTCCCCCATGGTTTTTGTTATTATTGCTAATCAATTTTAAACTATTTTTCATAAATCATAATGTGCATCACTTCACACTAAAGTCTAATTAATTTAAAAAAGTTTATATGTCATACTATATCTGTAAGATGCCTTTCCTTCCTTGTGAGATATATCTTGTAATTTTTAGTTTTTGTTTTCCTTTTTTCTTATTGTTGCCATTAGGGGTAGAGAGTGGGAGGGTTGACATTAGGGCATCTGGTTCTCATTTCCTAATTAATTTCTTCTTCTTAAAATGCCGTGTCATCTTTTGTGGTGTGATATTATTCTTGTTTTACTTACATTACTTCCACCACTCTTTTTTATGTCATTAACTGGTTCAACTTCTTAAATAAGCTCAGCGATATGTTTTCTTTTTTTCTTGCTCTGCATAAATAGTTGACATGCATATGTCATGGAATATCAAGTCCCAAATTTTAACTAGGTGTTCCAGGAACTTATATTTGCAATTACATGGGCATATGCAAGTCTGCCCTATCACCTTTGGTATTCTATAATTCTTCATGGCAAAGAAAAATGCTGCGTCATGAATAAAAACAAAATGTTTGAGAATTGCTGTTCTGCATTCTTTTCTTTTTGTGATCTCTTTGTCTCTGAAGACTTCAACCATTGAGGCAATAAACACTAGATGATGATGATGAGAAGCAATGTGATGCAGGAGATAAAGAGTGGCCCTCCTAATCAGGGAAGATGGGTTTATGTCATACTGACTCTGTGACCCTGGTCAAGTCACTTAACTTCTCAGTCAGTGCTCTAGGCAACTCCCTAAGACTACTTTGCAGAGAAAGTTCTGACCTACATTAGTTTAGGGAGTGTTGAGAGTTCCCTGTCTCAATGTAATCTCAGGTCTAGTCCCTATCCCTACAAATCATCATCATCATCATCATAACAACAACAGTAACAACATTAGATGATGTGACTTGCAGCACTTTACCTACATTATCTCATCTGGACCTCATAACAACTTTATGAATACAGATTGCAAAGCATCATTATATATATTTTACATATGCAAGTGTGTGTGTGTGTGTGTGTGTGTGTGTGTGTAACATTAAACACACCTCATCCCATTTAAAGTAACTAATAAGATGCTATGCCCTGGTACCTTTGCCAGGTGAGAACATATCTCCATTGAATAAAGGAGGATTATTAACTAAATGTGAATAAGGCTGAGACATCCTAACTGAAGGGCAGCTAGGTGGTATAGCAAATAGGGTGCCAGGCCTGGAGTCAGGAAGACTCCTCTTCCTGAGTTCAAACCTGGCCTTAGACACTCACTGTGTAACCTTGGGCAAGTCACTTAGTCCTGTTTGCCTCAGTTTCCTCACTTATAAAATGAGCTGGAGAAGACAAGAAAACCCAAATGGGGTCATGAAGAATTGGACATAACTGAAAATATATGTAATCATTCACTTAGTTCTGAACTTCAGAGCAAATATAAACAGAAATTACAAACAGAAACAATATAAACAGAGCAAATAACACAATTCAACAGACAGGCTTTTCTGATCAAGATACCACATACATAGTTACCATAAAGAGAAGCACCAACATCTGGGTTTTCTTTAAAGCTGGGGGATTCTTAATAATGGCTGCCCAGAGTCTCCACACCAACACCCTTCCAATGAGTGAGAGCCCCAAACAAAATGCTAACCTCTGAGTTTATATAACCTTTTTAGGCCTGAAGGCTTCATGCCTAATCAGCAAAAGGGTGTTGGCCTGGGGCTTAGCACCTAGCAAGACTCAATCAAAAGCACTTGATTACTTTAGCATTCTAAAAGAGAAAACAGTAAAAAAGTCCCACCTTAATTAATATTACAAGTGTCCACTCTCTGGAGACTTAATCTGCCATTGAGAACGGGGATTAAAAGAATGTGTCCATAACCTGAGCTATACATATAAGGAACTTGAGAGACAGAGAGATGAAGTGTATGGCCAAAGTTAGGAAACAAGTAAGAAAAAGAGGCAGGACTCTGGATTTACACTGTAGCCTTGGCTTCTCTCCTGAGCCCCAAGCTTTTTATTTTTAGCTGCCTGTTGGACATCTTTATGCCACTCTTCCAATACGTTCGTGACTGAGCTCTAAATCTCCCCTTCTGTTTTTCCTGCTCATATCTCCTTTACTCCACAAACTTCTCTGACTCTTCGCATTCCCTTCCCAACACCCAGTTGGTCAAGTCGTTTTAGTTCCCACTTTTTCTTTTCCAGATCTTAGATTACTCAATACTTTCTTCTCTTTCATTCTCTCCTCCTCCAATAGATGCTAAACAGATTAATTTTAAAACATTGTTTTGCTTTCATTGACACAAGTTAAAAAACCTTCAGTGGCTCCCAATTACCTGCAAGATAAAATCCATACTCCTTTGAAGGCATAGTACACTCATTTCTTGAACAAACAATCTCATCTGTGTGACCTTGGATAAATCACATAACCTCCTTGGGCTTTCATTTCCTCTTCTGAAACAAAAAAAAAAAAAAAGAAAAGAAAGCATTGAACCTGTTGGCTTCTGAGATCCCTTCTAGTTTTAAGAACTTTGATTCCATGACCCATACAAACACCAATTTCCATCGTTAATTTCAAATCTTAGTTCTTTCAATTGTGAAGGCAGAATGGTAGGGCTTAAGCAAGGAGAAAGTAGAATGGGCTAAGCAGGCAGAATCGATTGAATCCTCTTTGTTTCAGGGCTAGATCATGCTTTTCTTTGTTAACACTTACTATCTTAACCATTCACTTAACACTTACTATGTGTTATTGTTTGCCTACTTTGTCTGGACAACCTGTCTGCTCTATAGTTTGTAAGCCTTTGCTGTAACTTTTATATCCTTAGGAAGTATTGGGGCAGAGCATTGTGTGGGAAAAGTGCTGAATTTAAGGTTGGAGGTCCTGAGTTTGACATCCTCCTGTGTGATTTTGGGCAAACCATTTCTTTTTTTCTGGGCCTCTGTTTCCTCATCTTTAAAAAGAGGGGGTGGGATGAAATGATATCTAAGCTCCTTTCCACCTCTAAAACCTATGTTGCTATAAATATCTCAATCCTTTCACCTCTGTCTTGCTTGCACTTGAATTCCATTCTCGTTTTCTAATTTTCAATCTATTTCCAAATCTGAATCAATGCTGAGTTCATGCTGTCCAACAGCAATTTCTAAACTACTTATCCCCAGCCCTGTCCCACCCCATCCTACCTTTTCCCTTTAGTCTATTTCCTTCTTTCTTTTTCTTTTTCTGACTCCCTACAGTTTCAGGGGCAGGAGGAGAACTGTAAATCATTTTATTACAAGCCTTTCTCTTCTGTGTAATTAAACATCTCTTTGAAGCTCTTTGTGCAAATGCATACTAAATGACTTGTAAGAAATGAAAAGGTTCTGTCTTTCTGTCTTTTTTTATTGGGCAATATCTAAATGATATTCTTTTAAAGTGATTTCTGCAAATCTTGCCTCCCATTTTTGTACTGGAATCAAAATTATCGCTTGATCTTTGATTGATACATTAAACAAATAGATTGTTCAACCCTTTCTGCAAGACATTCATTAGGAGTTTTAGAATCCTACTTGGTAGATTATGTCATAGCGTTACTTATTTTGCACTCTTTAGCAAGGAGGCAGGGCTTACCTCTTCACCTCATCTGACCTCCACACCTGCCCTCACAACTTCTGAGCAGGTCCAGCCTCACTGCAAATACGTGTGACATTGCTGGACAGAGGTGCTGTATGACATGCACTGCTGTAGGGATGAAGGCAGTTAAGATACTTCATTATATCACAGATAGACCTATCTGCTAGCTAGGCTGATGAGCCACTGAAGATGAAAGCATTTATACACTTTGACTTTGATCACACACACACACACACACACACATACAATTTTGATTGAAAACTATTTGAAACAGAGTTTAACACATTAAATCAAATTTTTGTGTATATATGTGTAGGGACTATGTGATATTAAACAATAATAAGTAAATATTTATTGAGTGCACCTAGGTGGCGAAGTGAAGTGAACACTGGAGTTGGAGTCAGGAAGATTTGAGTTCAAATTCTAACTCAGACACTAGACTGTGTGACCCTGGTCAAGTCATTTAACTTCTATCTGCCTCAATTTCATCATTTGTTAAATAAGGATAATAATAGTAATTACCTCCCAGGATTGTTGTGAGGATTAAATGAGATATTTCTGAAGCACTTGGTAAACTGTAAAGCACCATCCAAAAGCTAGCTATTATTATAACTATATCCTAGCCACAGTGCTATCTGATTAAGATATGAATACAAAAGTAAGGCAATTCTTGCCCCCAAAGAGCTTATATATTCTATTATCAGGTTGGTTTCATGGACTTTTTCATTATTGTTCTGGACATGTAGGATCACCTATATATGAGTCCCGTGATCCATCAAGAATTGCTGCAGAAACAGGTAGTTGTGGGTTTTTTTTTTGACTTGAGATTTCCTCTCACTCCAGGACCAGGTTAAGTATAATCAAATTAGATTATTTATGTGATACTTCCCCAAGCATCAGTGGAAAGCCCTTGCTTTCAAGAAGATTCCTGGGGTTGAGGAGGACATAGGCATCTTGTCTCCCTGTTGCATATCTGGGAAAGTGCAGAGCTTCTGATCCCACCCTGTGCAAAGCTAGAGAACACAACTGATTTATTGTGTAAATAAAATGTCAGCTAGGGGAAGTTGAGAGCTACTTGGCTCAGATAGATTTATGAGATTACAAACTAGCTAAACCTATACCTTAAGAAATGCCTATTATGGTCTGCATCATTCTATATATACATCATCAGAGAAAAAATTGTTGAAGATATAAAACTCCAAGACATGAAAACAATGTCTTTGGGCTCTTTGTGGATGAGGAGTGTAATGAAAAAAGAAATGTTGCTTCCCCTCCTGCCCTTTTAAAAAATAATATCTGTATTAAACTGGTTTTCCTAGGCTTTATAAATAAAACTATAATATGATTAAATAAAAAAAGTCTATTTCATAATTGAGGAAATGGAAACTCAGATGGATTCATTGGCTTTGAGGTTCATACTACAAATGA
This sequence comes from Phalanger gymnotis, assembly GCA_028646595.1. Classification (NCBI taxonomy): domain Eukaryota; kingdom Metazoa; phylum Chordata; class Mammalia; order Diprotodontia; family Phalangeridae; genus Phalanger; species Phalanger gymnotis. The sequence goes on along the minus strand of CM053627.1, from coordinate 153,026,683 downwards.
AGAGGAATCTAACCAACTAATCAATGAGTCTTTATTAAGCTCCTGTGATGTCCCAAGCACTGTGCTAGGTACTGGGGTTCCAAGTACGAAGAATGAAACAATACTTACTTGTAATGTGCTTGTGTTTTAATAGGGGAAACAACAAATATAGTCAGTGCTAAACTTTTGTGAGGGAAACATTCCTAGGAAATAGCACGAAAGTAAAAAAACACAAACGTTAATACATTGAACCTATGGGAAATAGGGGGTTAGGTTCCTTAGACCACCAAACACTATAATTTTTCTCTCTAGAGACTGAAGAAAATAAACTTTTCTGCATGCAATTCTTTATACCAACCCATTAATTCTAGTAATATGCACTTTTCCTAACACAGAAACCATGAAATAATATAAAATGAAATAGACAAAATAAAATTGGTAACATGCAAAACATTTTTTCTTGCTACTATGGTAATTCCATAGAATTCTATGACCTTTAGCGCTAGCATCTCAATTAAAAACAAAACATTGATTTAAGACAATATTCCTTTTCATAACACATGCAATCTACAATACCCTAAATAATGTAAAGCAAATAAAATTCTTGAAACAAAAACATCTTTTAACCTGAATCTTACCTTCCTCTGTGGCAGATGGTGTTGTGAGGGCATTGTATTGTAGTCTATACTGCTATAAACTTTGGTTTCCTTCTGAAAACTGAAGGAGAGGTTACTGGAACTTTAGCTGCTGTATCTGAAGATGCTGAGACTAGCTAGATCTCAACATCACCTTGGAGCCCAAAGGAATTGCACTGTGCTTTGGGAACATCACTGCAACACACGATTTGAATTTTAAAGGCAAACAATGAAAATATGCAATGAAGGCACAGGGAACTCTTTACTCTACAATGTGTGGTAGGATAAACAAGACCAGTGAAGCACCTGGTCAGATACCAGCTGTTCCATAAATTTGCAGATTTTGCCTCTCTCTTTTTTAATCTTTTGCTCACAGCTGTGAATGTGCCTGGTTGCCAATGCAAAAGTGATAATGAGGTTACTAATAAAATCGCATGAATGCAGGAAGTCAGAAAGTTAAATGTTTGAATATTGAGGATTAACTGTATATATAAAAATAAATGCAGTATAATGTTAATACATATAAATGTATGCAAAGTAGTTCAATATAAGGTAGTTTAGGAGGCAGGGCTCTAGCATTTGGTGGATTAGGAAAGACTTCATGAAGAGTATGGCACCTGAATTGCATATTTAAAAGATGAAAGAAACTCTATGATGAAGAAGGAGGGAGTGCATTTCAGGCATGAGGGGTGGGAATGCGAGATAGAGTTCAATATTTGAGGAACTAAAAAAAAGTCAATTTGGTGAAGCAAGGGCAATAATGTCTAATACATAGGAAAAGGTAGGTTGAGGTCAGGTTGTGCAGAATTTTAGAAACTAAATAAAGGTGTTTGTATTTTATCCAAGATGTAAAAAGGAGGTTGGTTGAGTAGACAAGTCATTAAGCTCAATACAGTAAATCAAATTGTGTGCAGGTGTCTATGTAATGTTAGCTAATAACTTCATTGGCACACATATATTAAATGCCTACTATATGATGGGCATTGTGCTGGGTGCTATACGCTGCTTTGGCAGTAGTGTTTAGGAGGGAATGGAATGATGAGAGACTTGAGGCAGGAAGGCCAGTTACGAGGTTGTTTCAATAATACAGGAGGACTTTAAAAGCCTGAACGGAGATGGTAGCTGTGTGAGAAGAGAGAAGAACAATGTTGTGAAGGTAGAAATGAGCACGACAACATCAACATGCTTGAAATTTCCTCATTTTTAGACTTGGTGAATTGAAAAGAGCCCAGGATTTGCAATCAACCAGAAGATCTGACCTCTGGCACTGCTGTTTATTTACTATGTGTCATTTGCCCTCCTAGACCTCAGTAAAAGGAAGGGGGTGGGAATGATGATCTCTAACTTTAAAGTCCTTTCTTCTATAATCCTAAACTGATTCCATTCCCTTAAGGGGGGAAAAAGTAAGCACTATGTATGGCTGGATTCACATCACGTCATGCATTGTCCAGAATTCAGTCTTATTTCCAATGCCGTGTTTCTCTCTCTCTCTCTCTCTCTCTCTCTCTCTCTCTCTCTCTCTCTCACTGTCTCCAGCAGTGATGGATTCCATAGCTCTTGGAATGTGTTCAGGGGCCAAGGTGTACTGGAAAACGTAGCACTCTGGGTGTGTTTGTGTAAAATGAGATTAGTAGGAGCAAAACCTGTCAAGGCTCAATCTTATACTTGTTAAATACATGTAAATCAGGAATATGTGAACTCAGGAGGTTTGTCAAATTAGAGAGAGCTTGGCAAACCAAAGGTTAATACTCTAGATATCAGTCCTGTCTCACTTACTAGCTTTGTGAGCATGGATGAGTCACTTGACTTTTGGGGGCATCAGTTTCAGTTTACATTGCTTAACTTGCAGGATTTTCCTTATAGGATCATAGGAGAAAAGTATTTTGAAAACTTTAACTACATTATCAATCAATAAACATTTGAGTTAGCATTGGCTATGTGCCAGGCATTGTGCTCCTCCTGATTTCAAATCTGAGGCTCAGAGTTTTCACATGAGGAGTTTGGTCTAGGGGAAAGGACACCGAATTTGGTCCAAATTCTGACTCTGCTACTTAAGTGCAGAGAAAAGTAAAGGATAGTTTCTGTTCCCCGGGAGTTCACAGTCTAATGGAGACAACATGTAAATAACTATGCATAAAGTAGACGCAGGATAAATTTGAAATAATCAACAGAGACACTAGAATTAAGGGGAATTGCAAAAGGCTTCTTGTAGAAGGTAGGATTTTAGCTAGAACTTGAAGGAAGTCAGGAGGCCAAAAGACAGGGAGAGAGAACATTTCACGAATAGGTGACAGCCAGTGAAAATGCCCAGAGCCTATAGATGAAGTGGATTGACAAGTCTGTGGAGGTGATGGGAGGGGTAAGGTATAAGAAGACTGGAAAGGGAGGAGCAGGTTATGAAAGGCTTGCAATGCTTAACAGATAATTTATTATATTATCTAGAGGTGCTAGGGAGCTACTAGAATTTAGTGAGTAGGGAATGATATGGTCAGACCTGAACTTTAGGAAGGTCACTTTAGTAGCTTAGTGGAGGATGGATTGGAATGAGGAGAGATTTATAGCAGGAAGATAAATGTGTGCTATTGTTCATATGGCAGACAGAGGGGGCTCAGGGAGTTTTCTTCCTCCACTAGATTTTTTTGTCCTGTAGCTCAGAGGAATCTAGTATACAACCAATCCACTTATTTGTTAATCTAATTATTTGCTAAAGTGAAAAAGCAGGCCAATGAATCCTATAGGCCAGTTCCCGACAGAGAGTGAGGCTGACTCTGTACTATATTTAATATCTTCTATCTCCCAAAGTGAATTTTCGAAGAATGAAGATAGTTCCAGAACCCAAGCAGTTTGCCAGAGGAAGGGCTTAACTTTTTGTAATCATCCATGATTAATATATGTAATAAAAACCCATTAAATGTTCTACAAGCCAGTATCTTATCCCCTAAAAGGAACTTCTGAAGCTGAACAGTAGGCTAGCAAGCTTAGTGGCTACTGTAACAGATTAATGATTGTCTAGAAGTTATTCAAGAAACTCAAGTACCAGAAGTAGGTAAATCTTGAAAAATCAAGTTTGCTAATTAAAGCGGAAAAAAAGGAAGAGAGAGTTGTTTGTTAATGTAGAGATGCCCCCTAGGACAGGGTCTTAAATTGTTAGCTTAAAAAATGTCTTTCTTGACTTAGAATTCAGTTTTGATGTTACACTGGGAGAAAGTCAATATCTTTTTTTTTTCTCCCTATCTCACTAGGTGATGCAGTGGATAGAGTGCTGGGCCTGAAGTCAGGGAGATTCATCTTCCTGAGTTCAAATCTGGATTCAGACACTTATTGTGTGTCTCTGGGCAAGTTATTTAACCCTGTTTGCCTCAGTTTCCTCATCTATAAAATTAGCTGGAGAAGTCAATGGCAAACTACTCAAATACCAAGAAAACCTTAAGTGGGGCTATGAAGAGTTGGACACAACTGAAATGACTAAACGACAATAATCTTACCTACACATTAATAAATTCATTGCTTGTTTATCTAAGGATCTGATTCTAGGTGGGATCTGCTTTTTACATTTGAATATATCATCAGCTCATGATTATATGTATCCTCTTACTCTGCCTTCACTCTTTCACTTTTTTTTTTGTGGGCATTTTCCTATAAGTTAGCACTTCCAAGATGGAGTGGGCAGAGGCAGGCAGGAGTGGCGAAATTCAGATCAGCCCATTTTGCTACTCCTTAGATGCTCCAAAAAAATGATGCTTTCTGTCACCAGCTTTAGAATACAATGAGACTTCTGTACTACCTACAGATCTCATTTATTCATGCCTTCCCTCGTCCTCATTAGAGATTGCTGTCTATAGAAGAAACTGGGGTGTGCTCTTCAGTTGGAACACACTACATAAAACATGAACACTCATTATATGATACAACGTCTAATACAGTTGCCCCTCATTGTCTTCCATATCCAATTTAAAGTACTTTCCTTCACTATGTGGGTTTCCCATCACTGCATCCCTGCCCACATTCCCTCATCTCCAAATCTCTAGCTCCCTTTACTCTAGTCAAGCATGCCTCTCCAGGGTCTCTTTAGTTTCCCCTTTCCTTCATTCCTTTCATTTCTGCCTCCCTTCATTCTCTTGCACTGACACATACACCAACTGAGATAATAGAAAAAAATGAGATAATAGATGTGAAAGTGTTTTGAAAAGTTAAGAACTAATCAAATGTAAGGTATTATTATTACACCTGAAACAGCCTTCCACAGCTATTCAATGAAACCACCCCTCTCCTCTCAATCAAGATTCTTGTCAAAGTTCTAAGCAGACAAATTCAAGCAGATATACTATTCTCGTAATGAATGCCAGGTGGCATCGATAGCCACAGCACTGTTGGGCGATTTTGACTGATCTGTCAATTCAGGCAAAACTGTCAAAATGAGGTTCTGTATGAGGAGCCAGCCTCAAGCCTCCAGTAAGGTCAGTTTCTATATAAATTTCACAGAGAAATTGTAGAGCAGAACACTGTATGACTTGAAAGATGTAGATGACTAAGAGGTTAAATAGCCTTTATGTGCTAAGAACAATGAGTAGGTTGAGGGTGACAGGTGATAGACAAGCTAAAATGAGGTGAATAAGAATACAAGAAGAAATGACATTCAAAAAGAAAAAAAAAACCAGAAAGAGGAAAAAAAAAGAGCCAAATGGCTCTGATTTCCAGGAGGAACAAAATATATGAAGTTTTCAGAAAAATGTGTTGCTCGAATTGAAGCATTCTCTTAATTTGTGTAACCAACCTCACAACTCTTTTGACAGTGTTTTGGGAGTACTAAGTGAGGCAAGATTAACTTCTCATGGTCAGTGTCTTGGAAAAGCTTTCCAGGTTCTGAATGCATGTAATTTTTGATCCACCTTTTTTTTTTTAAAACCAAACATATGGGTCCTCTGTGAATCATGCCACGTGAATTACCATCTACATATTCTCAAATTTCTCCTGTGGCCCCTAGCCATAAGCCAAAGGTATAATTTATGGAGTTTGCAGTTCTGTTCCATATACATCATGATTTGCAGGCTGTGCAACAACAGAGAATTTAATGACCTTTCATCATACCAGTGTCTTCCCTAAGAGGCTCACCAATCTCATCAGAAATTGTGTCACTTCCTTTGTTCTGGGCCCTCTCTCTATGCTGCTTTAGTAGTAGAAAACATGGACTCTGAACTAAGAAAGCAATTAGAAATACTCATTTGTACTCAACATTATGGTATTATTTATGTTTAGTCATTTTTCTGTCATGTCTGACTGTGAATCCTTTTGGGGTTTTCTTGGCAACGACCATTTCCTTCTTCAGCTAATTTTAGAGATGAGGAAACTGAGGCAAACAGTTAAGTGACTTGCTCAGGTTCACAGAGCTAGTGAATGCCTGCAGCTATATTTGAACTCAGAAAGACAAGTCTTCCTGACTCCAGGCCCAGCTCTCTATCTACTGTGCCTGACTGAACATTATAATGGAAGATAGTTCATTTTAGAAAGTTCCATTTGTTTTAAAGCAGGTCTATTTTTAATATTTTTTAAGCAGATTTGTTAATAACCACTTATTTAAGGCAGGTGTTAATATGGTAACGTTTGCATGTAGCTTTATAGTCAGGTATCACTGTAGGCAAGATTTTGAAGTATCCCAAAGTGAATCTTTGCTCTCCTACTTTCTCTTTCTTTGGTGCCTTATTCTTTTTTGGTACCCTTCCCACCTCATACCCATTGTGATGCAGTAAATCTTTCAGGACTGCCCTTTTCTTTATTATCTCGCTGCTAGTTAGCTTGTTTTATAGGAATTTTTTTCCTGACAAATTAATTCCCACTGGAGTGTGAATTATTGATAATCTTTCCTTCCTTCCTTCCTTCCTTCCTTCCTTCCTTCCTTCCTTCCTTCCTTCCTTCCTTCCTTCCTTCCTTCCTCTCTCTCTCTCTCTCTCTCTCTCTCTCTCTCTCTCTCTCTCTCTCTCTCTCTCTCTCTCTCCCTCTCTCTCCCCCTCTGTCTGTCTCTCTCTGTCTCTGTGTCTGTGTCTCTGTTTCTCTGTCTTTCTTGGAGGTGGGTGTCTTTTGGGCTTCATTATTTTGGTGGCTATTTTATATCAGTTGAATTTCTGTAAGAACTAGATACTCAGAGTAATTGTCTTTGATAATCAGAGACCATTTCTTTACCTTTGTTCATTTGTGTCATTCTTCAACATCAGCAGTTTATTTGAATTGGCCAGGTTAGAACGAAGATAAATGCCTGCTCTGCCTTCTTCTCATATTTGCTTCATCTTTTAATTTGGTTTCAATGTTGTCCTTTTCTCTAACTAGTTGACAGTCTGACTGAACACAGAGAACTAATTTGGAGATGACCTCCATGTCAAAAGCCAGTTATTCACTATCAGTCCAGATATAGTTTTTTGGGGGCGGGGTGAGGGATGGAGGGAGAGGGAACAGGGCTGGTATTCTTTAGTGATCATCATGTCTAGTGGCTCCTAATTCTCTTTTTCTAGAAAGTATTGATGATTTACAGGAATGAAACATGATCCATAGCCTTCTGGCTTCATTCATTTCTTCATATTTCTTCATCCTGAAACATATTTTCTAATATATATTTCACTGTCATCCCCTGTCCTCTTTTTCACATTGATGTTGTTGTTTAGTTGTTTTCAGTTATGTCCAACTCTCTGTGATATCTTTGGGGGTTTTCTTGGCAAAGATACTGGAGTGGTTTGCCATTTCCTTCTCCAGCTCATTTTACAGATGAGGAAACTGAGGCAAATAGGGTTAAATGACTTGCTCAGGATCACATAGCTAATAAGTGCCTGAGGCCAGATTTTAACTCAAGTCTTCCTGATTCCAGGCCTGGTAATCTATCCACTGAGCCACCTAACTGCCTTAACACTGATATTGTCATCAGAGTATATGTTGACTTGGTTTGGAGGATCTTGCCAAGCTCTTTGTAGGAGTTCTCTACTTCTTCATTCTCTGTGAAAGCGTATAAGCGGCAATTGTCTTCATAGATATCTTATTGCTTATTCTGGTCATGAACACTGCTAGTCAAGATGGAAAAATAGACAAATACTCCATCAAATAATGTTTCTCATTGTCTTCATGTCCAAAATACAACCAACTTAACCAATTTACCTATTCTGGAGAACTTGTGAACGATTTTTCCATTAGCAGCAATTTCATTATTTTTTAAAGATAATTTTGTTTGCAGCAAGAGTTTGTTGAGTTCCTTCAGTGAAATATCAATTTGTTAAAAACTGGCAAAGATCTCACATTTAGGAGGTCAGTAGTTAAAATACTGTTAATTGATATCTAAAAGCTGTGAGTTTTTCTTTTTTATGTCACTATACAAGTAGAGGAAGCATCATACAGGATTGAAGATGATTTCATAACACAGGAGGACTGAGTATGGTTTTACACACACACACATACACACAAACACACACACATGTACACACATCTATATATTTTTTATTTTATTTGTTGTCATCAATTTATGAATCAAAATAATTACTCATCTAGGTACCAATCTACTACCGATGAGCGTTTCAGTATTTAACTAGGCTAGCCCTTGGACTTCATTCTCAATCTGTCACCAGGACCACATGTAAAGTCTCCCTGTCTTAGTGAGACCTGTCAGATCTTGTTTTCTACCATCACAGCCTTTAAGAATGTAGAATACCTCTATGCTACAAAAAGGCATCAAAAAGATCAGAAGAGTACTTCTGTGGAGGAATAGCTCCTGAGAGATTTTTGGAAAGAAGGGTGTTTTATGTGGTATTTTGAAATCAGCTCATAGCTGAACAAATGATTGCAGAAAGACTACACAGCTGAGATTTTTCTTTTCTGCTGATTAGAATGTAATGATCTCCAGTGGGGTGAAGGGAAACACTTGGAATGATATGGTTTAAGGCTATGACTTCTGGAGGTTTTTAGCTACAAAGAAAAAAATCTCAGGTCTATTGTGTCACTAACCTTGTAAAATTAAGAAAGAAGCTGCTCACCTAATATGTGCTAAGCCCCGTGCTAAATGTCATGGGGGAAAATGATTGATATGACATGGTTCCTGCTCTCAAGTTGCTTCCAATCTTCCAGTCTAAGAGAGGAAGATAAAGCATGTACAAAAGTCACAATAACGTAAGGTAGAATATAGTAACATTCATATGATAGGTGCAAAGTGTTTCAGGAGGAAAAAAACCAAATCTCATTGAGAGAGGAGAGAAAAAAAAAGAAACTGTAGGACCTGGAATCTTTATCTAAGAAAGAATACATTACAACAATCTGATAAATAGGTATAAAAATTTACTAGCTCACAACTATTTGTTCTTTTTTTTAAAATACAGTTTTTCTTCCATAACTTCCACGGAAGTTATGTTGGAGATTGAATGAACAAAACCAGCATCTTTTTCTATAGCCTGGTAGAAATTGTTTTCTACCCTGGGTGAGAAGGGGAGTGAGTAGAGAGGCTTGTTGCAAGGCTGCCTTGCAAGACATTTTTGAAATCCCAGGTATCTCAACTCTTTAACCTTTATAGCAACTTTATGAATAAAAGAGAAATTTACTTATTTCTTACCCATTATTCATTTAAAAATTGATTAATCTTGTATAAAGGAGATAAAATTTCATAGTTCAGAGATTTTTACTTGTGAATATTTATCAATCTAGGGCTGGTGCTATCTACCCAGAGCCAGAACAAGTAGCTTAAAAATGAAAAAAAAAGTCCTGCCAATCTACAGTTTATGACTGAAATGAGCAGTTATTTGCTTTTAATTCCATTTGGTAAGTAATTATTAAGTACGTATTAAGTGTAGAACACTGTGCTAGGCACTGGAGGCATCATGAGTATGAACTCTAAGGTTTCAGTGTTGTGAGACTAGGTAACTAAAACTATAGTGGTACCATAAGTAGATGCTATCTTTATACTCTAGGTGGAGAGGGTAGAAACAACAAAAAACATAAGTGGATTTAATACTGTCTAAATTCCTAATCCCCAAAGAGTAGTGATATCAGTCTGGAGGGGAATATTTAGTAAGCTCCCTCAAGAAACTTCCATTGGTTCTAAGCTATTCAAAGTTTTTTAATCAATGGCTTTCACAAAGGCTTTGAAGACACGCTTGTCAGATTTGCAGATGACACAAAGTCAGGAATGGTAGCTAATACACTTTAGAGTCAACATCTAAAAATGTCTCCTCAGGCTAAGGGGTGGGGAACTTGTGGCCTTAAGGCCACAGAAGGTCCTCAAGTGCAGCTCTTTGACTGAATCTACACTTCACAGAACAAATCCCTTTAATAAAAGGATTTTTTCTGTAAAACTTGGACTTGGCCAAAAGGCCACACCCAAGTACCTAGAAGGCCATATATGGCCTCGAGGCTTCAGGTTCCCCACCCCTGGCCACTAGATAGATGAATTGAATCTAATATGATGAAAAGTAATGTAGATAAATGTAAAGTTTGCTATCATAGACCCTCCTCAATGAGATCCGTGATTATACAATGGAGGTTGACCTAAAAATCCATATAGGAAAAATAGGTTGGATAGAAAATACCTATTAGATCATTATATGTAGCTAGAAGGCTAATCCATAGATAGAGATTCTTGCACATTTATATTACTACATATATCTAGGACACATGCAACCAGTTGTTGAATCTTGCTACTTTTATCTCTGTACCATTTCTGTCATCTATGCCTCTCATTACTCACATATTCACCATCTTAGTTCAAGTCCTTATTATTTTTCACTTGGACTGTTGCAATGGTCTCTAAATTGATTGTCTTGTCTCAAGTGTTTTCTTCTTCTAATTCATCCTCCACATAGCTGCCAAAGTGATTTTCCTTAAGGGAAGGTCTGACCATGTCATTGCCCTACTCAATAAAATTCAGGAGCTCCCTATTGCCTCTAGGATAAGATATCAACCTCTTTTTCTGTCTTTTAAAGCCTTCCACAACATGATTATAAAAGTTACCAATGATCTCTTAGTTGCCAAATGTCATGGTCTTTTCACAATCCTTATCTTCTTTGCCTCTCTGAAACATTTGATGCTGTTGACCACACTCTGCTTTTGGATATTCTCTCCTCTGGGTTTTTGTTACACTGTTCTCTCTTGGTTCATCTCCTAACTACTCCTTCTCAGTTATACCTCAAATTCTATCATGGACCATCTTCTCTTTTGAATCTATGTTTTCTCACTTGTTGACCTTATCACTTCTGAAAGGCTCAATTATTATTTCTATACAAATGACCAGATCTATATGTCTAGCCCTAGTTTCTTTTCTGATCCCCAGTCCTGCATTACTAATATTTATTTGACATTTGAAACTGTGTATAGGCATCTCACACTCATTATATTCAAAAGAGAAGTCTTTATCTTTCCCTTTAAACCTGCTGAACCCAATCCAATAAATATTAAATGCCTCTGATGTGTCAGGAACTATGCCAAGTGGGGAGAAAAGAATAGGCCAACCCCTGTTCCTGGTTCTATAAGTTGAGGGCATTGGGAGGAGAGTTCTCCAGTGAAAGTCTTGAAAGGTATGATATGTTCATGGCAGAGAGCGAGATTATCAAAGGGAAAGCCAATTGAAGTGAGGAGGTAGAAGGAGTGCTGGTTGAAAAGTTTTAGGATCTAAGAGAAGTTGTCAAGAATTGCTTTTCCAAAGGGCAAAGTGAAATGGACTAAGACAGGAGCAAAGTGTGTTGCATTGAGCCCAGAGAAGACTAGGGTTGATCAGAATTAGGGTAAATGTTCTGGAGAAGGTATTAAGAGCATGTAGCTATGGCACTAAAACCAGAAGACTAGAAATGGACCTCACATGTTAGACCTCAACTGAAGTCTGGTCTTGGGTCTTCCCATCATCATGTCAGGGCAGAGCCAATGGTACTGCATAAGACATCCACTCCTTGAGAAATGGAGGAGGAAGGGTAGCAGTAGAGGTCCAGTACAGATGAAAGTAAAGGTACAGGGTAACAAGCCAATTCCCTGAATTGGAGCCAGTGATGGGAGGCAACATCAGAAGGAAACAGGGTAAAAACTAGAAACTCATAATAATATCTGAGAGGAGAGCTAGCAAGAAGCAAGGTCTGTGTTTTAGGATTAAAGATTCATAACACCAGCTAGGTAATAGGTGAAAAATCAAGGTAGGTAAAGACTACATATTTAATTTATCACTCAAGGAGAACATACCAGCAGTTGAAGGTTTTAAGTCAGTTATAAGCTGGTTCCTATTAACATTAAAGCATATGAAGGGTCTATAAGATGGATACTATTGTACTCATTAACTACCATGAAATCTATGGGGTAGTAACCTTGTTCCTACTGCTGTTATTGGAATGATGTGCTGGCAACAGAGGAGAGAGATTACTTATTTGACAGAATTTAGACAATAAAGAACCTGTAGAGTTAACCTCATCCCAACATTCTACAGTGAGTTGAGAATCCCGTTGTCTCAGGAGTTTGTCTGTCTCATTGATGGCAGCCCTAAGGTCTTTTGGCATGGAAGACAGCTGAAGCAAGTCTGTAGGAGATCTCACCCCCAGGTACTCCCGGGTCTCTTTTGAACGAGGCTTGTGTTTCTATGGACAAAATGACAATTGTCTTAAAAATACCTAACTAACATTGTTGCATGTCTTATATGGAAATTCAGAATATAGGACACTGAAGACAAAATGTCAGAAGAACTGTTGATACCATGCTATTCTGAATACTCCACCATGATACACTATATGCTCTAGGGAGAACTTTAGAAGTTAGAAGGAGAGGTGTTAATAATTTTAGAGTTTTACCATTGCATTTAGAATAATTTTAGATGGAAGGATGGAGTTATCAAATTATACTTAGGTATTTTAATAATCTTATAAGTCTCATCTTTTAAACAACCTTCTTTCTAGTAACATTGGGTTATATTCAGTTATTTTAGTGAGTTATTCTTATAAAATATAGAAAAGCATATTAATCTCTACATTAGAATTCAGAAGCACACAAGGTATCATGATATCCTTGTGAGCAAGAAGGAGAAGTATATGCTAGGTGGTTGTATATTTAGGTGGATTTGGTTGACTAGAATAGCCACTAATGGGTTAATTTCTACTTGGAATGTCCCAGAAATCTGTCCTTGGAGTTGTGTTGCTTAACCATTTTATCAGTGAATTGAATGAAGGCATATATAGCATGCTTATCAAATTTGAAGATAGCATAAAAGTGGGAAAGATAACTTGGATGACATCAAAATCAAAATGTATCTTCACAGGTTAGAAAGATGGGCTGAATCTACAAGAGGAAATTCACAAAAAAATGTGAAGTAATGTGGCATAAGTGTAGGTTGGATGAGGAAGGGGTAGGTATTTGAGTGATTAAAAAAATAAGGGCAGCTTAATGAAGTACAAGCTCAATATGAGAGACATCAATATAACATGGAGGCGAAAATAGCTGTCATGATTTAAGGCCATGTTAAGAAAGCCCAGTGTCTGGAACAGGAGTGGGGAAATGTGGCCCTCTAGGTCCCCAAGTCCAGCCCTTTGATTGAATCCAACAGAATCTATAGAGCATTTGTTCTGCAAAGTTTAGATTCAGTCAAAGGGCTGCACTTGAGGACCTAGAGGGCCACAAGTGGCCTTGAAGTCATAGGTTCCCCACTCCTGGAAGAAGGAAGTGAAAGTCTGACATACTCTTCTCTGCTCAGAACATAGTTCAATATTATTTTCATTTCTGGAAACTGTATTTTAAGAAAGACATTGACAAAGCAGAGTGAACATAGAGAAGGACAATCCAGATTGTGAGGGTCGTTATCCCTCGCTAAAGGATAATCAGTTGGAGAAACTGGAGACCGAGCTAGGAGTAAATAGTGAGAAAGACGCAGGAGGATTTTGACTTGGTGTGAGGGAAAAAAGAACTTCCTAATAATTAGAGTCTAAAAGTGAAATGGGCTGCCCAAAAGGGCAAGGGATTTTCCATTACAGGAACTTGGCAAAGGTTGGATTTTTAAAGCACTTAGTATATGACAAATGCTTAGTATATGACAAATGCTTAGTATATGACAAAAGCACTTAGTATATGACACTGAGGAGTCAAAGAATGTTAAAAAATATGGTCTCTGACTTCAAGGTGCTCACATTTTAATGGGAGAGAAAATATGCAAACAACCATGTACATACAAGATATATACAAGACAGAGTAAATAGGAATTAATCTCAGAGAGAAAGCATTAGCAGCATGGAATATGTCTTCAGAATGGGAATGGCCTCTTTAGAAAGTGATATTTGACCTGAGTCTTAAGGAAGCCAGAAGGAGGTGAGGAAGGAAGAAAATCTGGGTACAGAGTGAATAAATAAAAGGTTAGCCTTAGAGGTTACACTAGCAGCTGGGGGCACTGGGAAAAGTTTCCATAAGAAGGTGGTGCTTAACCTGAGTTTTGCAAGAAGACAGAGATTCTAAGAACCAGTTAGGGAGGGAGTCCTTGAGCATTAGCAAGTGAAAAGGCATGAAGGTGAATGAGGAAAAGATTTTTTAAAAATTTATTTTGTAAATATGAGAGAGGCAGCATACTATGGTGAATAGAAAGTTGGCCTCAGATTCAAGAAGGCCCAGGGTCAAGTCTTGCTTTGGACACGTAGTGGTAGTGCGATTCTGTACAAGTCACTTAACTTTTCGGTTTTTTAGGCCATGAGAAATGATTCATTTGGACTGCTTCTCCATTCTAATCAGTATCAATTAGTTCAGTGTGATTCCATAAGGGGTAATGATTATTAGCAATTATTAAGTGATATGCTTATCTAGCAATACACATATAGTCAGTCATCTAATAATAGTACCAGAATAAACATGTACTAATACATATTTTACATAAAACATAGGGATAATTAGATAAGATAGGTTCTTATAGTAGGCTTTTATAGTAGGCCTCAAACTTTAATCTAATGTTCACCACTTGTTTACCAGTTATGAAGCTCACTTATGCGACCACAAGAATGCTGACAAAGATACCTCTGTCCTGTTTTGCTCAAATTCTACATCCAAGCCTAGTGTGGGTAAGAAACTTTGGTGTGATATGGAAAGTCCTTCAACTTATTTTTGTATCTATGGACCACCCTGTCTTGCCCAACATGAGCAGGTAACCATTTTATGACCACTTAGTCACTGAAGATGACTATTGCTCTGCCCATCTTATGACAACTCAGTCAGCAGAGATGTCCCTTGCCTCGCCCATTTTGTGACCACCATGCTGATGTACCATTTCTGACCCTCCTGGAGGGTCAAGAGTGAGATCTATCAACCAATGAGATTTTTATTTTACTTTGTCTTTCCTGAGTGTCTGGGTATCAAGCCTATAAGGGGCATCTCAGATCATGAGGAAGATCTGAGGTTTTAGAAGGGGCCATGGACCCTTTAATAAAGTGCTATTGGTTTGGAGCTCTGTCTCAGTGGTTTTTCTTGCAGATTGAACAATTTTGGACCCCATAAAGCAACTCTCTAAGTGGTAGCTCTAACTCTACAAGTTGTAGAGAAGGTGCTGAACTATATTGAGAATTTCTATCACAGAGAGTTCTTTATTTCAATGAAATCATAGCTCCAGTCTCTATCACTAATTATTTTCTATTTTTATTGCTATAAATAATAACAAATTTTATAGCCATAATAAATTTTTAATTTTTTTAGCTTATGAAAATTGTTATCTTTGCCACCATAAAAAAGTTGTCTTATTTAGATGGTAGAGGATCTTAGAAATCTTAGTGCACAGATTTTCTTTTTCTTCTCTTTTGGAGGTAGTTAGTAATTGGTGTCTATCAAGTTCAAATTATTTCTGCTTGGGCTGTTCCTTAATTATTTTCCAGCATTTACACTAATTATTGAGAGGCAGAATGGTATAGAGGATAGAATGCCATCCTTGGAATCAAGAAGACCTGAATTTATGTCCTTCAACAGATACTGGCTATGTGATTCTGGGCAAGTCACCTAACCATCTCAGTCCCTCCTGCAACCCTCTAAGATCATAGATTCCATTTGAATTGCTAATCTGCATCAATAGATCGAGTTTCTGACACTGGCGAAGTTACAGATACAGACAAAAATAATTTAAAAAATACAAGGCATCAATTTGGAAACTACATTCAAATTTAATTAAAAAGTGAATTAAATATAGTTGTGCTAATTGCACAAATTCCCCATATTCAGAAACTTGTAGTTTATGCACTGAAATAATATGATTGGCCTTTTTTCTTCTGTTAGTTATGTTAGTTAGAATGAGCTAGTCTATGCTGCTATGGAAGCTCAAAAATTCCCTCCTTTCTTCCAAAAAAACCAGTGCTAACAAGCAAAGTTTGCTCTTTTGCTCAGAATCACTGAGGTAGTAAATTAGCCAGGGCTTTGATACTGAATCTGCTTCCTTTAAGGGTCCAGTTCTTTAATAATACTCAATCATGTTCCCAACACAAAGTCAGCCAGTGGCTAGTTGAGTTAATGACTGGGCTATTGCAGCAGAAATGTCGAAGGCCATCTCCATTGTGTGGAAACAGTAATCTGAATGCAGGCTGGATAGCAGATTATCAACTACCTAATGAGTTTGCTCCCTTCCAATTGGGATCTCTGGTGCATTTACTCATCTTCAACCAGTGTAATTAAAGATGAAAAGTATAACACTGATGTATCTTCCTCAAGGGAGGGAGTTGTTTTAATTGTAGACCCATCAATGTAAAGGGACTATGCTAGAAAAAAGGATCAGACTTAATTACACACCTGTTGGTGGCATCCAGTGAAACTGTTGCACTCTCCTGAAACAGGGAAAGCTGCCCAGATGCACTCAGATGTTTGGCAAATTCCAAAATGTCCCCTTTATAGCATTAATCATTTCTGCCATGAGTAGGGTCAGAGAATTACAGAATTTGAGATTGGGCCATAGAAATAACTTTGTTATAGTGTGCCAGAGTAGGCAGGAAATTTAGAAATTATGTAGTCCAGTGCCTTCATTTTATAGCAAAGGAAGCTATGTCGAAGGTCACGCAACAAATTACACATTTTTAAGGAAATTAATGATATTTCTTCTAGACCATTTCTACTTGCTAAATTGCTACTGCCTAAGATTTGCAAGATTTTGGAAGGGAACAAAACTTGGGTTATATTGTCTAAGCTGAGAAAATTGTCCTCAGAATTCAGTTCCCTTGGTTCCTGTCTCTTTTCTTTCTACACTCTCTCCTTTAGAAATTTCATACAACCTGCTAATGAATTTAATGGCTATCATCTCTATGAGTATCACAGCTAAATATATCCAGACCAGATATCTCCCAAGCTATGGTATAATATGGTGTCTACCATTTCTTTGTGAACATTTCCACTTAGATGACCTAATGTCATCTGAAACTTGACATGATTAAAAACTATATTCCTCATATTCACCTCAAAACTGGAAGTGTCTTGATTTACCTACTTCCATTAGAGGAAATTGCAAAGCTAAATCTTATCTCACAGATACCCAGGCTTAAAATTTTGGAGTTATCTAACTGATTTTTCTTTCATAATATGTTTCACATCTACTCCTTTCTTCCCATTCTAACTTCTACCACCCTAGGTCAGGCCCTTAGTGCCTCACATTATAATTAAATCTATTACAATAGTCTCTGCATTGGTCTTTCTGCTTCTGGTGTCTTTCACCTTTGTGTTCATGTCACCCTGCATATCACCACCAGATTAATCTTTCTTAAATAAGTCTCACAGATAATAGGATCATGGACAGAGAGTTATAAAGAACATTAGAGATCATTTTTTTCCAACTCCCTCATGATGTGGATACTGAAATCAAGGGCCAGTGCTTAAGTGATTTGCCCAAGGGCGTGCAGGTAGTAAGTATTAGAGACAGAAAAGGGAAGCAAGATTATTTTGACTATTTAGGGATCCTATTTGAGACCCAGGTACTTTGAATTTCTGTTGGGTGACTTAAAGATTATCTTACCTTTGGTATTTTTATTAGCCTGAGTAGTTGCATGGAAGCTCAGGGCCCTTTGCCTTTTTGTGGAGTGGTAATGTGTTCTCTGGGTAAGGAAGCCATCACGTAATGTTTATAAGGGCACACCCTGGGTGGATATGAGCTAAAGAGGAATTTGAGAGAGCTGAGACAAGATGAACAACAACTTGAGAGAAATCCCCAACATTAATTCAGCCTTTGGTTGTACAAGTGCAATATTTGATTTGATGGCTTCCATAGGCAGAGAATCTACTTTCCACTTGGGTGGGAGTTTGTTTATTTTGCTTTATTTAAGGTTTTCCTATCTTTGCCGGCTTGATAGATTTAAGTTGATACCTCAGGGTACCTTTAACTTACTTTCTGTGATGATTAGCAATAGTGGACTTTTTAAAGTGAAAACTATGAATTTGTTTTTCTTCTTTTGAAAACTGCCTATATCCTTTGACCACTTGTCAATTAGGGAATGGCTCTTAATCTTAAATATCTGCATTAATTCAACAAATATTAAGTATTCACTATATTTAAGACACTGTCATAAATATTTGGGGATTCAAAACCAAAAGTAGAACTTTTTCTGCCCTTAAGGACCTTATATTCTTCAGAAGGACACAAGATGGCAAAGCTGGTATACAGTGAAAGGAATGTTGGGTCAGAGGACCTAGCTTAAAATTTACCCGGCTTCCATGTGACTTGACAAATCACTTAACCTACCTGGAATTCAGTTACCTCATCTGTAAATTGATAGGTAAACTAGAAGAGCTCAAAGGTTTTTTTTTTTTTTAAGATATGCTCCTATGATCTGTCATCCTGTGAACACAGATAAGTAAATTCAAAGTAATTTTGAGAGGCAGAAACCATTATTAACCAAAGAGAAGGGAAATGGTACATTCAGGAAACAGCTAATTGGCTGGTTTGGTTATAGACCATGTGAATGGAATAATGCAAAAACAAAGGAGGGGTGGAGGGAATAGAAATCATGAGGATAAAGAATAGGTTTAAGAGGAGTGAGGTGGAAGGAGAGATTTAAGTAGGTTGTGATTAAACAGAGGAATTTCAGAGTCTTAGGTCATGGAAATAGTACCATTATAGGTGATGGTGAAATTAAATATGGCCAATCCTAGAGGTGGCTAAGGTAGAGTAATTTGAGAAGGTTGATAATAGGAAGTCATCCATATGGATTTCCCAGCACTCACAAAATTATAGATTTTTCATGTATACTTTTGTCTAATTTGATATTGATTTTAACCTTTACTTTAACAAGTTGATGATCTGACTGTATATAGACAGCTAAAGTAGAAATAACATATCATTAAGCAGTTTTTTCCTTCTTCTTAGAATGTAATAATTTTTTTCTTTCTTTCTTCCTGTCTTCTTCCTTACTTCCTTTCTCTTTCTCTTTCTTTCTTTCTTTCTTTCTTTCTTTCTTTCTTTCTTTCTTTCTTTCTTTCTTTCTTTCTTTCTTTCTTTCTTCCTTTCTCTCTCTTTCTTTCTTTCTTTCTTTCTTTCTTTCTTTCTTTCTTTCTTTCTTTCTTTCTTTCTTTCTTTCTGCTGACCATGTCTAGAGCTTCCAAGGATGGGGAACCTATGGACCTGAGAACACATGTAGCCTTTTAGGTCCTTGAGTGCACCTTTTTGACTCAGTCCAAGTTTTACAGAACAAATCTTTTTATTAAAGGGATTTGTTCTGTGAAGTTTGTATTTATTCAAAGGGTTGCACTTGAGGACCTAGAGGGCCACATGTGGTCTCAAAGCCACAGGTTCCCCAACCCTGTATCTGGACTCTTTTCTTGAAGGAAGCGTCCATGATACATAATACATGACACATTACAAGCTTTTTTATTCTCTTTTTTTCTTATTTCTGAACCGTGTTTTTCAACATATTTTTGGCCATCCTTCTTTGGTTCACTTTTGTACTGAAGTAACCAAGTATTAAAGTGCATTGATTTATAGCATATTCCTGTCTTCAAATGGGTGCTTCTTTTTTATAATTGGTTTCTGTTCAAGTTCAAGGTCATTTAGAATAGGGATAATTCCCTTAACATTGATTTTAAACCAGGGTTTGTTATTTGAATTATTCATATTCTCCATTGAGCACTATCTCAGGGCCAGAGTAATTAGACATTCCATTTAAGAAAAAAAATGTTTTACCCAGGTCTTAAGAAATTCCATCTAAAGAAGGGAAGGTTCCTTGCTTTTGTTTTAGGATCACTTCTTCCTAGTAGTGCTTATGGGAATACAACTAAACCCAGAGAGAGATCCTGTTTGAAATGAATAGTATGCCCTGTCTTCTAGAATAGTTTTCTTATTCTTGGTAAGGAAAGGGAATAAAGTGATGGGAATGAACACACACAAGTAGAATAATTATAATAGAAATATCTGGCTTTATGTAGTGCTTTAAGGTTTACAAAGCACTTTACAGATATGAACTCATTTTATTACTAGAACAACTCTGTGAGGTAGATGCTATTATTATCATCCATTTTATAGATAAGGAAACTAAGTAAGGATGAGTTTGGTGACTTGCTCAAGGTTACACAGATAGTATCTGAGGCAAGATTGAACTGAGGTTTTCTTGATGCCAGGGACCAGTGGTCTACCCAGTATACCACCTAGCTGTCTACACTGCCCTGAGGAATATATTCCAGATTACTACTTTCTTGGGAGCAAGATCACTGAGTTATCCTGACAATTCTCTCAACTTGAATAATAGGAGAAAGGATCACTGATTAAATTCAGTATGGAATTGTTCTTTCTTAGAAATAAAAACCTGACCAAACTACTGAGCATACTCAGATGGATTGCTGGACGCTAATGAAAAGGAAACATCTGACTTCCAAGACTCTGTTATAAGGGCTGCAAGGACTAGATATTCCAGTTCTTTAAAAAAAAAAAAACATGTGATTTTTATCAATATAGGCATCTCTTCTACAGACAATGATTATAACTCTCCATGCCAAATTACTGTGGCCAAAGAAAAATCAGCCGGTGGCTAACCTTTTGACAATTAGGTTCTCTAAACTTAGTGAGACCGTTCCCAGAACCACACTCAAAACCTTTCTATTTTGGCGGGCAGAGCTTGTGTTTTATTGGAATAGTCTTCTAGAAATTAGGATCATCTCCTTGCCATGTTACGTACAACACAAGTAGGACTTTAGCAAAGGGCTTCATTGGGGTAGGGAAAGGAAATAGATAAGTTATTTTAACAGAAAACAAGAGGAAATGATTCCCACTTTTTTTAAAGTGGGAAAACACAAATAAAGGGCAGAGAAAAGTATGTAAGACAGAGCATTAACCAGTCCCTTCCTTTCCAGTAAAGTTCAGGGTTATAATGAAAATATTTGGAGGGCCCTGCAAACTTTTCTGATAGATTCTCCTGCATTTATAAAACCCAGTTTAAGGTTTTGAATAGAGTCATAGATATCCATAGAACAAAGATTGAGTTGCGTGGTTGTGCTGAGCAAACATTGTTATTGGACCCTCTCCACATTCTCTCTCTCTCTCTCTCTCTCTCTTTCCTTTCTTCTCTCCATTTCCACCACTCACCCCCTCTCTCCACTTCCTACCCCCATGAAAAACCAGTGTTTACAACGTATAATGCTTTCCCAGTCCATGCTTCATGCATGTCTGCTTATGAATGAATGGAGTATGTGTTAATAAGGAGAAAGTATACTGGAGGATGATTCCTCCTTCTGCTCCTTCTTTCAGATTCCCCCAAACAGTGATAGCTCCAAATATGAAAACAAAGGAGAGATCAGATCCCACTGTTTGGCAAACTAGAGATCACTGGAAAGCATTGTTTAGTCTGTGGAGGAAGAGGGAGCAATGAGCATAGATTAAAAGAGTAAGGCTTAGTATTTTCTTGAAGCTCAACGAAATCCCAAGCCCTTGATTTTCTGTGTATAGTGCCTCCATAATTTGTAGCATTGACCAGATTATATATTCCAAAACATAAATTCAGACATGCCCCAGAAATCAAGAGAGCAAAGAAACAAATAGGTTCTAAAGTAATGTTTGTTTTATTAAATCGGATTGAATAAAGAATGGAAGAGGGAGGGATGTTATGGGTCCAGGGGTTGGCATTGTGTTGTGTTTATCCTTTGTTTTTGAAGAGGACCTTGACATCAGGGAATTGATGATATGACTTGCAGTTGACTTTGATTTGAGTGAGGGAGGGCTGTGTAAGGCCATCAGCCTCACTTTGTCCTTCAGAGCCATTTGGATCCAGTGACCAGATGTTCATCAGGATGACTGGGGATGATCCAGGATGCAATAGGAGACCCTGGCCCTTTTAGGCTAAGGTCTTTTCATGTACTCATTTAGAGTGAGGTAACACTCATCCAGTGAATAGGCCTCTTTGAGTAGTGAGTCAAGGGAT
>CM053627.1:152989457-153004643 GCA_028646595.1 Phalanger gymnotis | reverse complement strand
TTTCTTTCTTTCTTTCTTTCTTTCTTTCTTTCTTTCTTTCTTTCTTTCTTTCTTTCTTTCTTTCTTTCTTTCTTTCTTTCTTTCTTTCTTTCTTTCTTTCTTTCTTTCTTTCTTTCTTTCTTTCCCATTTCACTTTGAAGCTCATAGATTGGACCCAAGCTCCACTTAAGGGGTTGGCATATGCAGAACAGAAAGTACTGGGTAAGGTAATAATTAGGGATAAGGATAGTGATAGAGCCTGGGGCCTGTGATTTCATTGGTAGAGGGAATTCTCTGAGGAGGAAACTCCTTCTACTAATGCAGACTGGCATTTTTTCCTGCAACTAATAGTCTTAGAGACCTGCCTGGTTCAATGAGAGATTAAGTGATTTATCCAGTTTCACAGAGCCAATATGTGTAAGAAGTGGGTCTTGGACTCCGAGTTTCCTGATTTTGAGGCCATCTCCACCACACTACATCTGGAGATAATAATTTTGTAAGGTTTAATGATTATGCAAAATTTTAATGTGGTGTATATTTTAATTTTTTCTTTTTGCTTCTTACCCTCAATTACCAGTATTTCATGGGACACTGGGTCATCTCACCTTTAAATATGTATGATGAGAGGTAGTCAAGGGAATAGTGACAAGGCATTTACAGCTTGTGCACCAATATTTGCTGCGGTCTTCCTGCAAAACTCTGCTTATGGCTATATGAAATTTTTAAAGGAAAGGAAAAAATGAATATTAATAAAAGCTTTCTCTAAAGTCCCTTTTAAAATGTCTTATCATGGCATGCAGGTAAACTGAGTTCTTGAAGGTTATACAGCAGGGGAGGGCAAACTCTGGCCAGTCCTACGAAGCTAGAAAGACGTTGATTATAGACCCAGTGATAATAGAGAATATAAACTGTTTACAAAGTGATTCGTTTTGGGGTCATAGCAACTCTCAGAGACCATCTTGAATTCAAGGAGGTATCATAATCTGCATCAGTGAGGGAGGTACCCATACTGACAAAATGAAACATCTTACAAGTTTTAAAATATTGGGATATCAATAGAATACGTAAGTTTATGTAAGTGTTTCTCTCTCTCTCTCTCTCTCTCTCTCTCTCTCTCTCTCTCTCTTTCTTTCTCTCTCTCTCTCTCTCTCTCTCTCTCTCTCTCTCTCTCTCTCTCTCTCTCTCTCTCTCTGCTATTAACCTAATCATATTCCTGACATAAATTTTTACATTTTCAATCAATTGACCAACAAACATTTATTAAGCATTTACTAATAGTAGGCACTTAAATGTTTATTGTTTGAGTGATTACTATGTGCCAGGCACTATTCTAATGTCTGAGGACACAAAGAAAGGCAAAAACAATTCTTGCCCTCAAGAAGCTTAAATTCTAATGGAGAGATGAGGAGAGAAAACATGTGTAAAAATAGTTACCATACATGATACATACCAAGTGGATGGAAAGTAACCCTAGAAGGGAAGACATTAGCAGCAGTTAGTTCCTCCTAGAATCTCCATTTTGAGGAAAGTTCCCAAGCTAATTATGCCTTTATTCCTCTCTCGGATATATTCTAAAAACTCACTGGTCTTTCTTATCCATATCTCCCCTCCCTTTATTTCTTCCCCTCCTGCCACCATTTCAGTTCTCTTTTATGTGTCCTTTACCCTTATTAGAAAGTAAGCCCTTTGAGGACAGGTATTGTCTTTCTTGCTGCTTGTGTTTTTATTTTCAGTGCTTAGCACAGTGCCTGGCACAGAGTAAGCCTTAATAAGTGCTTACTGACTTGACTTGAATACAGGGATGGCTGCTCAAATTATGAGACAACATGAAGACCTCATGCTTGACGTCATGTGGTTTGCTAGCAATTGAGCTCGATACTGTATCCTCATAGCTCTGGAGGAGGGGGAACAAATACTGACTCTCTCAGATGATTATGGTCTGCATTTACAATTCAGTTCTTTACCTTTGTAACCATTCTAGCTAGAATAGATTTTTTTCCTGCTGGTTTTGGGGTAGAGAGATTTCCTTCAATAGTAGCTGAACTATCAATAACTCAAGGTGGTATTCTTAGTTGTCTTCAGATATCCTTATAGTAAATGTGATGTTGCTATGGCCATGATGAGAATATAGAAGTATAGATCATATACCTTGAGCTGAAAGGACTCTCAGAAGCCATTTAGTACACTCTTGTTTTATAGATAAAGAAACCAAGGCACAGGGAGGAAAAGACATTTGCCAAAGGTTACACAGGTAGTAGTCACCAGAGAGGGATTCAAATCCAGTCTTCAGAGCCTGTGCTCTTTCTATTGTGGTCTGGCCATATATGAAGGAGAAGGTTATAATTACAGTGAATAAGGGGCAGCTAGGTGGTGCAGTGAGTAGATCACTGGCTCTGGAATCAGAAGGACCTGAGTTCAAATCTGGCCTTGGACACTTGACACACTTACAAACTGTGTGACCTTGGGCAAGTCACTTAACCCCAAATTGCCCTGCCTTTCTCCCTCCAAAAATTAAAATAAATAATTACAGTGAATAATCTTGGACAGTGTACAAGCTTTTCTCTTTTGCTAGAATTCCAGTAACCAACATATACAATCAGGGCCACATTCCACTTGAATATATTAATGAATTTTGGTGACTTTCTTCAATTTGGAGATAGAAAGAAGAGGTATGAGTGGAAATCTTGGAAAGAGACAAATGAAACATTGCAGGACTAAGTGGGACATCTGCCTGATGGCTGTTGATACCACTGAATGAATATCACATAGGATATAGGAAGATGGGATGGTTTCACAGTCCTGAAGAGTTAAGGAGAGACTGTGGATTGGCAAAATTCATGCAGCTAATGATCCGTTGGAAATTGAAATCTACTAAAGATTAAAAATATCACCTAGAGTAACTTGTACTTCTGGTAAAGTGTTCCAGATCATCTACCCTGGTGGTGCCAGGGAATCACAGGGCTAGATTAATAAAGATGAGCCATTAGAGAAGCAGGAGAGTTCTAACACTAAGGATTTGTCTGAGACCGTTATCTCTCAAATATTGATATAGGACTTTCCTTCTAGTACAGTGGCTCTAGCACCTGTCCTGAGAGAATTAATGGCTATCAAGATGGAGGGAGGAAGGGATGAGATGGAGGAGTCTTGCCAGCTGTAGAGAGGACAGTCTAAAGGGCACAGAAACATTTCTTCTTTTGATCATAGGCTAGAGGCCTTTGGAGGCAAGTGTGGGTCCTGATAAATTTTAGGAACTGGGAAGATTATGTTACCCATAGTTTAGTCGTGAGTTGGAAGCAGTAACTGTCATCAATAGCTTTGAGGAATGCATCACCTTTTCTTCTGTGATGGGGTACATGTAGCTAGCATCTAAACCTCTGGAGATTAATATTAGACTTTTCCTGATAAATGTGTGTGTGTGTGTGTTTGTGTGTGTGTGTGTGTGTGTGTGTGTGTGTATGTTTGAAAGAGGTTGGTCCTACTTATACTGCTTGTGTAGAGAATAGGATCAGATGATGCTTTGATTTGAATTCCTGTGGATTTTTAAGCAATTTTGACTAACCAGATATCTTACTGAAAACACAAAAGGAAATAAGATTGATAATTATACCTAGTAAAAGGAATAGAAAGACCTAGCTGGTGACCTATCTCTTTATGTTGATTTTCCAGTCTTCTAGAAACAATGAACTCCAGGTAGAGAGTCCTTCTAGATCAAAGAATGCCTACAGATTGTAAATGTGAGCAACACATAATCTTTGATCCAGTGACACTGAATAGCCTCCTGGCTGTTCCACAAGCGAGACTCTCCATCTCTTGGCTCAAGGCATTTTCTCTGGCTGTCACCCATGCCTAGAATGTTCTCTCTCCTCATCTCTACCTACTGATCCCCTGGACTTGCTTTAAGTCCCAAGTAAGATCTCATTTTTTACTGGAAGCCTTCCCTGAGCCCTCTTAATTCTAGTGCCTTCCCTCTATTAATTACTTCCTACTTATCCTCCATAAAGCTTGCTTCACATATTTTTGTTTGCATGTTGTCTCCCTCATTAGACTGTAAGTTTCTTGAGGGCAGTGATGGTCTTCTACCTCTTTTTTTCCCCATCCCCATTGTTTAGCATTGTGCCTGTCACATAGTAAGCATGTAATAAATGTTTCTTGATTGGTTGATAGAGGTCAAATAGGTGATTTTAGGTAGGGGCTCCTGGTATAGTCTCTGGTCTTTTCTTTGAATGTTGCCATATGCCCTTAGCCTTTGAAGTGGTACAAATAAGCTTCAACCTTTTGCCCTTCGTCTTGTCCTTTTAATTTGGCCAAATAGTCAGGCAGAACATAGCATTTAATGATTTATTTTAAAAAGTCTACTTTTGAACTTGATTGTGGAAAACAGTTTTAAAAATAGACCTAGGGAAAAAAAAGAGTTCATATGCTTGACATTGTACTTAGATGCAGAAGTGATGAAATGAAGAGGATCAGCTTTATTTCATGAAACGTTGAATTATGCTGTTTTGTACAGTGTAATTTATGTAAGCTTAATCAAATTTGTTATCTTTGGCAACAAGGCAAATGCTCTGAATGCTAATTTTTTTAAGACAAAGGACATAATTAATTTTCAATCCTTGTATAAAAACGCTAGATGGTCAATTCTGCCACTTAGATTTATTTAAACATATGTAAATCTGGCATCCAAGGTAGCGATTAATATAGTTACTAGAACTTTAATCCCCTCCCCCCTTTATTTTTGCTTTCTGAAGAGGTACTAGTCTAAGCATTTGTGTGATTATTTCATTTTTCAAACGCACAGAGCAGTAGGGCGGGTCACCTGAAGAGATATATATTTATCATACATATTCCTTAACTAATTACCTAAATAAAGATGCATATGCTGTTAGGGTACTGCATATCTGCATTGGGCTTATATAATAATTGACATTTAAGAACCATGTAATGTGCCATTTTATTTCATTCGAGCCTTTTAACAACCCTAGAAGGAAAATACTACAATCTTCACTTTAGTACTGAGGAAACTGAGGCTCAAATAAATTAGTTTAACTGTGGACAAAAAGCTACCAAATTGATCCCAGATCTTAATGACTCCAGGTCCAGGTCACTACCCACTATGCTGTTGTATTCATTGGCCTGACCATTGGTTTTGTATACTTGGCACTTAACACAATGCTTGACACATTATCGGTGAATAATGCATTCTTATTGACTGAATGATCATATTGGTTGCTGACTATTTTTGTCCAGGTAAAAGTAATTTAATTAGTTGCCCCCACAATGCTCTTCTCCACTTGACTTATCTTCTCTGTTCTATAGTTTTGCTAAATGGAAAAAAAAAGATTGCTTTTTAATCTTTGGTTATATTCCCTCCAAGTGAATGGAAAAGGAATTAGATCAAACATTTTGTTACTAAGTAATTCAAAAACACAAATTCCAGCAGGGGAAACCTTAGACTTATTTGTCAATTCATTTTATGGTTTTTCCTGTTACTTTTGTTCATAGAAACAGAATCCTGCAACTCTGAGCAGTGATTACGGAGCTATTGCATTTCTCCTAAAAGGTTATCAAATTATTTAAATGTTCACTCATTCCATATGTATTGTAAAACATTGAATATTCTTGAAAGCTTGTGGCCATTAAATTTTTAGAACACGAGTCATATGTAACATATTGTGTAATTTTGGAAAAGTTGATGAAAATAAAATATTATAAATCTAGAGCAAATGTAATATTTTACAGCTCATTAAAGTTGTAAGGAAAATACCTTGTAAATTTAAATGACTATATTTTATCATGACCCTGCCATGTGCGTTGAGAAATGCTTGCTGTTCACGGTACAGTCACATGGTTAAAGTAGTTTGTATTATGAATAAGGATGTTCAGTACTCTAATATGTAGTTCTTATGTTAGAAACTCTCTCATAAAACAAAGGGGCCATGTCTGCTTGGGGGATTATGTCACTCTTTTGGCTTTCAATCCCCATCTTGGAAGCCTGGGAATGCATTTGGATAGTATCCCCTAGAACACTGAGACCAGCTTGCAAGCTATGAAAATTTTATTAAAAGGAGAAGAAATCCTAGATTATGAGACTATTTGACCTAATGGAACTTTAAAGTCCTCAGAGTCACTTATAGATCTAAGGATGAAGAACCCTCTGGTGGAAGCCCTTCCCCACAATTTTCTCAATATTGCTTTCTCCCATTTCGTCTCCCCTCTTCTTCCTAGCCTCATGACTTTGTAGCGGAGTCAGCTGCCTTCCCCCTTCACTGGTATTTCTAATATAAATGGGATATACATACATCTAATATAAATGAGATATGCATGCAATATAAATGGGATATACATCTATATCTGCACACACATATATGTATATTCATATATGTATGTGTGTATATATGCATTTGTGTATATGCGTGTATGTGTGTGTATGTGTGTATATATATATATATATATATATATATATATATATATATACATAAGCATATGTGTGTGTGTGTGTTTGTGTGTGTATGTGTGTCTGTTCAGACTTTCCTTAGGGGAAGTCAGGTTCCCCAGCAACTTAATATACCCTCTTAGAAATTTACTATTAGTGAATGTAATAAAATATACTAATTACAAAAATGTTTTTAAAAGTTAGTATACAATCAGTTTTTGGCCCAGTTTCTGTTTAGATTTCTCCTTGCCTAAAGGAAAACACTATTTTGAGATTAGAAACAGCTAATTCTCTAAAATCTATTTATGCTTTACCTGTGGTTTCTAGGAAAACAAAAAGAACTTATATTTAAATGATCATTTAAGGCTTATGGAAATTTTTCTGAACAGTAATCCTGTGAGGTAGGTAGTGTCTGTGCTATTATCTCGATTTTACATGTAGCACCTGAGACATTCCCACCTATCTGGGTTCCCAAAAAATCTCCCCCAGGTTAGAGGTACACTGTGGATCAGCATCCCCTTAAAACTATAGCTCATGAGCCCCTGCCAATATGTTTACTTTAATCAGCCACTCAGACGAAATATTAATTCAAAACAAAAGATATTTAATTACATAGCAGAGCAAATAAAGTAACATTAAAAAGTTCCTCCTAGGCCCACATGGGATATTCTTTCACACAAGTTGCTGTATCATTGGTTGGTGAGGAGGGCACTTATACAGAAAAAATGAATGATCAGGAAATGTGTCACTAGGGAATATTTGAAGAAGCAAACATCAGGACCCCCTGTGGCCAGAGGACAGGCAGAGATGGTATACTCCTCAGGAACCTGCATATCCAGGGCTCAGGAGTAGTTGGGGAATATTGCTTTCAATGCTGCAGAGCTGGTGATGTCCCCTAATTTATACATATATGTTGTTATTCATATACATAATTGTTTTTATGTCACCTCCCCTATTAGGCTATGAGTTTCTTGAGATCAGGGACTATTTTTTTGACCTTCTTTGTATGTGCTTATCACAGTGCCTAACACATTATAGATGCTTAATAAATTAATTGACTGCCTAATAAACTAATCAAATCTTCTCTGTTGAGAATCACATCTTTATTGAATGTTATGCTACCTTTGCTAGTTGTAACACTGTAAATCTGCATTAATTTGTCCCTGTTGGGGATCTCTACTAGTCTTATATTCACAGAAGTCTTCTACCATTTGTTAGGCTTCAGCTTTTCAGGACCATCTTCTGTTCTCTGTTCCCATATGCTTATGTACAAAATGTAGAAAGCCTCTCTTTGATGAGGACACACTGATGTTCCTTTAGTCTAAAGCCAAGGCTGTGAACCATAGTACCTAGCCAGGAAGCTAACAAAAGCCAGCAGAATGCCTCAATTTGAGATTAAATCTCTTCTTTTGATTGCTTTTGTTTGGTGCTGATGAAAAGTCCATGGTCTCAGACAAGTATCTAACTTCAGGTTAGAAAATTCCTTCTAAATTCCACTATATTCCTTATTATGATCCCATGTCCCAAACCTATTTCAGGGCCTCCGCCTCCCAAAACCTTACAGCAGCAACGTGAGGACTGGAGTGAGGAAGGTTGTGGAGCAGCATGAATCTCACTTATAAGATTCTTTTTGTCTGGCATGTAAATGACGTCAGGTGAAAGTTTACTTCTTTTATTATGCAGATCTACCAGGAACAAAACTCTTGACTCCAGCTTTGCGTTTTGGTCAGAACAAATTTTTCCGTCTCATTTCTGAGTCTACTACTAGGAATGAAGTTTCTTTAAAAAAAGGATCAAATGGGCCAGTCATTGATGAAAGCAATAGGCCTTTTATTTGGTCTGTTTATGGGACAGTAATGCCTTAAGTGGTGTCACTGAAGATCACAGAGAGAGAACTAGGGATTTTAAGAGAAGGGTGCTAGGGCAGTCAACTGGCCTGCCTACAAGGACACAGAAGAACTAAGGTAGCCCATGTCCCCCTCACAGTACCTGGTATTAACATCTCTGAAGCAGAACTGAGAAAGGCTAGAAAAGGAATATAAACAGGAATATCACCAGAGATCCTTAGGCACTATGGTCTCTGGGCCATTGCAAGACGACAAGAGTCTATGTTTGTGGAGTCTGCTTCTAGGACATGGCACATGAATAGTTTGAGTTCATTCTGAGACTCCTGGATCCATGACTCAGGGAAGCTCAGGGAGCTCTGGAGTTTGGTTAGTTCATGTATCAAGGCTGCTTCATGTATTTTAGAGAGGTGCCTGATACTTATCAGTCAGGTCTAATTAATTTCTAGTGTAAATGAGTGGGTACAAAGGCACCAGTTAACTAGGGTTCCAGAGAAAGGGCAGAACAACAGGAAGGAATAAAGTTGGAGGTAAGAGGAAAGGACATAACTAGGGCTAACAAAAGCTGTTTGACTGACAAAGATCAGGCCTGAAAATGGAGCTTTTCCTGGATTACAGCATCTCTCTATGTGTAGATGATAAAGTAGGTTCATGGAGGTTGCCTGCAGTCACAAAAGTAGGAAATGCTATAGCCAGGGTCTAAACATAGATGTCTTATCTAAAAGTCCAGCACTTTCCCCATTATATTACACAATCTGGGAAGGTTGACAAACACTATAAGAAACTCAGGTATTGACAGTGTTAGGGTACCAGGTAAAAGCTTAGACTTGAAAACTCAACAAGTACTACTTTCTTTTCTTTAAATGAGTAAGCAAATGGATAAATGAATAAATGAATTTTTAAAGGTTTGTGTATATATGTGTATGTGTGTGTGTGTATGTGTGGGTGGTGGTGGAGGTGGCTATATGTACAGGTATCCTGTTAGATGGGCTACCTACTTTTAAAGTGGAGACCAAAAATTAACTATCCTGATTCTTTTAAAAATATTGTTTATTTGCTTCTTTAGTATAGTATTTATTTTTTTTAACCACCTTCTTTTTTTGCCACATTTTCTTCCTATGCTGGTGCTTAATCATGCGTGCTTATTATAAATTATGTTTTCAATTTATTTTTGTTGACATCCAGTGGCCTGTGAAGCTATGTTCTACAAACTACTATTATGACTAATTCCATCAATAATGCTAAAATAAAATAATACAAAGCTAGTATGTATTTTCAAGGAATCTCTGATCTAATTTAGCAAAGACAGGAACAGAAGTGAATATGGACCTCAATAGAAACAGTGAATACAGTCAGAAAGTATTTCCTGAGAACATCTTACGGATCCAGCACTCTTCTGGACACTATGGGAGTTTTAGGCGGTGTGAGGTAGGCCAAAAGAATAGAAGGCAGTTCTCAATCATTTGCTATCTGGTGAGAGAGAAACAATTTCTATGCTTGAGTCCCTGTAACGGCAACCATACTGGCATACCCAGGATGGCTGCTAGTGCAAGTTCTTTTGTCTGATTTATTAGGAAAGACTGCTCAAAAAGGTGTCAATAATCTGCTTTTAATTACATAAAAGACAAACGGAAAGAATACAGAGAAGAGAAATAAAGACCAACAGACAGGGCTCTACTTCCTGAATCAAAGCTCGACATCCACCACTGAATCTGAACATATGGCCACTCAGGGTCTCAACCAGGGAATCACAACATCTTTCTCATAAGCAAGTCCCCCTCCCCCCCCCCCCCCCCCCCCCACGAAAAAAAGCTCGTCTCTCAGAATATATATTCTTTAGGCTCAGTGGTTAATTAGAAAATAACAAAAGGTGTGTAAGCCTTCCTACAAGCAAGCAAGCTTCCCTTAATGGGCTCCACATGAGGCCTATTGATGGTCAAGGATAGTCTTAGTCCCCATTAACCTCATAGTCACCTGGAGAATAATAAAAGACTATAATTAAATTCTAGATTGCATGGTATATACTTAGGGTTATAGGGCTATAGTAATTCAGAGAATGGAAAGATGATTGTAAGTTGGAGTAGGAGAAGTATCTGGAACTTTGGGTGGGCCTTGAAAGATATATAGGAGTTGGGTTGATGGTGTGTGTGTGTGTGTGTGTGTGTGTGTGTGTGTGTGTGTGTGTTGCTTCAGGCAGAAGAAGCAGTATTTAAAAAGTTAGGTAGTTGATAATGAGTACTATATACATGAAGGATGGTTAAAGAACCTGGATAGGTTGAAGTATTTGGTATGCCAGAAGATTACAATAACTGCTGTGTATAGTCTAGGATGGGAGATGGGAGAGGTTCACACCTAGGAGAACAATGAGAAGGCTTCATCTAAAATTCTACATATCTAGAATATCACTCATTGTTCCTCCCCAACTCTCAACCTATCCTCTCCTCCAAACTTCCTTATTTCTGTTAAGAAAAAAACTTCAGCATCTTCCCTCTTCTCCTCGTGTCCCCCCATATCTACTTAGTTGACAAATCTTTTCAATTCTTCTACAAAACCTTCTTTCCACTTAAATAACCTTGACCCTAATTCAGACCCTCAAGATCATTGCTTGGACCATTGCAGTAGCCTTCTAATTGGTGTCTCCATTTCCAATAATTCTCCTCTCCAATTTATTCTCCATCCAATTAGTAATCTTTAATGAGTCTCTATTGAGTGTAGGATAAGATACAAACTCCAGAGTTTGGCAATGAAAGCACTTCCCAATCTGGCTTCAAGACTGCGTTTCCAGACTTAACTTTACATTACTCTTCTTTCATTACTTCGTTGTAACTCCATATTGGCCTTTTTGCTCCTCTCCAAATTTGGCACTTCTTGCCCTTTCTTCCAAACTCTTATGCCCCATGCCTGAAAATATATTTACCTCTGACCACTACCTTTTAGAATCCTTAGCTTTTTTCAAGAAACCACATCCTAAGGGAAACCTA
Source organism: Phalanger gymnotis (assembly GCA_028646595.1). Taxonomy (NCBI): domain Eukaryota; kingdom Metazoa; phylum Chordata; class Mammalia; order Diprotodontia; family Phalangeridae; genus Phalanger; species Phalanger gymnotis. The sequence goes on along the minus strand of CM053627.1, from coordinate 152,993,409 downwards.
TTGTGATTTCGATTTGAATAGGGAGTGTTCTCTCTATATTCAAATTATTTTGTATTTGTTTATGTGTTTGTATACTGCATCCTCAAGTAAAAGGTAAGGTCATTGAAGAGAAGGACTTTTTCTTTTTTATTTCCCCCTTTGTACCTAGCATCATGTACCTAGTGCTTAATTAATGGTTTTTGAATCAAATTGAATTGAAACGTCCCTGTCCTCTCATACGTTCCAAAGAGTTAAAAAAAAAAAAACTAAAAAATAAAAGCTAATTTCTTTCCTGTTCTGCTATCCATATAGACATTGGCATTTTGCATGTAGCAATCTCCAAAGCTGATTAGTCTCATTGACATAGGTCCTGATTCTTACCACTCCACATGTAGAAAAGCTAAGTGGAGAGCGATGGGAAGCATAGTGATTTGTAACTTTTAAAATAGGCTCATTAAGCACAACATCAGCTCAAAGACAGCACACTTTGTAACTCTATGGCAAAGCTGCTAATTATTCCCTGCTGGCAAGATTAGCAGTCAAAGAGCAATCCAATTCAAGGAAAAAGTTGGGAAGTTGTTAGAAAAGGTTGCTGATGAATATAAATCTACACTTGTTTATAATTAATTTCCATGTAAGCTAATGACTAATTCAGAGCCCTAATTCTCTTGGCCAGAAGTGGTCACATAGTATCTAAGGTAGGGATAACATTGCATCCCATTCCTGGGAGTAATATTCAGTCCAAGGATGGAGCCAACATGGACTTTAGGCTTTCATATAGAAATGGATTGTTAAGGTCCCTACTGGTTCATTCCTGTTTCAGAGCCATCTTGCATGAATTTGTCCATCTATCAAATATTTTCTGTGCATCTATTATGCACAGGGCTCTGTGCTGGGATCTGTGGAATAGTAGAAACACTAAATTTTGTAGTTCGAAGGGATTTCAGAGTCTAATTTGTACCCGAATAAGAATCCTCTTTATAATATACTTGGCAAGTAGTCATCTTTCCTTTGCCTGGAGACCTCCAGTGAGAGGGAACACTACCTATTGAGTTGGCTCATTACTCTCTTGGATAGCTCTTATTCTTAGAAGCTTTATTATACATCAAGACAAAAAGAGCTTTCAAGTCACCTTCTCCCACCACACCAAATCTCTCTTTCAGACCAAACATCACTTGTTCCTTCGACCAATCTTCCCATGGAATCATTTCAGATGAGGTTATTCCCCATGGTATTTTCCCTCCTCTGGGAAAGTCTTCAGGTTATCAATGCCCTTCACCAAATGTGCTGCCCAGAACTGAAAGAGTAATGTTCCACATATGATCTGAACAAAGTAGAATTGTCCATCAATATTCTTAACTCCTTCTTGGTACTGAACCTGATGCCTCTCAATGGTGTCTAAGGACACATTAACTTTTTTGGCTACTACATCATATTGTATTTGTTTCTTCCCAAACTTAGTACTCTACTTCTTTTCTCCAAGCCCTTTGACAGGCCATGCCCCATACCTGGAAAAATACACACACACACACACATACACACATGCATACATACATGCACACACAAACACATATATATATATGTATATATATATATATACATATGTGTGTGTGTATATATATATTTCCCTCTGACCACTGCCTGTTGGAATCCTTAGCTTCTTTCGAGACCCAGCTGGGGAGTTACCTCCTCATAGTGAGTCCATTAAAACCCCCACAACTTTACTTCTCCATCTTCCTTTAACATTTAATTTTTGAAGTTGAAATTTGGATCTCAAGTGTAAGACTAGATTTATCTCTATAAAAGTATTGGCCCAACATCCTTAGCTTGCTAAAGTCTATTAGACATTGACTGTGTCATTTCTAATGTCTTCTAGAAGTGTAAGAGTCAGAGAATTTGAGAAAAGGAGCCTGACCCTGCTTTTAGAGTGAAGACTTCCCAAGGCATGAAGTACATGTAGATCCAGAGCCTGGGACCCTTTTAGAGGCAAAGTGTGGGTACATTACTCTTAATGGAACCAATAGAAATTCTGTCTGGTTACACAAATTTCTGTTTTCAGTACTATTTTCTCCACTCACTCCTATTTGTTACTCAAGAATCATCTTGACTTTTCTCTCTTCCTCCATATCTAGTCAGTTGTCAAATCTCATTGATTCAGTCTACTAAATATCATTCACATTCTTGTCTCCTTTATATCTTCTCTACCCTCATTACCTCCTGCTTGTTTAACTGACCAGGGGGCACTGCTGCCCAGTTATCTAAATAAGCCTTTTCAGGATGAGGACCCAGACACTGGCTGTCTCTAGTGTTTACCTGCTGTGCTCAACACCAGAGGCTATTTGAGAGAGCCACCAAGCTCGCTATGATCCTTAGAAAGAGGGTAACTTTTTTTTTCCTTAGTTCTGCTCCATGTATAGTAATGCTATTTTTCTGTGGCTCAGTCTGACACTCAATGAATCGACAATAGCAACAGTAGCAATAACTAGCATTTATATAGTGTTTTAAAGCTTTCAAAGTGCTTCAGGATAAAGGCAAGGACACAAGCATTTATATTGTACCTACTATGTGCCGGGTACTGTGTTAAGCACTTAACATGTATTATCCCGATCGATCCTCACAACAATTCTGTAAGGTGGATGCTGTTATTATCCCCATTTTACAGTTGAAGAAGCTGTGGCAAAGACAGGTTAAATGACTTGCCCAGGGTTACATGGCTAGTAAGTTACTGAGGCCAAGTTTGAACTCAAATCTTCCTGACTGCAAACCCATTACTCTATCCACTGTGCCACTTATTTCATTTAATTTTTACAACTCTGACTTTTAGTATTATCATTCCTATCTTGCAGGTGTGGGAATTGAGAGAGACAGAGTTTAAGTGACCTGCCCAAGGTTACATAGCTAATAAGCGACTGAGGAAGAATCTGAACTCAGGTCAATCTGACTCCAAATCTAGCAGTCTATGCAGTGTACCATCTAGCTGCCAACAAGTATTTAGGTAGTACAGCGGATAGAGTGCCTGACCTGGAGTCAGGAAGACCTGAGTTCAAATCTGCCCTTAAACACTATCTGTGTGACCCTGGCTAAGTCACTTAACCCTGTTTGCCTCAATTTCCTCATCTTTAAAATGAGCTAGAGAAGGAAATGGCAAACCACTGCAGTATCTTTTCTAAAAAAACCCAAACCAAAAGGGGTAACAAAGAGTAGGACATAACTGAAATGACTAAACAACAAAAACAAGAATAGTATGTTTAGTATGTGTTCAGCACTGTGTTAAATGCTGTGGATATAAGAATTAAGTGAAACAGTCTTTGTTCTGAAGAAGTTTACATTCTAAAGGAGGAGGCAATGTGAACACCTACAAGCGTATAGAAAATACATGCAAAGTAAATACAAGTTACTTTTGAGGAGGCAATGTGCTAGCTTCTAGAGTGGAGGGTGGGCAACTAGGAAAGGCTTCATGCAGAAGACAGTATTTGAATTAAGTCTTTAAGAAAGCCAGGGATCCTAAGGGGTAGAGGTGAGGAGGAATCCATTTTAGGACTAAAGAATACTTAGTCAATGACTGTCGGGTAAATGTATCTTTATTTAATTAGTCTCTTGGCTCAACCTCCACCCACAGACCCCTTAGGAAAATTTTTCTTCCTTCTCTTCATTGTGTTGCGTTTCAGTTGAGTCCAATCTTTTGGTTATGGCCTAATGGAATTGACCACAAATGCATGGCTTGAGTATGTAGATTGCTTGATATTAATAGAATAAAGTTTATTAAAATGATTGCTTTGAAGGATGTATACCCATGGCTTCTCCTAGCCTCAGGCCGCCCTTAACCAATTTATTGTTGTTCATCATTTAGTTGTGTCCAACTCTTTGTGACCCTATAGACCATATTGTCCATGAGGTTCTCACAGCAATGATACTGTAGTGGTTTGCCATCTCCTTCTCCAGTGGGCAAACAGAAGTTAAATGACTTACCCAA
>CM053627.1:152940457-152988957 GCA_028646595.1 Phalanger gymnotis | reverse complement strand
TCTGATTCTGAATCCAGGTCACTGCCTGTTCATGTTCTCAGCTGACTACTTGACCCTTGACCTTTTCGTAAAAGTATGACTGCTCATAGAGTAGAAAGTACTTTGTCCCAAGCTTTTGGGGCCTTGTGCTGCTGTTTTAAGAGCTACTTCTATACAGCAAGCTCTGCCAGTGCTCCTCCTCCCCCAAGAACTGCCAACCAGGACTGCAAGTCAGATCCAAGCAGGCTCTGCAATCCCGCTGTGATCTGTCGCTTAATTCCTCCTACCAGGTGGGCCTGGGGTTGGAAGCAACTGCAGCTGGAGCTCTGGAAGTGGCCTCAGTGCTGCACCACTTCCACCACCCTGGGGCTGGGGTCGACAGCGCACACTCCTTTCACTCCATTATAGCAGTTCTACCCACTAACCTTCTCTGTTGCCTTTGGCGTTTGTGGGTCAAGAAGTCTGGTAACTGTCACAGCTCAGCGATTCAGGGCCCTGTGGCCTGTTCTGCCTGGCTTCCAGTCTTTTTTTTCCTGGCGTGTGCTCTGCTCCGCTCCCAGCTCGGTGCGATAGACCCTTCCCCATGACCATCCAGGCTTCCTGGGCTGGAGCCCTGCTTCCCTCTGTTATTTCGTTGGTTCTGCAGCTCTATAATTTGAGAGCCATTTTTTATATGTGTTTGGAGGGACCTGGGGGAGAGCTCATGCAAGTCTCTGCTTTTCAGTTGTCATCTTGGCTCCGCCCCCTCAATCTTATTTCTTGATAAAGAGAACTTATACAGTCTTTTCATGCCAAATAGGTCCACATTCTTACTGTGCTCCATACATATCCTGATTGTTCCTATCTCATGCTATTCCTCTTGCCTGAAATGTCCTCTTAGATCCTCTCTGCCAATCCATGTTCAATCCATTTTTATCCTTCTTGAATTTCAAATTTCTATAAGAATCTTTCTTCCCTAACTGAATATATTCCACTCTGATTCTCTTGATTTACTTTTCCAAGTATATTCTGACATAGTAATATGTACTATGCATGATATTGCTGAAGTGGAAGAACCACTTGCTATGTCTAAGGCAAGTATAGTCTATACCAGGGGTGGGGAACTTGTGGCCTTGAGGCCACATTTGGCCCTCTAGATCCTCAAGTTAAGCCTTTTGACTGAATCCAAACTTCACAGAACAAATTCCCTTAATAAAAGGATTTGTTCTATAAAACTTGGACTCAGTCAAAAGACTGCACTTGAGGACCTGGAGGGCCATATGTGGCCTTGAAGCTACAGGTTCCTCCCCCCTGGTCTATACAGGGTGTTTCTAAAGTCTGAACATATAAGCATTTGACAGCAATGTGGAGTTATTGCATCGATTTCACATAAATCTTGCAAAGTGCATCAACCTTTGCGTCACAAATGAATTGAAGATATTATTTGTTAGTATTCCAATTAAATAAAATGTTCTTGAAAATTTAATTCATTTCCTTTCTTGAAAATATGCATTTTTGCCTATGTGTACACACTTTAGGAACACCCTGTACAATAAGCATTAAATAAATGTTGCATGACAATGAAGGGTCAGATGGAGTTGGTTTGAATGTTTTATCATTTCGAAGGCTGGCCATGGAAAAGGGGCTTTGTCTCAATAAGAATTCTATTGATCTTATTTTAATTGTTATAAAACTAGATTATTTTCCAAGTCTCAGTCACAAGCTTTAATAAATTCTATTGCCAATCATAGGCCAAATGCCTAGCTGATCCCTTTGTGGGCCTTGGGTAGGAAAGATTCCCTACAGACTTAAAATCTTGTGTTTTACCATTTTCATAAATCACCAATACAAATGACTACAGATATTTCCCATGATGTATCAAAATCAAGCTTCTTCAAACCATATATTCCCCAAAGGTAACTCATGAAAAGTTAAAGCAAAACAGAGTTCATGGCTGACCCTGTGGAAGACCACTTGTTTTTACTCCCACAGGCTAAGACCAATTCACTGATATAACCACTCTCCAGATACAACTCTCCAGTCAATTGTGCAAATAGCCTAATAGTTGTGTGGCCTCAATGAGACCATCCTCTCTGCCTTTATTGATGAGTATAATCCTTCATAGGTATAAGTTACTAGACAGCCAGTTAATCTTTAAAGATATGGTTTCTTTGATTGCATGGTATAACATTACTCTGGTAAGTACCATTTTCTAAAGGGCTTCTGGAGTAATTTAAAAAGCCATAAATTGACTTCCATTGCTAGGAAAGGGCATGTGTCTATTTAAGTGTCTAAGCATCTTCAGAAGGCTATTTGTGATTGCGGCATTTTCAAACTCAATCTAGCCACATAATAAGGAAAACCCTCTCTAGGCATTTGAGTATCTTATCACTATAGTTTTGGGGCACATAGAGAAAGATAAAAGATACACTGAAGAGTGAAATGTATTTTTCCCTGAGAGGTAGAATAGGGAGTATGAGTGTTGTAGGACTAAGAAAGGAAATAATGACCAGGATTTCAGAGGTTCTTGAAGTAAGTATTAGCTGAGCACAAACTGAAAGGCTTGTCATTTTTGAGAATGCTAAAAATGAAAAAAATAATTGTCCATGGCACCTTAACATAAATATTGCTAATTTGGGTTTTACCAATGTACTATTAAGAATTGACACTTAATACAGTTTGGTTACTTAGATAAAATTGAACAATGCAAATCATCTTGTCTTGAAATTGGATATTAAAATGGCTGGTCACATCATTGAGTTCATATTGCAGGGGCCTTGATCCAGGTTACATGCTATTATACACACACATACACACATATACACACATATACAAATGTTATATATTTACACAGATATGTGTGTGAGTGTGCAGAATCATGGTATAATGGCTAGATCCCAATGGTCTCGGAGTCAGGAAAACCTAGGATTAACGTGTGCCTCTGACATATTAGCTGCATAATCCTGGGCAAGTCATTTAACCAGTCAATTCACCAGGCAAGTCTCAAAGACAATAAATAGCATAAAAGTTGTTCATTTATATTGTTAGAAGGATTGTTCCTTCTTGGGAACTTCCTATATCAATGAATTTACAGGTTTATACCATACCAAAAACATGTGTATTTGGAGAACTCCTAACAATGAAAACCTGTGATTCTACAAGAACATAGAGGATTAGAGAGTTGTCTGATGGAACTGAGGGACTAAATGTCTTGCCCATAGTCATGGAGATATGTGCCAGGGCAGGAAGTGAAACTAGGTCTTTTTAACTTCAAGACTGACTCTCTATCCATTACACTATCCTATCATTCATACACACACAATTATGCATACAAACACGCATACATACAAGCATGATACTTAAAGTTACAAAATTCTAAGAAACAATTATCCACACACATACACACATATGTATCTATATACATATCTATATATCTATATGTATATCCACATATATCTCCAGGAAGGAAATACCAAACTCTATGAAATGGAACATCGAAGTCATAGTTGAATTTGCTTTGGAATACTTGGACAAGACAGTAAGACGCAACTTTCATATACTTCACACTATTCCCTGGGACTTATCATATGACTCTGGGCAGATCATTTAACCCCTCTTTGCCTTGGTTTCCAGATCTATAAAATTATTGTTGGAGCAAATGTCTTCTAAGATCACTTCCAGCTACATACACACACACACACACACACACACACACACGGAATATAAAAGATTGTAGCATAGTAGATACAGAACTGTTCTCAGAGTCAGGAAGATATGTTCAGATTCAGCCTCTGTCACTTAATAGCTGTGTGATCATGGTGAATTATGCCTGCTCATTGCTTTGAAAAGTGGTAACTCGTAGGTTCTTTTACCCATATCGATTGCTTATTTGGTAGCAAGGGCCTATATAAATGAGGGATGATGTTAAATCAGCAGCCTGCACTAGGGAGAGAAAAGAACCCCTCCTCCTACCTCCCCAAAATTATTAATGGATATTCCATACAGTTTCTTGAGGTCTCAGAAGGGCTAGAGATAGGAGGGGGGCTATAATCTTCTAAGTTTACATCCAGAGTGGGGTGGTTGGGTGGCAGCTCTAAAGACGACTTCTGAGCTTTCCGTTTTTGCAAAGGAGAAATCCCAGCTCTCATAGATGTTTTCTTGCTTTTGGAGAGGTTTCAGCGTGGTGATTGGTAGGGAAATAGAGTGTTAATTGTAACCTTCACTTTTAGTTCTACTTTGGGATTTTTTAGCATTGATTTCAATCTTCTCTAACCCTCTGTCTCTTTACTTGAGGTCTGCTAAAAGGGGCATGTGAAACATTATCCATGAAGTTATATATGGAGAGACAGTCTCAGTTGGTTTTAGTGGTAAGAACAAGAGACAGAGGAGAAGCAATTACAACTACATAACTATAGAAGATCATAGTAAATTTGTATAAGTGAATTTTTCCATTGAGTTCTGCCTCTAAGTTGTTTGGTCATTGCCAGGGGGAAGGCCTGGGTTTTTCTCTTAGTAAGGATCAAAGACACTGTGATAGAGGAGTTTATAGCTTTTTTCCTACATATGAATGCTGTCAGGTTCTATGAGGGAGTCACCAACAAACTTTCAATATACAAAAGTCCTGATATAGGGGTGGGGTAGGGAAGAGAAGTCCTCTCTTCTAATATAACTACTCAATATATTTTCTAACAAGAAATGTTTCCCCAAAAGAAGCATGACATATGCAGTTATAAAATTCAAAGAAAATATATGCTTATATAATATATACTTTCACATGAAAATTCAAAGAAAAGAACCCCTCCCCAAATTATGAAATAAAATCATAGTAGCTGTAGTTTAGTCAACTCTACAATAGTTTTGTAAGTCACTTAATCTAAATGTGATACTGGCTGTTTTCTGGGCCTTCCTACCTGTATGACTTTGGGCAAGTCACTCAATTTCCACATTTTTAAAATGAAAAGTTTATAGTAGATGTCCTTTAAGATCATGTCCAATTCTAAATCTATGCCTTTATCATACTGGGACTTTTCTATTAAAGTCATAGACCACTTATGATATAGATTGGTAGAGGAAATTCTCACACTGGGAATTCCCTGACAATGACAAAATCAAAGATTAGTTCTTAAACACACACATACAAGTATAATACACATATACAAAAATACATGTATTCACATATGACTGCATATTGTACGTGTATATGTGTCTATGCTCCAAAGGGCAATTCAAACCACTCTTATTTCTGTTTAATTCTGGCCTCACCTAATATCCATTTGTGAGATACATAACCACTCACACATATGTGTACACACACATATATATATACACACACATACGTACATATATATATACATGTACAAACATATATATTACTTATGGACAAGATCTATGGAGCATTTATCTAATTTCATGTAACAGTCTGGACAAAAGACGTCCTTTATCCATTTGTTTTTTCTGGTGTAGCTAGTTGGTTAGGCAAAACTCCCTTGAATCATTATGTATTTTATTCTGGAAGCTCTACAGTGTTCTAGAGCTTGGTGCAACCAACGCAATGTCATCCATAAACAGGAACATCTGGAAGACCATACCATCCATAGGGAATTCCTCTTCTACTTGGATTCTGAACTGGAACTTCTCCAGGACAGTGGTAAATTCCTTTAGCAAGCATATGTCTGTCTCCTTGGTTTAGGCTTTGCCTGATATTAATGATAATTAACTTCACCCTGAAAGAAAATCCTACCTTCTTTTAATACCAGTATTCTCCTGATGGTGTCCCATGGCTGTGAGTTATGGAAAATTATAACATCTAAAAATTCAAAGTCTATTACTATGCACAATATATGTAATAGAGAGATGTCTTGTGAATGTGAACAGGTTGCAACATATTACAAACTAGGAATTATAAAGGAGAATTGTAGTGAAGGGTATCCACAAAGGAATATATAATCAAATAAAAGTAAGCTATTCTTATAATGTGATAGATAACCAATGAACAGCCATGTTCTTCATGGCAGTCATCCTTGACTTCAAGAACTTTCTTGGATGAAATTATGGGAGGACATGGACAAAAGTCACATAGGATAAGCCAGCAAGCCAGCATGGGTGGGTTGTAATCTGCATAGTTAGAGGGATATCCACACCAAGAAGATCATAGATCTATTTGAATACTTGAGTGTAGACACATACTCAGAATAACTCAGTTTCATATGATGCTTTAGGGTTTGCTAAGTGTTTTGTATACATGATTCTATTAATACTCATAAATCATCTCCATTTTATAGAGGAGAAAATGGAGGTTCAAGAGGTCAAGTGGCTTGCCCAAGGCCACACAGCGGTAGTTAGTAGCAGAGCTGGGATTTTAGGCCAGATCTTTCAAACCAAATTTAATTCTCATTCTCTTATATCTGCTTACATATTTATATACTTGTAAAAATCACATGCAAATACATATGTATATATAATGTTATAGGTGCTTGTAAAATATTTTTTGTCCTACTCAGTAGACTACCAAGGAAAGAATGTACCATCATCCTATGTGAGCATTTAAAGATTTTGTTGTTCAGTCATGTCAGACTCTTTGTGACCCCATTTGGGCTTTTTTTGGCAAAGATACTGGAGTGGTTTGCCATTGCCTTCTGCAGCTCATTTTACCTATAAGGAAACTGAGGCAAACAGGGGTAAGTGACTTCCCCAGGTGGCATGGCTAGTAAGTGTCTGAGGCTAGATTTGAACTCAGGATGATGTCTTTCTGATTCTAGTCTTGGCACTCTATGCACTGTACCACTTAGCTGCTCCATTACAGATTAGTAGATTACAAACCGATATTTCAGGGTCATGGGCCCACTAAAATAACCTAAATTTACCTGATGTTAAATAAGAAATGTATCCGGCATCAACCTGATTTTCTGACATATGGAGAGGATGGTATGTTAACACAAGTGACTTTCTTAGACATAAGCTAGGAAGATTTGAATTCCATTCATCTAGGAGAGTTCTTTTTCCCTGTTACTAAGGAAAAAAAGAAGTCACCCCTAGAAAACTCAGAATCATCTATATTCTTATGACAGTTGGTCCATCAATAACAAGTCTCTGGTTATAGATTTCCAAACAATTGTGTTCACTTCTTAGATTCCAGTGTTAGCCCATTTAAGAAGTGGTCTCATGTATAATCTTCCCAAAATAGTAAGAAAATTCATATGTGACATACTTGGCATAAAAAGATTAGATTCTTTAGATTATGATTTAGATATGATTCTTTAATCTAAACAAGTGCTTTATTGGATTTTGAAGAAGCTAGGCCCTTGAATACACTCATATCAGGAAAAGACATTGTTGAATTACGTAAGAGAAACAGAGGACCATAAATTTTGTGTATCTTATCACTCAATAAGTTTCCAAGATTATTGAAAGCAGAGTAATGGGAGAACCTGATATTTGTCTTTGAGATTCATGAGAATCTTTTGGACAGTTCATCTAAATCACTTTGAAACACCTAAGAGCCTGGTCCTATAATGCAAACAGAACCACTTTTATAAATCAGACCACGCAGCCTATTCTTTAAAAGATACATGACATGACTAGAGGCCAAAGGCTCTTCCATTTCGTTATCTAACAATGACAGTAACTCAATTTAAGTGTATGATAACCCAAACTAGCCGTCTATAGCAGCAAAAATTTTATAGTAACCTTAGCTGGAATGCTGACATGCATTTCCCAAGAAACCATTGTGAGGATTCAGTTTGCCAAACAATTGGCTTTAATTTTTAATGCTGTTAAGCAGTAGGGGGCAGATGGGCATATTAGCATAGCTTGACTTCTTATGAATAGTATTTAATACACCACACTCAGTTCAAGTTAGGCTAAGTGTCTTACATGAAATAGTTGCTGAATTTGGGGAATAGCATACACTTTTTTTTTCCTTCTTGAAAGGCAAGACACGGTGTTTGCATTCCCATGATGGGAGTTAATAGGGTTTGTATATCAATGAAGTATGAAGGCAAAACCTCGAACATTCTTCCTTAGGGAATGGTATGGTTTCTTGACATAAATTCAAACTACAATAAGGAGAAACCTATTAAAAAGAAAATTTCTCCATTAAACATACAGGCACGGGCTTCATTAACTTCATTTAGTATGTTACCTCAGTATCATGGGTCTCCGTTTATTCTCTGCATATGCAGGTTCAAAAGTTCCCATTATTAGTTGATGAGGAGGATATACACCTGGTTCACAGACCTTGCTCCGTCCTTTATTGTTGAAATATTGCCTTGGCTAGCATAGAAAGATCAGAATGTTTGATTTCCTTCTCTCCAGCAAAATAGTATGCCATCACATTTATATACCATAACTGGTTTATCCATTCTCCAATTTGTGGGTGCCTGCTCAGATTCCCATTCTTGCCCTTCCTCCAAAAGAGCTATAAATATTTTTGTACATCCTTAGAGTGTGTTTGCTTTGGACTAACCAATTCCTTAATTTTTCTCTCTAATTACCCTTTCCCTCCTAGTTCCCTGTAGAATGAAATATATTTCTATACTCAACTTTCTCTCTGTCTCTGTGTCTCTTTCTCTGTCTCTACCTCTGTCTCTCTGTCTCTCTGTCTCTCTCTCTCTCTCTCTCTCTCTCTCTCTCTCTCTCTCTCTCTTTCTCTCTCTGTGTTTCTGTCTCTGTCTTTGTCTCATTGTTCTCTTTCTCTGTATTCTTCTTTTGACCAATTCAGGTGAGAGTGAGGTTCAAGTGTCAACTGTTCTCCCTCTCCTCTCTCCTTCTTGTTTGTATTGATGTCTACTTGTGCACCTTTATTGCATGAGATTATTTTTATAATGTTTCTTTCCTTCTCCCAACCCACTACCAGTGCATTCCACCTTAGCTCTCTTTCCATTCTTTTCTTAATATCGCCAAGTCATAACAGAACCACTCCCAGGCCTTGTCTAATTGGACCCCTTATCAACTCTGATGATGATGGGGTTCAGAGGAGATTCATGTATGATTTCCCCATATTTGAATGTAAGCAGGTTATACTTGTTTAGTCCTTTATTGTTGTTCATTTGTGTTTGCCTCTTTATCTTTCTCTTCATTCCTGTGTTTGAATGTCGAAGTTTCTCCATAGCTCTGGCCTTTTAATTAGGATTGCTTGGAAGTACATTATTTAATTTCAGGTCCATTTTCCCCCTCTGTAGCATTATACTAAATTTTCACTGAGTAAGTTTTTCTTGGCTGAAGCTTATATCCTTTATCTTCTGGAATATCACATTGAAAGTTCTGTACTCCTTTATAGTTGTGGTTGCTATATTGTGTGTGATCCTTACTGTGCCTCCTTGCTACTTGAATTCTTTCTTTCTGGCTGCTGTCAGTATTTTTCTTTGACCTAGGAGCTCTGGATTTTGGCTTTGCTTTTTCTGGGCTTTTCATTTTGGTGTTTTTTTCTTAAGGTGACCAGTGAATTCTTTCTAGTTTCATTTCGTTCTGTAGTTCTAAGAAATCTGGGAGATTTTCTTTTAAGATTTCTTGAAATATTATATCTAGGCTCTTTTTTGGTCACAACATTCAGAAAGTCCAATTATTCTTAAATTTTTTCTCTGATTGATTTTCCAGGTCAGTTGTTTTTGCTATGAGATATCTTACATTTCCCTCAATATTTTTTTCCAGCTTTCTGACTTTGCTTTAGTATTTATTGTTACCTCATAAAGTCATGGATTTCTATTTGGTCCTAAATTTCAGAGGGGGCAGCTAAGTGGCACCGTGGATAATTTATTGGGCCTGGAGTCACAAAGACTCATCTTCCTGAGTTCAAATCTGGCCTCAGACTCTTACTAGCTGTGTGAATGTGGGCAAATCCCTTCACCCCGTTTGCCTCAGTTTCTCATCTATAAAATAAGCTGGAGAAGGAAATGGCGAACCACTCTAGTATCTTTGCCAAGAAAACCCCAAATGGGGTCACAAAACGTCTGACATGACTGAACAGCAACAACATTTTCAGAGAATTTGATGATTGGATAAGGTTTTGTACCTCTTGTACCAAGCTATTAATTCTCTTTCCAATTATTTTTTCAATATCTCTAGTTTCTTTTCCAATTTTTCTTCATACACTTTCATTCACTTATAAAAAAATTAACTTTTCATTTCTTCTAGGAATTCTAGTTTAGTTTGCACTCAAGACATTTTTTCTTCCTTATTGTTGCTATGGAGTCATTCTCTTCTTCTGCATGTATTTTAAGTGTCCTTGCCACCATAACAGCACATTATGGTGGGTATTCTTTTTTGGTTTGGCTCTTCTTCTACACTGCTTCTTGACTTTGAACTTGATGTTAGGACTGGGCTCTGGAAGGAAGGTCTCAGCTGGTCCTATTGCCGATTTCTTGGGGATAATGTGTTGTGTTATTCCAGGATCTCACAGACAGGCTGAGGACCTGCACGCTTTTAGTGTGCCCCAAAAGGTCTGGCCCACAGTAAAGTCTGATTTCTGTGCTCCCTCTCCTTGCTCTGCCCCTCCCCCCAAGGGAGGTCTGAACTCTGAAAATTTTTTATCTCGTTTGGGGTCTGTGCAAAAATAGACTGCTGCTAGACTCCATCCCTATTGCCCACTGAAAGGTCTTTTGGTTCAAAAATGGCAGAAATATTGGCTCTCTTTTGGTTTGGGATTCCTGCCTTGGTTTTTCCTCTGCAGACTGGGCTGGAGGCTAGATGTGAGGACCCTGCTCTGAGCCTAGGGTCTGAGTCATACTGCTTCTGCTGCTGCTTGTTTCTGAACTTCCTCCTTTCTAAATACATCACCCAGAACTCCTCAGCTTGAAAAACCAAACCCAATGTGCATGTCTACTTCTTGCCCATCCCTGGATCTATGACCCAGAGGTGGGTAGCAGGAGAAAAAATTGCCAGCTTGCACCAGTCCCTGATGCAGTGACCCAGTATGGACCTGGGGGTGCCTGCCCTAAGATATGGTTCTGGGACCTCTTCTTCCTCTAGTGCACAGCCTGTCCTTGGTATTGCATGCTCCTGTCCCAACCTAATCCTTACTACCTGCAAACCTTGATGTTTATCACCATATGCCAAACTGAGCTAGACAAATGATTGACTGTGACTTTTCATTGATTTCTCCATCAGAATTTTGTATGGTGCATTTTCTAGATCTTTTGGGAAGAATTTGTAGATGGGAGCTCATTGCACAGCTTTCTATAACTCCACTATCTTAATTCTGCCTCCTATACTTTGTAAATCTTAAAGTACTCTATCAATGCATGCTATTATTCCTATTATAATCATGATGATGATGATTATTATGAAAGTCAAAATAATCAATTTTGGGGTCTGGGATAAGCAGTAGGGGCGTTTGTGTGTGAGACGTCTATGATGGTAAAAGAAGCAACTAGGTGGCACAGCAGATAGAGTGCTGAGCTTGAAGTCAAGAAAACTCATCTTCTTGAGTTCAAATCTGGCCTCAGACACTTACTAGCTGTGTGAACCTGGGCAAATCACTTAACCTTGTTTACATCAGTTTCCTCATCTGTAAAATGAGCTGGAGAAGGAAACGGCAAACTACTTTGGTGTCTTTGCTAAGAAAACCTCAATTGGGATCACAGAGTCCAACGTGACTGGAACAACTGAACAACAACAAAAAGGAGGAATAAGCATGTCCTAAGAGGAGGGTATGTCTGGACAGTTAGGTAGAGTTAGTCAGCTAGGTAGGGGTAGAAGTGTGTCCAGGGAGATTTCTCCCTTCATCCTCTTAATTTTCCACTTTTGGGCAAAACCCTAATGTCATCTCCTTCGTTAAGGCTTTCATTATTATTGTCATATTATTTTATTGCTCCTTGTTGCTTTCTTGCCTTTTAACGATAGCCTGATATCCAGCCTCATCTGCAAATTCTTTCTCATTAAGCCTTCTCATATTGATATGTGTAACTAGTTTGGCTGATCTGATTGAATTTATAATGAATCTATTTATGCCTGAGAATCTAGCTTGCCTAAGTGGAAACCAGGTACAAATATTACTTTTCCTCCTGTCATCTACAGAGATGACCATGTATACAACTTAACCACATCAAATAAAGCTCACAATCAAGCAGCTATCTATTCATTTTTAACTTAACTCTATTAATCAACTCCATTGACAAATATTTATTGACCCTATAATATATGCTTAGAGGCGGAGGGGAGTGAGGGTAATGCAAAGGAAGTATGAAACTTCTACTTTACTTGTAGCAATAATAATAATCCACATTGAAGAACTAGATAACAAGGAAGAATCTGACTTCAAATCCTATGACTGAACCTCTTTGTGCCTTACCTTCCTCATCTATAAAATGAAGGAATTGGGTCAGATGACCTTTGGGCTTTCTTCCAGTTTTAGCTCTATGTTTCTGTTTCTACAAAAATTCACGCTCTTGCTTTTATCTTATGGTCCTGAAACAGTATTCTATCTAATCATGTTCTAAGTACTGTGATTATATTTGCAATGAGAATTAAGAGAAGAGAAGATATATGGAGTTTGGAACAGGCACAGAAGACTTGATGAAAGAGACAGGACTGATCACATTTACTTTGTAGTTTATTTGTTTGGGTATTCACCGAGGACCATTCCTGCTTATTTTCTATACTCTCCTTAGCATGGTACTCAGAGAGTACAGGATGTTCCAAAAGTTTTAATAGCTTAAGTTGACTCTAAGACTTTTAGGATATCCTGTAAGGCAAACTGGAGATATCTGATATCATGGTGTAACAACAACAACAACAACAACAAAAGTAATAGTAATGATAAAAGTAATATTTATGTAGCATTTACCACATGGCTGACATTACTTTAATGTGCCAAAAGAGGATAAGCTTATAATTCTGGGTGACTTTAATGTTAGAGTGGGCTCAGACTACTATACTTGGTAGAGAGTCCTGAATTGGAAACAGCAACAGCAATGGTCACTTACTACTGAAGAGTTATGCATCTCATGACCTTCTTATCACCAATACTGTCTACCTAAATGCAGAAAACTGCATGGATGCACCCTCACAGCAAACATTGGCATTTAATAGATAGATAATAAATTTAATAGATAGATAATAAATATGATTATATGGAGAAGAGAGAGACAGGATGTGAGAGTGATGAAAACAATGTGTGGTGCAGAGTGCTGGACTGATCATGGACTTATCCTTTCCAAGCTAAATATTCTCATTCAGCAAAAGTGGCGCCCCCAAGGGAAAATGACTATCAGAAGAATTAACGTCAACAAATTAGAGCTCTTTTCTGAGGGAACAGTTTGTTGCTAACTTGGAGGGAAAATTGAGCCAACACACAGGTGGCAACAGTGGGGCAGAAAAAGAGTGGACAGCTTTCAGAGATTTGGTGTATAGCAATGCATTTGCTCATCTGGGTTAGAACACTTACAAGACTGGTTTGATGAAAATGACGGAGAAATTCAGAAGTAGCTAAATGAAAAATGGGAACTCCACAGGGTTTACCAGCAGGATAGCTCATCCATCTCTAAGAAGGCAGCATTTAATTCCATCAAAAGTAAAGTACAAGCAAAGCTTAGAGAGATGCAGGATTCTTGGCTCAGTAAGAAGGCAGATAAAATTCAGTTTTATGCTGATAGTAATAGTCCAAAGTACTTTTATGATGCCCTGAAAGCTATTTATGGGCCAAAGACCTATGGTGCATCTCAACTACTCAACACTGATGGAGCCACATTGATTAGTGATCCTGGAGAGATGGGCTGAACACTTCCATAGTGTTCTCAACAGACCATCATCAATCAATGCTGAAGCCATTGACTGTTTACCTCAGGTTGAAGTCAATCCCTCCCTAGCTGAAGCTCCAACTGAAGAAGAAGTTTTGAATGCCATTAGGCTCCTTTCATGTGGCAAAGCACCTTGGGCTGATTCTTTTCCAGCTGAGATTTACAAGGTAGGGGATCCATTGCTCATGCAAAAGCTGCCTGAAATTTTCCAGGTTATATGGCAAGAGGAGGTTATCCCCTAGGTGTTCAAGAATGCCTCCAATGTCCATCTCTATAAAGGTAAAGGAAATAGATTGTTCTGTGACAATCACAGGCAGGGTCTCTCTGCTAGTCATTGCTGGCAAGATTCTTGCCAGAGTCCTCCTTAATAGGCTGATCCTTCACCTGGAAGATGATTGTCTACCTGAGAGCCAGTGTGGCTTTAGAAAGGGCCGTGGAACAGTAGATATGGTGTTTGCTGCCAAACTCCAACTCCAACTCCAGGAGAAATACCAGGAGCAGAACAAAGGTCTGTATTCAACATTTGTAAATCTGACCAAGGCCTTTGATACTGTCAGTTCAGAGGGCTTATAGAAAATTATGCCAAAATTTGGTTGCCTGGAGAAGTTCATCAGCATTGTACATCAATTTCATGACAGCATGCTTGTCTGGGTTCTAGATAATGGACAATAATACTCTCATGCCTTCCTAGTCACCAATGGAGTGAAACAAGGTTGTGTGCTTGCTCCCATGCTTTTTAGCATGATGTTTTTAGCCATGTTGTCAAATGCTTTCGATGAGGATGAACACGGCATCAAGGTCAGCTACTGATGGTAAATTCTTCTACTTGAAAAGGCTGCAAGCCAAGACCAAAGTGGAAGTAGTGTTGGTTCATGATTTTCTGTTTGCAGATGGTTGTGTACTCAATGTAGCCTCTAAAGCTGAGATGCAATGAAATATTGATCATTTCTCTGCTGCTTGTGCTTATTTTGGCATAACAATTAACACCAAGAAAACACAGTTGCTCCATCAGCCACCACCAAACCATCCATACGTGGAACCATCAGTTACAGCAAATGGAGAAGTTTCGAATGCTGTGAATAAGTTCACTTACCTTGGTAGTGTGCTTTCCAGGGATGTACATATTGATAATGAGGTTGACACATGCATTGCCAGAGATAGCTCAGTGTTTGTGAGGCTCTAAAGGAAAGTAAGGGAGGGAAGAGATTTTAGAGTGACTACCAAACTGAAGGTCTACAGAGCTGTGGTGCTGACCTCATTGTTGTGTGCCTGTGAAACCTGGACAGTCTATAAGCACCATGCCAGGAAATTGAATCACTTCCATTTGAATTGTCTTAGGAACATTCTGAAGATCACCTGGCAGGATAAGGTACCAGACATTGAAGTCATTATTTGAACTAAACTGCCAAGCGTTCAAACTGCTTCAGGGAGTGCAACTCTGATGGGCTGGCCATGTTGTTCGAATGCAAAACATAGGTTTGCCAAAAGACTATTTTATGGAGAACTCACAGAAGGCAAGTGTTCACATGGTGGTCAGAAGAAGTGATACAAGGACACTCTCAAGGTCTCTCTCAAGAATTTTGGAATTGACTGTGTGACGTAAGAGACATTGGCACAAGACCTCTCAGCATGGCATTCCCACATCAGAGAAGGTGCTGTGCTCTATGAGCAAAGCAGAATTGAAACAGCTCAAAGGAAACACAGGATGCACAAGTTTGGAGTATCCACTCCAAATGTTCACACGGAGTATTTGTGCCTGACCTGTGGTAGAGCATTCCGAGCTCATATTGGCCTGATCAGCCACAGTCAGACACATTGAATCTTGACTCAAGCATAGCGATGTCATTTTGGTCCTCTTTCAGAATGAAGGACAACAACCAACCAACTAAGTACTTTATAGTTATTTTTATTTGATCATCATAACAACCTTGGGAAGTAGGTGCCATTATTACACTCGTTTTACTGATGAAGAAACTGAGGCATACGAAAGTTAAGTGACTTGCCCAGGTTCACACAGCTAGCAAGTAAAGGGTGCTGGATTTGAACTGAGGTCTTAGTGATTGCAAACACAATACTCTATCCACTGTGCCCTATAGCTGCACCTCTAGTAGAAATAATACTGTCTCTGGAGTTGAGATCTAGAGTTGTCTCAATTCTGCCACTTACTAGCTTTGTGACCTTAGGCAAGTCACTTAACCTCTGTCAGCCTCAGTTTCCTCATATGTAAAATGAGAATAATACATCTACTGCTTATCTTTCAGTCATTACATCAATCCAATGAGCCAAAGTATGTGAGAGTATTTTGTAGAAAATAAAACACTGTGCAAATGCAAGCTCATATTTGATAGTTTTGACCTATAGGAATCAGGGTGAGCAAAGGTGTGGACTCTGGTCTACTTCTTTTAGGAGCATGAGTTGCAAGTCTATTGGATCAAGTTCTCATGGATGAATACACACACACATACATGCAAATATGTGTCTGTTTATATATGTGTATACAAATCTACATATATACATATACACATATGTGTATATATTATATATATTTCTAATTTATAGTTTATTTATTTGCCCTGCTACAAAACTGGACACTAAAAGTGTGGAATAAGTCTGGATTCTCTTTCCTTTTCAACTCCCATTCTCTCCTTGGTTAAAAACACCTGGAAACAAAGTCAAAGGTCTTTTCAGCTTTATTTTCCTGACTCCAGCCTTCTACTGGTCCTGAACTGTTAACTACCATGCTGAGACAGTATGAAATAAAACAGCCTCACTGTGAAAAACTTGGAGAGATTCGACACCTCTTTATTTTCCTCTCTGTAGTGATCATTGTGGCCTACGTTGATTTTTGAGGTTATAGGATAGGGAAAAAAAGCTCCATTAAAGTCAGCCTTATTGATCTTCTTACAGGAGTGCTGATCACTGTGGGCACAAGCTGTAGATACAGACCTGCCTTTTACCAGCCAATGGGAGAACTAGAACTTGGAGTGGGGATAAAAGGACTTAGGATAAATTCATACATCAGGAACACTAGAAATTCAAACTTCTTGAAAATACGGATTCTTTCAATGATTACTCATTGAATAACTTGATTGAATTTCAGCAACTTTAATAGGTAACTCCTTTCCATGACAAACTGTCCTGTACACTTAGTCCTTTGCGTGTGACATTCAGTCTCTGGCCTCCCTGCCTTTTGTACAGGTAGTTCCAGGTATTTGGAACTCACTTTCTTCCAACCTCTGTTTTTTCAGAATCCTTATCTTCCTTCAGAGCACAGGTCAGGTGCCCCCTCCTTCAAGCGGGCTGTCCTGTTCTCCCCTTGTTGTTAATTCTCTTTCTCTCTTGAAGTTATTTTGTATTTACTTTTACATTTTGTATAGGGATTCTTCCAGTAGAACGTAAACTGCTTGAGGGCAGGGGCTATTTACTTTGTCTTGATATGCCCATAGTCTTCTATTTTTTTGGGGAGGGGGGCAGACCCACAATTTTATGGAGTAGAGAACTTCTGGTAAAGAAACTCACTTTACTAGTGTAGATAACCTTAGAGATGGTTGTTTTGGGGCACGAAGAAGTTTAGTGACTTACCCATGGTCACACGACCGATATATATTAGAAGGAAGATTTTAACTCAGTCTTCCTTGACTTGGAGGCTTTCTATCCACTTAAACCAGAGGTGTCAAAAACGGCGCACAATATTCCCTAGTGCCTAACCAGATTAGAACGTAATTGGCAAATATTCAACAAAATAAATGTAATACATAAAAACAAAGATAATGTATGATTTTCTAACTTAATATATGGCCTTCAGGGATCCTTATGTATGTTTTAGGGACCCTGTTTCTATTTGAGCTTGATACTGCTGCACTAAGCCATATTGCTTTATTGTGTTTTTCTACAATCTCTTCCATAAGAAGAGAATGTTTTTTGAATTACATTAGAAAGAAACAAAAAAGAATGGAAAATTAATTCTAGATTATGCTACTTGCCTAGTAAGGCCATGGTCAGCAGGAGCCTTGGTATGTAGTGAGTTCTCTAAGGTTTCTTTGCTTTACCATAACCATGGCCTTGTTGGGCCTGGTGCTCGAAGAACTTTGATTAGTTTTCTACTGTAAAAAATGTATTCCTTTTTTCTCTTCAAACTCAGTTTTTGAACCACCGACTTTTTGGGGAAAAATAAAGGAACAGGGTGATGTAAATTTGTAATATCTCTAACAGTAAAGCTTTGAGAAAATTAAATGATCACATAATGATGATTAAACACCAGGTCTGCCTCCAATGAAGAAACGAGGTATGGCCTAATTATTGTAGTTTGCCAGTAAAAATCTATTCATTTATCATTTCGCTGAACATTACGATCAGACTTTCACAAAAAGAACATTTTTCAATCTATAATTTCTGTCCCTCATAAACCAAGGTTTCTGTTCAGTAGACATGAAAGATTTCACTGACATTAACAGGGGTGATCCCTTTGGCTTGTACAACATATCACCTGGGGAGTGTAATACTGATTTATATGCCCCAAACCTCTGGAGCAATTGACCTGAAGATCTGAGCCTAAGCATCTATCAGTCATTTTCCCATTCTATCCCTCACCTGGGATGAATCTTCTTTCATGTATAAATAGACTTTCCTATTGGTTGGGACTAGTGAGAGCAACCAGTCTGAACCAGGAAGTTTTGGTTAGCCAATCGAGGTGGGATTTTCTGAATCAAACTGGAAATGAAATAGGTCTATCTGAAGAAGCAGAATGTGCTTTGAAGGCACAGGTAGAAGTAGGGCATCTATTTTGTTCAGTCGCTGCCTGCCACTGTAGGATTATTCTCAATTCTGTGTCCTCAAGGGCCTTAGCTAGTCTAGTTTGAAATGATTCAGTGATGTTCCCTTTTGTCCCTCCTGACAGCCTAGTCACCAGCCTAATAAATCCTGACAACAAGAAAAAGTTTTCCAATACAGTGAACTGCCAGTTATCTTAGAACTAATTATAAATTGTGGCTTATCCAGGCTCTTTTCTTCTATTCTTTCTTCCTCTTGCTGAGTGAATTTGGATCACTTCACACTGTGAATTTCACCATTACCGACAAGCGTTCCATTTACCCCAAAAGTCTGACATTCCTCTGTGTGGCCTAACCTATAATTTTGTCTCCCTATACCTCACATCTTGGGAACTTCATGTCAACCTCCAATCACTTCACTCCAGTCCAGTTTCCTAGACCACTGCCTCTGCTCTGTCTTCATAGAATCACAGAATTTGAGAGTGACAAGGGTCCTCAGCCACCATCTAGTCTAACCATATAGGAAGGGATTATTGATATACTATCAGCCTCTACCTGAAGACTTCCAAGGTTGGGAAACCCATAGTGTTTTGTATGCAGTCATTCTATGTTTGGCCAGCTCTAATTATTAGAAAGATTTTCCTGACATTGAGCCTAAATTTAAATTTCTGCAACTTCTCCCCACCCTCCCCACCCACCATTGTTTTGTATGGCCTTAGAGAACAAACAGAACAAGTTTTATCCCTGCTCCACATTTAAATACTTGAACATGTCCCCCTTTCCTCAGCCCCCCGAGTTGGTAGTCTTTCTCTAGCTTATCAATGTGATGATTAAACTTCAGTGACCAAAAATGAGTTTGATATTTCCTTTCCCAGTATTGATACTATAGTTAATAATAATAGATGACATTTAATAGCACTATAAGGTTTGTAAAAAGCTTTACAAATACATTACTTCATCCTATCCTCACAACAACCCTGTAAGCTAGATCTTCTTCTTCTTCTTTTTCTTCTTCTTCCCCTTCTCCTCCTCCTCCTCCTTCTTCTCCTTCTTCTCCTTCTTCTTCTTCTTCCCCCCATTTTACAGATGAGGAAATTGAGGCACACAGAGGTTAAGTTACTTGCCTAGTGTTACAGTTAGTAAATATCTAAGACCAGATTTGAACTTAGATCTTCTTGACTCAAAGTCCATGGTACCACATAGGTGTTAACCAATTCAGCTCTATACTAACCTCTACTCTTGAATCCCTCATTCCTATGTCTTATTACTTTTTATCCCTTGCCAAACCCTGGTCTTGGATTATCTTCCTCTCCCCCATTTGCCTCATCTACTCCTATTCACTTGCTGCTGAACTGAGCTAAAGGAAGTCATTTGGCTGTCTTGATTGGGTATACCATAAATTCATGTTGTCTAACTTCAGCTGGGCTTTCACTTCAGCAAAGCAATCCTTTTATTCCTGCCCAATTAATTCCCTAACTCATGTCCCACAGAAGCTATTCCATACCCTTCCTATTTTCAAGCCTCCCATACTTTCCCTTTCCCTGTCTCTTTCATCTCATATTTTCTTTTATTGAGAAAATTAATGAGCTTTTCAATATGACCTCCCATTTCTCCCCATCTCTTTATTTCAGAACCCCTTGACATGACCTCTCCCACACTCACTTGCTTTCTGCCAGTCTTTGATGAGGTGGCCATTTTCTTTGTCCAGGCCAACCCCTTTACATAGACATTTGATACTATCCCCCTCCTATCTTTTCCAGTAGATTGCTCCTCATTCATCCCTTCTCCCTACTCTTCAATCTTTTCCTATCTACTAGTTCCTTTCCTATTACCTTCAAATATGCTTAAATCTCCCTATGGCAAGAACAAAACCACTTCACTAGACCCTACAGTCTCTTCAAGTTGACATTCTATCTCTATTCCCTTCCTCAAACGAAATCTTAAAAAAAAACCCTAACAAGTCTAAACTCAGTGCTTCCCATTCCTTTCCTCTCACTTGTCAGTCTTTTGTGACCTGTTTTCCAGATCAGCTGAAACTATTTTCTCCAAAGTTACCAATGATCTCATAATGGCCAAAAGTAGTATTTTCCACTCCCTTTATCCTTAACCTATCACTGCTGAAGTTGAAACTGTTAACCACCCTCTTCTCCATGGGACAATCTCCTAGCTCTTCTGGCCCATGACCCATCATCCCCCACCTATGGCTATTCCCTCGCTATACTTTCTCTCCTGTTGATTCCATCCATTCTCATGAGGTTGTCATTTGCTTGCAGATGATTCACAGATTTATACATTGAACCTAAGTCATTCTGCCTATTGGACATTTCAAACCAAATGTCCCATAGACATCTCAAAATCAACAAGTATAGACGAGAATTCATCATCTTCTCCCTCCCTCCACTTCTCCCCCACTCATCCTACTTCCAAACTTCCCTATTTTTGTTGAAGGAGCCACTATTCTTCCAGTTTCCTAAGTTCATAACCACAGGGTTATCCTCACCTCCTCACTCTTCGTTACCTCACGCATCTACTCAGTTGCTAAATCTTTTCATTTCTATCTCCATATCGTCTGTCACATTCTTCCTTTTCTCTCAACTTAAAAAGGCTATCACCTTAATTCAGGCTCCCATTACATGACAACTATATTATTGCAACAGCCTCCTAATTGGTCCCCCTGACTCATGTCTCTTCCCACTCCATTCCATCCTACACTTTACTGCCAAAATTCTCCTTTAGAACATGTAATTCTCCTACTCAACCAACTTCAAGGTTTTCCATTGCTTCCTATTTAGCTTGTAAAGTCCTTACACAACTTGGCTGTAATTTGTCTTTCCAGACTCATTTGATATTATTCCCTCTACTACATTCTGTGATCTGGCTAAACTGGCCTTCTCTCTGTTCTTCACACAGGACATTCTATCTCTCATCTCTGTCTTGGCAGTTGCCATTCAGTGTCATTCTTTGAATCTGTGTCCCCTTTGTTTAACAGAGTTCCTAGCATACACTGGGTGCTTAATAAATGCTGGTAGAATAGTTGATTCATTTTATTCCATCTCTCAAACAATGGGGGAAAGGTTACAAAATTTAAATAGCTTGCTACTTTAAGAAATTGTGATATTTTCTTTTTGGCTTTTGCCATAGTCCCTAAAGTCTACCTGGGTTGAGAAGTTGTCTCTAAAAGGCTCCTATTAAAAAATCACGTGTGTGTGTGTGTGTGTGCATGTACGCATGTGAGCATGATAAATAGAGGTGATCTTTAGAGGGCTATGAGGGCAGGGTTAGGCCAAGAGGTAAATACTATACTAACCCATTAGGACTCAATGAACTTATCAAATTGGCTTTAACTCGAAAGAGATTATAGCTCTGACCAAGGCAGAAGAAGCACGATTTGATGGTAGGAGAGAGGATACAGACAAGTATGGAGCATGGGCCATTATCTGAGGAAGCCAGAGCTGGATAAAGTTCTTCATTGGGGACAGATTAGCAGAATGGGCTTGAGGGAAAGAGTAAACTTGGGAGAACAATGAACCAAACTCAATGAACATTTACAAAGTGTCTTCTATGTGCAGGCCCTGTTGTAATTGCTAGGGATACAGAGATGAAAAAATGATGCAGTCCCTGACCTCAAGGAGTGTACCAACTCCAGAGCCTCTCTGTTGCTTCTAGGAACAAACATAAACTCTCTCTTTGGCATTGAAAGTTCTTCAGAACCTGATTACTTCCTGTTCTTCCAGTTCTCTTTTATGTGACTGCTCTCCAGGCACTGGCCTATTGCTGTTGTTCCTCTCTCATGACACCCCTTCTCCTGTCTCCTGGACTTTGTATTGGCTGTCCCCAGACGTGCAATGCTCACCTCCTAGAATCCCTGGCTTCCTTTGCAACTGAGTTTAAATTCCACCTTCTGAAGAAGGCCTTGCGTAGATTTTCCACTGTAGTGCCCTTATGCCTGCAAAAACTACTTTATATCCTTTTTGTAAATATTCAGTATATATTTTGTGTTCTTCTGAAACCAGTCTTTGAGGCTTAAAGACACTTAGCCTTTTTATGATTTTTTCTAACATGACTCAGGTGACTTGGCCAGAAGTGCAAAGGATTTCTGAGGCCCCTAGATAGTATTACCCATCATAAAACCAACCCAGAAAAATAAACCCATAAACAATCCATCAATCAACAAGAATTTACTAATTACTTCACATACACACATATACACACACAACACATATATACACATTCACATACATACACACATGTGTATATGCATGCATACATATACACACATACACATATATACATGTACATATGTGTGTATATATGCATGTAATGAGACATATATGTGAGACAGCCTGTGTCTTCAGGGAGTTTACATTCTATGAAAACACTGGTGAATAAAAGAAGAAAACATGTCTTAGTGAAGAGTGACGCTCATTTTAAAGTGCTTATAATTTGTAGTTGATTAAAACTGAACAATAAATGAAAAATGACTGAACAACAAAAATAATTAGTAATTGGAGAAAAAAGTATGCTTGCATAATAATAACTGACATTCACATAGGACTCATTTGCCTATGAAGTACTTTATATAGACAGTCCTATTTGAGCCAGTCAATAACCTTGTGAGGTACATAGTAAGGACATTATTACCTCTGAATATTAGCATACTGCAAGGAGACAGCCTCATCCTGAGATAACACTAGCTATCCCCGTCTTTACTCCATTTGAGGACTGGTTAAAAGTCTTAGGAATTTAGGGATAATTCATTCTAAAAACTCTAATTCCTTTTTTAAAAAATAATATTTTATTTTTTTCCAATTACATCTGAAACCAATTTTTAGCATTATTTTTTAAAAATAAGACCCTAATTTCTTAATCTAGGTACTGTGGCAAAGCCAATGGGAAAATGTTTATATATGAGAAACTGAACCTAGAGAGGTAAAATGACTTTGTCCATGATTACATAGCCAGCAAGTGTCTGAAGTGGGCTTTAAATCCAGGTCTTCCAATGCCCAGTATACAGTAAGCACTTAATAAATGCTCGTGAATGGATTCCATGTCTACTGCTCTATCCACCATGAGAAACTGCCTCTCATATCAGTGGACATTATAACACTTCAGTCTACAAGTTCCAAAGATCAGAGTGCTCCCCACCCTCTGCCCTGCCCCCACACGGGTTTTTTAAGATTCTTTGGATATTTTGCGTGTGAAATTGAGTGCACAGCTGGGCACAGCATTCCACAAGCCTGATTTCCTTTCTAATTGCACAAATGGCTGCAGTAATTCTCAGAATACAGCTGGGTACTTCTTTTCCTCTGAAGTTCCACAATGTACTTCACTCTGGGTCTCAAATGTACCCTTTGAATGTTGAATCAAGTGACTGTGTTTTGTAGGGTTTTTACAATGGACAAGCCCTTGAAAGGACCAAAGCTGGGGAGAGCTATTGTAATCTTGGGGTGAAGCTGTCTCCTTGCAATCTGCCAATATTCAGCTTGCTTCTGAGGTAATGCTGAGTTATAATTGAAATGGAAGAATGCAGCAATAAGTAGAGAGAAAGAACACCCAAGGTGATCATTTGGAAGTAATTTCCAGGTCAGAGTAAAAGAACATGTGATTTGTTTTATATTATTCCAAACACCATATCAAAAAAGGGCTCAGGCTCTCTAGGAATTCACTACATGGAGCATTTGTTTAAAAAAAGACAATTTGATAAAATCTGGAAATGGTATTAGGTTTCCTTCCTCTCTTTACTTTATACATGTTTTGGAGTATAATGAAGGAGACTTTCCAGTCAATAATTTTATTTCATAAAATGCCATAATTTTCAGTTTCTACAGATGATTTGCTGATCCAATATAATGTATATTTTAGGGACTAAAGTATGCACTTATATACTTTATTATATTCATTCTATTATAAACTCTGAAAATATTAGCCTTTAAGACTGGTTAGCTAGAAAATGCTCTTAGTTTCTCATGGGCTGCAGAATCTTTGAAACTAAAAATGGAAAAGACCTCATGGGTCCTTTCTGTACTAGCACTACATTTTCTCCTGTACCACAACTTCGATTGCATTTATTCATTCAATAAAGAAAAAGTATTGCTAGCATTAATAAGGTTTACAAAGGTTTTTTTGTTTTGTTGTCATTCAGTCATTTCATCATGTCCAACCATTTGTGATGCCATGGACCATAACATGCCAGGCCCTTCTATTCTTCACTCTTTCAAAGTCAGTCTAGGTTCTTGTTTGTTATTTGCATGATACTTTCTATCCATTTGGTCCTCTGCCATCCCCTTTTCCTTTTGCCTTCAATCCTTTCCAACATCAGGGTCTTTTCTAATGAATCTTTGTCTTTTCATTATGGGTACAAATACTATCCTTGATTTTTAAAATTTTATCTATCTTTTTATTTTTAATTTTCAACATTCACTTCCATAAGTTTTAAATTTTCTCTGCCTGCCTCTCCTCTCCCCTCCCCAAGACAGCAAGCAATCTGATATAGGCTCTACATATACATTCTTATTAAACATATTTTCGCATTAATCATGTTGTGTAGAAAAATTAGCATGAATGGGAGGAACCATGAGAAAGAAAAAAAATGAAAAAAGAGAGCAAATAGTATGCTTCAATCTGCCTTCAGACTCATATCTTTGATTTTTACAGAAACCCTGGGAGATTGGTGCTATTATTATCTTACTCTTACCAATAATGAGGCAAATAGAAGTTAAATGACTTCCCCAGAGTCACATAGTCTCCAAAGTAGGATTTGAATTCAGATATTCTTGATTCCAGGCCCAACACTTCATTCATTGCACCACCTGTACTTGATTCTAAGGTGCTAGGTCTTGTCCAACCTTTCATCCCACAAAATACCTAATATGATGCCTGGGAACACAGTAATCAACTAAATATTTGATGAATGAAATGGGGTTTAATCAGAGCTCCTTAATCCTGAAATGGCTTTTATGCCAGAATCGTAGAGTTGGAAAGGACCCCAAAGTCCACCTTGCCCAACCAGTATTTGAACAAGAAACCTTCCTACTGAATATCTCCTATAGTTATTTTTGAAGCCTTCCAGTAAGATAAAACCCACTATTTCCATTCTACTTTTAGGGAGCTTTCATTGTTAAGAAGTTGTTCCTTAAGTCATACTTAAGGATGTGTCTGCAACCTCCATATACACGGGTGTCCCAAAAGTCTTATTTTATTGCTAAGCTATTAAAGTCTTAAACTGCACTGAGAGATTTGGAACACTCTATGTAAGTTATTATTAATTTTACTCTCTGGGCTATGCAGAACAGTTTAATTCCTTTTCCACATGATAGTCCTTTAAATGCTTGAAGATAACTCCCATATCCTCAATACCCTCCTATTTTCTCCAGCCTAAATATCCCATTTCTTTCAATTGATCCTCCATGGATCTAAAAGGGAGCCTTCTACTGGGGCCTGTTGGATAAGGAACTCATTTGGCCTTCATGATCAATATTGGGTTGTAGGTAGTGAATGTTGGCAGTTTTGTGCAGTGAATTAATTTAGACTTGGCAAGAGAGTGTTACAGATCAAAATATCCAGAGAACCACTAATGCTCCAAGGAGTACTTTTTCATCTGACCAGCAGAAACTGCATCCATTAAGTGATAAGTATGTGAGAGGACAGGGCAACTGGATAGCTCAGTGGATAGAGCACTGGGCATGGAATTAGGAAGACCTGAGTTCAAATCTGCCTCACATACATACTAGCTGTGTGACCCAAGGCAAGTCACTTAACCATGTTTGCCTCAATTTCCTCATCTGCAAAATGAGCTGGAGAAGGAAATGGCAAATCACTGCAATATCTTTGGCAAGAAAACCGCAAATTGGGTCACAAAGTCAGACATGACTGAACGACAACAATGTGAGTGAAAGGGTTAGGCAAAATTAAGATTAGGTACAAAGTCACAGATCAGTGACATGCTGAACACGATCAAAGGGGAGGGTTTACTTATTTTAGCAGCTTTGGGAACTATGCTTCATTTTGTAATCTCCTGGCTGACTGAATAACCTTTTTGAGCTTCCAGGCCTCCCTATTCAGCTTGATAAATCACACCTGCTATTCCAGGTGGCAGCCGAATGGCTTGCTCTGTAATAACCGACATCACATATTCATTGCACACCTGTAGACTAGGTCTCTACAGATGAAATGTAGCATCAGGACATATGTAGGATTTTCACTTGAGGCAAACCCTTTACTCTGCTTGTCTTCACCTTCTATGGTGGACTTAATGCTGTCCAGAAGGAAAACCCAGAATGTTTTCTTGTGGAGGTGTATTTTTTCTATAAAGAAAAATGTTCTAATCTGAATAGAAAATAAACCATTTTCTCAATTTTTGGGTGTGTATATATATGAATGGTTCAAGATAATATGTCAGATTTTTCAGTGTAGTTAATGTTACCAACTTGTAATGCTCCAAATTAGGCCATCTAGGTGGCACGGTGGATAATGTGCTGAGCCTAAAGTCAGAAAGACACATCTTCCTGAGTTCAAATCCAGACTTAGACATTTACTAGTGGTGTGACCCTGGGCAAGTCACTTAACACTGCCTCAGTTTCTCCATCTGTAAAATTAACTGGAGAAGAAAATGGCAAAGTGCTCCAGTATTTTTGCCAAGGAAACCCCAAATGGAGTCATGAAGAATTGGATAAGACTGAACAACAATACTTCAGATTAGAGTCAAACTCATTTTTTTTGATGATTCACAAGTCAGATTTATAAATATCTGCTCATCCAAGGTTCTACACCTAGGGTTTAATTTATGGAACCTGCCAGCAAACCTCAGCAGCCAAGTTTTGATTTATAAATCACTCTTTTACAATGGCAGCTGTAGACAAACCATTTCCTTGTTTCTTAAGTTAGAAAGCTAATTTCCATATCCTTAAATGGGCTTACAAATCCTAAAATAGTTTTTACAAGCCCCAAGAACAGATTAACAGATCATGCCAATAAATCCCATATAAAAAGATTTGATTTATAAATCTAGATTTTTGTACCTGGATTTCCAGGAAGTGATTTATAAATCAGGGTTTTGGAGCACAATTGCTAGAGTGAGCACCAACAGTTAGCTCTCCATGAAGATCTTCTCTTCACATCTTTAATTCTCTGTGGTGATTTACGAGGCAAGGCCAAGCTTGCTGTGGCTGATTTGCTCCTTTGGCTCTGATTTACTTATTATGACCCTCATAAAGAGCTGTATAAGCCATGGTTGGGATAGGATGGCAACCCGTCAGACCTAAGACAGCAAAACATTCATCTCTCTCAAAGCAAAAAAGGAGCATCTGGACAGTGAGAACTTCAAAGTGCTACATGAGTCAAAGGATGAGTGAAGTATGGGAAGTATTCAGTATCTTCCTATTCAGCATCCAACCTTAAATCAGGTAGGATCTTATATAGCCTTAACTAACTTTTTTGTAAAACATAGCTTCTTCAGGTGGGATGTAAGGATGAAAGTTTGCCTTTTCCTCTCCTTACTGCTTACTTTTTTTTTGGCTTTTTAAAAATTTTATTTTTAAATGTTTATTTTTTAAAGTTTGTTTATTATTAGTTTTCCACATTCACTTCCATAATTTTTGAATTTTCTCCCCCTCTCCCCTCCCCCTTCCCCAAGATGAAATGCAATCTGATATAGGCTGTACATATACATTCTTATTAAGCATATTTACACATTAATCATGTTATATAGAAGAATTAGAATGAATGGGAGGAACCACGAGAAAGAAAAAACAAAACATATCAGAATGAAACAAAAAAAGAGAGCAAATAGTATGCTTTAATCTGGATTCAGACTCCATATTTCTTTTTCTGGATGTGGGTGGCATTTTCCATCATGAGTCTTTTGGAGTTATTTTAGGTCCTTGCATTTGCTGAGAAGAGCAAAATCCATCAAAGTCAGTCATCGTACAATGTGACTGTAACTGTGTACAGTGTTCTCTTGGTTCTACTCACTTCACTCAGCATCAATTCATTTATATAAGTCTTTCCAGGTTTTTCTGAAGTCTGCCTGCTCATCATTTCTTATAGCACAATAGTATTTCATTACATTCATATACCACAACTTGTTCAGTCATTCCCCAATTGATGGACATCCCCTCAATTTTCAGTTCTTGGCCACCACAAAAAGAGCTGCTATAAATATTTTTGTATATGTGGGTCCTTTTCCCAGTTTTATGATCTCTTTGGGATACAGACCTAGAAGTGGTATTGATGGGTCAAAGGGTATGCATATTTTTATAGCCCTTTGGGTGTACTTATTACTTACTTTAAGATGTTTGATCAAGAATGAAAGGGGAAAAGGAATCATTAGTACATTAATTATGTTATTTCTATTTAATAATAATAGCAGCTAAAATTATATATGAGACAGGTAGGTGGCATGGTGGATAGAGTGCTGGGCCTGGAGTCAGAAAGACTCATTTTCCTTTGTTCATGTCTGGCCTCCAACATTTACTAGCTGTGTGACTGTGGGCAAGTCACTTAACCCTGTTTGCCTCAGTTTCCTCATCTGTAAAATGAGCTGGAGAAAGAAATGGCAAACCACTCCCTTTATCTCTGTCAAGAAAACCCCAGATGGGATCACAAAAACTCAGACACTACTGAAAACAACACACACACACACACACACACACACACACATACAGCATATATGTGTATGTATAGGTATAGGTAGAGGTATAGGTAGAGGTAGAGGTAGAGGTATAGGTAGAGGTATAGGTAGAGGTATAGGTAGAGGTATAGGTACATGTATATAGAACTTAAAAGTTTGCAAAGCTTTACATTGGATCTTATTTGATCCTCACAAATAACTTTGTAAATTACATGCTATTATAATCCCCATCGCACATTTCCCCTTTCTAGGGATTTTAGCTGTTTTATATGGTGATACAGTTTGTAGTCTTTTAGACCCCTCCTTTTTAATGTCTTTTCATTCTTCTTCAAGGCCAAACCAATATTATCCCTGGTTTCCATGGCTCTTCCTTTGGGAAGGAGAATGCATGTTTGCTATCTAAGGTCTTTTGGTATTGTAGCAACTAATTTACAGTAGCTAAACTACTCTCAGGAATTATGATAATAAACATCAATGTCATTAACTTGTATCCACTTTCATTGTCCATAATTAGTTAAAATAGGTTGGATTCGAGTTGTTGCAGTTGCATGGGTTGTTTTCTTATCTTTTTTCTTTTATTTTTATGCTTTACACTTCCTACAGCCTCCTGCCTGTTAGTGCTCTCCCTGGCCCAAGTTAACCTTGTATTTATTTTAAAATATATTTTATATACATTTATTAATGTATATGATGTCTTCTTTGATAGACTGTAAGAATCTTGAGGGCAGGAATTATCTTATTTTTGTTTGTCTATCCTTCGTGCCTGGCACAGTGCCTGATATATAGTAAGTACTTAATAAGTGATTGTTGATCGATTGACTATTAATTGATTCTTCTGATTGATTTTGGGGGCTACTAAGAGAATGTAACTATGCCAGAGAGCACTTTTCGTCTATAAGTTATGGGTTAGGGTAGTTGGGAGAGGGGTGATAGGATCATATATTTAGAGATGAGAGTTGTATAGATAATATAGTCTATCCCCACAAGTTTATAAATAAGGACTCTCCGATCCTGAGAGGGTAAGTGAACTTAGATCACACAGGTAGTAAGTACCAGAGTTGGGATTTTGAAACATTTATGAAGGTTTCTTGACAACAGTAACTGGGAACAATTTTATCTTTATATTTACATTACCTAACTGTGTCCCATGCATGGAAAATACTTAATAAATGTCTGTTGAATTGAATTAGAATGAATAAGGAATGTCTAAAGACTTTTGGAAAATAAATTTAAGTGACACAGTATACTGTGCTTGGCCCTAGAGGGGTCATGTTTCTTCATCCAAAGTTAGCATTACCACTGAGAGGTGACTGGATTGGATATGTGATTTGTAAGAAGAAATCAACTAAAGTTTCTCCTTAATAGAATACTAACAGATTTTAATGTAGCCCTTTAAAGTTTGCATATCATTTCCAAAAGCCATCTAATCTGGGCCTCAAAACAATCCTGTAAAATAGTTTTACAGGAAAATTTCCTTTATTTTATGGAAGACAGGGAGGGAATAAGCATTTATTAAATACCTACTATGTGCCTGGCTTTGGGCTAAGTACTTCACAAATATTATCACATTTGATTCTTACAGCAATCTTGTGAGGCAGGAGCTACTGTTTTCCCATTTCCATAGTCGAGGAAACTGAAACAGACAGTGGTTATATGACTTGCCCAGGGTCACACAGATAGGAAATATCTGAGGCTGGATTTGAATTCAGGTCTTCCTCATTTCAGTTTCAGTGCTCTATCTACTGCTTTATCATTTATCTGTCTCAGGGAACTGAGATTCAGAAAGGTTGAGTGATATGGTCACACAACTGATTGATACCATTCCAAACTCTTTATATTTCATCACACTTTCATTCTATCCCATTAATTCATCAAAAAAAAAATAAGCATCTACTTTGTGCAAGGCACTGTGTTAAGTGCTAGAGTTAAAAAGACAAAAATGAACATTACCTGTCATTAAGGAGTTTACATATTATGGGGGTGCAGTATACAACATATAACACCGAAAAATATAATGCAAAGTAATTTTTGGAAAAAGACAGCACATTAGCAACTGAGATAATTAGGAAAGTCTTAATAGATAAGATCAGATAGACCTTAGTCAGTCAGGTGCTTTTATTAAACACCAACTATGTGCCAGGCACAGTGCTAAGCACACATACATAGGGAGGCAAAAGGCAATTCTTGCCCTTGAGGAACTTACAATCTAATGGTGGAGACAACTATAAACAAACAAGCTATGTATATATACATATATATATATATAATATAAAATACACACACACATATATGTGTATATATATATATATATATATACACACACACACACACACATATATATATATATGATAGGAAATAACCAAAAGCAGGAAGGCACTAGAATTAAGAATGATCGGGAAAGGCTTTCTGTAGAAGGTCAAATTTTAATTAGTATTTGAAGGAAGTCAGAGATGCCAGGAGGCAGAGATGAGGAGGGAAAGTATTCTAGACATGAGGGACAGCTAGGAAAAAATGCCCAGAGCTAAGAGATAGAGTATCTTGTTCAAAGAACAGTAAAGAGGCCAATGTTAGTGGATCGAAGAGTAAGGTGTAAGAAAACCAGAAAAGTAGAAGGAGATTAGATTTTGGAGGACTTTGAATGCTAAACAGAGGATTTTATATTTGATCCTGGAGGAGCTAAGGAAGCCACTGTGGAGTTTATTGAGTTTATTTAATTGTAGTATGACATGATTGGACCTGTACTTTAGGAAAATAATTTTGGTGACTGAATGGTGGATGACCTGGAGTGGAAAGAGAGAGTTGTGGTAGGCAGATCAAACAGCAGGCTAGGTATGAGGAGGAGGAGGTGAGGTGGCATTGTTAGAGGAGAGAAGGGGGCATATTTAAGATGTATTGCAAAGGTACAATCTCTAGTCCTAGGCAACAGATTGACTATGGGAGGGGGCAGGGAGTGATAGTGAGGAGGTGAGGGTGTCATTTAGGTTACAAGCTTAGGGGATTGTACCCTTGACAGTAATAGGGAAGTTAGGAAGGGGTAAGGTTTTGGGGATCATAATGAGTTCCATTTTCAACATGTTGAGTTTTAGATGTCTACTGAACACCCAATTTGAGATGTCTAGAGGCAGTTAAAGATGTGAGACTGAAAGTCAGCAGAGAGATTAGACCTAAGTTGAACCATGAAAGAAGGTGAAAACAATGAACAGTGGTGATGAGAAGGCAGTGCCTTCCAGGTATGGGGGACATCTAGCTTGTGTTAGTGCATAGTGCTGGGGAATAGAGTTCAGGGCATAGCTAATAGTTCAGTGTGGCTGTAATATAGAGTATCGTAAGATGGGAATTGAAGTAAAACTAGTAAAGGTTAAAATTGGAAACAGATTATAGAAGAACTTAAATGTCAAGCTGAGGAGTTTGTATTTTATCCTAGAAGTAATAAGAATTGCCCATCTAGTTGCCTAAGCAATGATAGATCTTAGTGGAACAGAATAATTTCATGAAGGAGACTTCTAAAGGAGAAGATAACAAGTCAGAAGCTTCCCTTTCTCTCCTTCCTTTAGTTTTTAGTTTATTCCAACCCTGCCTATAGATACAGCATAAAGCTGACCTGTGAGAACTATTTTCATATCTTACCTCTAGCTATGTAACTCTGGGAAAGTCATTCAACCTCTCTGTGCTCTGGGTAACTTTTTAAGATGACAAGTTGTAGAAAAGGTACCAACTTAACATTAGTGAAAGAATTTCCACACTGACTGTTGTCTCTAATGGTGTAGTGCCTATTCCTGTCTAATTCCAACAAGGGACCTATGGGATGGGAGTCTCTTAGGGAACAGAGGCATGGCTGGCTCCCTGGTCAGGGAAGGGCCAAATAACACCATCAACATTAAGTGAGAAAATGAGACAACAACTCCAAACTCTCTCTTCTCTGCTTATTCCTGACACGGTGCA
This sequence comes from Phalanger gymnotis, assembly GCA_028646595.1. Classification (NCBI taxonomy): domain Eukaryota; kingdom Metazoa; phylum Chordata; class Mammalia; order Diprotodontia; family Phalangeridae; genus Phalanger; species Phalanger gymnotis. The sequence goes on along the minus strand of CM053627.1, from coordinate 152,955,928 downwards.
CTTTCTTATTTAAAGCTGTTGGCATATGAGAGGCACCTCTACATAACTGATGACTTTCTGGAAATATGCAGAGCTCATTTTTGCCAAGAACAGGAGACTCATTTGGGGAGATGGTCAGATTAGGAATTCAGTTTCAGTTCCAAATGCCTTTCAACCTGCCACCTTCTGTCATCTTGGAAAAAGGGAGTCCAGGCCTAGTCAGCACTTGGAGAGCAAATTATCTTGTGGAGAATTTTTAAAAATAGCACTTAAAGTACCAAATGTCACTCATTCTTGTAAAATAAAAAGATAGTTTTAAGGATTATTGTCACTATCATTAGCCACGAGCTGTACACAGCTTTCTAGATGATAAATAATTTTCCAGATGAAGCACAAGGACCAGAGTTCTTGGCCCAAGATTATCGCTTTAAATCTTTGTTTTTCTTGTCAAATTTATCTCTCAGTAGCCACAAAGTTCTGCAGACCTCTACAGCTAAAATTTGAAGCACTATTTATAGCTAATGTCTTTAAAAAGTCACAAAAGTATTGGATTATATTTCCTTCCTCCATGCAGACTTCCCTGGCACAGAACTCTGCGGTCAATTTGAACTCTTGCTTTTTTAATTCTTGGATCTTCAAGCCATATTGGATCTGCTCTGCCAAAAGCCTGCCCCCTTTTTTGTTTGTTTGTTTGTTTTTGTTTTTGCTCTGCCACAGCTGTGATTTTGAATCCTGGCTTTCAGTGTTTATAGCCAGTTAATTCCCAAATTATAGATTTAAAGACCGATCAGACAATCTAAATATAATTTGTCCAGATCTTAGAGAACGATCTTGTTAAGAAACAGAGAAATGCACAGATTATAGTTTGTCTACTGATTAGGACATAAACTCCTTGAGGACAGGGAACATGCTTTTTTGCTTTTCTTTGCATCTCTAGGAGTGCCTGGCACATAGTGGGTGCTCAATAAATACTTCTCACAAGTTACTGTAACAGATGATTATCATTGTGGGCCACTCTTGATGAGCAAAGCCCAAGATCTTAACCAACATCAAGTAAAAATGCAATGAAATACTTTTAATTATACTTACTTTGAAATCATTTGTTCTTATGAGCATAATCTTCTGCCTTCACAGGCACTATGGTGAGAGGGCCTCTAGATTTGATTGTATGTTCATCTTTCAGTTTGTCGGCGTCTCTCAATTTAGTAAAAGGAGGCACCAGTGGGAAGATGCGCATAAAGAAAAATTCCAGTGCTAATCTCTCCCCTGCTAGGGTTTCCATTATGTCTGTAGCATATCGTATGCTATTAGGATTACCTGATTTCTTTGTTCAGACTGGAGCGCTCCTACTTGGCATGCTGCTGTGTTCGGTAAATGGCTTCTGACAACAAACAAGGATTTAAATAATTATTTTGTAATCATCAGACTCCAACAAATCACATCCTGGTGCTATAAGCCTGGGTACCAACTGGTTGAATCATCTTTGAACAAAGCACCCAGTTCATTCTGATAATCTTATCCTTTTGAAAATCGAGAATTGGCTTGAGGCTCTTTTTAGGACCCATTTAGAGCAGCCCCAGACTCGATGTTCATACCAGAGGTTCCTGGGTAAATGTATTTCAAAGCAATCATCAAGCCTTTATTGAGCACCTACTAATATGTTAGGTGCTGAGTGTCCTAGTCTGCATAGCAGGGCCTGAGGGTGGTCTCGGGGAGAACTAGTGGAGAAAAGAGGTCAGTAATCTCTGGAATTATGATCAGTTCCAAGAGATTTCCTGTTGTCCAAAATGAAAAGCCTGGGGTCCTCGCCAGTCAAGAAACCAAGCAGAAAGACAATGGCAGACAAGCTGTCTGTATACAAATCAGAGTATCCTCAAATAGAATCAGAACTCCAGATTTGAAAGAGACCATCGAATGCAACCTATACCTAACAAGCATCCCTGTGATAGATATACCCACAAAGTGGCCAACATTTGCTTGAAGAGGGAGAAGCCATTATGTCCTGAGGCAGCCCATTTCATTAGGAATGTTAGTAAGTTTCTCTTGTCTTCAAAGGTATGATAGGCTAGAGATAACCAAACTGCTCTGGTGATTCAGGTCAAAGACTGAAACGATAAGGCCCTTGAGTAGTTAAGTAAAGGAGGTTTAGTTAAGCATAGTAGAAGGACTCAAATTGGGGGAAGGATATTCATTGAGGAAATAACCTAGTCAGTTGAGCACCATTTTCTTATGCTGCTTTTGATCATGCTGCTGGTCTGCAAATCTAAAGTCTGAGAGCAAAGTTTCAACCCCTTGTATCCAGGCTATTTTTGTACTCGGGTGGCCAGGAAGCAATATTAATGACATGAGTCACTTAAATCTTGAAGAAAATGTCAATACCTTTTAAGTAAAATTAGCCTAACTTGACTTTTCTCTTGCCACAGAGCCTAAATTTGTAGTTGTTATTCAACTGTTTTGTGTTGTGTTCAACTCTTCATAACCCCTTTTGTGGTTTTCTTGGCAGAGATACTGATATGGTTTGCCATTTCTTCTTCAGCTCATTTTACAAATAAGGAAACTCAGGCAAACAGGGTTAAGTGACTTGGCCAGGATCACACAGCTGACATGTCTGTGACCAGATTTGAACTCAGGAAGACTCATCTTCCTGAGTTCAGGCCCTGCATGCTATCCACCGTGCCACCTACATGCCTAAAGTTAGCCCATATCCAATATCTACACATTTATCCTAATTCTTCTTTTTATCTATTTCTATCCTTGTAGCATGCTATTCATATTCTTTTGTTGGCCCTCATTAATCTTTTATACATTTGGAGCTCTGTGTGTCCTTTTCACTAAGTTTCCAGTTATGATCAGCAAACTCAGTAGAAGGCCATTCCACTGCTCTATTCCTGATTCATGGAATGCACCAGAAGCAGAAGGTCATGATAGTTTCTCCTGTCATTGGATAAGACCAAAATTCACTGGGTTTAAAGCATATCATTGTGTTAGTTAAAAGTGGACTTTCTGTTCTTCTCCCTCAACTAACATTTCCCATGAGGGAATAGCTGAACATCTGGGTGGTTTGTTAATGAGTAAATTTTTTAAAAAAAATACATGTTTCGTGACATTAATGAAAATGCACATTTTTGAAACAATAAATCGGTTTATAATTGCCTACTGTGTTCCAGGCAGGTGCTGGGGGTACAAAGAGAAAAATGATGTCTTCTCTGCATTTGAGGAACTTACATTTGGGGTGGGGGAGGGCGAGGGTGCAACATATACAAAAATATATATGCATAGAATTTATTAAAATTAAATATGAGGTAGATTTTTTTTCTGGAGAAGGAAGAATATTAATTATTGAAAGGGAGGCATCATCCAAGACTTCATGTAGAAGGTGATGCTTGAGTTGAACTTTGAAGGAAATAAAAGATTGTAGGAAGTAGAAGTAGGGAGGGAATGCAAAGTGGGAGATGGGATGGAGCACTGTGAGTGAGGAAGAGCAAGAAGGCCAGTCAATCGGACTATCTAGTTCAGAAAAGAGAATGATGTATAATGAAATTGGAAAGAAAGGTTGAAGATAGGCTGTGAAGAGCTGTCAAAAGTAATTACTTATACTTGATCCTAGAGGTAATAGGGCAGTTAGGTGGTACAGTGACTAGAGCACCAGGCCTGGAGTCAGACTTACTAGCTATGTGACCCTGAGGAAGTCACTTAACCCTGTTTGCCTCAATTTCTCATTTGTGAAATGAGCTGCAGAAGAAAATGGCAAACCACTCCATTGTCTTTGCCCAGAAACCCCAAATGGGGTCAACAACAGAGGCAATAGTAAGGGATTGGAATTTATTGATTAGGAAGAGGATGATTAGACATAATTAGGAAAATCACTTTGGCATCTGTATGGAGGATGATTTGGAGAGGGGAAATCTTTGAGGCAGGGAGATCAGCTAGGAAGCCACTGTCATAGACCGGGCAAGATGTAATGAAAGTCTAAACTAGGGTGTCGTCAGTGAGTAGAGAGAAAGGGATGGATGCTAGGTATAATGTGGAGGTAGAAGCAGCAAGATTAGAGCTAAAGAGCAAAATAGGACACATTTTTCTCCTTCAGTGTTATTGGCATTATGCATCAGAATAAAAAGTAGGGAGAGTTTTTCTTCTACAATTTCTGAAGGATTGTTGACTGTTGGAAGTCTACATGTTGCTGCTGCCTGGGTGGTAGATACCATTATGTTCCATGGAGAGCGAAAAAAAAAACCCGACAGACTTTCCAGATGACTGAATTCTCATGAGTGAATTAGAGGAGCAATTTGATCACTCGCAAAGTGCTCCTCTTTCAATAAATGTAAAATACGGATTCTTGCTGAGACTTCCAAGTGGCTCCATCTAAATTATGTGCTAAAGTAGAAAAACAGATGCTAACTATGATTAAAACCAATTACAAGGCTCATAGTACAATAGGGTGTTTTACTTACATTCATCTCTGGGCTAGCTAAAATACCATTCATTTTGCCTCTATCATAACTCCAGGGTAAGCAACAAAGAGTTTTAGGCAGCTGTTCTGGCTGGAGCCTGACGGCAATATACAGATGTGCATAGAACTACTGCAGCCGGTATCTGAGCATCTGACGTGAGGCTGGCTGGGGGAAAGAAGTCTTGATTCTGCATATAAAGCAACTTATCTAGTTGTTCTAACATGTCAGCACTTATGTCAAGATCGAACATTTACTCAAGACTGGTGTCTATTATATTTTTGTCTTTCTTATCAGCATGTTGTTCTCATGAACATCTCACACTTATAATTCACATGTATACAACACTTTATCATTTATAGCACACTTTCTTTTTTCTTTATGATCTAGCAAAACAAATTCCTATATTAACCTTGTCAAAAATGTATGCCTTATCCTATCATGTGTTTGGAAGGAAATGATTGTTTTCATTTTCAGTTCTATTGCATTGTGGTTTAACATTATATTGATCATAATTTCTCTCTACTTCTGCTCATTTTACTCTGCATCAGTTCGTAGAAGTCCTCTCAATTTCCTCTGAAACTATCAATTTGCTTTTTTCTTATGGCACAATGGTATTCTATTACATATATATAGCATAATTTCTTTGGCCATTCCTATATAGGAGGATGCCTCCTTAATTTGCCTTTTTACTATTATGAAAGAGCTGTTGTAAATATTTTTGTATGGGTCCTTTCCCTCTTTATTTGTTTCCTTTGGGGTATAGGCCTATAGAGTATTGCTGGGTCAAAGGATATGGATAGTTTAATTACTTTTGGGTCAACTCCAAATATATTGATCTTTCTACTGAACCATGCCCTGTTAATAGTCATGGAGTTGAACACTGTTCTTAGAGAAACAATTGGTGTTGTGGACCTTCTGGTTAGAAGTATTGATCTGCTCATGTGAGCTCAGGAATGAGAGATTTGCAAGTAGAGCAAATATACTTACATATAATTTCAACTCAGGGCATGTTTAATTCATATATTATTTTTATGATATTCACTTTAACTGACTTTTTTCATTTTTAGAACTTGCAAAATCAGGAATTTAATCCAATTGGTATAGAGCATTTATTGTACTTCAGACGCTGTGTTAGGACCTGGATGCACAAAGACAAAAACAAAAGTTACCATCATCAAGGGGCTTACGTTTTACTGGTTGTTTAAGGTCACATATCCTAGAATTCTTTTAAAATCTAGAAGCAAAGATTCTATTGTCTTATCTTCCTTATCCTTTCCTTTCCCACGTAAAAGAGGCCAATATAGAATCCTCAGAACCACAACTTAATTTAAATTTGTTCTTTACAATTTGCTCTAACTAGACATATCATCCAAAAGTGGGTATATGTTGTTTTGGGGGTTTGCTGGGTTCCTACTCCTTTGTGGGCTTCAAGTGGAGTGGATAACCACCTATCTAGGCTATAATTGAGGTATTCTTTTCAGGCATGGGTAGGCATGAGTAAAGAACTGAGGTTCTTTCCAAGCCCCATATTCTGTGATTCTTCCTAAGTGAAGCATTGACTGGTTTAGAAGTCTTGGTCTTCTAGGATCAGGTATTTTTGGAAAGCCACTTATATAAGTCAGAATCCCATGATTTGAGAATTGAAAGACATATCAGACCTCAGCTGGTTCAACCTGTATAAGAATGGAATTCCAACATAACATATCCAACAAGCAGTTGTCTAGCCTCTGTTCAGGGTCTTCTAAGGAGGGGAAATTTACTAAGCCTCGAGGTGGCCCATTCCACTTTTGGCCAGCTCTAATTGTTGAAACATCTTTCTTGACATCAAGCCTAAATTTGCCCCTTTGAAACTTCTACCCATTGCTCCTGGAACTGTCTTTTGGGAATAAATAGAACAAGTCTAATTTCTTTTCTACTTGACAATCTTTCAAATACTTGATGAAAACTATCATGTCTCATTTGCAAACTTCCTAGAAATCAAATTCAGAAACTTTGGAGGAATCCTGAGCAATTACAGGTCTTTCAGGCAAAAGGGAAGTGCTTGAGGGTAGGGAGCAATTCAACAAGCATTTCTTAAGCTCTTACTGTGTTTAAGGCATTGCTGGTGAGACAAAACAAAGTGAGAACTTGGAAAGATTTTAGCTTAAAAAGGCCAAGGTCTCCCACTTCATCCTGGGCCACCTCCAGTTGTCCCGATCCACTGGACCCAGATGGCTCTAGAGGAGAAAGTGAGGCTGATAACTTTGCACAATGCCTGGCCTCTCCCCAGCCCCCCCCCCCCAACTCAAATCTAATTAAATCACAAGTCATATCATCTTCCTGATGTCATGGTACTCTTTGAGAATAAAGGACAAATCACACAACCAACACAGAAACAACAGAGGCCACACTCTCATGGAGGTTACATTCTCTTGTGCAGAGAGAAGAGTTATTCTAATCTAGTTTTTTGGACAACTTTGATTCTTCTTCCCCACTTAAGATGGAGAGAAAAGAGTGTTTCTATGACAATCTAAATCATTACAAAATGCATAAAATATCTGGGAATCAATCTACCAAAGCACACAAAATAATTTTATGGATTCAGTTACAAGATGCTCTTTAAAGAAATAAAGAACAATGTAAATAGCTAGAGGAATATTCAATATTCATGGTCAGGCTGTGCCAATAGAATAGAAATGATAATACTGCCAAATTTAATTTATGCTTTTTAATGTTTTTAATAATTAAATTATCAAAGGGATGCTTTACAAAATTTGATAAAACAATAACAAAATCCATTTGAAAAAGTAAAAGATCTAGAATATCAAGAAGAATAATGAAAAAAGTAGGAATGAAGGAACAATAGTATCCTTAGTTGTCAAACAATTGTAAAGAAGCAGTCATCAAAACCACTTAATTTTGGCTAAAAATTAGAGAGGTGTGTCAGTAGAACACAATAGATGAAGGAGAGTCAGAAACAATGGAACTCAATAACCGTAGTGTTTCATAAACTAAAAATCATAAGTTACTTAGGAAAGAACACCATGGTTGACAAAAAAAGAAATGTTGGGAAAACTGCAACACAGTTTGGCAGAAATTAGGCTTAGAACAACAGCTTCCACCAGATTCCATAATACATTCTAAATGGATGCATGATAAATATACACAATACATCTAAAGAGATATGTACATCAAAACAACCCTGAGGTTTTACATCATACCCTGAAAATTGGCAAAGATGTCAAAAGATAGGAATAGTTAATGTTGGAGGAGATGTGAGAAGATATGTACCTTAGTGTGTTGTTGGTGGAGCTGTGAACCAGTAAATCATTTTATAAAACAATTTGAAATGAATAAAATAAAATTATTAAAATGTCCATTCCTTTTGGCCCAGAACTTTTATTATTAGGCTTATATCCCAAGTAGATGTCGATAAAAAAGTAATACGTAACAAAATTTAAAAATATATATTTGTTTAATTAAATCGAAGGCAAACAGTGGGAGCAATTTTAGGTTTATTCCAAAGAAGAGAAGAAATCTACAAATACATCTGTATGGTTCAAAATATCCAAATGTTTTGACAGTGTGTAGATAGCACAAGTACATGCTTTAATAAATGTTTCACTTTTCAAAAAAAAAAGAAGAAAGTCCCAATATACACCAAAATTTTTATAGCAGCATTTTTTTTGTGATGACAAAGATTGGAAATATAATAGATACCTATAGATTCCCCAACAGATTTAGGAATGGCTAAACAAATGGTGGTACCTGAATATAATCGAATTAATATTATGCTGTAAGAAATGACAAATGTGATAAGTGTAGAGAGCATGGAAACATCTATATGAATTTGTGCAGGGTTACTAATAACAGCAAAATATATATATATATATATGTGTGTGTGTATATACGTATTACATATATATGTATATATACATACACACATACTACAATAACATAAACAGAAAGAACCACACCAAAAAATAAAAAGTGTATGTTGCAAAATTATAGAGAAGTATAGCTCAAAAGAAGAGATATGAGAAGACACTTCCACCCCACCCCTTTGCAGAAGTGGAAGGCCCATAAGAGTTGCATATTTCAGTTATTTTGGGGCTTTTTGATGTATTAATCAGGTGTGCTGATTTTTTTCTTCCTTTTCTTTTTTGTCTTTAAAAATGCTATTTTTTAGGTGGAATGGTTCTCTAGGATGGGGAAAGGGAATGAATACTAGGAAAATTATGTGAAAAAGCAAAAGGCATCAATGTTTTAAAAAAAAAGCTATCCAAAGAGAAAACTGTATTTATGACCCCTTCTATTTCTTCACTCATTTTTCTCTGTCATCCTTTTCCTTTTTCCTTTCTAGCCTAAAGCTCAAGGCAGCAGTTATTGAGCATGGATTACTATTCCAGTTCCTTTCATGTCTATTTTAAGCCTTATAAATTGTGAACTACTATATTACAGCTCAGCATAATACAAAATTGTACATTTGTATGACATGCAAGCAATATAATGTACATCAAAAAGAGACTTCTCTCTTTTTCTTTTCTTGGAGGGGGGGAAGGCGGGGCAATTGGGGTTAAGCGTCTTGCCCAAGGTCACACAGGTAGTAAGTGTGTCAAGTGTCTGAGGCTGGATTTGAACTCAGGTCTTCCTGACTCAAGGGCTGGTGCTGCCCCCAGACTTCTTTTTACATGGTTTTATCAGCCTCCATCATTACACAATGGTGCTATGGTACAGTGAAAAGAGACTACACTTGAAGTGAGAAGACCTGTTTTCAAGTCCTGATTCAGATCCTCATTACCTGTGAGGCCTCGCTGTCTCACTGAGGAGAGTGTGGGGCCTAGAGTTATGAATTCCCAAGATCTTTATTAGCTATCTGAACCTCTGCAAGTCACCACCTCACTCAGCCTTCAGTTTCCTTATCTGTAAAAGAGAGACAATAATACCATTTATAGCACAGCATTATTGTCAGGATCGAATAAGATGTATGTAAAAGCACTCTGGAAACCTTAAAAATATCTAAATCCCAGATCTCATATTATTTTGCTTAGCTGTGCCTCCCTTTTTTCATCTGCAAAATCAGAATAATGATATTCGCAGTACCTACCTTAAAGAATTATTGCAAATCTACATAAAACACTTTGGGAAAATGAACTCTCATTAACTTTTAGTCAAGAAGCTTTGTGAAGAGAAGGTTGATGTGTTAACTAACTTTTTGATGTCCCTCAGTACCTAGCAGAGTTAGTTTTAAACATATGAGAGATCTTTAAAAAGGGTTTTGAAAATTGAACTGTTAAATGGCATTTCATGGATAAACAGTACCTATAGGGTATTATGTGCAACAAACCACAAAACCATTTGTAATAACACAGCGTAAAAATTTATATAACATTTTAATGTTTCCAAAGTGCCTCGGATATCACCTCATTTGATTGGACACAAGATGGTCTTTGAAAAGTTGACGTTCTAATTATACATTTAGAGGACTTTAGTGCACCTTATTTTATAAATGGGGTGATAAAGTATCTAACCCACAGTGATACACAATTTATGGATGCATTGGTTACTTAAGGTCATCTGGAAAACCATTGACTTCTCAGAGTACAGGCTTCCTGAATCCTGGTCCTGTCTATGTTGCTGAACTCTTGTTGCCCAGCCTTCTTCTCCTATCAAATTCTCTTTCTCTTGCACTTTGGATTTAATTGGGGTAATTGAATTCTATCCAATTAAATTAAACTCAGCATACTTTATTCATTCATTCATTCACTTACCAATTGGACTCGAGGAGTCTTTTTCTTTTAGAATTTCTAAAATGTTTAAAAATATATTCATTACTGGATTATTGTTTTGCCATGATTCACATGCCACTTCACATATGTGTGCTTGTTTACTTCTAGTAGATTATTATAAGTTCCTTAAGAGCATAGATCACACATTTAATTTAACTTAATTTAATTTAAATCTTTTTTGTTGGTCCAATTGTGCTTGGGGTTTGCATACAGGAGACAATTGGTAAAAATTTGTAATGGGTATAAGTGCCACTCAGAAAGCCCTTCACTAAGGGTGCAGAGGTAGAAGGGGTAGTGGAGGGGGGGGAAGGGAATGGGAAAAAGAAAGAATATGGCTTCTGACCAAAAAAACAAACCAAAAAGAATCCCCATGGGGTCCTTTTGTTCTGAGGTCTACAATTCGAAATTCTGTTGCTGCTATTGCTGCATTTCTAAATTCACCCAAATGTGGATCTCATTGGACTCAGAGGATAAAACAGGCCCCTTCTTGTAAAATTCAGGAGTTCAAAGGGCTGGATACTGACTACAAACATTGCAAATCTTAAGAAAAAGTTCCTTTGAGAGTTTTCATAAGCATTCCAAAGACTTATGGGATAAGCATCTCAACTTTCAGAAGATGTGCATCAGCTTAAGCATTTCCTGTTTGGCATTCACCTACTTCTATTAAATATGCTTCTTCATTCCAGTATTTGGGACAGCTCACCTGGAAAGAACGGTGCTCCATTTATACTGACTTCCTCTATAATTAGGAATGGGCAAACATCCTCACTTAAAAACAAAGGAGCTCTTCAGAGTATTTTTGGATGATTCGAAGTATTTTGGACAAGGTTCTTCCTATGCAATCCAAAGTTTTCTTCAAAAGCTCCCTAATTGCCATTGCTTCATTTCATGTTATTAAGCAGATTCTGGGAGATTTTAATTATCTTTTTTTTTCCTTGACTCCTTTTCATCATTATCTTTAAATGGGCTGTGCATCTGAGGATTAAGTTCAAGAGTGACTCTGACCCTTCAAACCATCACAACAACATACTGGAATATAGTTGTTACATTCTTGGCTATGAAATCCTTGGTGAGTCTCCACTCTGATTGAGGGAATTGGGGAAGTTTGTTGAAAGCAGGTGGCAGAGAATGCAGAATGGAGAAAGGCATTGAGATGGAGTTATTGGAGATTGGGAATTATTGCGTTCTTATTTGGGAGTCAGCCATCCATCAACTTGTAATTATGGACAGGGAATGATAGTAATCAGATTGACAGAGTAGAGAGAATTAAGAAGTTAAAAAACTCCAAAATAAAACAAAGCCCAGCAAACAAACAAACAGCAACAGCAACAGCAACAGCAACAACAAAAACGAGCCAAAAGCCTCTGGCAGGTTAGGATAAGGCTAATAATCTTTTAATGAGTCTCTTATTATTTTACCCTTTTGTGACTTATCTAATATGAATGATGCCTCCAAATATTTGGAAATTTACTTAATTTGAGGGCTTAAGATAGCCCATATCAAGCTATTTTATTGATGAATTTTGGTTTGGGTCTTCCTTTCTTCAAGGTGGCGCATACAGGTACACTAATGCCTTTGGCACCCTTGCTCCTTTTCCTGGCAACTACATTTATTCCTTTCAGATGAGTAGACTATGTGGATCCACAGGAAACTTATTCCAGTTTTGCATTAGTGTAAATGATGTTCCTTCTTACTGTGAACCAGTGAAGATAAAAATACTATTCCACTACCGTCTGTTAAATATATTCTATACATATAGGGAATGTATTAGAACATTGCTGTGGATATTGAATTTATCTTCATGAGATAGGGGTGGCCTCATCATTCTCAAGTGTCATAGCAAAGCAAAGATTCAGGTGAATAATGAAGCCACCCTTATAGAGTGCAGATGAATTCAATTTCCTCTCTATTGTAATGTCATATTTGATTCTCTTACTTCTTATTTTTATTTTTAAAGGTTGCCGACTGCTTCTAGCCCCTTCCCCTGTCACCACTAATGTGATGGATTTCTCAGTATCATCCAGTTGTGGGCCTATTTGCTTCATTGGGCATAGTACAAAAGGCAAATGCTTAACTGGGAGTACACAGATAGAAAATATTTTCATTCCCTAAAACGTCAGGAACCTAAATGATGACATTGAAAGTCAGATAGGCAAATTTTATCCTTGGAGGAATTGTTTATGGTTTTTGTTTTGTCTATCTCTGTGTCTCTAGATCCTCTAGGATATTCCCATTGTATAGCTGATTCTTTAGTGAGAGATGGGTCACAAAAAGCTTGGATTTTAACCCAATTAGAGTACTTGTAGATTGTGGGGGGATGAGTCTCCCGTCTTCACGGGCTTCCTCCTCAGAGGAACGAGTCAACATTTTCACATCATATTTACCTAATAGATGAGACTCAGTCTATTAGATGAGATATAAAATAAATTAAATTCCGTGGCAGGTGAACGCCCTGAGGGCACTGTGGTTTGTAACACTATATTAATATTCTCCAAGACCACTGCCTGAGCTTAGCGGAGTTAACTTCAAAATTAGCTTTACAGGACACCCACAGACTTTTCTCTTTTGCTCTTGTAATCAAAATCACCATCCTAGGTAATTTAGCACAAATATTAAGCAAATAATTGCTTCAGAATATTTCAGGTTTAGGGACATAAATCTTATTCTCTTTCCACGAGGGTGGGTGCTAGGAATGAGAAGCAGGGAGCCTCTAGCCCTGCAATTTCAGTTTCTGGTAAGCCCCACTCCTTTCCTTTCTAAAATATTAAATGCATCTCAAGGAAAGATGAACCAGAATTTATGGCCAAATTATAGGGGGAAGAGGATCTGACTTCAGGGGTCTACACTGAACATATTTAGGATTAAAAGTGCTTAATGAGTTCTAGGGTTTTGGCATATAGTCATATGTATATATTCGTGAACCAACCTCAGCTAAATTTTTTTTCTCCTTTGATTTTATTGTGCTCTTCCAAACTGATGACTCCTGAACCTTAGCTCCAACTAAGAAAACAGGGAGCTTATAGTGGGAGTGTCTCATACTTGTAGCTGTGGACAGTGGCGATGTCATTATTAGTCTCTGTAGCGCAAAGCTCACCATTTCTATAGCAAAGGAAATTCATGATACTAACAACAAGAGGGTGGTTGAAGAAAAAAAAAACACAATTACATTTGGTGTTGTTAATTGGCTTTTGAATATAGATTCTTTGGAGGGCCAGAATTTGGAAGGCTGTTCAGTAAGTATCACATTGGTTATTTCCAAAAGACTGTAAGAACTCTTTGTAATTATGCAATCTTTTCTCTTCAAAGTGCCTGTCAGGTGCCTCCTGCTTCATGAAGCCTTCTGTGGTTTCCAACTTGCTGCCCTGACTCATCTACATGTCTAGACAGAAGTGAGGTCTTTCTCAATGAATCCCTTGGGACACTCTATAGAGAAGTCTTTTTGATTTTTCCTTCGCTCTTAAGAACATCCTAAAATGCAATATAGCCTGTACTGATAGGGAAGATAGGTGATTCCTTACCAATGGTGAGCTTCTCCAGCTATTCCCATTTGTGGATGATATTGTTGATATTGCAAATGTTGTTTGCAATTGACATCGATGATCACTTTCTGGTCTTGAGATTTTACATTGCCTCTTCAATGAGAATTATGCTGATTCAAAGGATATTGGCATAGCTATTCAGACTGGGAAAAGAAAGAAGATAAAAACACTTTTCTTCCATATTATAGCATGTAGTTGGCCAGATAACCTAATGAGTTAGTCCACTGGTACCTATATCATGAACAGGTGCTAAATATAGATGATGAACTGGACTCAGAATTGAATAGGAGATAAAATTGCATTTCATATGGAAATTACGTAGTTTTTTGTAATGACTACAACTTGCTTGCTGCCAGAAAACAAATCATTAGCACCTTTTAAATACCAAAAGTTTGATATACAGACACAAATCATGAAATCCCATCATTTCAGAAGAATCAAAATTACCTGTGACCCATTGGAAGCATGATGGCTTTAAATATGCTTCAGTATATTACCAGTGAATTGTTGTAATGCACTGAACACTGAGTTTGGAGAACAAAGATCTGAATTTGAATCCTGGCGCTGCTATTTGCTACTTGTTAACTTTGAGAAAATCATTTCCTTTTTTTGGGCTTCAGTTTAGTCATCTGTAAAATGAAAGGGATAGATAAATTGATCTTCCAATTTTTATCTCTTCCTACTTTCCTACCCCAGTCCCTTTCTGCTCCAGGCCTTGATTTCCTCACCTGTAAAATGAAATAGTTGGAATGGACGAACTCTGAAGTTCTATTGAGCTAGAAATCCATGATCGACTATCATCCCTCATTCTTGGTACATGACTGCCAAACTCTTTTCTCTATCATATAAATTCTTGATTGTTATTTTTCTATCTGCTTGAAATCCTAGAAACCTATACCTTGTATGCTAGAAGTGATATAAAAGTGGTAATCATAAACAAGTATGAGGGGAGAAGGAGGTTGGCAGCCATGTAGCATGCGGCAGCATGGAGCATCCCTAATTCTTATGACAGATCATACATTTTGGGCTTGAAGAGATTGCAGAGGTCATCCAGTCCACCTCCTCTTGCCCTCATTTTACAGTAGGAGAAATTGAGGACTAGAATACAAATGTGATCTGTGCCCAAGGGCTTAATGGTGGCAGAGCTGGAGTTTGAATCTCAGTATCCAAACTTCCAACCTTGTGCTCTTTCTACTATACTAAGGGTAAGGAACTCATGGCCTTGAAGCCACATGTGGCCTTCTAGGTCCTTGGGTGTGGCCTTCTGACTCAGTCCGAGTTTTACAGAACAAATCCTTTTATTAAGGAGATTTGTTCTGTGAAGTTTGGATTCAGTCAAAGGGCAGCACGTGAAGACCTAGAGGGCCACGTGTGGCCTCAACACCACAGATTTCCCACCTCTGCACTATAAGAAACTGTCTCCCTTTAGCCTAAGAGCTGTACTTGTTAAACCTATTGAAACAACAAAAGGAAGACCTTTAATTAATGTGATAGATTGCCCATGGAAAATTTCTGGAAATAGACAAGAATTGTACAAGATGAGAAGACATGTTCAGGTTGTGATGTATACCAGTAGGAGTTACCATACTGAGATCATGTATCCTGCTAGGGATCATAAAACATTATAATTATTCCTGTAAATGTCTCACCCAGTTGGATTATAAATTCCTTCAGGGTGGGACTCTATCCTTTGTGTCCCCAGCTTTTAACCTAAGGCTTTGCATTTTTTTTTTT
>CM053627.1:152900018-152939957 GCA_028646595.1 Phalanger gymnotis | reverse complement strand
CCTCAGTTTCCTCATCCGTACAATAAGCTGGAGAAGGAAATGGCAAACCACTCCAGTATCTTTGTCAAGAAAGCCCCAAATGGAATCATGAAGATTCAGAAACAATTGAAATGACTAAACAACCACAAATCTCAGGCTACAGCAATAGCCGTATAAAGTCCAGATCAAGGCATAGGACAGTTTGGTTGCACTCAGCTATCACCAGGCAACATCTGCCCTAGGTGCCCTATTTTACAAGGAATTTTGCTAACTTGGTTCCTGTTCATTAAAGAAACACAAAAACATTTAAGAGGCTAGCTGTATCATATAAATGTAGTACTTTTTTGTGGGGGAGCAGGATACTCTCCCCTGACCTAGAACTTATAGGTTTCCTTCCTTTCTCTGTCTCTGTCTCTCTCTTTCTATCTCTCCATCTCTCTCTGTCTCTGTCTCTCTGTCTCTGTCTCTCTGTCTCTCTCTCTGTCTCTCTCTCCAGTTTTGGGAGCTCTCATTGAGGAGTTTCCTCTACCATTGCAAATTGTACACCTTGTCTACAATTGTGCAACTTGTGGTCTTGAGGGTTGCCTTGGGAAACTGAAAACTTCCCGAAAATCCCACAGTCAGCATATGGCAGAGGTAGAACTTGAAGTCAAATCTTGTTGATTCAGAGGCTACTTCCCTCTCTACCTTGCTATATACTGCCTCTCTGAAAGTGGCCTTTTAGTATTCAAAAGATAATCATGTAGAAAATTCATTATATATTCTATGTTACTTGTTCTATGCTTTTAGTGTAGCTTTTTTCACCTTCTAGCAACTAGCCCCTTCCTGAGGGTGAAAACCAGTAGCTACTGTCCCTGGAGCCTGTGCACTTTGAAGAGCCCTGTCCAACAATCATGTCAGACTACAATATTTTCCCCCTTCAAAGATTATTCTCCAGTTTACTCCCTCTCCCATTTAAGTTCTTGTCCATAAGATTCATCTAAGATCTCAGCTCATGTACAGGGTAGAAATGATTATTAGGCTGAGAGATGGCAAGCTCACGCTACCAGCTCTGTGTACTCTCTTAGGCCACTCAGTTGATCATTTTTCCTCTCTTTATCCTCAGGGGAATTTTTTATTTTACTTTTTTTATGATCCTACCACTATACTTTCAGAATAGGAAAAAGTACTTTACACACACAGTAATAATAACAGTCTGTACTATCAGGAAGAGGAAGTTCTCTCACCCTCCCCCACTCCACTCCCACCCCTTACCATCTATCAGGAATAAAGGGAATTTCTACAATGAATAGGAGGTTGCTCTGGATGACCTCTTAGACCTCTCCCAACACAACCAACATAAATTCTACACTTCTCAGCCCTCCCAATTTGCCCCCAATCATCTTGATCTCTCTTTTGGACTCTATTTCTCTTTCTTCCCCCTTATCCTTTTTCAGCTTTTTTTCTTTTTAGGATTTAGGGGTTTACTATGTAGTTTCAAAGCATCATTTCTGCAAATAATTCTTGTCAGACAGATCCACAGTGGGGATGCAGGTAGCTGTTCGATTTCTGTAGTCAGACTCAGAGGAGGGCGGCAATTATCAGAAAATGTCATCATTGACTAGCTGGCTCTGACCAAATCTCTCTCTACCTCACTCTGGCCTCCTGGAAAAATTGTTTGATGCCTAGCCACTTTACAGGTCAAACAAATAACAGAATTGTAAAAGTGTAGGATCAGGTAGAAAAAGATTACTAGAGAAGTTAGAAGTATTGGGCTGGAATTTTTAAAGCCCTGAAAGTGACTTTGAGATCTCTGTTGTAGCACTAGGAGCCTATGGAAAGAACACTAGTTAGAGTTAGGAAAGACTTGAGATTGAATATTTCTTCTAACACTTACTAGCTTTGTGACCTTGAATAGGCCATAAGATCATAGGAACAGAGATTCAGAGTTGGAAGGAGCCTAAAAACTTGTGTCCCCTTTTTTGCCTCCCATTCATGGATCAGCTCCTTGCAATTTGGTTTCCACTCATCATTCAGATGAAATTCCTCCCTCCAGGATTATAAATGATCAGTTTCTAAGTGTGGTAGCCTTTTCTCAGGCTTCATCCTCCCTTATCTCTCTAAGCACTTGGTGTTAACCACCACCTCTTCCTAGATATTCTCTCCTCAATGGACTCCATTGCACTGATTTCTCCTGGTCATCCTCTTCCTTTGTTGAAACCTTATCCTTCCCCTTAACTATGGCATCTCCTAAAAGTGTTCTAGGCCCCCTTTCTTGGTGATTTCATTAGCATATGATTATTGTCTCAGCACTGAAGACCCCCATATCTAGCCCAATTGTCTTTCCTGGGCTGTAGTCCTGGATTGCCCATCTCCTACTACTTATTGCACATCTCCAACAGGATGAATCATAGACATCTCAAATCTGTCATGCCTAAAATAGAACTCATTGCCTTTCCCTCCAAATGAACTCCTCCTCCAATTTCTCTTTTTCCATTGAGGAACACATCATTCTCCCTGTCAATCATATTTGCAGGTGAAAGGCATCATGCTTTAATTCTTTCACCTCTATCCTCCTACTTCAGTATCTTTCTGGATCTTCCTCATTCTGTTTATCACCTTATTTCTATGAATATAGCCACCACTCTAGTTTAGGCTTTGATCATTTTCTGCCTAGATCTTTTTCTTTCTTTCTTTTTTTTAAAAATCAGGGCCACAAGCTTTAATAAAAAATATTTATTATTTGTCCTTCAAGCACTGTGCTAATCACTGAGGATACAAGTACAAGCTAAAAGAAAGATAGTTCCTGCCCTCAAGGAGCTTACATTCTAATGGAAGAAAAGGACACACAAAAGGAAGATGGAAGAGGGATGATGTAGAAAGGGGGAGGATGGAAAAGAGAGCAGTTTCCTGCCCTGTCCCGGTGGGTAGAGGGTGGGGAATGGCAATTGCAGATGCTTTCCTCTCCTAGACAGTATGGCATCTCTGTCTTTTATGCCTAGCTTATTTCAATAACTTTCTTAATTAGGCTATCGGATTCTCATCTCCATTCTCCACACAGATGCCAAAATCATCTTCCTAAAGCACAGAATCTGATAGTGTCATATCCTTGCTTAAACACCTTCAATGGTTCCCTATTGCCTCTAAGACAAAATGTAAACTTCTCAGCTCATCATTGAAAACTCTTTATAGTGTAGCTACATCCTAAATTTCCTAAGGTTATTTTTTTTCCATATTCAGGCAAATTGGCATACTTGGGACCACACACTTAAAGCTTAGAGCTCATCAGTCCAGTTCCCATACTTTGAATCCAAATAGCAATTGAGGCTTACCCAAAGTTACACAGGTAATAGGAAATGGCATAGTTGAGATCTGATGTTTCTAGATGAAGGGAATCTCATGCTTTTGCACTAGCTGTCACTCTTCTTGCCTCCCCTTTTTAGATCTCTGGCTTCCTTAAATCTGCCCTCATGAACTGTCTTCTATGGGAAGATTTTTCTGATCCCCCTGTAGTAGTGGCCTCTAATAATCGTGTATATACTTATCTATTTACATGCCATGTCCTCCTAGAAGAATATGAGTTCCTCGAAGGCAGAGATTTTTTCATATCGTCTTTGAATTCCCAAAGCTTAGCAGAATGACGAGCATATAAGAAGTGTTCAATAGGTGTTCAGTTGAAGGAGAGATCATCTTGTCGAGCCCCATCATTTTACAGATTAGGACATTGAGGCAGAGAGGTTGTAACTTGCTGAAGTCACACAGTAAGCATCAGAGTCAAGATCTGAACCCAAACCCTCTATCTCTGAATCCAGCACTTTCCCTACTGCGTTGTGCCATCTTGCCCTTCCTGATCCTGTTTCCTCATCTATAAAATGGGGAATAATAATAAATCTAAGACTTAGCACATAGGGTTGTTGTAAGAATCACATGAGAAAATATATATAAAGTCTTTTGAAAATCAGAGCACTACATAAACATATCATCATGATACTCATTAACACTATTTGATTCAATATTTTCTGAAAAAAGATGTGACACTTCCATCCTTCAATTTTGGGGAAGGGGGAAGAGGTCCTTTTAATTTATGAGAGCACTTTAGTGAATTCCTCTTCATAGACTGAAAGATACTCAGACAAACAATGAACCAAATCATAGGAATTTGGTCATTTGAGATCACAGGAACAGATCTACCCTATGGTTATAATAAATTCATGCTTTCTGATGGAATGGGAAAGCTTCCTAGTCCAAATGCTTCCTAATTGGCAGACCACATGCTATATACAAAATCAGGAATAGATCCAGGAAAAGCTACCCGGTTGGGGAGCAAATAAGGGATACATTTTAATGTTACTTAAAAAATTCATATTGTTTAATTCCAGAAAACTCCACTCGCCATGATATCTAGAGTTTAATTTCACAGGGTATATAATTACCAACCTTGACCAGAGTCAAGTCAAGGCAACAAGCATTTATTAATTGCTTACTATGTACCAGGCACTATGCTAAGAAATACCAATACAAATGGAGAGAAGGATCTTATATTCTAATGAGGGAGGACACCACACAATAGGGAGCTTAAAAAGAGAGAATAATGAGGGAGGGAGAATGTACCCCAGTAGGGACAATTAAAAATACCTTGCATTAGCTTCTGCTATGTGCTTTGTGTAAATGATCAGAAAAAAGCTTATTTTTATACAGCATATTCTGACTACAGGATACTTTAAAATATTGTTCTATTTGAGCCTCACAATACTTTTTGAGATGTGTAGTACAAGGTTTTATTATTCCCATCTTTCAGATGAAAAAACTGAGGTTCACGGTCAGTAAACCAGGTGCCAGGATTCAGGTTTAGGTCTTTTGATTCCAAGGTCAATGCTCTCTGCTCTATAGTTTTGCTTCACAATGAAGTGGCTGATGAAAGAAATGAAAACTTTGAGTCCATTTTGATAAGAACTCATCTGAGGCATTAAAGACTCATATCTTTACCTTCACTCTTAACCATCTTAGCACACAATTTCATTTTAATTATATTCTCTAGTTTTATTATACTTTCCTGAGTATTCTGAGGGAGAAAAGGTGATAGAAGGTCAAATTTTACAATATGTTTAAAAGGGTTTGCCTCCAGAGCTCATACCCTTTTTGACATTTTAATAAATCAACCGATCTAGAAGTATTTGATGGGTGTTTGTGATGCATCTTGCTCAGTACTGAGAGCTCGCTTTAGGCCAGAGTCTCAGCTATGATGTTACTTGTCAGTGGGGATAGCATATATTCCTTACTTAGAATATACCTGGGCAAGAGAAAATGGAACTTGTCTTCTTCCTCTTTGTAAAGGACTACATTTTTTTCTGAATTCCTAAATACTTGGACAAATATTAAACATGCTAGCAAAAGTAATTATTCTCAGTTTTCTAAAACTCATTTTCATTTGTCTCTCCTTCTGAAGAAAATGGGATGTAAAAGAAGAATAAAAGACAAAGACTATTTCGGCAACTAGGTGGTATAATAGATAGAATATTGAATTAGGAAGATTTGAATTCAAATCCAGCCTTAAACCCTTAATTAGCTGTGGGACCCTTTGCAAGTCATGTAATCTCTATCTGCCTAAGTTTCCTCATCTGCAAAATGGGGATAATAATAACACCTATCTCTTAAGGTTGTTGTGAGGATAAATGAGATAATATTTGTGAAGTGCTTTATAATCCTTAAAGTACTATGTAGACACTAAATTTTATTGTCATTAAATTTTTTCTTTTTAAAAAATTTATTTAACTTATTTAATATATATAGTTTTCAGCATTGATTTTCACAAGAGTTTGAGTTACAAATTTTCTCCCCATTTCTACCCTCCCCGCCACTCCAAAATGGCATATATTCTGGTTGCCCCGTTCCCCAGTCAGCCCTCCTTTCTGTCACCTCACTCCCTTCCCATACCCTTTTCCCTTCCTTTCTCATAGGGCAAGATAAATTTCTATGCCCCATTGCCTGTGTATCTTATTTCCTAATTGCATGCAAAAACTTTTTTTTTTGTTTTTGAACATCTGTTTTTAAAACGTTGACTTCCAAATTCTCTCTGCTCTTCCCTTCCCACCCACCCTCCCTAAGAAGGCAAGCAATTCATATTGTCATTATATTTGTGAAACAATTAGATTATTTTCAAGAAGATTTAATCATTTAGACTAAGTCTGACATGAAGAGCAAGAGAGTGATCCCTATCCTCCTTGTGCTTGCTTGGAAGCCTTGACTGGATTTTGACTTGATTTTGTTTGCCTCTTATTAAACTGAATTTTAAAAATGTCTACTTTGGGGAATATCTCCAAAGTCATCACAATTATATTATGGCATAGCAACCCATAGTTACCTTTGGCAGCAAACAGAATTCTGCCCTGAAAAAAATTAGATATATATATCTTTATCTCCTCAGTAGCTCATTTCTTGATTTTAGGAATATGATGAAGGAACACAGCCATTGAGCAGGTATTCACAGATCTAATAACAATAACATTATCACCAATTTTTATATAGCTCCTTTTATCTGGTGATCTCAAAATGTATTACACCTCCAGCCTCATCTGTCTGTGCAGTGGCTGGGTGAATGAGTTGAGAAAATGTTGTTATTGCTTTCAAACAAACAAACAAACAAAAACCAAATAGGAGATGGTGAATCAAAGTGATTTCTTCAAGGTGGCTCAGAAATTCAAGATGAGACCTGGAAAAGAGGCCAGTGCCCAAGATCTTGGTGACTGTTCTAGTGTACACATCATGCTCTCTCTCCTGAGCCTGAATTAAATATCGCAAGACAGAGACATGATGTAGAGCAGCAAAACACAGTTATGTCAATACACTTTCATGAAGAATAACTGGAAAATATTTAGTCATAAAATCAATACCAAAAGGAGAGAAAATCAGGAAAAATGGACAAGGGAGAGAAAAAGAACCACTATGACAAATGAATAGAATTATTTTTCCTACATGCTAGTGAGTGAGCAAAGTTAAGCAATGGCTATTTCAGTGCATGCATGTCTTCACCAGGCAAGTTTGGGTCAACTGAGTTCAATAAAGGGAAGAGAAAAATAGATTTCTAGAGCATAAAAATAAAATTTTTAAAGAGTTTATTTGAGCATTTTTCATCTTGTGTTCCAATGTGAAATTCTTACATATCTTTGCGCTATTGCAGCTCGTAGGTTTGTATGGAGTCCCAGTATACTTCAGTAAACTAGAAAAATGTGTTTTCTCACTTTTCTGCCTGACTGATTACAATACTGCTCTCTGGGGACCAATTTCTCTAATGTTGAGATCTAATTCAATTTTGTGCTCACTCAGTCCAGAGGAGAGGCCACTAAACATGTTGCTACAGACAAACAGTCTTTTTGGTGGATTGAGAGATGTTGACTTCTATTCTAATGGGGAGTAGAAATTGCAAATATATAACCCCTGGATTTTCATATTGGTTGGAAATCTCTCTGCATTTGTTCCCTGCCTCTAATGCTACTATTCAGGGTTTGCCTACAATTTACTTGATTTTAAAATAATGGCATTTTTTTAGCTGCCCAGATGCATTCTAGTTTCAAAACTGGTTGTTCATCGTTTGAGGGCTATGTCTCTATGGCAGGACTGAGTTAGCTGTATTAGAGTTGTGAAATTTTTCAGCTATAACAATCAGTTACTAGATAACTGATTGGATTAACTTGGTTATTATGAAATTATTTTGTATTTGCTTTGTATATGTTTTGTATTTGCTTCTCTGTGCGTCTGTTATCTGTGCTCCTCCCAACCTCCACAGAATGTAAACTTCTGGAGGTCGTGGATTGTTTCCATTTTTTTTTGTTTCCCTAGAACTCAGTGTAGTATTTTGCATATAGTAGGTGATTGATAAATGTTTACTGAATTGAATTAAAATTGGGCATTAATCAAAGAAATTATTGGAGCTCAGAGTTGGAAGGAAGTTGTAATTTAGCTCATGCTTAATCAAGAATCCTAACATCAAATCACTGCTTGGAGAACTCCAATGGTGGAAAACTCATTATCTATCAAGACGATTTATTTGGATAGCTTTATCATTAGCATTATTAAGTTTTTCCCTATATTGAACCTAAATCTGATGTTTTGCATTTCACATTTGTTGCCCCTTACCCTATTCTCTGGGGCCAAGCAGTAAAAAAATCTAAATATCTCTTAAAATACTTGAAAACAACAATCATTTCCTAAGTCTTCTCTGGAATAAGTATCCCCAGTTTCTTCTTCTCTTATGAAATATTATGGAGGCCCCTCACTATCTTAGTCACTCTCCTCTGGACACTCTCCAGCTTATCAAGGCCCTTCCTAAAGTATGGTAGCCAGATGGAAAGATAGAAAGACTGTTTCAGATGTGGTTTGATTAGAGTGTCATATAGTGAGATTTTCATCTTCTTTTTCTTGGGCATTATGCCTCTTAATTCAGAATATGATTATGTTAGCATTTTCAGCAGCCATATTAACACACATTGAGATTTCAGTCCACTAAAACCCACAGTTCTTTTTCAGAAGAAAAGCTTTCTAGTCAAGTTACCCCTGTCTTATTCTTATGAAGCTGATTTTTATAACCTAATTATGAGACTTTACTTTTATTTCCATTACATTTCAGCTAGTTAGGTTTGACTTAGTGATCATATAGTCTGCTTAAAATCTTTTTCAATGTTATACAACATGTTGATTATCTTTCTCATCTTTGTATAATCTTTAGATTGGATTAGCACATCATTTATATCTCGATCAAAGTCACTAATAAGGTTAAGCATCATAAGAGAAGGCAGAGATCTCTGCCTTACCTTGCTAGAGACTTCTTACCAATGAATGTGACAATGATTCTTCTATGTGCTTGAATATTTAACTATGTCTATCACATAGCCCAGAGGTAGCTAGATGGCTCAGTGAATAGAGAGCTGGGCCTGGAGTCAGGAAGACCTGAGTTCAAATCCAGCCTCAGATACTTACTAGCTGTGTGAACCTGGAAAAGTCACTTACCCTCTGTTTTCTTTAATCCACTAGAGAAGGAAATGCCAGATCACTCTAGTATCTTTGACAAGAAAACCCCATGAATTGTATCAGCATGCTATGGTCCATGAGATAACAAGGAATTGGACATGACTGAACAACTGAAAACAACAACAAATCATGTGGCCCATTTTTTTTTATCATGTCCACAAGAATAGTATGGGAAACTGTGGCCAATATTTTTATAAAATCTAGGCAAACCAAGTTTTTCCTTGTTCTACTATTTCCTTGTTCCCGTGTTCTACTAATCTAGTAATATTGTGAAAGGGGAAAATAAGATTAGTCCAACATAACCTATTCTTCATAAAGGCATGTCTTTTGTGATCACTGTTTCCTTTTCTTAATGTTCATTAACTATCCTCTTAATAACATATTCCAGACTTTTCCTGTGAATCAAAGGTAAACTCAACGGCCCAGAGTTTGTAGACTCTATTCTTCCTCCACCTTTTTTGAAAACTGAAGCACTTACCCTTTCTCTAATCCTCTAGCCCCTCTTCTGTTTTCTCTAGCCTTTAATAATCACTGAAAGCATGTCAATAATCACATTCACCAATTCATGCAGAGGAGAAAGAAAAGAAGGGCCACTGAATGCTTGCAGCTAAGAAACAGGTAAAAGAGAAAGCTTTTCCTGGCAAGGAAGGAATTAGATGCCCCAAAGACATAGCAGCTATATGTCTTCTAAGGAATGATCACATGTATCCATAGATGCTTTCAGATAAAAGATCAACCAGAAAGAGTCAGAGCAAGAAGAGATGAGAAGGGGTGGTTTGTAACTGCCTACAAAAATAATGAGACAACTATTTTTCAACCTAGTAACAATAATAGAGAATTTGCTGTTTTTTCAAGTAATATCTTTAAGATGTTACAGAGAAGCTCCATGACTTTTTAGACTACCCTCTTTAGATACTTCATATAAGCAGAATTGATACTACCAGGGTGAACCTAGAAAGTTTTGGGTAAGAAACTGAAAATTTTGGGGCATACATTGACTTTTCATTACTGCTTCCCATCAAAAGTATAAAACTTCAGAAAAGAAAGGTAAATATGAGCAATGCATAGATGATTCTACCAATGGAATGTTTTTTCTAGAACACAGCATAAAATATGGGAATAATAGATGCTTGACTGGGAGTGGGGTATGGGGTGTGGGATGAGGGGATGTACCTAACAAAGTTATATTTGCCTGGAGTAATGCAACTCCAATCAAAAGAGCTTTAATTTAAAAGATAAAAGGGAGAGGTAATCATCTAAATATACTGAGCTTGATACCAAAGAAAACAGATAGAATTTAAGAACAACAGTAGAAATATTCAAAAGTTTAAAGAATATAAAAACTTAGAAATAAGCCTGTAGCAAAGCTCAGTATATAAACACATATACATGTACACACACATCTATGATGTATACCTACACACACCTATTCACAATGCACAATGTAATAAACAAGATATATAAGAAATTCTAATGCACGATGTACAAGAAATCCTAATGTAAAAGTGAAAATTTTATTTCACTTTCTTTAAGACTTTAACAAATGAGGTTGATGTTTGCGATATGATTAAGTAGAATACCTTCTTCAAAAGAAATAGTATAGGTGAGAATTGAAAAGGCAGAGTAGTATTGCTTATTAAGAAGCTACACCCATGTGGGGAAATCTAGGAACTGTAGGAGTTAGTAGAGTGGACAACCTTTACATGAAGATTATTGGAAGCATGAATATAAACAATATTTTAATTAGAATGTACTATAGACAGAAAGAGGAAATTGATGAAGAGTTTGGAAAGCAGATTATAAACCTGGCTGAAAATCAAAATGTGGTATAGATTTATCCAGAAATCTATTAGAGTTCTCTTTCTGCCTAAACTAGCATAAATGCTTGACTTGTATAATTCATAATTTCTTTCTTCAAAAGGTGGACATACCACCAAAGGAAAATGAAATTCTTGACCCAATTCTAACTAATAAGGAAGAATTAGTTTCCAGCTTAAGAATGATGGGAACCTTAGTGGTAACTGGACATTCAGTCTTAGAATTTGTGATGGAGGAAAGGAAATCCAGGCATACTCTGACCATATATTTTGGGAGAACAGGTTTCAAATGGTTCAAATGAAGGATGGGATCCTATGGGCTAAAATTTTATGGGGGGAAGTCAGCTCATGAGGGATGGGAAGCACTCAAGAGTAAATTTTTGAAGGAACTAAGAAAAAATCAATTTGGTGAGTATTACTACTTCTGCCAACTATTCCATCATGTCAGATATTAAATGGAGTGGGCCCTGGTCCCAGTTGGTGATGGTGTTTAGGACTCTATAGTACTAGCAGATGCATAATTACTGACCTTTCTTTTTAACCAATCATACCAGGGCTCTGACAGGTGTGTTGGAGTGCTGAACGAGCCTCTTCTTTTGATTCTTTTCCAAAACTCCTGCAGATGCAGTGCCCTTGGCTGGATGTCAATGAGTAGATATTGCTGGCTGGAACTGGGTTAATTGCACAATTGTAAGGCCTGTGTGAGTACAATTTCTCTACTTTGACTCTGCAAAGACATCCTAATAATCCTAGAACCAGGGAGGCAGTTCTGGCTCTGACTTTGGCCAGATGCAAACACATCTGTTCCCGGCTCTGCTTCTGGTAGTAACGGACTTCAAACATGACCTTCTTCAAGTCCTATACAATGGATGGATTATGCCATGCCAGACAACTGATGCCCAGCACCACAGGGAAGAAGAGAGTGAAAGTTATGTTCGAGCTAAGTACTGCCCAATATTTCCCCACTTAAAGATGCAGGCATTTGCTTAACTGAGTCACCAAGCAAGAAAGGTGCCTGTTGATTGCTTTAGATGCCAGTAAGGGTAGCATAGGTCTCTCAGGGGTACTTGCTCTCTCTCAGTGATAACTACAAGTACAGGTTTTCATTAATATCTATATTAGCTACTGCTTCTTTCCTCTCCCTCCCCACGTGACTAGAATGGAGTAGAGAGTACAGTTATATGCTCCCTGGGATAACAGGATGCTTTCTTCATAGAGTTTGGCAGGTCACTCAAAGTATTTGTGTGAGGCACTGTACTAAGTACTGAGCATACAAAGGCAAAAAATGGACCCTGTTACTTCCACCAAAGAACTCACATTCAACTCTGTGTGTGTGTGTGTGTGTGTGTGTGTGTGTAATAACATTGAAACAAATAGGTATATACATGATACTCAAAATGTAAATGGGAGATAATTTCAGAGAGGAGGCACTAACAGTGGGGGAGAGTAGTAAAGGCCCTTTGCAGGATGTAGTATTTCAACTGATTGTGAAGGAAGCCAGGGAAGCTGGTAGACAGAAATAAGGATGCAGAGCCTTCTAGGCATTGGGAGCAGACATAGAAGTATGGAAATAGAAGAGATCCAAACAATTTGGTTCTCAATAACTTGTCCCAGAGCCATCCAACCTTGAGTTGCCTAGCCAAGATCAGATAAACCCAGGCACATGGCCTAGATCTGTCGTCTGGCCCATGTCTGGCTAGCTCAGAGCCTTTTGGTCTGCCTTGGAACCTTTTAATACAAAACTGACTAATACTCAACAGGTTGATCCTGTGCTATTCAGCCTAGATCAGGCCTACCAGGCCCAGAGATGTCCACCCCCTCAAATCATCTTAGTTCCACCTACCTCAGAGTGAAGTAATCATTCTACAGGCAGGGTTTCTTTGGCATAGATATATAACTTCCTTCCAGGGCTGATTAGGACCACAGGTGTAGAATCAGGAAATGGATGGTGGCGAGTTACTCCAAGTTAAGAGTATGAAAATGGCAGCAGGACAAGGAAGTAAGATATTCGATGACAGAGAACAGTGCAGAGTTAAACTGGTTAGTCACATCAAAAGCGTGAAGGTAGAAAACTGAATTCAAAACAGATGCAATGGATGGCGAAAAACAGAATTATGGAGGAGTTTGAGGTCATGGTAAAAGGTAAAGAGTAAATTTAGGAGCAGTGTGGAAAAGGAGAGATGGAAGTATAGTAGATTATATAGAAATATTTGAATACACTGCCCAAAATATGTGTATATATATATGCATACACCCACACATGTGTACACACACACACACATATATATGGTGGAAGCTATGTGTGTATATATTTGTATATATACACACACAAACACACACATATAGTTTACTAATAATACAGTGAAAGTACATGCACTCAAAACTACTAGATACTGGCTAAGAAACAGAGTATCCTTTGCATATCCTTTGACCCAGCAATACCACTTCTAGGGCTGTATCCCAAACAAATCACACAAGTAGGAAAGAGACCTGTATGTACAAAGATATTTATAGCTGCTCTTTTTGTGGTAGCAAAGAACTGGAGATCAAGGGGATGCCCATCAATTGGGGAATGGCTAAACAAGTTGTGATATATGAATGTAATGGAGTACTATTGTGCTATAAAAAATGGGGAAGATACGGACTTCATAATAACCTGGAAAGACCTACATGATCTGATGCTGAGTGAGAGGAGCAGAACCAGGAGAACATTATACACAACCATAGACATATTGATTCTGTGATGACTAACTTTGATAGACTTGGCTCTCCTCAGCAATACAAGGTTCAAAGACAACTCCAAAGGACTCACGATAGAAAGAGCTATCTACATCTAGAGCAAGAACTATGGAGTCTGAATGCAGATTGAAGCAAACTATTTGCTCTCTCTTTTTTCTGTCTCTTCTTTTTTGGTTTTGTTTCTTCTTTCTCATGATTCACTCCATCGATCACAGTTCTTCTTTACGACTTGACTATTATGTAAATACATTTAATGTGAAGGTATATGTAGAACATATATAGAATTCCACGCTGTCTTGGGAGTGATGGGGGAGGGGAGTGAGGGAAAGAAAATTTGGAACTCAAAAACTTGTGGAACTGAGTATTGTAAACAAAAAATATAATCTTAAAAAAAAAAGTGAGTGCATGCAACATTCCACACATGTAGCACCTACCTCTCTACTTTCGAAATTTTTTTTTGATGAACAGAAACCTATTTTCTCTTATATTCCTCTATTGAGAAAAAGAGAATATGTGTATAAAACTAAATATATATGAATATGTATATAAAACACATGTGAGAATATGTAACTATATACAAAATATACAGAACATATTAAACATATTTATATTAATATACATATGTATATATATATAACTATATAAACTAAATGCCGGTCAGGTTGTTTTAAAATTTGCAAATTACTTTACATATTATTTAAGGTGTTTCCAACAACAACAACATTGTGAGATAAATACTGTTATTCTCATTTTACCAAAAAGGAAACTGAGGCTGAAAAAGGCTAAGTGATTTGTCATAATCAGAAAACTGCTAAGTGGTGATTGACACCTAGGTACTTCCTAACAACAAGGCTAGCTCCCATTCCATTCCATCTTATTCCTGCTTCTAGATTATTCTTCTTTGTCTACATATAGATAGTAGTAATGCAGCCAATGAGGCATCCAGGGGGCACAGAGGACAGAGTACTGGGCCTGAAGTTAGCTCAAATCCTTTCCCTAGCTGCGTAACCCTGGGCAAGTTGCACTGTTTGCCTCAGTTTCCTCAATTATAAAATGGGAATAGCAATAGCAACCTACTTCGCAGGGTTATTGTCAGGATAAAATGAGATAATGTTCGTAAAGTGCTTATAGTGCCTGGTGAAGAGTAAGCACTATATAAATGCTTATTCCCTCCCTGATCCCTCTCCATGCTTATATTAATTTTATGAATGGAGATACCAAGACCCAGAAAAGCAAATTGTCCAAGCTAATGTCTGGTCTCATTGGTTAAATGGAAGAATCAAAATGTCTTGCCTCCCAGTCAAATGCAAGTGTTCTCTCTCTCTCTCTCTCTCTCTCTCTCTCTCTCTCTCTCTCTCTCTCTCTCTCTCTCTCTCTTTCTCTCTCTCTCAGTTATTAAGAATGTCTTGCTGTTCAAAACTTACAAAATCAAAAGAGCGAATCAAACTCAAACTAATTCATAGAAAGAAACCTAAATGAATACAGTCCTTGATGGTTTGGCACCTCCTTAGGGTTGTAAAGCCACAGGGAGAAGCAAAGAGGTAACCAAGTTTCTAAACTGTGGTTTGTTTTTTGTCATTAGCATCTGAGGCTAATTGTAGCTTAATTGTTCCCCAAGTCCTGGTGCTGCTTTGAGTGATCATTGAATCCCTCAGTAGGCAGTCAGGCCAGACACTGTTTGAAGCAGGGCCTGGCTCCCAATCAAGCCATTTTGCAGACAGTAACTCTGAAAAACCATTCTTGAACTCTTCCTTACAGGACAGCCTGGCTGCCTGCTTCCCTTTTGTCTCATTTTCCTCTGCCCCACTTCTTATCTGTGGCAGCCACTTCACCTCCAACTTGCAGTTTCTGAAGAGCCTTGGTCGGTACAATGCCTAGGTTCACAAAGAGGCTGGAATGTCTCAGACTCAGGGGGGATGAATCGGTTGTGCACTTGCATTGACAGAAGCAAATACAGCCACAGAGCTTTACAATATATCAATGGGAGATTTCTTTAAAGTCTGCTTTTTTCCCCTGCTTTTCAAATAGCCCAGGGGATAGGAAAATGGTATGAAAATCATCCCTGAATTCTATCTTAAACTAAGAAAAATGCTCATGTTTAGGTTGGACCAGACCTCAAATAGTGGAGAAGGTAAGCAAGGAGCAATAGTTCATTGTGAGTCGTGTTCACTTTTACCAGCTTAGTGCAGAACCTTACTATTTGTCTCATATGCCACGTTGTATAACATAATGTACTGAGTGCCCCCTCAAAAGAATGAACTTTTGGCTGGAAAATTTGGGTTCTATATTCTTTAGGTAAGAGGATAGACTTCTATATAACATGGCTTGGAGGATAGTGAACTAGCCTGGGAATTAAAGAAGATCAGGGTTCAACTCTTACCCCTGATGTATACTGGTGGCATGGCTGTGAGCAAAACACTTAACTTCTCAGGGATCCAAGTAACCCTCAAAGATGTAAGTTGCATGGGAGGTGCTAACTGGCATTAATAGAGGGAGTTTCCCAGTTGGGAGTTCCCTATACCACTATAATCACAGGTCTTTTGCAAAAAACAAACAAAAAACCCCCAAACTCTCATTTTTTCTTATTCAAATCCCCTTATAAAGCTCCTCACTTTGCCTATGGTATTGATTATATATCACAGGTAGTTTTTTTTTAATGGAGTATGGTATAGTGTATCTCTCTCACCATAAAAGGAAAGTGCACAGCATGAGATCCCCATCATGTACTGTGAAGCCAAAGCACTGAATGGGAGACCTAAAAAGTCTGCTACTTAGTATTTTGACATAGGTGACCTTGAGCAAATGAATTTTACCTTTCCGAGTCTCAATTTCTTCTTCTTTAAAATGAAGAAGTTGGACCAGCTGATCTCTAAGGTTACTTCCAGCCTCAAAGTTTTATTTATTATAGATTATAGGAATAGGGATATATAGTCCAACCGTAAGGGAATCTAGTCCAATCCCTCTTCTTAGTTTAAATGAGTACTCACAGTGGGAGTACTCAGCATTAACGTCAATAAAGGAGTTTATTACTAAATTCCCATTTAGAAAATGACTTTACCTTCTTTTTCGAGTGCTGATATAATGCAAGAAGCATTTATTGTTATAATAGTGAATGATATTTTTATAGTGCTTTAAAATTTGCCAGGTACTTTATGGGCATTAATTTATTTTGTACTTATAACAGCTCTGTTAGATATTGCAAGTGTTATAATCCCTATTTTACAAATGAGGCTCAGGTTCAGAGAGGCTAAGTCATTGATCACACATCTAGTAAGCACCATCTAGAAGCTAGACTTGCTTATAGCCACACATCTAATAAGTACCTTCAGGTTCTTTCCAATTCCAAATCTAGCACTCTACCCTTATTGTTATACATCGTCTCCCATTAAGCATTTACTCTGCTACAGGTACTGTGCTTGATACTGGAAATATAAAGATCAAATGTGGGGGAAAAGTCTCTGCCCTCTGGGAGTTCTTCATTTTCCCTGGTGGTGGTGGCAGAAATAGTAAATTTTATGTTAATATTATTAAGTGTTAAACATGACCAGTGTCTCCATCATGGTATATTTCTGAGGTTTATATTTAGTAACTGGGAAATCGGATGTCAAATGATCCAGGCTTGTTTAGGATCAAGTTTATGAATGAATATAATCTGCAGGAACCTTTGGTCCAAGTCTGTCTCCAAAACTACTGTTCCATGAAAAAGCCCCACAAAGAGAAGGGTGGCTAACTTCCTCATTATAAATATGACATATTAAAATAATGTATTTCTCAAACCCCTGCCAGGCTTCAAAGTTTGGTTCCTGCTAGGGCATGCTTCTAATTTATGGGACTCAAAATAGACCAATGGAAAAACAAAACCTGATGAATTGAACAATGAATTCCTCTCCTGATTGAAAAAACCTGCTTTCTAGGGTTATTGCTATTTTCAGGGATGGGAAGTTATATAAAAGCAGAATTTTGGCCTGTTGAATGATGTTCGATACAATTTCATGGCCCGTTTAAAATCCTGCAACACAGTATTCTGCTTTACCCCCCAAATTGGCTTTAAGTTTATATTAGGTGATCGCCAGCTCTCCCTTCCTCTTTGATTTGCTTTTATTGCGCTGTTTCTCAAAGCCTTAAGGATGTGGGATTATATTAAGTTGTACAAGTAACCAGGTTTAAACACCAATAAACATGGGCTGGCTCATTATAGGAAGGGAAGGAAATGGCAACTGCATGTTGTTAAACAGTACTTTATATATCTTTTTTTTAAGGTTGCTGTTTTCCAAGATGTTTTCTTATGGCACATTAGGTGCTCGTCCTTGTGTTGAAGGCCTTGGCCTTTGCTTCCCATGAAATATTTCAAGATCATAGAATTAGTTTTCATTCAACCACAGGGAATGAAGGGGTATGTCCGCACAAGGTTATCCCAGAGGGCAAGGAGGAAAAGCATTAGGTACTAAAGTCACAGCTGTTGTGACTTTTCTATATCAGAAGCGGTTTTCAGGACCAAGGAGAAAAAAAGCAAAGGAGAGGGAAAGCTCTGTTAGAAAATAGGCAATTATGTTTGGTGAACATTTCCTCAATGACAGGAAAACTCCAAATACATGAAAAAGAGTCTCTGTGACCTTTTTCTCAATGAGGTGAATTTATGTTTGATACTGAAAATAGAAGGTTTGCTAAAAGAGCTAAGAACATGTGAATTTAACATAGTTTTTTTTTTTTTTGCTATTGGAGGAAAGGATAATATCAGCAAAGGAGGCTGAATGGGTTGGTAGGAAGGTCATGGGAATAAAAATAGGAGATTGTGTTCCCTTCCTTGCTTGTCTACCTTGAGAGTTCAAGATCTGAGCTAAGTCATTTAATCAATCTGTACCTGTATTTATTTTCTTGAAAAGTGGGTGTGATATTCTATTATCTCACAGGAATGTTAAGTGAAAAGAGATTTTGTATTAGCATAGATTGAAAGATTCTTGACATTTTTATGTCATGGACCCCTTTGGCAGTCTGGTGAAGACTATAAACTCCTTCCTCCCCCCCCAAATTTTTTAAATGCATAAAATAATATATATGATTACAAAAGAAACCAATTACATTAAAATATAGTTATGAAAATATCTTTAAAAAAAACAAGTTCATGGACCCAGGTTAAGAATCCCTGGTATGGAGTATTAACCATTGTTCATTTTGAAGGACAGCTGGGAGTGTTAGTTTGCTATCTTTATCCCCTTCATTTTGGATTTGGAATTATTATTATTATTTATATACAATAAAATGAGTCATCAATAAAATAGTCATAACTAGCAATTCTGGGAAATGGAGACAAGCACCACAAAATGTGACTAGGCCAAGAAATTGAGGTGTAGGAGAAAAGTTGGATCTTAAAATAAAAGATTTCATGGGTATAGTTATCCTAGGACAGGGCTATCAGCCCCTGTGGGTAGAGGACATGGGATATCATAAAGCTTCTATTGGGGATGCTGCCTCAAAGAGAGGACAGATGATCACCTGGGGTAGATCTGTGAGATTATCTATATTGTCTTTTGTGATCTCATCTATACTCTGATTACAGATTCATCCCTGATTATGAAAGATTCTACTCTACTTTCTGCTAATAATTTTATGGCATGACTTTATATATTTAGATTATCAATTTAGAATTTATTGTTGTATATGGTGATCTAACCTCTTTTTACTGCCAGACTTTTTGAATAAAGTGTTCATTTCCTACTTGTTTGTGTTCCTGTATTTATTGCACAAAAGACTTGATATGACAATTGGCTTCTAAGTCTTGTTTTTCACTGGTCAACTCTTCTATGTTTTGTGTAGTAACAAATAGTTTTAATAATTACTATTTTGATAAATATAATTCGATATCTGATAGTATCCTTTAACATCATATAAATTTAATCATTTTAATTTGTTTTAGATAATTATCTAAATTCATTTAAAGTTCTAGTTTTATTGGCAAATAATTGGATATTTAGTTTTTTTATACTTTTTAGTTGTTCTTCATTCATTGTGAATTCTCCACTTCTACTTTTTGACGTTGGTAGTTTAGATTTCCTCTCTCTCTCTCTCTCTCTCTCTCTCTCTCTCTCTCTCTCTCTCTCTCTCTCTTATTTGAAAATTGTCAGATTACTTAGTTTACTGGTTTTTCCAGGTCTTGAAAATAAAGCTTGTTCTTTGTTTTCTTTGTCAACTCAATAGTTTTTGAAAAAATCTTGTCAATGGTAGCATTGTCCTTTTAATCTATTGTGTCTTTTAGTATAATGCAGTTTTTCTGTTTGACCCTCTTAACTCAAATGAATCTGTGATCGTATTGATGTGGATTTTTCCTCCAGTGAGGCTGATTGAACTGCTTCCTCCATGGCAACTTATCCTGTGTGACTCTTGGTGTTATCTAATAAGTTCACCAAAAGAAGTTGACCTGGTGTACTGAAAGCCCTCCTTATGCAGCACTTTGGCTGTCTGCTCTTTAACCTTCATCCTCTCTCTTGAAAATCTCCTCTGCTGCTTTGAATACTTTGGTAGGTCTGTGATCTCTTCAATGTACATCCTCCCTCTAAAAATGTAAATGGTAATACATTATTACTTGACTATTCTTTACAATTCTTTTCTGTATCTTCTAATAAATCTGACACAAGGGTCCATCTAATACATAGGATCCTTTTCTCAAGTTCTCTAGTTGAGGTAGCTAGGTGACAGTGGATAAAGCACTGGGCTTGGAATCAGGAAGACCCAGGTTCAAAACTAGCCTCAAATACTTACTTAACCCTGTGACACCGGGCAGAAGTTTATTTTGCTTCAGTTTCCTTAATTGTAAAACAGGAAATAGTAACAGCATCTCCCTTGCAAGGCAGGTGTGAGGTTCAAATGAGATAATATTTGTAAAATCCTTAGCATGGTGCCTACTATCTGCTGTTCAGTTGTGTCTGATACTTCATAACCCCATCTGGGGTTTTCTTGGTGAGGATACTGGGAGTGGTTTGCCATTTCCTTCTCCAGCTCATTTTACAGATGAGAAAACTGAGAGAAGCAGAGTTAAGTGACTTGCTCAGGGTCACACAGCTAGTAAGTATTTGAGGTCAGATTTAAATTTAGGAGGAGGAGTCTTCCTGACTAAAGCTCTGGTATTCTATCCATTGTACCACCTAGCTGCCCAGCCTACTACATAGTGGCTACTACATAAATGCTTTATTCCTTCCCCTTAATTTCCTTCCCCTTTCCTCTTTATTGTTTTGGTAGCAGCAGAATACGTGGGGTATTCGTATGCTATCTTGAGGTCTGATTATGTAGATAGCCTATATTTTTTTTCTATGTGTATATTTCCCTCCTGACATCCTTTGTTTCACTTCTGCTACACAATTACACATTTGTGATTTGCCGCTGCTTGCTCACAGTGTTCGTGAACCTCTCTGCTTCCCTTTGTGTGGTCCCGATTTCATTTTGTTGACAGGGGTAATAGTCTATAACTTTCAGCCATACAGAATTACTAGAAAAAATATTTGGTGTCGAAAAGATAGGTTTTTTTTTTAACAGGAGGATCTTTGATTAAAATAATTTTAAAATTTCCTAGAGGCAATACATCTGCCAATCTAGCATGTGCTCCTCCTGTTTTTGCATTCCAGGTCCAGTTTTTTTCAACTTATATATCAATTCAAGACAAACTCTATTGTATTTATGATATAAGCTGTATCCAGCTAAATAGCATAATTTGGACAATGTACATTTTTCATCCATTTGATTTTTCCCGTGTGGGTAGGTGCAATTCTTTTGGTTGATGATGGATTATATTCAGGGAGTTTTGCAACTGTAGCGCCAACATGATATTCACAGAGCCTATGGAGGTTATGAATATGTGGCATAATTCTGAATCACAAAATATAACAG
Source organism: Phalanger gymnotis (assembly GCA_028646595.1). Lineage (NCBI taxonomy): Eukaryota > Metazoa > Chordata > Mammalia > Diprotodontia > Phalangeridae > Phalanger > Phalanger gymnotis. The sequence continues at coordinate 152,918,541 of CM053627.1, read as the reverse complement.
ACTCTGTATATGGAAGACAGAGCCAAAACATTGATTCAAACACTGGAAAGCCAAATCCCAATATCCAAAAAGCCAAATCTATCACAGCAACAAAAAAGTCCATACACAATAACAATGCAGGGGGAATCACCATCCCAAAATCTTCCCCCTGCTTGGACCTTCCCACAGACACTTAACAGCTATCTGCCTAGTTGCCTGCTTCCTCTCTCTCCCTCAGCTCTAACTGCTCTGACCAATGTCCTCTTAGCTCTGCTCCACCCTTCGGCAAGCTCCTCCCACCACAGGCTTCATGTGACTTATGTAGATCACATGGACCTATTAATGGATGGGAAAGATCTTCCCATTAAGCAAAAATACATTAACAATACAGCAATATTCTTACTCTTGATACAAATCAACCCAAGGTCATCAATAAATGTGAGCCTCTGGATAATTAAATGGGAGCCTTCAGGTCTCTCATTTATAGGAAATCTTTCTTCAATTTGGACTCTGTTGTAGATGTCGTCTATTTCAGTGAAATGTCTTTGGTACATAAATGTCTCTCTTTTTAATGCCTCCTTTACTTGGTGGTATTAATGAGAGGATGAATAAAATTATCTCTGATGTTACATCTTAAAAGGATTCCTGTGTAATTTTAGCATATGTATGGGAGACACATTATGGAAGGAAAACCTTAGAGGTAGTATTTTGCTCTATTGAATTAAAAGGTCTTTTTTTGTTATTCACAAATAATAAATAGCAGGATTTATAATATATTATACCTTTTAGTCAACTGTATGACTATAGACATTTAATATACAATAGAATATCGTTTGGGAAAAGTTGCTTATTCACTTCTCATCCTCCATCAGGAATGACCTGGATGAGTATGTAAATTGTTCCCATATTCATCTTGTAGGGGTCAAAAAGTAAGTAAATGGGTCAGTTTTATCATTAGCACACCAATTTCTACACACAGGACTCTCAAAGCTATGTACGTTTTTCTAATCTCTAGCTGAAATCTAGCCTTCATTGCTGCCTGTCTGCTGGACATCTCCATCTACATCAGCTCAAACTCACCATTATTAACAGAACTTATTATCTCTTTTTATTCATCTTCCCTTTAAATGCACTCCTCCTCCAAACTTTAGTGTTTGGCTGAGGGTACCACTATGCTTACACTCATACAGTTTTTCACTCTTGGCACTTACTACTTATATGACCTGGGTGAGTCATTTAACACCCCCTAGACTCAATTTTCTCATCAATAAAATGTTGATAACAATAGCACCTACCTCCCAGAGTTGATTTCAGAATAAAATGTGATATCTTATGTAAAGTGCTTTGAAACCCTTAAAACACTATGTAAATTCTATTATTACTATTAACATGATTATACTGCAACAGTATTATATTAAACATATTATTATGCTGTACTATATAGAGACTCACCTCTTTCTCACCATTCACATGCAATAATATCAATTTTTGTTTTTTTTCTATCTTTATAACACCTCACACACTGTTCCTCTTCTGTCTACTTATATTACCCTAGTTCTTGCCAAGTCTATTGAAAGAAAAACCTAAGTGATCTACTTCTTTCCAGGCTTTCCCTTCTCAGCCTATCCCCTATGTTGTTACCAAATAAATATTCCTAACATGTAGGGTGACCATATCCTTTCTGGTTTGCATTTGACTAATAGGAGACTGAAGTTCCTTCCAATATCAAAGTCTATGATTCAATGACACATTTTTGTCCTACTCAAAATTTTTTCAATAGTCCCTTCTGCCTCTAGGATAACATGCAAAATTTTCAATTTGTCTTTTAAAGCCCTCCCTGATGTGGCTTCTACCTGCTTTCTAAACAATTCATACTACTTTCCTTAATGTAATCTATGTTGCAGCCAAATAGAACTACTAGCTCTTGCCCAAATTCTACTTTCCATCTTCCATATCAATGACAGTCAATCAGTTAACTAACATTTGCTGAGGGCCTACTATGTGCCAGGTGTTGTGCCAATGGTTGAGGATACAGAGAAAGGCAAAAACACAGTCACTGCCCTCAGGGAGCTCATAGTCTAACAGGGGAGACAGAATGCAAAAAGACACATTCGGGGTAGTCACAGAAGGAAAGCACTAAGGTTAAGGAGGATTGGGAAAGGCTTTTTGTGGAAGGTAGGACTTTAGCTTAGACTTGAAAGGAGAAAGAAAAACTAGGAGGTAGAGAAATGAGGAGGGAGATTGGTCCAGAAATGCGAGACAGCTGATGAAAGTGCTCAAAGTTGGGAGAATGCATGTCCTGTGAGAGAAGCAGAAAGGAGACCAATGACACTGGATCCCAGAGTATGTGGAAGGGAATAATGTGTAAGAAAACTGGAAAGGTGGTAGGGGTGGGAGGAGATTATGAAATACTTTGAACACTAGAAGATTTTATATTTGGTCATGAAGTAACAGGGAGCCACTGGAGTTTATTGAATAAAGTCAGCTAGGTGGCACAGGGCATAGAATGTAGGGCCTGGAGTCAGGAAGACCTGAGTTAAAGTCTGGCCTCAGACATGTCCTAGCTGTGGTGACTTAAGTCACTTAACTTTTGTTTGCCTCAGTTTCCTCGTCTGCAAAATGGAGATAATAGTAGCACCTACCTCCCAGGGTTGTTGTAAGGATCAAAGAAGATAATAGTTACAAAATATCCGGCCCATAGTAAGCACTACATAAATGTTAGCTATTATTAAAGGGATGATATTGTCACATGTGTCACTGTACAGACTGTATCCCAGGTCTAAAATGCTCACATTCCTCATCCCCATCCCTCTCAAGGTTCACCTTAGGTTTTACTTCCTTGTCGTTGTTCAGTCATTTCAGGCTCGTCCGCCTCTTCGTGACCCCTTTTGGGGTTTTCTTGGCAAAGATACTGGAGTGGTTGGCCATTTCCTTCTCCAGCTCATTTTACCAATGAGGAAACTTATTCAAACAGGATTAAATGACTTTCCCAGGGTCACACAGTTAGGAAGTGTCCGAGGCCAGATTTGAATTTAGGAAGCTGAGTCTTTTTGACTCTAGTCTATCTGCTGCAACTCCCCAGCTGCCTAGGCCACTTCCTACTTGAAGCCTTTCTTGATCTACTTGATGCTGTTTTCACCCTCTTCAAATTATTTTATTTCATTTAGTTTACATGTATCTGGTTTAACATAAGCAGCCTGAAGACAGGCACCATTTCTGTATGGTCTTTGTATCTCCAGTGCCTAGCATGGTGCCTTCCATAGAGACCCCTCAGTGAATATCTGTTGAAGTGAATGAACTTGAAGTCTAAGATCTCAGACAGACTAATTAGGTAACAATTTCATTTAAATGAGAAATACATCTTCTTGGCCTTCAGAATCAGAAGCTTCAGATAGATGTAGAAGTTTTTAAAATTATATTTTATTTTCTATGGGATAATCAATACCCCCTAGAATCCAAATTTGTTTTGTCTACATCTTGCGTTAGATGGGAACAGAAACCCAATAATGCTGTGCTTCTTAAGTAGGAGGACGAATGATTTTTCTTATGTCTCCCCTGTGGCACTTGGAGCAAAAACACAAAGTAATTATGGGGCACATTGATTTAGAGGTTACAAACACTGAGTCATTTTTAAAAATTGAGAGTGAAGAGAGAGCAGGGCATAGGGGATAGAAAAGCAGTCTCATAGTAAGGAAGACGGGTACTATCTATGTGACCCTGAGCAAGTCATTTGATTTCTAACGATTAGGGTAAAACTTTAAGACTGAAAGTTGCAGGACGGTTGCTTATTTCCATTAATAGAAAAAGCTGTTATTTTTATAGGGAGCTTCCTATAGTGATGACATCACAGGTATGAACAATATATTTTTACATATATACACATATATGTAATACAAAATTCTCTGTAAGAAGTATGACTTTGTCATTATACATATACATATATACACATTCTGCTATACAAATATACACACATCTATTTGTCTGTCCATTTGTCTATGTATCTCCATTACCACATAAGCTGTATGACTATTATTTTCTGTAGAAAGATGATTAAAAACAGGCTATAAAACAGAAGCCTGAAGTGGGAGAAAAAGCCCTGGAGAAAATTAAGGCTTTAATCCTAGTTCTGCTATTTATCAGCCACATGATCTCAAGAAAATCATTGAATCTCTTTGAGTTTCATTATGGCATATGAAAGAGAAAAGTGAAAATACCCATCCTACCTGCCTTACAAAGGTGTTGTTAGGATCAAATGAAATAATTTATGTAAATTACTTGTAATCTCTGTCTGAGCAAAATGCAAAAGATAATTAAATATGGAAACACTCAATGTTTGAGAGGCTTCTAAACCTGAATATGTTTTTGGGTGTTATTGTGAATTGGTCCAACCATTCTGCAAAACATTTTGAAATTATGCTAAAAAAGTGACTAAAATGCCTTTGCCCTTTTACTCAGAAATATATGTTAGGCATATATGTCAAGAATATCAAGGATTAAAGGAAAAGTCCCTTACACATTAAATATTTATAGCAGTACTTTTTGTAGTAGCAAAGAATTGTAAACAAAGTAGATGCCCATTGACTGGATATTGGTTAAACGAGTTGTGGTACATTAATGTAATGGAATATTAGTACACTCTAAGAAATGAGAAACATAAGGAACACTAAGAAGTACTAGAAGACTTGTATAAAACCATGTAAAGAGAAGTAAGCAGAATGAGGAAAACAATAAACACAATGACTGCAAATAACATAAATGAAAAAAATAACAATAAACAATTAAAACTGAATACCATGAAATTATAAAGACTAAACCTGGCCTCGAAGAAGAAGTACGAGATTATACCTCTTCCTATCTGGGCCAGAACACTATAAAGAGTATTAAAGCTTAAAACTGCACCAAGACTTTTGGGACACCATGTATATCTATGCATACCTCTATATCTATAAAGATAGATATAGAACTCTCTCTACGAATATACACAGTGTGTATTTGTTTGATGAATTGGTCAGATTTCCCAAACTTTTTTTTTCCTTTGTTTTTCATTCTTTGTTGAAACAGATGGCTCACTGGGACAGGGACATACTGGGAAATGTAGGTGATGTAAAATATATATATATATATATGTATATATATATATCAATATCAATATATATATCAATATAAAGTATTTTGTAGGCTATAAAACTTACTGTGTGTTACAATATTACAATTACAGGTATTATGAGTACTTTACCTGTAAAGTAATCCTTCATTCCCTGCATGCCATGCCCTAAGCAGAGCCATAATTCCATTGAAAATCATAGCTACTTGAGAAGCTCTCATTAATCCCTGGATTTTGCTCCTGTTATTTGGTGATATATGTTAGGGCAGTCTAGGGGAGGCAGAAACATGTACAAAGCATTCAATACGAAGAAGAAAATGGAATATTTAATTCTTAGTTACATGGAATAAGGAGATATGTGTGTGAAACCTCTAACTGATCCAAATAATATATGAAAGACCAGCAACTGGGAGAAAAACAATCTGGGGCTCTCTCTCATGTGTTCTATAGTTTTTCCAAATGCCAGTCTTTCCCTAACTCGCTTTCCTCTGGGGAGGTACTTCCTGCACAATTTGTTTTGCAGTTGATTTGGGAAGATAAAAGTATGATAATTCTTGGCAAACATTCCTAATGCTGAGGGAAGATCTCACATTGGCAAAAACCAAGCCTCTTGAATATGCTGTCTGGAGTGACTACATAGAAAATTTGTCTAAATTCTAGCCAGTAGCAGACTCCTGAAATTAACTGAAATTTTCCCCGGTACCTTTGAACTCTGTGTTTGGGCTAGGGAGCCCAGAAGCAAGCGTACAATTTTCTTCCTTTTTATTGAATCAACCTTAAAGAATTGTCTTATAGATTTCCAACAAAGCTTTCCCACTCAGTCTTTCCAACAAAATTGCCACTCCACAGCAAGCCCTTTCAACCACAGTTGTGTAAGTTTCACATAATCTTGGATAGGAACAGAAAGGCTACATACAAAAATCTCGCTCAATAATAGCATCCAAGTGTATATATACTCGTGTTTCATCCCCCATTATAAACTATTGCTACTTTTCTCCTACATACTAAGAAGGTTGTTATTGTCTAGATATTTGTTTCAACAATTGGGCTGGCAGCTGCTGTGGGGGTATAAAACCAACCACAACCAGCTCAGAGTATGCTGCAAGCCCAAGTTCTTTTGATCTGCTTCACTAAGGAAAGCAACGTTAAGGGGTTAACAAGCTCACTTTAATCCAACATACAAATATCATTCACTCAGTTCAGGGGAAAAAAGCCAGCACCCTGAACTTCAGAGCAAATACAATCAAATTACAAACAGACTCAATACAATTCATAGTTACCAGAGTTTAACGAAGTCCCAACATCCGTGTTTACAAGCTGGAGGGCTCTTAGCTACAGCTGCCCACAGTCTCCACATCAGCATGCCACCATGAGGGAGAGCCCTAAGCAAATAGCTCTGTCTTCCCTTTTTATGCAGTTTCAGACATCATCAAGCGTCATCTGAGTGACCAGAACTTAGGCTCCTTTGATTGGCTCTGGTGTTAGCACCTCCCTTCACTGGCCCCACCTGGAGATTCACCTTACTTACCAATTCACACCCACATAGGCTTAGCACCTAACAGGGATTTGGGCCTGGGGCTTAGCACCTAGTAAGACTCAATCAAAGACATTTAATCATTTTAAAACAGTAAGAAAGTCCCAACTTAATTGATATTACAATATTCAAATTGTGCCATTGGCATTGGGGAACAGGAATAATGCAAATGTTGCAGGTTTTCATACTGGAGTTGTATCAGATGTCCTTGTCTCTGCCCCAGAATGTTCAGCCTCCATCACACTGACCCATCGGAAATTTAGGCACTAGTTTATGGCCACTTATGACCAATCTTCCAAGTCTCCTGATTGACTTCTAAGCCAGAAGAGCTGATGATACTAGGTGCCACAAATGGTAAAAGAAGAGGTAGATTCCAGCTGGTGGGTCCTCTTAGATGTAGCCCTTTAGGTAACGAGATATGATCTCAGGAAGGAATAGAAGAGCAACAGGGACTGCTGCTCATGAAGAGTGGAGACTCAGCTAATAGGACTTGCATCAGAGCACCTGGCTATCTTTGCCTCTTTTGGTATCAACTTTGTGAACATTAAAAAGTCTGGAGAACTTGTAATGTTGGCATCTTTCTCCAGAAAGGTCATAGCAGTGGCTTACAGAAGGGGAAACAGAAACCAGAAAGATCAACATTGGATGTGTGATCATATAATATCTAGCACAAATGTCTCATGCAAAGTGGTTCATTTCATTCCTTATCAAAGAAGTGAAAGAAATTTACTTTGTATTACTATGTGTGAGGGTATATGTTTTAACTCCCGTTATAGTAGATTCCTTCAACTAAATTTTTACTCTAATTTCTCATCAATGAAGGAAGTGATTTGGGTTCTTATTTCAACAGAGTGCAAGCTCTGGCAGATCCCACCACCCCGTACCCCCACTTTTTTCAGCCTGGACTTGTGATTTCATCTGTAGGGAATTTCTGGTGTGGAAACACCTTCTACTTCTTCAGGATATGGAAACTGCTAAAGCAGATTGGCGGTCTATCTGAATGGATAATCTTAGAGCATTATGCAGGGTCCTGACAGGTGGGATGACTTGCTAAAGGCCACACACCTAATATATGTCAGAGAACTCATCTTTTTTTTCTTTTTAAAAAGTTTTTTCTCAATTACATCTAAGCAAAAATTTGTTTAGATTCATTTTTTTTTTAAATTTTGACTTCCAAAATCTCTCTACCTCCCTTCTTGCCCTCCTCCTCTGAGAAGGCAAGCAATTTGATATACATGTCCAGTTATACAAACCATTTTCATATTAGTCATGTTGCAAAAGAACACGTAGACTTAAAAAATCAAGACAAATAAAGTTAAAAAATGCTTAAATCTGTAGTCAGACTCCATCAGTTCTTTCTCTGGATGTAGATAGCATTTTTTCATAAGTCTTTCAGAATTGTCTTGGATCATTGTATTGCTAAGAATAGCTGTCATTCACAGTTGATTATTGTACATCATTGCTGTTATAGTGTACAATGTTTTCCTGATTCTACTCATTTCATTTTCCATCAGTTCATGTAAGTCATTCTAGGTTTTTCTGAAAGCATCCTCAACTCGTTCTGCCACTCTCCAATTGATGTGCATCCCCTCAACTTCCAATTCTTTACCATGACAAAAAGAGCTGCTATATTTTTGTACATATGGGTTCTTTTCCTTTTTTTATCTCTTTGGTATACAATCAAAGGGTATGCACAGTTTTATAGCCTTTTGGGCATGCTTCCAAATTGCTTTACAGAATGGATGAATCAGTGTACAACTTCACCAACGATGCATTAATGTCTCAATTTTCCCGAATCTCCTCCAATATTTGTCTTTTACTTCTTGTGTCATATGAGCAAATCTGATAGGTGTGAAGTGGTACCTCAGAGTTGTTTTAATTTGCATTTCTCTAATCAATAGCGATTTAGAGCATTTTTTCATGACTGTAGTTAGCTTTGATTTCTACTTCTAAAAACTTCCTTTTCATACCCTTTGACCATCACAGGACCTACTTTAACCCAGGCATTTCTGAATTCCTTTTCACTTCCCTCTTGACTGACTGCTCCTCTCTATTCTTGATTTGTGACCCAGAAATGGCTATAGGCAATGGAGCTGTCGACCTCTGTTCCTGTATTCAGGGCTAACATAAGGATCCCTTGTCATCTCTTTCTAACCACTTTCTGGGTCCCCTTATCATCTATGACTCGAGGACTCCAAGCTATTGCTGCTTCTGTAGCCACCACCCAGTTTCACCACTGGCGTTTCATCCACGTGGGTCCTGGCCACCCTCCATTCCTGTATTACAGATCTCTCTTTTGAACTTCTAAAGTTGTCTTGGGCTAGAAAAATGTCTCACTCTGACTTTTTGTTGGCTCTGCCACTCCAGAAGTCTATTTGATGTGTTATTTTAAAGTTGTTTGAAGGAGAATGTTAAGAGAGCCCAGCTGAGTACTTCTCTACCTTACCATTTTGGCTTCGTGTCCTCCCACTCACTTCTTATTACCTTGGTATCTGGTTTCTATTTCCCCACTTGAATGAAATTACTTTCTACTAGGTTGCCAATAACCACTTAATTTAAAAATATATATTATTATCTTTAATTTTTGTATCACCTTTACTTCCCAATATGCCTCACATTCCATCTAGTGGGCCATCACTTGTGAACAAAAAGAAGAAAAAAGAAAGAAAAAACAATTCAGCAAACTAAACTATGCATCAGCCAAGTCTGATAATAGATGCAATGTTTTACAACCATAATACCTCACCTCTGCAAAGCAGAGAGGGAAATTAATTTTCTTATTACTTCTCCAGAGCCACACTTAGTCAAGAATTCGTAATGTTCACTTTCCTCTTTGCTGCTCATTCCATTTACATTGTCAGAGTCAACATATATATCACTTTCCTTGTTCTGATTACATTAGTATACATCAGTTCATTTGGTTTCTTTTGCTTTTTGGTATTCTTTATATTATCATTTCTCAAGGTATAAGCATATTCTATTACATTTTTATATCAAAAAATATTTATCCATTACCCAATCAATGGGCATGTCCTTTGTTTCCAATTCTTTGTATGGAACTTTCTATGTTTGATCTTATCAGATATGGCTAATGGAGATACTTCTGAGTCAATGGGTACAAACACTTAGTAATTTAAAAAAAAGCATTGTTCCTAATTATTTTCTAGAATATTCCCATGCTAAAAATTGTCTTGACATTTAATTGAGGAAAAATATTATTAAAACAAATTACTTTGCAAACCTTAAAAAAAAACAACCTAGCCTCCCAATTCCTCCACTCATTGGTGCTCTCCTCAATTTTTACTTATTTTTAAATATGTAGTTATTCATTATTTATTGTCTCCCCACCCTCGACTCCCCACCACTTGAATGTAAGCTTGAATGAAAGTGGGAACTATTTGATTTTTGTCTTTGTACTCCCATCACCTGGCATAGTGCATGGAAAATAGTAGGCATCTAATGAATGTATGTTGAATTAAATTGTGGACTGTGTTAGCGCCCTTCAACCCTACACTACCCAGTGTTACCAAAGTGAAAGGGCTTTGAGGACCTAGAATCCCATGATGACCTACATGTATGTCACTAGGAGCCCAAATTAACTAAATTCAAAGAGGATTATTATCGTTAGCTTCAGGGTAATTTTTCATTGTATAGTTGAGAAGAGCTTAGTCATTCATAGTTGATCATTACACAATGCTTCTAATACTATATACAATGTTTTCTTGGTTCTACTCATTTCACTCTGCATCAGTTCATACAAATCTTTCCTTGTTTTTCTGAAGTCTGCCTAGTCATAGAAAGGTTGTAATCCATGTTGGTGTAAGAAAATTCTCTCTAATAAAATGATAGATCCTTCAGGTATAACAGACTCCATGGGACAGTGAGACATTTAATACTGAGGTCTTACTATGTTAGTATTTTCTCCCATGTCAGTCAGTCAAGTAGCATTTACTAAATAACTACTATGTGTTAAGCAATGTACTAAATGCTGAGGGTACAAAGAAAGGCAACCCCACCTCTCCAAAAAAACCCAACAAACAAAAAAACCTCAACCCAAACAGTTTACAGAGCTCATGGTCTAATGGTGGATACAACATGCAAACAACTATGTACAAACAAAATATATACAAGATAAACTGGGGATATTCAACAGAGGAAAGATGTTAGCATTAAAGAGGTTTGGGAAATGCTTCTTGCAGAGGGTAGGATTTTAGCAGGGCCTTGAAGGAGGCCAGAGTGTCACGGATATAAAAGATAAGGGAGAGAATTTCAGGCAATGGGGACAATCAGTGTATATTCTTTGTCAGGAGACAGAGTGTCTTGTTCAAGGAACAGCAAGGAGGCCAATGTCATTACTTCACAGAATAGATTCTAGGGAGGAAGGTATAGGAATACTGTAAAGATAGAATGAGATCAAATTTTGAAGGGCTTTAAAAGCCAAACAGAGAATTGTATAGTTGATCTTGAAGGCAATAAAGAACGACTGGAGTTTATTTATTAGGAGGGTGAAATGGTCAGATCTATGCTCTAGGAAGATCTATTTTACATATTAGTGTAGAAAGACCAACCATTAGGTTACTGAAAAAGTATAAGCATGAAACAATGAGGATCTGCACCAAGCTCATGGTAGTGTCAGAGGGGAGAAGTGGACATATGTGAAAGATGTTACAAAGGTAGAGATTACAGGTGGAAATGGCAAATGTGGTGAAAGTGAAAAGTCCAAGATAACACTAGTAGGATCATGGTGCCTTTGACAGTAATAGGAAAATTAGGAAAAGAGGAGAACTTGGGTATTCTAGTTAGTTTTCTCATCAATATTGAATCAGAATTATTGATTTCTTTGAGCCTGATCCTTGTACTTATAACTCTGTGAGAGAACATGTAGAGTTATTAACCTGGGCCAGGAAGAGCCAAGTTTCCATAAATCTATTAGGAGAGAGCTGTAAGAAAGCCATGGCTTTGAAGAAAGCAGCAACTTTTTAAAAAGTTATTTGGATACTCGACATAATTTTATGCTCTTCAGATTCTCCTTAAACTGGGGCAATCTATGATAGAAGGGGATAGAAGAGAATTTTTATTAACAAAAAGAGCATCCCTTCATGGCAGTCACAAGTGAAGGAGTTGAAAGCCATGTAGGAAATCAACTGAAGCTGCACGGGGAAGGCTCAAATTTGGAAACATTAAAGATTTCTCCTTCCTCAGATTTGTTTTCATTGTGGTTGGCCTAAGGATTTTTTCTACTATGGTATTCAGTGCCAATAAGAATGCCCTGCTGTTCCCAGTAAGATATTTCTAAAGACCTGCAATATGGACCTTCAGGATCCCTTGGCTTGACTATTTAATTACCTCCCCATTGGAGACGTATGGGACCTTCTGCAATTGCCCTGTGATATTTCCAAGCTTTCCCAGAAGCAGTGCTGTAAATCTTCCTCAAGCTGAAACCTTGTATATATCCTTCAGCCAGAGTAATTAGGAGAAAATAAGATTTATATTGTTGCTTCAGTTGGAATGGAATCTAGGGAAATGTGTGCTAGGACATAGAAATCCATCTGTCACCGTGGCTGCTTCAAGATATTAGTGGAAGTGAATAGGCTACTTACCTTCTTGGGCCTCAGCTTCCTCATTTGTAAAATGAGGGAACTGAACTAGATGACCTCTAAGAGCCTGGCCCACTCTAATATTCTATGAAGCTCTGGTGGCCTCCTATTGCTTCTGGGATAAAATATAAACTCCTCTGCTTGGCATTTAAAACTCTTCACAATCTGGCCCCCTATATGTTCAACCTATGAGAAAAAGAAAAAGAAATAATATAGTTTTAAAGTAAAATCCCCTTATAGTGGGGGTTTTCAACTGGGGGGTCCATGGAATTATTTAAAAAATATTTTGGTAACTGTGGTTCAGTATAACTGACTTCCTTTATAATCTGTGTATTTTGTTTTATGCTTTTAAAAACATTTTTCTGAGAGGGGATATATAGGTTTTACCAGAATGCCAGAGAGGTCCATCTCACACATACACCCACCCACAGACACACACACACACACACACACACACACACACACACATGCGCGCAAAATGTAAAAAAAAAACCCCAAAACCAAAAAACCCTGCCCTATTGGAACATGGGACTAATAAGGCCAAAGTAACAGCTCTCTTTCAATTGTGTCCAAAGAAAGAATTCTTTTCTATAATTATAAATATCATCCTTTATCCTGGTTAACTGACTCAGAAACATGGCGCTGATCAGAAGGGGGACTAGCCAGGAGAGGTATTTCCTCATAATTCCAGTCCTGCTACTAAAAAACAACGCAGAGTATTTTCTACCAACACTCCAATAATGTTCTTTTTCTTAGTTACTCCTTGATGTGTCCCTTTTCTGCCAAGTCATTCACAGGTAAGACCGATGGGCTCTCAATCAATCTGCTCTTTCTTAAATAGTACAGATGGTGGGTAATCTTAAGTACTGCAGGTGACATGGTGTAGGGAGTAGATTTGGAGGCTAAAGACTAGATTAAAATTCTGACTCTTCTGTAGGAGAAAGTCCTTCACCTCTCTGTTTCCTCAGTTGTAAAATTATGTTTGGACTAGTGGTATGGACTATGGCAATTTTGTTAAACTCCTTTTTTCCCCATCAGCTACCACTTTGTAGTAAAAATGGTTTGTCTTAAATGTCTTTTGCCAGGGAAATTTCATTTCTTTAGGAATTAGTCAAAAGTCCTTCCTCATAAGAAAACATTCCAGACTTCTCTAAATTTAGATTCACAGAGTTGAGTTGTAAGGAATGTCAGAGACAATTTATCCCTATAACTAGACAAGAATCTGTCTTTATAATAAAAAAAAAATAAAAGATCTCTTCTACTTCACATGTGATGATAGTTATCTTACTCTTGTCTGAAGGTCTCCAATGACGTGGCCCATTCCACTTTATACAGATTTGTCCCGACATCAAGTGAAAGTTTTCCTCTTCATAACTTCCACCTATGGCTCCTACTTCTGCCCTCTAGGGCCAAGTAGAATAGATCAACCCCATTTTCTAAGTGAAGACTCTTTAAAATACTTGAAGACAAAAATAAACATCCCTCCTCAACCCGCTAAGGCTTTTCTTCTATGGCCTAAATTGCCTAAGTTCCTTCAAACAATTCTCACACAGCATGATCTTGGGACATTTCACGTGGAATCACTTTCTGTAGCTTTTTCAACCTTCTGTTCAAGAGAATAAAATTCCTGAGCATTAAAGAAAGGTGAGTCATAAAGGGTTATATTCTGATACTCATTTTTACTTCACCAGGACCCAGCATACTCCAAAGGGTGGCAAAGGGACTCTTCAGAGGGTAGCTATCCTGGAAAATTTACCATCTCTGAGAATGATGCTGAACCTAAATTGACCAAAGTTTGCCTTTGTGAGGCAACATAGCGTAAGGGATACGAGTCAACTTCAGACTCAAGAAGACCTGGGTTCAAATTCCACCTTTAACACATACAGGGTAAGTAGCCAAAGGCAAGTCATTTAACCTCTCTGTGGCTCAGGAAGCTAGGTAGCACCATGGATAGATAGCTAGGTCTGAGGTCAGGAAGACTTGAGTTCAAATTAAAACATTTACTAAGTATGTGGTCCAGGACACATCATTTAGACTCCGTGTGCTTCAGTTTCCTTAATTATAAAATAGATGCTATAGCACCTTCCTTTTTAGGGCTGTCATGAGAATCAAAAGAAAAAAAAATTTGTAAAATGCCTGGCACATTAATTAAATGAATTAAATGCCTGGTGCTTAAAAATGCTTGTTCCCTTTTCACTTTCTAAGACTATATATTACACAGTAGGTGCTGATCTGCATGGGTGGAGGAAGTCCTCCCACTGGGAGTACACTATACCATTGAAATTATATATTCAATGTAAATTGGACCAACATCTTACTAACAATGAAAGCTCTGTGTCTTTTCCTTCTTGAATACTGGCGAGAAGGTCTATGGGCTAACAGGACTAAAGGTCCTTCTCTCCCTCAATCCTATATGCCTACATGTTGACCCAAACAAAAAAGGAAGTATGAGGGGAATAGAGCTTCATGGGGAAGAAGAAGTCTGTAGTTATAAGGAGAGGCTGAAAAGACTAATACCAGAAAGCTCATATTTTTTTCTTAAATGAGAAAATTATTTTAACATCTTCTGTCATATTTAGATGCAAGAAACATGTGTCATCTGCTACATGAATAGACCATAGATTCCAGCTAAAGACATGGATATGTTTGGAGAAGAAAAGTTTCTTTAAACAATGGCCAGCCATCCTGCATATTTTTGTAAACTGCTGTGGAATGTGTTTTTCATATTTTTTATGGATGTCCAAATTTGCCTCCAATAATGAATGGCCTCGGCTCCCTCTACCCCCACTTTCCCTCCACGTGTTCAGTTGCTCAGTTATTGGTAGAGAAGTAGCCTTCAGGCCATCCATTAAAGCTTTTTATCTAGGGATGTTGGGAAACTGGTTTATTCAATATAGTTAACATCAGAAATTCTCAAAGTGTACTCTTTTAACCTAAAATATTCATGAGTGAATTTTGTGGAGAAAACTAAGCTTCTTGACACTTCTTACATTCTTGGAGATATTGCTTCCCATGCTTCAGAAAGAGGAAGTCATCTTGAATGCTCATGTTAAAAAAAATGACTTGGGGACAGCATGAATATCACTGCTAATGAGCTTTCTAGTTGGACCATAATTCTTACCGCAAACATCCTTCCCTGCTAGCACACAGTTAAACCTCAGATCCATCTCTTTATTTTCTAATAGACTCTCAGTCTTCACAGTCCCTGAGAAGTGAGATCTGACAATTATTGTCCTTCCTGGCTACCTCAGTACTTGGATTTGCTTAGCTTTCCTGGCCTACTGAACCATGAAACCTTTCTTCCTTGAATCTAATGGCAGCATTATGGAGTGGCAAGGTAGTTTTGCTACATCATTTAACTTCACTAGGTAATTCAAAAGTTAGAGAAAGCAAAGCTTTTCTGGTAAAGGTTAGAAAATTAATCAATCCACAAATATTTATCAAATCCTTTGATTATAGATAAGGAAGCTGAAGATTCACAACATTGTGACCTCCACAAGGTCATGTGATAGATGTCAGTAAACTGAAGTGTGAGAATTTTTTCCCTTTTCTTTTGCTTCCTTTCCCTAATAGAAAAGGCCTCTACTTTGTATGTTTTTGTATCCCAACTTTTTCACACTCTAAGCTTATTATGGGCTGCCATGTTGTCTCCACTGTGGAATGGAAAGCATTCAGTTTCTGTGGGAATAGAATGCTGTTTTCACATGGGTCAGGATATTACATTTGATTTCTGTCCTGATGGATTCACAATTCAAGTGAGAGGAGACAGGTGGGACCTAGACTTTGTAAATGAATCAGATACAGATAGCACTAGAGAGTTGGAAAGGACCTTAGCTATCACAGAATCCAAATCCTAATTTTACAGATCCTGAAAATGAGGCCAAGAGAGGTGATGTCATTTCCCTGAGATGACACAGCTAGTTAGGAGAAGAAAACAGATTTGAACTGATTCCTCCCAATTCCCAGTTCCTATCTCTTCCCATTACCCATTTTGGTTTTGCATCATAGGTTCTAAGGGTTGGAAGGTGACTTAGAGGTCATTCAGTTCAATCAGCAGTATGCTTAGAATTAGGAGAATTGGCAATGTAAAAAGTAATTTAATGGTACAGAAATAAAACTAACATACTATTATGTCACTGGACATATCCTCTAGTTCAGTAGACAAATACACAGATGGATGAAATGAGATTGAGAAAACTTTTGCCAAAGGATTTATATGGTAATTTACTATGACAGTTTATCTTCCCCCAGCTAAAACTCAATCCAGAGACTTTAGAACATGTAGGGCAAGTAGTTCTGTGCTTGGTTGATAAAAGTTCTTTGTTTTGCATTGTATGTTTTAGACAAAACCAGACATCAATGGGGAAAATTAGTAAAAGTGCCATATTTTAAATAATACAATCACAGACAGAGACATAAAGTCATTAGAGAGGTACCACTTTTAGCTCTTGGCAGCTTAAGGTGGCCTCTTAATGCTGTAATTTAGAGTTGATGTTTCTACGTTTTCTATATAAGGGAAGCTGAATGTGATTATTTTCTGGACGAAGGGGGGCAGAATGTATTCATATTGCACATATGTGATTGAAAAGATTTATAAATGTATGTCTGTATTTGGGCTAGCAGATTCTGTAAAAGAAGACCCACTAATATACTGCTCAGGATTGTTATGAGGATGAAATGAGATATTTGTAAAGCACTTAGCAGACTGCTTGACACATACTAGATGCTATATAGAATGCTTATTTCCTTCCTCCTTTCCTTAGTATATCTTGTAATGTAACCAATAGTGATTAGATTTTCACCTATACCCCCACCCCAAACCATACCAGTGATGCTGTTACCAACTCCATTCTGAGGTTACTAACAAAGAGGCATTATTATTTGCTTACAAAGTGATATGACAGAACTCCTGTTTAAGACTGTAGTAGTGTCTGGAGTATGGATAAGTGAGAAAATTTCTGTTCACAGAGCTAGGGCTATATTCATATACTGAGTACCTTCATATTTGACTCCTCCCTCTTCCTTTATTTCTATTGTCAATTTACGAATATTAAAGCATTTGATCATCATGACAGCCCTGGGAGGTAGGTACTATTATAAACCTTATTTTATAGCAAAGGAAATTGAGTTAGAATGACTTAGCCAAGGTCACACAGCAATGTAATGTTTAAAGATGGATTAGAATTTCCTGATTTCTAATCCAGTAATTTATCCATTGTGCCATCTAGCTGCCTCCAATGCCTGGAACATAGTAAGCACTTAATAAATATTAATTGATTGACTGCCTCTAAATACCCATCCTTTTTAAGGAGTTTGAGTTTTTAGTTATCATTTAAGATATGGATCATTGTCATAATAATGCTTTTCAAAATTGTTTTGAGCTATATGACTCTGCTAAAAGAAATTCACCTTGCAGAGGTTGTTTTTAATAGTATTGTTTGTGGGTCACTAATTGATAGCTTATTTATAGTACAGTGATCAGAGGGTTTAGCCGTATGTATAAATTATGAAAATAGCTTCTACTCATGTTCACAAAAGGATCATGCACCTAATAGCAAAACCATAGGAGAATGTGGACATCTGTGATATTTCTAAAGAGATATTACCAGATATTGTTTTTCTTTAAATACATTTTGTTGATGCCTTTAGATTTTTTATCATAAGCAATTCTAGATATACTGCTCACCATCACATCAATTGAACCATCTGGTTACAAAGAAAAGGTTGTCAAACCAATTGATTCAGTGGTTGATAATGTATTCAACATTTCACATGTATAGTTTCTAACCTTCCTATCAAAAAGACTGAGGTGCTTTCCCAATTCTTCTCCAGGGCCAATATTAATGATAGCAATCACTCAGTGTTAGGTAGTGCTTTAGTGTTATTTTCATTCACATTACTATATTCATTGTGCATTCCATCTTTCTGATTCTATTAACTTCATTCTGCATCAGTTCATAAATTTCCCCACATTTCCTTGAATTCCTGAATGAATTATATTTATCATATTTGCCATTATTCTAACATTTTTTCATCCATTCTCTCATCAATAAGTACCAATCAGCTTCCAAAATTTTGCTACCACAAAGACTGCTACTATGAATATTTTGTTGTATGTGGGCCATTTTTTTTCTGTCTCTGACCTGCTTAGGGTGTTGTTCTGGTAGCGGGATCTGAATAAAGGTGTGAAAAGAAAATTTAGGACATTTTGTATGAACAAAATCAATGCAGCTAAGATAAGAAGGGAAACAGTTGAGAAAAAAATCTTTCAACCAAAAATCTCTTTTTAATCAAAAAAGGTTCTAACAT
>CM053627.1:152874446-152899518 GCA_028646595.1 Phalanger gymnotis | reverse complement strand
AAACACTAACGATATGAGAAATTCAAATTAAAAGAATTTTGAGAATTTACTTCACTCTTAGCAAATTGGCAAAGGTGACAAAGGCTCAAAACAGCTAATAATGGCAAGGCTGTGAGAAGACAGTTATATTTACACACTGTTGATGATGCTGTGAATTGATCCAAACATTCTGGAAGGCAATGTAGAATTATGGGATGAAAGTCACCAAATTCATATTGATGGAAACCTAGCCCTTATAACTCAAGCAAGCTAAAAAGCTCATCTAACTATCACACCCAAATGATTCAGCAAGTATTCTGTTGTATATTATTCTTTAGCTATTGTCCAAGGACAGGTATGTGTAACATGAACATAATTTAGTAATGGTTTCAGTTCTGGGAAATCCTATTAAAGCCATTCATTATTCGGATTCTGTACTAGCTAGGAACATGAAATGCAAGAATGTCTTGTTTAAGTATTAGAAAGGAAGGTTTCCTTTCTGCCTTTGTTCATTTACTCGGCACAGAAGGACCTAGTAATGGTGTTTAATATTGAGAGGAAAAGGTAGGTGGAGAAGCTGTTTTACCAGCAGTCATTACTGCCCTTGAAGAGTAAGCAGATTTGGAGTGGGTGTCTTGATGTGATGAGATAAAGACTATGGAGGATTTGAGATTCGGGGTGTTCCATATTGATAGGTCCAAAGTTGAGAGGGTCATTCATAGATATTTGGTTTCTCCACAGAGTTTTCTCTATTATATCAGCAAGAAAACCAGTTAGTACATAAGTAAGTTCTTAACTGATCTTTATGTTTGAACATTGTATTATAATACCTGAAAATAGAACTTTAGAAGTGATTAAAGAACAATGACGGATGATGGATACCAATGTGCTTTGAAAAATCAAAGCATGTTATATATATGTAAGCTATTATTATCATTCTTAACACTGGAAACTCATTCCTCTGCATATAATTCTTTATCTCTTAACCCATTATTTATTCCCCTGACTGTCTGACCTTCTTGAATGAGGTGACTAGTTACTAAAAGGTCATTTAGTCACAGAATCACATGGGAAAAACTTTTTTTCTTGTGGAAGCATGAGGGGGAAATTTTCCTAAAGTTCTCCTTCTCAACCCCCATATTCCCAAATGTCAGAGCATAGAAAAGGAAAATAAAGTTGGGGGTGGGCACAGAGAGTGAAAGGATAGCAGTAAGATATGTTCCCTTTAAATAGTTGAGGACCTTTTAAAAATGAAATATGGGAAAACATTCTCAAATTGTGCATTCCAATGCTTCTCCCCAAATGCCAGTGTTCAGACCTAGACTAGGCTCTAAGATTTCAAGTCCACTTGTCAAATCACATTTTCCATCTGGCAGGAAAGCTTTCTGTTACATTGCCAGTAGTTGGCTCTTAGAGTTTGCGAGGGGAGGTGGAGGATGGCTAATGAAGTCTGAGGTTTCATTTTAAGTTTTTTTTAAAGAAATACTTTTCTTTCCATGAAGATTAAAGTCTAGAATGTCTAGATAAGTTTCGCTGAAGTATATACTACTTTTCCGATTGAAGTTTAAGAAAGACCAGGGAAATATGGGTGGAAACACTGGTGCTATGTCTGATTTAACTGAGGGTAGCCCAAATGATACCTGCTGTGATGTTTCTTGGGCAGGTACCAATTTGTTTCAGGCATTTAGAAAGCTTATTTCTTCAGGTGGGTTGGTCCGTTCTCTCCTCAGTGCACATGCCTACTTCCCATTAGCACTAATGGGAACTGTGTGCTCAGTGAATCATGAGAACAGAGACCATGACTAGAAAAGAAACAAAACTATAAAAAGACAAGAGTTGTTGAAAGGAGGCAGAGGGGGGTGGGGAGCCAGAGGATCACCCTGGAGCAGCAGGCATCCAAACCCCTGCCAGAAAGAATGCTTTTCTCGAAATGCCTTTTCAGTATTTAAAACCTATGTGGGAAATGTTGTCAGGACTGCAGAGAGCTATGTGTGACATGAGCGGGTTTGACCCTGGATCAAGGGGAAGATAGACCAGGGAAAGCTGCGGCTAGGGTTGTGAACATGGGAACAAACTGAGGAAATGTTTTGTAGATAGGGGTTATCTACTTGGTGGACATCAAGATAGCAGTTAGTCAAAGACAGTCAACATACGCACAGAGAATTCTCTAGAGTTCAAAGTGGAGAGAGAAACAAAGCCAGACAAGCAATCAGGATTGCAGACATAACACATTAGGGCTAGGAGGTCCTTGAAACTGAGGCCAAGCCATTTTCCTACTGAGAACCTTATATCTTCTCTCCTATAGTCAGAACCAATGAATAGCTTTCTTGGGGCATGGCCAACACAGGGCATACAACTGCCATAGTGCCACCACTAGCTCAGGTCCCAAAAGGGTTTGGGGAAGTGCTATACTTTTAAAAAAGGATTAGAAATTCTAAGAGTGAAGATGTAGTAACCATAAACAAGGTACTTTTAACTATTTATTTCTTAATTTACATGATTCATTTTCCCTTTCTCTACCAGTCTCTATTCCCTTTGACCAGAGCTTCATTTTAGCCTGCTGGGTATACCTGTTTCCCAAGAAACACACACACACACACACACACACACACACACACACACACACACACACACACATACACACACCCCACATTCCTAAGGGCCGTGGGTTGAAATGTTAAACCTAAAAAAAGTTCTTAGTAACCTAGGCACCGTAATAAAGTTATCCTCTTTAGGGCTTAAACTCAGACATTCAGATTATGAGACTGACATAAAAAGAAACTTAGTTGGCCATGTGTTAACATTTGTTTAGCCATTTATAATGGGTACCTTTACTTGATATGTTTAGCTTTATAAGTTAGACCCTTCATGTGCTGGATGTTTTTCCCCCATTTGGGCAATTTTCCTATAATTTTGGCACATTTCAATATAATGCTAGTAGGTGTTTTAATTTTCATGGTCTCGTGGCCCAAGCTAGAAGACACATGAGTTACAAAAGGTAACTTTTTATATGTATGTATGGTATAGGTAGGCGTACAGTATGTTTAATTTTTATTTCATTAGACTATTTTAATAGATAAGACATAGCTAACCTTAGAGATAAATTATCATACAAAGTAAACTGTATAAAACACAGATACAATATCACAATACTGCTCCGTGATGTCCAGTGGCTCCCCATTGTACAAAGTTCATAATCCTTACTGTAGCATTCAAGGTCCAGTAGGCACATTTTGGCCCCAACCTACCTTTCCACTGTCATTTGCCATCAATTATTTTAACAAACCCTGTACTTCAAACTATAGTATTTATCATTACCCAAACCTACTCTGCACTTTCTCGTCATTGTTCTTTGTTCACACTATTATACTATTCACACTGCCTAGAATGCCCTTTCCCCTCATTTCCACTTGTTCAAATCCTACCTGTCCTTTAAGACCCAAGGTAAATGATACTTTCTCAATAGAATCTTTTCCCCCCTCTCCCTGACAGTACTTTACCCTTTTCTGTACCCCATAGCAATTCTATCGTTCAGATTGTATACATGCTGTCTCTTTTATACTGCAAACTCATTGATGGCAGGGACATATTTGATTCATTTTTGTGTTCTCTTCACTTAACTCCATGAATTTAGTAGGTGCTCAAAACATGTTTGTTGACTGGAAATCAATGAAAATAAACATCCCACTGTGATTTGATCTTTCTCATTCATTCTTAAACAATTTTTATATCTTTTGTTCTTGTGCCACTTCATTTCAAAATATGCCCTTCCCCTTCCTCTATACAGTACCAAAAATTAAAAAAGAAAGAGAAAAAAAAGTACTTTGGAAAAACCAACTATCATACCAGCTGAATATGACAGTACAGGCAATATACTATACTTGTAGTCCCTCACATATACAAAAAAGGAAGGGAGATGCATTTTCTCAACTCTTCTCTGAGATGAAAATTGTTTTTCATAATCATATAATGTTCATTTTCCTTTTTTATTCTTTTTGTTTCCTGCTATTATGGCCATTGTATATTTCTTTTTTTGGTTGTATCTATTTTACTCTGCAGTAATTTATATGCATTTCCATGCTTCTCTGAAAAATTCATATTCATTATTTCTTTTTGGTGCCATTCAGTCATTTTAGTTGTGACTGACCCCTTGTAATCCATTTGAGGTTTTCTTGACAAAGATACTGGAGTAGTTTACCATTTTCTTTTCCAGTAGATCCAGTTGATCATTTTGTCTGACAAGCAGACGTTAAGTGACTTACATAGGTCACACAGGTAGAAAGTGTCTTAGGCTGGATTTGAACTCAAGTCTTCCTGACTCCAGGCACAGTGCTCTATCTGTTGAACCACCGGCTACCTGATAATTTCATACGACACATTAATATTTAACTGCATTCATGAACTGGAATTTGTTTACCCATTGTTTGGTTGATGGGTACCTACTTTGTTTCCATTTATTATCTAGCCAAAAAAAGTTTTGCCATGAACATTTTAGTATATATGGGACCTTTTAAATCTGTATTTGACCTCCTTTGGGTATGTGTCTAGTAATAAGCTCTCTAGGTAAAAGGGTATGGACATTTTAGTCACTCCAAATTTCTTTCCAGAAAGACTAGTTGTTGTTGTCATTGTTGTTGTTCAGTCATGTCTGACTCTTCGTGACCCCATTGACCATAGCATGCCAGGCCCTTCTGTCTTCCAATATTTCTCAAAGTCTGTCCAAGTTCATGTTCATTGTTTCCATGATACTAGCTATCTATCTCATTTTCTACCATCCTCTTTTCCTTTTGCCTTCAATCTTTCCCAACATCAGGGTCTTTCCCACTGAGTCCCATCTTCTAATTATGTACGCAAAGTATTTGCACTTCAACTTCAGTGATTGACCTTCTAGTGAATAGTCTGAATTAATCTAAGTATTGACTGATTTGACCTTCTCCAGCACCACAATCAAAAAGTGTTGATTCTGCAGCATTCAGCTTTCCTTGTAGTACAGCTCTCACAGCCATATGTTGCTACTAAAAAAAATCATAGCTTTGATTATCCAGACCTTTGTTGGCAAGGTGATGTTTCTGAGTTTTAGTATAATGTCCGGATTTGACATAGCTTTCTTTCCAAAGACTATCTTTTAATTTCATGGCTGCAGTCATTGTCTGGAGGTGGTCTATGTGCCCAAGAATATAAAATCGGACACTGTTTCCATTTCTTCTCCCTCTATTTGCCAGGAAATTATGGGACCAATTGCCAAGGTCTTAGCCTTTTTTTGGATGTTAAGCTTCAAGTCAGCTTTTATACTCTCCTCTTTCACCCTTATCAGAAAATTTAGAACAATTCACAATATCACCAACAGTACATTAAGATGCCTTTCTTTCCATAGATCTATCAACATTGACTATTTTCACCTTTTTTGTTGCTAATTTTATGAGTAATTTTTGCTAATTTCATGAGAGTAAGATTCATCTCAGAGTTGCTTTGATTTACATTCCCCTTATTATTAGTCATTTAGAGAAATTTTTGATATGGTTTGCTAACTACTCGCTCATCTTCTTTTGAGAACTGTTTGTTTATATCCTTTGGCAACTTATCCTCTGGGAATGGCTCTTGGTCTCAGTGATTCATGAGAATTCCTTATATGTCTTGGATGTCAATCTCTTATAATGAATATTTGATTCAAAGCTTCCCTCCCCTCCACCCAATGAACAGCTTCCTTTCTTATCCTAGAAGATACTTTGTCTAGGAAAAAAAGCTTTTGAATTTTTTTGTGATTGAAATTATATTTCTTATATTCTATTACTGCCACTAACCCTTGTTTAGTTACAAACTCTCCCCATAGCCATAGCTGAGAAAGTTACATAATCTTGTCTTCTTTTATTTTTCATGGTACTTGATTTAGTATTTGAGTTGCATATCTATTTTAAATTATTGTGGCATATGGTGTAAGATGTAGGTCCAAGCCTAATTCTGGCCAGATTGTTTTCCAGGTGTTTCATTCATTCTTAACTATTGCTAGTCAAAGCTTAATATGATCATAAGTCTTGGATCAGAATGCTCTTTTTAAATTCATTCTGAATCTTGAATCTTCATTTCCCACCCGGCTGCACTCCTTTTGGAATTCTTGGACTCCTCCACTATGTACCTGGGAACCTCATCACCAGGAAACCTTGTCATCCCACATGATCCAACCGACCTTAGTATTCATACCTCACCAGTATACTCTGCCCCTCTGATTTGGAGGGCAGAACCATGATCTCCAAAACTTCCATTTAAAGAAGGGACTCAGGACTGCCATTGCTTTGTTTCCTACCCAGCTAGAGATGTTTTGTACTTCTCTAACTTCTCTACTATGCCCCAATCTCTTAGTACCTTCCCTTTCCCCTTCCCCTCTTTTCAGCTTTCTTTTGTGTATTTTCTTCTCCTATTAGATTATAAGCTCCTTGAGGGCAGGGATTGTCATTCTTTTTTTGTATTTATGTCCCCAGTCCTGGCATATAATAGGTGGTTAATAAATGTTTGTTGATTGGCTGTCTTAATAATAGTAATGATAGTAATAGTTAACATTTATATAGTGCTTACTGCATGCTAGGCACTATGTTCAGTGCTTTACAATTATTATCCCATTTGATCCCTACCACAAGATAGGTGGTATTATTATCCCCACTTTATAGATAAGAAACTGACTCAGACAGGGATTGAATGACTTCCCCAGAATCACACAGCTAGTAAATATCTGAGACCAGATTTGAACTCAGGCCTTTCTGACTCCATACCCAATGCTCTATCCACTGCCACTTGGCTACCTCAGAGTGAAACCCTTTCTTTCTCCATGGAATCAGTACTTTAGACCAACTTTGTGTCTGTGGCCTTTCCTGATGGGTTCTATTCCTTCTTCTGAGGTTGATAAGGTTAATTACATGTGTAATTTTGGCCTTTAATTAGAGGCATAATAATTTGCCTTTCTAGCACTCGTGATCATAAATTTATGTTAAGTCATTAAATTAAGTCATAAATTTAGACCTGGAAGGGAGAAGCCATGAAGTTGAGGCACTGAGAAGTTAATTGATGACCAGTTTTCCTGATTCCAAATCTGATGTTCATCATACCATCATATAGTTATATCATTCCTTTTGATTCCTTTCCATTTTCTTTTTCACATGTAAAGGGAAAAATAAACAGAAGGCCTATAGGCCATGTGAAAATCTCTTTCACAATTTTTTTTACCACCAATCATAAGTTGACAATCTCCACTTTACCTTTTTTAGAAGAATGAGGCAGCAACATTCTATTCCCATTTTCTTCTTTAGCTAGACTTGCTGACATCCTTAAAATCCCTTGAATCCCTTGAATGTAGAGATTGTATCACCCAGAAACTATTTCCTAAAAGGGTCTGTAAGTTTACGCTTTGGACATAGCCTAATTTCAATGACAGTTATGAAGATTTAGGAGTTTCATTGCACTCTGAAAATATATCTCTTATAAACTATCCCAGATTATGTTGCTTAATTCTTAGGCCTTCTTCCCTCCCCCACTCCCAGAACCTTCTTATTGGAGAATGTTAAGTCTTTAGAGATAAAACTAATATGAGGTAGCTGGGGTTTTGCACTAAGACAATTGGGGCCTCATCTTAGAGCAATAAAATTTAGAAGCCACCAGCAACACTTATTCTTTCAGCAGGAATAAACAATTGATAGCAAACAACTTGATAACTGAATTAAGTTAGCAAGAATATTTAATACTTTCTCCAGGGGACTTTATCCTGGTGAGCTCCTTCCTGGTATGTCTTTGCTTCTTCCCTGTTCCAACCAGAGGCCTTGTGGCATTCTGAGTTGTCTCTCCTAGTGGAATGTAGTGTTCTGAGACCCAAGGTCTAGCCCTCATACCTACTCTACATCACCCTCACTGTCTGAACCCTGTTCAACCATTCTTGTGATAACTTTTGTGTTGTTTGTCCGGGTCACATTTTATGGTGTTTACCAGAGGTTCCAGAATCGTAAGTCAGTGCTCATGAAGTCCTAATCCATACAAAATAATGTGTCAAAACATTCTGTATTATTCCTCCTTAACTTCAGCCCCATGAGGTCCTATAAACATACTTACAGGAAACCATTTCTGTGGGAACACGGTTGCTATTCTTGCTTGCTAGGCACTCCTTGACTTAGCATATGAAATAGTTTACCTTTCACCCCAATTAATGTCATTATAATGAGCACCCATGGAAGTTATAATGTTTTGCCACTTATTATGGAGTGTTGCTGGAACCATATCTTAAATCCAAGACACAGGTCATTGGCAATGCTGACATGATGACAGTTGCCTTGCTTCATTTTGAACTGTATTGGAGTTTGGAATAAACAGGTCAATTTAATTTTCAGTGCTATCAGTCTGGGTTTTTGAAGAGACAAAATAGGAAGATTTTAAATTTCTTTAGGTTCCTGAATTGGGATCCACGGTATGTGGATTTTTAAATTGCTTTGCACAACAAAATTGAAATCACTTAGAACGTTAACAGTTCTATTTAGGAGACACTTATGGAAGGATTCTCCATTAGTTTTTAGAATGTTCACTGTGATGACCCACACTGTTTCCAAGCAATGGCTTTATTTGACTAAGTATCTTAGGATATAGAGTTCACTGTAAGGTTGAAGAAAGGTGGGTGGCTGGCTCGTGGCTCTTGTACAATATTTAGTTTTGGGGTCTAGATATGTGATTTTATCAGTGTGGAAAATTCCCTGTTGCAGATTGGCAATTCATCTGAAATTTATAGTATGAGAGTTTTGGGAGCTTAAGGACCTTGTCCATGGTCACACATGGGCAGGACTTGAATTCAGGTATTTCTGACTTCAAAAGGCATCAGCTATCTACTCTGCCATGATGACCGAATGATACTAAACAATGATATTTTCATATATTTCACTGCCTGTTGGACTGATTTGTTGAGGCAGCTAGACATTTGGAGAAAGCAAGAAACATCAAAAATCCAGCCCATCTGTTCAAAATTATGGGCATCATACTTTCTACTAATTGCAACATCATTTGGTCAATATACTTTATTTCAGGCAGCTTTCTAGAGATCCATAATTATGGTCTTTTATAGCTAATACTAGAAAAAGAGCTCATGTTGGGTCTGTCATTGGGAAGGAGAGGAGTAAATCAAGGAGTGCTGGGGATTAAGGTGTGATTAATGGGTGAGAGGACACCAGTACTCCCTGGAGAAATATACTAACCACAGTGTCCCATTCCAGGCATTGAAAGAGCAAGGTTCAAAAGTTCAAAACCAGAAATCCCCAAGGTAATTGATTCATGGTGCTAAGAAGAAAAACATGGTAGAAGTGTGAGGTGATAGGTCCAAAGGCAAAGTTAAAGGAATGGCTACACAGAGAAGTATTAGGAGAACAATTAAGTAAATGAAGCTAAGTTCTTCGTAATATACATGAGTTAGGTGAATTAGTCTTAGATAATTTTATTTGTACCAATTTCCCTCACTCTCTGCTCCAGTAGGCTTGGAAAATTCCTGTGATCATGCTTTCCTATGTCAAGACAATCGGGAACTGAAGAAAGATTTTCTTTACTTCCATTCCAGACCACACTGTTTCCCAAAAACAAGAAACCTTGTGTCTGGGATAAAATGTCCTCTTAACTCTTCTCACCTTTGGTAGGAAAAATTCAATTTTGCTGAAAGCTATGTCACTGCTTTTCACTTCCTGAGGCTTTAATCTCTACATCACGGTAGAAATAGAACTGAAGATCAAAGATACAATACAAATTACTGGGTCACATTGTTGAACTCTAGTTGTATGATCATCAGAGATAGTTGCAACACAGGAGGTCACCAAGTAGCAGATAGAGAGCCGTGTCAGTGTCAAGAGAAACAGAAGGAAATGCTGGGGAAATTATCTGAATGCTGAATTGTGATGCTGTTATTGGGTTCTGCCACCAAGCAAAGTATATTAGCTGCCCCCCCAAAATTGATTTTTCTTGATAGTATCTCTATGTCCCCTACTTCTTTCCTGAAATTTAGGTATTGACCAAAGTTACTTTGGACAGTGTGTTGTGTGGCACATTATGTTTTTGTTGAATTGAAGCTACTTTGAACATTACAAAATCAATAGAAGTATGATGTTGAGAACGAATTTCAGGATGGGTACTCCATTTTTTCCTGTCTCTTGTAATTTCATTCAGGTAAGGTTTTCTGTTTTTTTTTTTTAGTTCCTGTTGTTTCTTGTTCAAAATGAGGTGGTAGAAGTTCAGTTTGCTTTGAAAAAACTTTTGTTTCTGTCAGTATGACTATGTTTAGTTCTATTTTATTGGATTTCACTCAACAAATATTTATCAGGTACTTAGTATATGACCAGCACCATGCTAGACCTTGTGTAAGAAACAAAAAAAGTATGTGTATGTGTATGTGTGTGTATGTATGTATGTATTAAGCACCTACTATCTGCCAGGTCCTGTGCTAAGTAGTGAGGAGATAAAGAGGCAAAAGACAATCCTGCCCTCAAGGAACCCACATTCAAATGGGGGAGACAGGAAATAAACAGATATATATACATATATATAAACAAGTTAGATTCAGGAAGGACAAATAGGAAATAATGAACAGTGTGTGTGTGTGCGTGTGTGTGTGTGTGTGTGTGTTTGTGTTTGTGTGCATGCACATGGGACCGTGTACTCTCTCCAGTGTGCATGTGTGCACTTTATAGATGCTTGTTAAGTGTTTGTTGAATTAAGTTGAACATTGAAATCTTGTTCTAGCTTCCCAAGACCTTATAGTCTCTTAATAGGCTTACTACAAGTGGCTAACCACATTTTTTCTCTTTGCACAGTATGGACTTAGTAATGTATTGCTTAGAGTTAACACTTAGGTTTGCCAACTTATTCACTTCAGCCATGCTCAGTGGTTACATCTGATGTTCTTAGGAATCTAGCATTCATATATTTAGGCAATCAATGTTGAAATCAGCTGCTTGGCTAATAGTGTGAATGTTTAAAGTTTAGATAATTTCTTTTCTGGTATGGTCCTTAGTAGATCATTTTGGTTAATGCCAGGATTTACATCTAATGATGACAATAGCTCACAATTCATCAAGTATTCATTAAGCCCCTACAATGTGCCAAACATTGTGCTGGCACTGTATGTATTCCTTCATTTATATTGAATATCTCAGTATGAATGAATATTTTCTTTGTACGTATTCAAAGATTTTTCTGCAGCAGAGTGCTATATATTCATATTATACATCACTGTTATTGCCATAATTACTGGTGTTCTTTCTGAAATCCCTTTTTCTGACCTTCTTTAATTCTCTGGAACAGTGATAATCATCCTATAACTTTAAGCCCATAAATGATTCTTATATACAAACCCTGTATCTCTTCTAGATCCCTGATTTCTATTAGTCCATTTGACCCTTCAGGTCGGGTGGTTCCTTTGGTAATTGAAAATGTGATTCTAGAGTTGTATAACTGAACATCACTGTGGTAGAATCATAGATGAAGCATTCATAACCCTTGCTCAGATTAAAAGGAGAGAGAGGTTGTTAAATGCGGCAGATTCCAGATCATATCATTAATCTTATTCTAGATTCCTGAGTCTAAAAGAAAATTCTATACTTTAAAAAAACAATTCTGCTCAGAAACTATCTTCTTGGCTTGCTCACTAGCTTACTTTTTTAAAAAATTAAATTTTCTCTTCTATTGTGAATTTAACAATAGTTAGAAGCACAAACTTTTGGTATACAAAAAAGAACAAGAAGCTTATATAAGAAGCTTTGAACTGTTGCAATTTGTTTTAAAGTCTGTCTGCTATCTATTATCTATTGGCTACCTCTAATCTGTCATCTGTCAACTATCTACTATCAGATATAATATCTATTGTCATCTATCTATAATTTATGAAGAGAGTAATAAAATTGCTTTATTTTTGTGGGTCCCCTTCTGTGCTTTTGCATTTTTTCCCTTGCATTAAAAAATTCTCTTGATGCTGTCTTTTTTGCATGTTTCTCACAACCCACTAACTTACTTTTTATCTGGGATGTTAAAATTCTTATATACAGGGGACATTCTGATGTATAACTCTTTGGTCTGTGTTAGTTTTGTGATAGGCATCATTTTTGAAATGCAAGGCTTTGAATTACCCATAGAGAATACACACACACACACACACACACGCGCGCGCGCGCGCGCACATATATTTGTATCTGTGTCTTTGTTGAGGAAAAAGGTAGACAAAAGGAATGTAGACATGACATAATATACAGTGTTTCCAGAAAATAAATGAGTGAGCAAATCTTGAGTCTAGGCTGGCTAAATTCTCTGAATATTGCTTATGGGTATGTAGATAATTTGATACTCAAATAGCATAGCTCCTTGCTGCTGTATGCAGCAAAGAAAGAATTCAAGCTTAGGGGAGGGGATGATCATTGTATTGTTACTTGTATGAATCACATAGTTCCCTGAATATTCACTGACCTCATAGAAGATTTCCTGCTCCAATTCCCCCTGTCCCAAATCCTGCATCACAAGCGATCATTTGATCATAGAAGTACTAGAACATATATTTGAAAGCAGCATATGAATTTCAAAATATTCTATTTCATTATTATTATTGTTATCCTTATGCCATAGCTCTCTAAAATATATAGACTTTAAAGACTGTAAGATATAAAAGGCAGCTGAACTCTAACTTTAATAATTGGTATGACCGATCATGTTCCTGAAAAACAGGTGATGAAATACACCTGTTCCTTGAAGGATAGAGGTGGGGAACCACAGGTAATGAACATTACATATTCTATTAGACATGGTTGCTGCTGTTAGTTGGTTTTACTTAATTGCTTTTCTTTGTTATGAGGAAAGTTTCAATGGAGTGGGTATATTGGGAAGTGACTTTGATATGTAAAAATAAGCATCAATGAGACTTTGAAAGGATGTAGAACCACAATGAACCTTCAAGACTTTCTTATCTACCACTGTCATTCTATCATTTTATTTTTCAATAATCAAACATTTTTCTCTTTCCCACCTCCCATCATCCACTGAAAAATACAGAAAGAAGAGAGGGAGTCAAGGAAGAAGGAAGAAAAAAGGAAGGAAAAAAGGGAGGAAGGGAGAAAGGGAGAGAGGAAGGGAGAAAGGAAATAAGAACCTCTGCATTCCATAAACACAGTTTAGAAAAACATTTCCATATTAGCGACATCCAAAAATATTTCTTCATATCAATCAATCATCTCTCTGTCATGAGGTAGGTGGTGTTTTTTTTTAAATCAATGCTTTGAAATTGTGGTTGACTATCTATTCAGAATTCTTAAGTCTTTTAGAGTTGCCCTTTTCTGCAATAGTGGTGTTGTAGTAGAAACTGTTCTAATTCTGCTCATTGGATTGTGTATCAATTCATACAAAGTCTGTCTCTTTGAAATCTTTTTCCTCATTGTTAAAGCACAATAATATTCCATTACATTCATATACCACAATTTATTTAGCCATTCCCCAATTGATGGGCACTTCTTAGTTTCCAGTTTTTGCTACTATGAAAAGAGCTGCTATAAATATTTTTTTACATGTGGAATATTTTCTTCTTTCTTTGCCCTCTCTGGAATATAAGCCTAGCAGTTGCATAGCTGGGTCAAAGGCCATGCACTATTTGTACATAATTTTAAATTACTTACCAGATTAGTTGGGACAATTAAAAACTTTATTAACAATGCATAAATGTGACTTTTTCCAAAATAATTCCAACATTTGTCATGTTTTTGGTCAGCTTTACCAATCTGTTAGATGTGAGGTAGAACCTCAGAATTGTTTTAATTTGCGTTTCACTAATCATTAGTGATTTGGAGGATTTTTTTTTCATATACCTATAGATAGCCTAGGTTTGCTTCCTTGAAAACTACTTATTCATATCTTTAGATCATTTATCAATTGGGGAATGTCTCTTATTTTCATAAAATTCCATCCTCATATATTTTGGAAATGAAACCATTATCAGAGAAAATTGCTTTTCTTTCCATTTTAGCATTTATTTTCTAATCTTAGCTATATTACATTTGTGCAAACAATATTTTAATTTTATGTATCTGAAATTATTTATTTTATCATCTATGATTCTTTCCATTCCTTCTTTGGTCATGAACTTTTCCCTTAAGCATAGATCTATAAGGTAGTTTCTTCCTTGTTTTGCTAACTTATTTATGATGTGATCTGATGTGATATGATATGTCGCTTTGAATCATAGTATGTGGTGTGAGGTGTTAGTATAAATCTAATTTCTGCCATTTTCCTGTTCATTTACCCCAGTAGGTTTTGAAAAATCAAATCATGAGTCTTTATGGTAATAAATGAGGTCTTTGGGTTTATTGAATAGGAGGCTAGTGTGTTCATTTGTTTCATCTTGTTCACTTAATCTATTATACTAAATGATTGATCTCTCTACTTTTAGTCAATATCAAATTGTTTTGACCCAAATTTTGCAGACGAAGAAAGTGAAACACAGAAGTTTCAAGTAACTTAAGATTTACTCAAAATTACACTTACATAGTAAGGAAAAGTAAGGCTGTTCTGGGAAAAAGAATCGTTGGATGGCTGAGTAAAATGAACACATATGCTTTGGAAACAGCAATTCTGGATTTTAGTCCTGGCTCCTCTCTGACTAGGAGTCAACCACTTATTTTTTTGGGACCTCAGTTTCCATCTCTGTAAAATGATGACTTAGATTAGATGTTCTCTATAGTCTTCTCCAGTGCTATCATTATAGCCTACAATCCCTGTGCAATAGTTTCATCAGCTTTTCATCTAAGAAGCTCTTTCCAATTTTGAACAAAATTTTCTTTGTTTTTAGCCATTACTTAGAGCAGGAATGGAGCTTTGCCTGCCAGTAACCTCCTGATCATAATTCTACAGATAAGAAAAGACCCCGAAATGACTCTAGAATCATCTCTGTTCTTGCCTAAAGGGACCTAAGTCCTTTAACCTTTCCCCACCATGCTAGTCTTCTCTCTCCTCTAATCTTTTATGTGGCTTTTCTCTTACTTCTCCTGATGTTGTCAAATGTTAACAGCTGTACGAATTCTGTGAAATAACCATTTAGCCATCCTGATTCAGAAATATTCAGCTAAGTTAGACTGATCAAAAGCTTTTTAGCTACATTACCCCCCACCCCATCTTTTCTATCACTCAGAGATTCTGTTTGAAAACTGGTTTTTGTTCAATGCCAGTTCTTTTTCAATCCATGTCAGTGAGAGTAGCAGCAACAATGCAAATTACAATTTTCTTTGGGCATTCAGGAAAACTTAAGATGCTAATCACATTGATTAAACAACACTCAATTTCTTTCAAAGGCTTGGTTAAATATAACACCAAAAACAAACTATGAAAGTGAGACAAACTGTCAGCAATAAGTACAAGAGCGGGAGGTAGGAGCTGTTTCAGTAGCAGCTATGTGGACTTTCTGAACGGCTCAGGGAGATAAAGAAGACTCTATTGATCAAATTCATGCTTGGTCAATTCTTGTTATAGTTTCAAAGTTAAGGTATGGTTATATTCCACACTAGGCCCTGTTATTAAGTTCCTTTGACCTATGGCTGAGGCACAGGTACAGCCAAGAGAGTAAGAAAGGTCTCAGGAGATATTGTCAAGGCTGTGGCTGACACTGACTTCAGGACCTTTTAGAATCCCTAGTTTCCTTCAAGGGTCAGCTGGAGTGCCACCTTCTAAATCAGAATGTTTTAGATCCTTGCAGTTTTTAGAGTGTCTTGCAATATTACTTTTTATTTTGTTTTTAAATATTTTACATTTATTCAATTATACACATACTATTTTCTTCCAGCAATGTAAGTGCCTTGAGGGCAGGGACTGATTTTGTTTTTGTGTCTCCAGTACTTAGAACAGTGCCTTACATTCACTTTAAAAAAGAAAATGCTTGAATGGTTGTATGACTGACCATCAGCCTTCAGGGTTCTCTTTGCCTAAGGTTGGATAAGCTCATCCCATGGCCTGGAATACATGATTTCCTAAAATAATCACTTGCAAATATAGTACGAAAATATTTATAGCAGCTCCGTTTGTGGTGAATGGCTGAACAAGTTGTGGTATATGAATGTAATGGAGTATTATTGTGCTATAAGAAATAATGAGCAGGCAGACCTCAGAAAAACCTGGAAAGACTTGTATGAACTGATGACGAGTGAAGTGAGCAGAACCAGGAGAACATTTTGTGATGACTGACTTTGATGGACTTAGCTCTTCTAAAACAACTCCAAAAGCCGCATGATGGAAAATGCCATCCACATTCATAGACATGGATGTCTGAATGCAGATCGAAGCATACTATTTGCTCTCTTTTGTAGTTTAGTTTAGTTTTTTCTTTCTCATGGTTCCTCCCATTTGTTTTAATTCTTCTATGCAACACGACTAATGTAAAAATGTTTAATAAGAATGTGTATGTAGAGCCTATACTGGATTGCACGCTGTCTTGGAGAAGGGGAAGAGAGGCAGTGAAAATTTAAAACTTATGGAAGTGAATGTTGAAAACTAAAAGTAAATAAATTAATTTATTAAAAAAGAATCACTCACAAAAATAAACATGTAGAGAAAGCTATACTAACCACAGCCAAATTGTTCTGCTACCAAGAGATCTCACCTGTCTTTCTCTCTTTTTTTCCCTCAAAGATAACCAGTTCTACCACAGCAGCAAAATGGGCCGATCTGTGAAACAATAGCTAGAAGACCTACTTCTTGCAGATTCCAGTACTGGCTATGGGCAAGCCCAGTGTGGATCAGGATCAGAGGCTAATGTCCTCATCAGGCCATTGGCAGCAGCTGTGGCTTTTACGGCTTTCTTTGGTTTCCATGACACTATTCACTTCTTGTTCCTCTCCTTTTCTGGCCAATATTTCTTGGAGTCTTTTGTTAGATCTTCACCTCCTACTTCTAATTATCAATATCTCCTAAGTGTCTCATCCTATTTCCTCTCCTTTTTTTCTATGCCTTCTTTCTTGAGGATCTTTTCAGCCCCCAGAGGTTCAATGATCATTCCTCAACCACTTCTAGTCCTAATATCTCTCTCAAACCCCAGTTCTGCATCTTCAATAAGATATTGAACGTCTTTACCTGGATATCCCTATTATAAACTCAGCATGTCCAAAACAGTTTATTATCTTCTCTAAACTTATTCTTTTAAACTTCCTTTGTCTGTTGAAGGTACCACCAGTTTTCTAGCCACTGAAGTTTGGAACCTTGGAGTCATTTTCAATTCTTCCATTTCCCTCACCTGTCATAGTCAATCAGTTGCCTAAGATTGTGGATTCTATCTCCACAACATTTCTTGCATATGTTCCCTTACCTCTAATGGCTAACAATCTAGATAAAGACCTTATCAAGTCTCTCTTAGGATATAATGATAGTCTCCTAATTGACCTCTACTTTTCTAGTCTCTTCCCTTTAAATCAATCCTTCCCCTAGCTAGTAAATGGATGTTACTAAATTATAGCGCTAACTATGGCATTACCATGCTTAAAAAACATTCAATGACTCCCTGTTGTTCCCTATTCCCCATTAAGAATAAGGTGCAAACTCTTTAATTTGGCATTTAAATTCCTTTATAATTTGATGCCGGTCTACCTTTCCAGACTTATTTTGTAATTTGGATCCAAATGTCACATGCAACCCAGGACTCCTTAGAGCAGAGATTCTTAACCTAGGGTCCATGAATTTGTTTTTAAAATGTTATCACTGTGTTTCCATATAATTGATTTCCTTTGTAGTCTTGTGCATTTTATTTTATACCTTTTATAAATACCATTCTTAGAGGGAGAAAATAGACTTTACCAGACTGCTAAAGGGGTCTGTGATACAAAAAGGGTAAGAGCTCTTGCCTTAGAAACTAAAGAGAGGTAAAGATCCTTAGATGGACCTGTTGTTCATTGCTGTCTCCTTCATTCCCAATCTATGGTTTGAGAAGGAAAAGCAGAAAAAAAGAGGTTGTATCACTATTGTATAGGAAGAAATGTCAAAATTTAATTGAATGATGCAGAACGTGAAGAGCTACCTAGGGTTTTGCCTTGCTCAGAGAGTCAAGTTGAACTATTTTGATTCAACCTCTATTTGCTGTAATTTGATTAGATACCACAACATCTAGGCAAATGAACATCTGGCTGAGTTTGGTCTGTCTTGCCCAGAGATGGATATGCCAATGATCTTTGCTGCTTTTAAGCTTAAAGGATACTGTTAGCTCACTCAATAATGTAACACTTTTCTAATGCCCTTTTAAGGATGATTTTTAAGTTGAAAGAACTCGTTAATACTAAATTGGTCCAAATATTGTAACGATGATCAACCATGAAGGACTCAGGTATTCTGATCAAGACAAGGATCCAAGACAATGCCAAAGGACCCATGATGAAAGAATTCATCTCCAGAGAGAGAACTGATAAACTCTGAGTGCAGATGGAAGCATATTTCTAAGAAAAGTACTATATTGGTTCAAGAAGAGAAGAGAGACATGTTTGTCCATCTGGAGAGTGATGACAATCATCAGATTGTCATCAGAAGTGCTTTGTGTGGTGCAAATATTCCTGAATGGACCAGTGAAATAAAAGCTTATATGAATGAATGAATGAATACTTAATGAATACTGAGAAGTATACATGAAAGCGTCATCCAGGTTTATATGTGGATTGGGTTTTATACTTCCTTTATTCTTTACATACACACATGTATGTATTGCTACTTGTGATGTTATAATTATATCTTTTGCCTTATGACTAAGTAAATGGTTATGTTCAACATCTAAAAGTATAGTAATTGGGAATGGCTGATTGGTGCAAATGGAAAAATATCAGTGGGGACTCGAGAGCTAAAGTGGTGAATAGGAGAATGCATTCCCCTTTGACAGACTTACCCCTAGGCTCCATAGAGAATTTGAATATAATTGTGTAATGGTGGTCTTTCTCTAGGAACCTAGACCTGCTAATATGAGGGCCAGTTGGAGTGAGCGAGCCAGCCCAGAAAGTGAGTAGATGTCCACATGCCCATGTGAAAGGTGTAAGGTACTACAGTGTGAATAGCCACCCTTCACATACAACCATTACAACAAGGTCATAGATTTAGAGTTGGAAGGGATATTAGAGGTTAACTAAGTTGCCCAAGGTCATATAGGTGGTAAGCATCAGGGCTGGGATTTCAACTTAAGTCCTCTGACTCTAAATTGAAGCTTCTTTCTACCCCTTTCTACTACAGCATACTGATTCAAATGAGGAGTTATCAGACAGCAAATGGCTTGGACACGTGCCTATCTAATAGTCAGTGTTACTTCCAACAAAAATTCATATTCTGTATTCTGACAAAATTGACTTGGAGACCCATGAAATTCATCAGGAGCTGCCCTGATCAGTCCCCATAACACATTATGATGTAGTTCTTTCAGGCATGTCCACCTCTTTGTGACCCCACTGAGGTTTTCTTGGCATAGATTCTGGAGTGGTTTGCCATTTCCTTTTCCAGCTCATTTTACAGATGAGGAACTGAGGCAAACAGGGTAAAGTGATTTGCCTAGGGTCACACAGCTAGTGAATATCTGAGGCAGAGTTTGACCTCCGGTCTTCCTGACTGCAGGCCCAGTGCTCTATCCACTGTGCCACCTAGCTGCCACACACATTATTATTCTCCCTCAAACACTATTATAGCCAAACTAGCCCATTTGTTATTCCTTGAATATGACTGTCTATCTCTTTCTTCCTTGCTTTTGTAGACTGCCCATGTGCTTGGGGGACATCCTGTCCTGATCTTTGTCTCTTAGAATTCTTAGGTTTCTTCAAAGAGAATCTCACATATCTATTCTTATAGCAAGTCTTTCCTGACCCCCTTGGTCATTTGTGCTCTTTTCTGACTACAATTATTTTGCATTTACTTATCTGATTATTTGTTGGATCCTTTGAACATTTTGTAATCTCCTTGGGGGAAGGTACTATTTTTGTCTTGGTCTAGCACCTAGAACAGTGCCTTGCACATTTTTATTTATATATTTATTCCCTTTTGTATTTTTTTCATCCATACATCTTCCAATACTTCTTTCTTTCATTCCTAATTTCTTTCTTTCTTCTCTATATTTTATTGGTACTGGGCACTCCTGGTGCAGAAAGTCCCTCCACCAATGCAGATCAGTATCTGTTCTGCAACTTAGAGGCTTAGAGAGTTGCCTGAGGGCATTGAGAGCCTGAGTGAATTGCCTAGGGTCATTGTCCACTTAGTGTCAGAAGTGAGACATGGACTTAGGTATTATTGAATCAGATGGCAGATTTCTGCACAATACTCCATGCTGATCTTCATTAACCCTAACCCTAATCCTCTGTGCTTTACACATAATAGGAGCTTAATAAGTATTCGATAAGTTTAATCGAATCACCTCACACCACTGTTGTCCTGATAGTGGTAAAAGTGACATAATCGCACTCCCTATTACCCTTGTTAGCAGATTATGTAAGATAGGAGCTCTTAAAAATTGTTAACATTACTATTCTACCTGAGATTCTACCTAAAATAATCTTATGTTGTATCATTAATACTATAAATATTTGATATCAGATTGGCTGATAATACCATCCATAATCCTTAACCCTGTTCCCATGCCTTCTCCCATACCTTCACTCCTAGGACTCACCTTTGCTTTGTCAAACCCAGTTTCCCCTCATCAAGCCCCAGCCTGC
Source organism: Phalanger gymnotis (assembly GCA_028646595.1). Lineage (NCBI taxonomy): Eukaryota > Metazoa > Chordata > Mammalia > Diprotodontia > Phalangeridae > Phalanger > Phalanger gymnotis. The sequence goes on along the minus strand of CM053627.1, from coordinate 152,878,849 downwards.
TCAAAGGCTGCCATAGTTGGATCTCCTTCACCTCTTCCTCTGCCACTTAAATCTATTTCAATGAGACCAATGTGAAGCAGGCAAAAGTTCTAATTACAAGCGGGACCTTTAGGATTCTGGCCACATATACCCCAACTCTCCAGGTCCTAAAGCCATACGTGGTCACCCTTTCTGCTGAAGACTGCATAACCATCAAACATTTCAATACCAGTGGCTCCATGACCAATAATGTTGATCTCTGCTAACTGCTAACATAAGAAGCTATATTCTTGGTTATGCTGGATACAGCAACAGCTGCCAGATCCAACCCAGAAAAATGCCCATTCAGACCTATTGAGGCATCAGAGGAGGCAGCTCAGGTTGAGGTCCAGATTCAAGGAAAAGCCAGTGAAAGCCATCACAAAATCTCCTCCACAATGAAATAGCTGAACCTCTGGAGTCGTTAACCAAATTAATGTTGATCAGTCCTCTCCATGGAGTCACTTTGAGCCTGTTGTTGCCAAAAATACCCAAGAAGAAGGGAATTACCTACCTCAAGATCTCTGTTCTTCCTTCCATCTAGCCCTATCCCCCACCAGAGATTAAAAAACCAAAAGTGCCTATAAAAATGATATTATCTGTAAGCCATGGGTCAGAGGAACATCTTTTTTAATCTTTTTGGAGATGGAACAGAATTATAGTGCTACAGCTCTGTCGTTAAAATTAGACTTTAGGATTGCCACACATTAGCTCCATTCAGCCTCATGCCTTCCATGCACATAATAGGCTCTTACTAATTGCTGTTGAATTCAACTGACTTGAGAGGCAGCAGGTTGTAAAAGAAGGAGCCCTGAATTTTGAGACAGAGGATAAGGGCCTGAATACTGGCTCTGGTGTTTATCATCTTTGTGACCTTGGTAAAGGTACCAAATATCTTGAGGTCTCAGTTTCCTCATATGTACAATGAAAGGATTGGACTGGATGATCTCTAAATTCCCTTCTAGCCCTAAATCCTGTGGGTCGAATTATTTTGAACTACTAAAGTTAAAGCTTTGGTTTGAGGGAGTTGTCTGAAAAATATACCAATGCCCTCAGTAAGCAGAGCAGTCTATTTCATAACTCTGTCTAGTTTCTTAATGTTGTTTGGTTGCTGGGCATTAAGTTCTTGTTCATGTGGGATTAGCCAGTGAAGGAAATGGAATCACATGTTGAGTCGATAGAATCAGAAGACACAGGTGATAATCATTTTACCTTGCTCCAAATCATAGCTGTCGTTACTTAGCAGCAGGCTAAAACATGCTGGACACACTTGGGACCTGACTGTGAGTGACCCTTGCATGCAGTGGTATTTTGGAGTTCTGTGGGAAATGGGGATTCTTAGTGGATAAAGCAGGGGGACTAAAGTTAAGCCAGTCCTTGGATTTACAGAGAATGTTGTGCAACATTCGGCATGGCTCACTTTCTTAGAGGCCAGTCTCATCAGTATTAATGTCTTCCAAGCTATACAAAGCTTTGGCCAAGGGCTGCACTAGACTGGAAGCCATCTTGGACCAGACTCTGCGCAGTAATAATAAGAAGAGTTATCACACAATGAATCTGAGAGAGTTAAAGATGATCTGTCCAGAATCACACTGACAGTATTTGTCTGAAGAGAGGCTTGAACCCAGGTTTTCCTGACTCCCCGGCTAGCTCTCCATCCACTGTCACAGGGCTTCCTTTTATGAACCTCTGAAGCCTTTGTTTCTCCTTTGGTTAGTGAACTAATACTAACTGGATAAAAATCCTTTGTCTTTTCGATTTGGCTACATAAATTATTTGACATTTTGTTAGGGCCATTTAAAATGGACAAGGCTCTCAGTAGTTGTGGATTTATTTGATTTTATTCATTGAGGAACAATGTATTAAGGAATAATTTTTAAGCATCTGAAGTTGTAATTGTCTTGTAATATATGTATGCCACACAAGGTGGCAGAATAAGCATAAGACTCCTCCAAATGAAGGGCAGCAATGCAACATCACCCTTCAGTTTCTGGCTGCTCTGAGATCTTGGGGCTGCTGCTGTTGTTTGTGTGTATGTGTGTGTATGTGTGTGTATGTGTGTGTGTGTGTGTGTGTGTGTGTGTGTGTGTGTGCGTGCACCAGTGTCTGAGGGGTATGGGAGTGGAGGAGGCATACCCAAGATTATGCATGCCCAGGTTTGTGTGTGCTTGTGTGTGCATACATGTATGTTTGCACTGAAACATACGTTCTCATTGAAAAGATGGCAAGTCGGGGGTAATTTAATACCTTTTCATCCTCTATTTCTACAGAAATTTCCATAGAACACTTCGGAAAATGGTCAGAACTCGAATATGGCTTGGACCTTTCTGTGCTGGCCTCAGTTTTGTGTCTGTCTACATCTTTTCTTTTATTGAAAATGTAAGCTTCTTATCCCTCAGTAGAGTAATTCAACCCAAGGACAGCTAAAATGTGCAGCTTTGAGACAGCTTTAAAAACACCTGATGCCAAACGTGAACTTTTTACCTTGCCATCTAGGGCGTAGGCCTCCAGTTAAATATTTATTAAATATCTGTCAAACTTATTGACATTGTTTATTTTTACTCTATAAGGAGAATTAAATGTCCTTGAATCTATTCTTAGATGTAATTTGATGGTTAACACTTAATTGAAACCACTATTAATTTAGTTTTTAAAATGTAATCATTCTTAGAGCTGAATTATTAAATATTCTGCCAGGCCAGAGGCTTCTGAATGAGGGTGTGAGCAATGGGGCTGCACTGAGCTGTTCCTGTAGAAAGACCACAGAGGTAACTGTTTTGTGCTTTTCATCTATTCAGTGGACAATCAGAGATCCGTCCTCAATGTCATGGGGAAATGGGTAGTCTCTGGGAAATAACAAAAATTGCTAAAATTTATGTTGTCGCTTAAGGTTAGCAAAATTCTTACACTCATTTGATTCCCATAAATGCCCTGAGGGTTAAATACTATAGATATTATAGTTATGAGGCTCAGAGGGTTAAATGACTCATCCACAGTCGCACAGCTGTTAAATGACTTAGTATTTGAATCTATTTCTTGATTTAGGCCCCAGCACTCTTATCATTTGTGCCACAATGGAACAGAGGCTCCATGATCTTCTTTTCCAAAATTTCCAAATTCATGTTCTATCCCTACACACTCACTTTTCTGGGTACATAAAAACTTTAAAAGATTAGTCAATAGTCCATGAACAATTACGAAGAATCTACTATGTGCCAAACATTGTGCAAAGCTCTGGGGATCTAAATAATAAAAAGAAAGTCCATGCCCTCAAGGAGCTCACAGTCTAATGGGTGAAGACATAAAAGCAGATTAAAGTAGATAAAATAGATTAAATCCACTTTATCTGGTTCTGAGTTTGAACAATACAATCTTATACGTCTACAGTAGTTGGCAAAGTTAGGCTGACTTCCTCTATAAAGCAGACTTAGCAAATAATCATGCTAGACCACCAGGTATGATTTCTATGGACAGCTAGCCACTGTTAACTCTTTCCCACCCCTTACTAAAAGGACACATATTCAACTTCCCTCACAAGGCAACTGTGGAAAAGCTGGTTATTTTTCAATATGATCTCTCAGCTTGACCAATAAACATTTCCACATCTACATATAACAACTGAACTTGACTAGAGACAGATACTTAAATGATCTTGAATGCCTTCAAGGTGGATACTGACTGTTGAATTTGGCTTGACCGCAGAGGCATAAATACAGGACTAGTAGACACCTGAGAGATCATGTAGCACAATTGCCTCATTTGCTGTATGAGGAAACCGAGGTCCACAAAGGTGAAGTCATTTGCTCAGTCACACATGTAAATGATAGAAGTGGAGTTTAAACCTACATCTGCTGACTCCAAAGCCAGTGCTCAGGAAGCTTCCATACTAGGAGTTACACACATGTATAAAATTAGAAATCAGGATCAAAAGGAAAAAAAGATGACCAAAACAGAAAGACTGGCCATGATATCTCTTGGTCCAGTCTGGTCACTTTGCATATTTCATGAAGGGTTAATTTTCATTAGCAAATGTAAATGAGAAAATGTTCAGAAGATGGCGGCTGGAAAGCAGTGACTGGTGTGAGCTCCCCACCAAGTCCCTCCAAAAACCTATAAAAAAATGGCTCTCAACCAATTCTAGAGCTGCAGAACCCACAACGTGGCAGAGGAAATCAGGGCTCCAGCCCAGGACAGCCTGGATGGTCTCTGGGTAAGGTCTGTCCCGCACGGAGCTCCCAGCTCCCAGCTGAGGGGAGTGGAGCTGAGCCAAGCAAAGCCCAGCGCGCCCGGCGTGGGCCGACCATACCACGGACCGATGAGACCAGAAGCCAAGCAGAAAGTGCCCTAGCATCCTGAATTACTGAGCTGTGGCATCTACCAGACCT
>CM053627.1:152846642-152873946 GCA_028646595.1 Phalanger gymnotis | reverse complement strand
CCAGTCACTGCTTCCCAGCCGCCATCTTGCCACTGCTTCCATACAGCCAAATTTTGCTAGCAGGAAACAAAGTGGATGCCTTTTGATCAGAAACTGGCTGAAAAATTCCTGGAATGTGAATAAAAGGTAATATTATGTTCAGATAGTCAAGAAGAATTTATCATATATTAGCTGAAGTCTGGGTATACAAAGCAAGGCAAAAACATAATTGCCTCCCTTCAAGAAGTTCCCATTCAATTAGAAAACACCACCTGAAGAACTGAGTATACATAGTAAATCTTTAGAATATAAATGGAAAACAATTTTGGAAAAAAGACATTAGCCAGGAGTGGGGTATGAGATGGAGAAGGCTCACTACAAAAGAGGACTTTGTAGAAGATAGAATTTGAGTCTTGTAGGACGTGAAAGCTGGGAAGTGGAGATGCAGAGACAGAACAGTTCAGATAGAGGGAACAAGAGACTAAGAAAGTGTGGTGTTGGGACATGGAGGGTGGTGTTTGAGGAAGAGCAAAACCCTGGACTTGGAGAGGAGTAAAGCATCAGAAGATTGGAAAGGTTAGAGAGGGGTCAGGTGGTAAAGGACTATTAAAGCCACAGGCAGTATTAAAGAATTCATGTAGGAGGCTCTGGATTTTATGAACTAGGGCATGGATAGGGAACTTGCAGCCTTAAGGTCACATGTGGCCCTCTAGATCTTTAAGTGGGGCCCTTTAACTGAATCCAAACTCCACAGAACAAATCCATTCTATAGGAGGCTATAGGTTCTCCTCTCCTTGCCTATGGAGAAACTATGTTCAGACCTGTGTTTTTAAAAGATCATTGTGGTAGGTGAGGATGGGATAGATTGGAATGGAGTGAGATATGAGGAAGGGAAAGGCTCTTGCAATCATCTTAGGATGAAGTGAAGAAGGCCTGTACCAATCAGAAAAGGGGATTTATAAAAGATATCTTGTGTAGGTAGAAATAAGAAAATTTGGCAAGATTATTTATATGGACTCAGGATTCACTGAACTATTGGGAATTGCTATGATTACCAAGCAAGATAGTATGGAGGGAGAAGTTAAGAGAGAAGAGGAGAAAGCCTTGGAGGACAAACCCATCAATGTTGAGTGGGGCATAGCCTGGATGTAGATCCAATAAAAGGAGACTCAGGTGGATTGACAAAACAAAGAGAAGCCCCAGGTGGGAACAGTGTCACAAAAACCTAGAGAAGAAAGTCTATCCAAAAGAATAGAATGAGCCATGGTGTCAAAAATTGTTGAGAAATCAAGAAAGCTAAGAACTGAGAGAAAGCCTTTTGATTTGGACTAGAAACCATTATTGGTAACTATTAGAAATGGGATAACCTTAGATTTCAAAGCAGCCTACATAAACACTGATGAACTAATGTAGAATGAGGAGAGGGGACTATTCACTATAACTAAAATGAATGGAAATGAAAACAATACTGAAAGATTGCCATTTTCTCATTAACTGTTTTGGAAAAATCCATGTCCCAGCCTGGGAAACAGAAAATGAAATACAGTTGCCTCCATTGGTTAAAGAGAGGTCGTGGGCTGCAGAAACAGAACATTGTGTATTCTTTCAGATTCAGTCATGTTGGTAGGTTTTGCTGAGCTGTTTTTTTTTTAAATAAATAAAATTTAGTAGTCCTTCTAAAAACCACACAAAAGTTTTTTACAAACTTTTTTTTTACTTAAACGTTCCTTCCTAAAAGTATTTCTCTTTCTTAAAAACAGCTTAAAATTTATCCTGATGTTAAAAAGATAATTACTAAATGTTCATGAAGTAAATTATTTGGAAACCTCTAATCTGATAAATTCTCTCTCTCTCTCTCTCTCTCTCTCTCTCTCTCTCTCTCACATACACACACACACACACACACACCACACACACACACATATTCTCTGTCTGTCTCTCATACAACCTTAAAGCAAAAATAAATCTATAAGTTGGAATTTATCAAAACTAAATTGGTATAAATTATCTTTAAGTCTCATAAATCCCCAAAGTGCCATAAAACTAAAATAAATTACTTTTTTCCTTAAAAAAGCAATTTTAATGCTATGCCATTTGGCGCTTAACTATTCAGTATTGATATTATTTCATTGTCTGCATTGCAGCAAGATTTAGTTTCACTGCTTATCTCTTTTAATTAGGTTTGGTTTTGCTTTTGTTTTGTCTGAGATCATGATTGCTACCCCTGCATTTTTTACTTTATCTGAAGTGTAATAGAGTCTATTCCAGCTCGTTATTTTAACTTTGTGTATGTGTCTTTATTTCATGTGTATTTCTTGTAAACAAGCTATTTTTAGATTCTGGTGTCTATTTTATTATCTGCTGTTTTATTGGTGAATTCATCCCATTTGCTTTCATAGTTATGGCTATTAACTGTACATTTCCCTCCATCCTATTTTCATCTATTTATCCTCCTCTCTTTTTTGCCCTTTCTCTTCTCAAAAGTCTGCTTTATTTCTGACCACTGTCTCCCTTAATTCACCTTACTTTTTATTATGGCCTCCCTTCTCTTTTTCCCTCCACTACTATTTCTTATTTGGATAAAATAAATTTCTATATCCAATGGAATATGTTAATATACATATACATATATGTGTGTGTGTATATATATATTTTCCCCTCTCTGAACCAGTTTAAATGAGAGTGAAATTCAAGTGTTGCCTGCCCTCACCATTTTCCCCTCCACTGTACAAGTTTCTCGTTTTATGCCTCTTTTTTGTGAGATAATCTCCCCCATTCTTTCCCTTTCTTTCTCCTTCTCTTACTGAATTTCTCTTTTTTCCCATTCATTTTTGGAGATTATCCCATGATGGATTCAATTCTGACACTTCTTTCTATGTGGAGTCTTTCTAACTTCCCTAATAATGATTAAGTTCTGTAGAGTTATTTGTAACGTTTTCCCTTAGAGGAACGTAAAATTTTAAGCTTATCGAGTCCCTTATGATTTCTCTTTCATGTTTACTTTTTTATACTTCTTTTGAGTCTTGTGTTTGAGGGTCAAAATTTCTATTCAGCTCTGGTATTTTCATCAGAAATAGTTGAAAGTCTTCTATTTTATTAAATATCCATTTTTCTCCTTGAAGGATTGTACTGAATTTTGCTGGGTAGATTGTTCTTGATTGTAATCCTAGCTCCTTGGCCTTCTGGAATATATTCCAAACTTTCTGCTCCTTTAATGTGGCAGCTGCTAAATCTTGTGTGATCCTTACTATGGTTTTACAGTATTAGAATGTTTTTTTTTTTCTGGCTATTTGAAGTATTTTCTTTTTGACCTAGAAGCTCTGGAATTTGCTTCTAAAATTCCTGGGAGTTTTCATTTTAAGATTTCTTGGAGGAGGCGATTGATGCATTCTTTCAATTTCTATTTTACTCTCTGGTTCTAGGATATTAGAGCAGTTTCCATTTATAAGTTATTGAAATATGATGTCTAGGTTTGTTCTTTGATTATGACTCTCAGACAGTTTGATAAGATTAGAAATTACCTCTCCTCAATTATCTCTCCTCAATCCATTTTCCAGGTCAGTTGTTTTTCCAATGAGATATTTCACATTTTCTTCCATGTTTTCATTCTTTTGACTTCGTTTGATTGTTTCTTGATATCTTGTGGAGTCATTAGATTCCACATGCCCAATTCTAATTTTTAAGGAATCATTTTCTTCAGTGAGCTTTTGTACCTCCTTTATCATTTGGCAAACTCTATTTTTAGGATGTTATTTTCATCAGTGAAGTTTTGTTCTGCTTTTTTTATTTGGTCAATTTTGTTTTTTTAAAGTGTTATTTTCCTCAGCATTTTATGCCTCTTTTGCCATGTTGTTTTTTTCATAACTTTGTTGTATCACTCTCATTTCTTTTTCTAACTCTTCCTCCACCACCCTTTTTTCACTTTTAAAATAATATTTTAGCTCTTTCTGGAATTCTTGTTGGGCTTGTATTGAATTCACATTTTTCATTTGAGTCTATGCTTGTAGTTGTTTTGAAATTGTTGTATTCTTCTGAGTTTCTTTCTAGATCTTCCTTGTCATCATAGTACCTTTTATGGTCATTTTTTTTGTTGTTTACCCATTTTTCCAGCCTATTTTTAGACTCAAATTTTATGTTAACTTGTCTGTTCATACGGTAGGAGGGGCACTCTTCCAAGCTTCAGGCTTTTTCACACTGCTGTTGTCAAAGCTAGTTCTGTGCATTTGGAAGTTTTCAATGATTCCAATATGGTGTGACCTATGGAGATCGTGTTGCTACCGCTGTATTCTACCACTATCTCCATCCCAGATTCGCAGACCTCTCCTTTTTTCCTCCTGGGTTGTCTTGGGCTGGAAAAATATCTTACCCCAACTCTTTTTTTCTGCTCTGTTGCTCCCAAAATTGATTTGAGGTGTTATTTTGAAGTTGTTTGAAGAAGAATAGTGGGAGAGTTCAGATGCTTCTTCGATTCTGCTATGTTGGTTCCACTCCCAGAAGTCTTCTGGCAAAATTTTAAAACCAATTACAAGATAAATGGTGTGCGAACATTTAAAAAAGAAGCAGAGACTATTAGAAGGCAGCATAGCCTTATTAAAGAAAAGAGGTGTCAAACTAACTTCATTCCTTTTATTGATTAATCTCATTAAAAGAGAATATTAATTAATACAGTATTGTAAATATTTCCTATACTATTGTAATAGCTTCCTTCCTGGCCAGTCTGTCTCCATTCTTTCTCTTCTCTGAGCCATAAATTTCATTTCTCTGAGCCATACATTTCATTTCTCTGAGTCATACCTTTGCCAAAAATAGTTTTCCTAAGGCAAAAGTCTGACTGCTAAAACCTTTAATGGGTCTCTATGGCTTCCAAGATAAAACATAAACTTCATAACCAGTTAGTTAAAGCCCTCCCCATTTTGGATCCCACCTAGATTTCTACATTCTACACCTATTCAGGATAAGATGATAGAAGGAGAAAAGATTTTGGTTTTAGAAAGGAATTTCAAAGTTCTATATCTTGAAGTTAGTACAATTCTGAGAAGTGGTGAGCTCTAAGGTATAACCATTTTGATGAAGTAGTACATAGGAAATGATCATTAGAGTGGAGGAAGTTGAAGAATTGCATGATCAGGTCGACAGAGAGGACACGAAAATTGAAGTCCCTGAGAATAATGACAGGATTGAGTGAAGAAGAAGACCATGAATCAATGACTAAAGTGATAGAGAATGTTGGACGAGTGACTTTGAATGTATGTGTTGGCACCAAGAATTGAGAGATATTGGTAGAAATGACTTGCAAGGAGTTAAGGTGCAAAAGTAGTTTAATTTTTTTGATTTGTTTTAATCCAGAGACAGTGGAGTGAGATTTTATTGCTATCTGATTCAGCAGACACAGGTTAGGACAGTATGTTCTAAAGGTAGAAAATCAGAATATTTGGTGGCACATCCCACAGGTATGAGCTTGGGAGAGAGAGGGAGCATAGTTAATCAGAGTACAGATACATAGAAAGCAAGCAAAGGAAATTATGTTAATTTCAATAAGGATATCTACAGCTAGGGTAAAGAATGGGGCAGAGGAGAGCAGTTTCCCAGTTCTCTACTCCTTGTGTGATCCACTATCTATTTAAACAATTCTGAGGATAGGGAATATATCATTCTATGATGTGGTTTGTCCATTTTTTGAACAGCTGTAAATTTTAAAGACAGTTCTTTCTTGCATTGAGTTAAAATCAGATATGCTGATGTATGTAAAGCATTTTTTCAAATCTTAAAGGATTGTAGAAATGTGATTAATAATTAATGACAATTAAACAGATGTTCAAAAACAAACAAAAAAAGTTTTTGCATGCAACTAGGAAATAAGATACACAGGCAATGGGGCATAGAAATTTATCTTGCCCTATGAGAAAGGAAGAGAAAAGGGGATAGGAGAGGAGTGGGGTGACAGAAGGGGGGGCTGACTGGGGAACGGGGCAACCAGAATATATGCCATCTTGGAGAGGGCAGGAGGGTAGAAATGGAGAGAAAATTCTCAATTCAAACTCTTGTGAAAATCAGTGCTGAAAACTAAATATATTAAATAAATTAAATAAAAAAAAATAAAATTAAAAAAAGAAAATAAAAAATAATTAATGACAATTTATCATTTAATATTAGTGTGAGAATGCTCTCAGTGAGCCTATAAAGGGTGAACTTATGTTCTACTACAAAAGGCAGTTGATTTACACATAGAATATTGAAAATGGAAGAATAATATTGAGATAGTAACTTTTCCCAGCACCACTTCCATTTGAACCCCATCAAAACAGATGAGAATAACATAATATTAACAATAATAGTAATAGTAATAACAACAACCACAGCCATCACCATCCCCTCAATGCTCGATTTATCATCCGTATTTTGAGGGTTGGGAGAGTTAACAGCAAAGTAAGGTAACCAGCTACGGTGAAGTACACCAAGTGCTTTGTGTGCCTTGAAAATGCTACTATGGCAGTGAAAACCTGGTGGAATCTCAAAATTCCTGGCAATCGGGCTCCAGAGATATAGATTATTTTGACAATCTGGCCAGTAAGATGTCTTCATTCTTTACCAGTCTGTACTAATGACTCATCTTTACATGACTTTCTCTACCATGCCATAGAAACCTCTTCGCTCTCCACCCCTGGACTACTTCTCACATTGAAAGTTTTTTCCATCCCTAGGGATTTATGCCTTCAGATTTTTTTTTTTCTTACTCAAAGAACCTCTAATTTGAGGAGGAGGCCCAGGCCCAAGATGTTTTCATTCCTCTCCAGCCTGAATTGCTGACTCATCTCAATAATACTTTGGGTACATTTCCTCCTTTTCCCTTAAGCACTCTTTTGTGTATTTTATTGCCCCATTAAAATTTAAGCTCCTTGAGGGCAGAGACTGTCTTTCTTTCTATTTCTATTTGAATTCCCTGCACTTAGCACAATGTTTGGCACTTAGGAACAACTTAACAAAAATGCTTATTGACTGAATGACTAGCTACAAAGAGAGGGCAGTGAACAGAGGGTTTGGGGTTGTAGTCTAGTTATATGAAGTGAGTAATAATCAGCTTTACACAGAAAACAGAGGAGCAAGTGGTATTCCTTTGTGTTCTCATTCTATAAATAAGGCAAGATACAATGGAATAAATCAGAAATACTGATACCTCATGCTGGACATACTTAAGTGCAGATGGCACTGATGACTAAAGCAGGCAGACCATGAGTGCACATGAAATGAAGTGCAGACATGAATAGTTTTATTATGCACCAATACTATATCATAACAAAATTAGAAACAGAGCTCACCAGTTAGAGACAAGAACTTCATAGTGATTTTTTTCCAATGATACCCTCAACCTTAATTCACTAAATAATATAATGCTAACAGTGTAGGGTCATCACAGAAAACACTTTTTTTTTTTGCCTAAACCTAGAATAGATTAAATAAGAGATAAAAATCAAGGAGCTACTAAAAAAATCTGAAGAGGGAAAAATTGAAGGCTGTGAGGTCTTTGAAAAATTTCTTTACTTAAAGAAAACTCTAGAAATTATATATAATAATGAAATGGATGACAAAAAGCAGTGAAATTTCAAATAATAATAATAATAATAACAATATATCTAAATTTCTATTTGAATGCCATCAAAAAGATGAGAAAAATGAGATGGTGATGATGATGACAATACACTATGCTTTGTGGCCTCTTATTTATAGGACTCCCTTACTTTAGTGACTAAGTCATCTCCAAGGGGCAGATTTGGTATGCCAGCCAAGTATGTACTTGTGGTTTATGGGAATAGTCTAAAAGATCAGTGTTGCCAGAGTCCTTTATGAGCATTGGAAGTCAATAAAAAGGCACCTCATTCTAGTGACCACTCTGCTGCTACATTTTTGCCTCAGGAAAGTTTTCCATTCTGAAAATGTTACAGCTTTCCTCAGAATGATGGTAATAATAATAATAATAATAATAATAAAGACAAAATTTATGATGTACTCATAAAGAGGGTGAATCTACTGGCCAATGTGTTACTCCTTCCTGAAAATTTGTGGTTATGAGGCAGTGGAAGGATATATTTGATGGTATGATTGGAGACTGGATTGTGAAGAAAGCAGCTGTTCTACCAACATGTGAAAAATTACTGGTTTAACCAGACTAAACTTTGCAGAAAGCTGTCTTCATTATAAATTACAATGGGGGGGGGGCAATGACAGAAACTAAAAATATTGCTGTGGGGAATATAGATCATGTTAAATGGGAAATTCACCAATGATGGGATTTCCAGACTGACATATGAGAGGCATGCAAGTTGGCAGTTAGTAGTATATGTCTACACACACACACACACACACACACACATACACACACACACACATGCATGTGCACACACACACGAACTCATGTGCACACACACGCATACATACAAGCACATCCCCTATTCTCACTGCTGGCATCCTCCAGCCCTTTTCCCTTGACTTCTATGCCTCTGTATGATCCTCGATAGCCAAAGAGCCTTTAAAACTCTAATGCTGTTGAGTAAGTAAGCCTGAGGTGACAGCACCAGTAGCAGGTTGTTATGAAGGTTTTTAATGTCCATTGCTGCCTACACTTAGCAGCTGCTAAATGCCAAAGGACCCCAATACAGCCAGAAGTTGAATCACTCAATCAACAAAAATATGCTAAGCACCTACCATGAGTCAGAGAAGCAACATGCATATTAGATGCTTGTTTAGAAGCCAAGAGGATCCGACTCCAACTTCTGACATATGGTGGCTGTGTGACCCTTGAGAACTTGTTTAATTTCTCAGTGTCCTAGACAACTCTCTAAGACTATAAATCAGACACTTTATTGATAAAAGCAGATTTTTCGTTGGGAGTTTCCTAGACCAATGAAATCACAAGGTCAGTCTTCATTTCCTACCTATGGGCTAAATGCTGTGGATACAAATAAAAAAAGAGATAGTCAAGGAGATAGTCAAGGAGGTCATGTTCTACTAGGGCTAAAGATGAAAAGAGCAAACTGTCTAAGGTTGTTGAACTTAATAATTTTCCATGACTTTCCATGACTTTCCTTCTGGGTTCTGAATACTTCTCCGTCATTAACCTGAGTCAGGGAACCTAGCTGAACAGGACTTTCTTCTGAACTAAACTGGCTCCATTTCTTCTAGGCCTACCTACATATACATATATATTTAGGCTTTCTTAGGTTCTCTTGGGTAGAGCGTCTACAGACTCTGACTTCCTTCTCTTATTCTTTCTTTCCCTCCATGTAATTCAGCAATTTAGTACATGTCTATTTACCCTTTCTATCCTACCCAGTCTTACTTAGGTCTCAGCCTTTGTGTGACAGAATGCCATTAATTAACACCTGTAAAAATCAAGTCTCCGCTGAAAAAATAAAGCATTGTTGAGGAAATTATCTAGATAATTCAGGCCCTAAATTCCTGTTACTTAGTTCAATCTACTTATCAGCCTTCTTTAAGATATGTGTGTCTAAGACTTTCAACTAATGGTTTCTCAGTCTTCTGGGGTTCTGTACCAGTATACCAAGATCCTTTTTTTTAGTCCCCTGTTTAACCATCTCTAAATCTAAAAGAGATACTATGGTTCAGTGAATGAAGAGCTGTTCTTGGAGTAGGGGATGACCTCAGTTCAAGTCTTCCTTCTGACACATACTGGCTGGTTGACCCTGACTGGTACATCACTTAAATTCTCAGAAACCCAAACTTTTTTTAGATTTGAAGTTGCATAACAGTAGCTGATTTGCCCTCATGGAGAGAGTTTCTTCATGGGGAATTCTCTTTATCAATGTAATTACTGAATAATGCACCTTTTCCCCAATCAGCCTTACCATAAATATTCATATAATCAGGTAAATGCAGTTTGGAACCTGGGTAATTTCTTCGATCTTTGGAAAACTTTATCACTTACAATTAATATATAAAAAATAGCAGTCCTTCCTCTCAGAGAGCTAATGTGCTAGAAGAGAAAAAAACAAATACAGACAGAAATATTAGAAATCACCTACAAGAATGGAGTGTGAATTGAGAACAGTAAATGTGAATATGAACTGTGTTTAGGTTCGGGTTAAATCTTATCATTAGAAAGAAGAAGCAAGATTTGAGGGATAACGGAAAGACCCTTCGTCTCAAAATATCTCACTCTATTGTCTCACCAAAATATTTGAATTATGCCATTAGAGACACATTACTTTAGGTCCAGAAGAGTTTTTGGTCTTCACTAGTTCCCTATTAAAATGCAAATATTGTAGAGGGTAATACATTAAGCTCTTCATAAACTAATGATTAAAATGGGGATTTGTTGATCAGATGCTTTCTACCTAGCTCAGAGCAAAGTCTTTTGGGAATAAGTATAAAAGATATGTTCCAGACTGGAGAGAGGGATGAATACTAAGAATGTCAGAAAGAAAAGTTGGTAAGTGAAGAAAGGGACTTTTCTAATAAGGGAGAAAAGATAGTGATAAAGATAAATTTAGCCTGCCTCATAATTTTACTTAGGTATGGCCTTGATTAAAACAGGCTACCTAGGTGGCACAGTGGATGGGAGTGTCAGGCCTGGAGTCAGACCAGAATTCAAATCTGGCTGCAGACACTTACTAGCTGTATGACCCTGGGTGAGTCATTTAACTGTCTTTGCCTCAGTTTCTTCATCTGTAAAATGAGCTGCAGAAGGAAATAGCAAACCACTCCAGTACCTTTGCCAAGAAAACCCCAAATAGGTCACAAGGAATTGGACAGGACTGAAATGATTGAACAGCTAACTTGAATAGATCACGACATATGTAGTAAAGTCTCAGTTATCTGGATACCTCAGGAATTCAAAATTTTGGATAATTAATTTTAGAGATAACTGAAGGTTTACCCTTTTAAGTACAAAACACTTTTATTTTAAAATGTGAGATGGAAGCATGTCTAAAATACTTCACATACTCCTGATTTACTAAACAAAACACATTGGACATAATTTAGCCTTTCTTGATAATTAGTGTCATTGTAAGCACCATTTACTGGACTGCGTGAAATTCGGTGATGCTCTTGAGGGTCTGCTGAAATGCATGTCATTGTTTTCCCTTATTATAAATAACCCTAGACTCTTGTGATTTTTAAATTTGTGTGCCTGATTAAAAAAATACAAAACCAAAATCCTCTTTGTCAGGGTCACTTCTCATTTCTACTATTGTGCTTGTGCCACACAAGAACTGTTATTGTTCTGTTTTCCTCTTAATTGTTCTTGTTCTGGTTTCCTCTTCTGATTTGAATGAAAAAGCATTTATTAAGCACTTAATATAGAGCAGGCATTGTACTAAGCTCATGTATCAGTAAGGCAAGATTCATGACCCTGAGGATGACCATGAACATGTCTGCATGGTTCGGAATTGCAAAGTATAAAAAACTCTCTAGGTAGAAGGCAAAGGAAACATACAATTTGTTTAGACACCAGAGGATCCAGTCCCAAGACCAGCTACTCCAATTCAATATAGCAGTAATTATATTCCAAAACCAGTAAGCCCACCTCAATGTAACAACAAGGAAATTATAACACAGTATTATAGCAAGGAACCAAGTCATCTCTAACCTTCCCCCCTGCTAGGGCCTGCCTGTAAACAATCACTCACTAAACCTGACTCTATGGTCAGCACTCTCTTCTGCAGCTCAGTGCCTTCTTGATGTCTGCTGCCTCAATGTCTTCTTAATGTCTGCTTCTCAATTCTGCTTCTCTTCAGTTCTGTCCCTCTTCAGTTCTGATTCTCTCACACTCTGGGCTCTCCTTATATACACTCCTAGCTGATGTCTGATTGGCTAGAACTCTAGTCTCTGATTGGCTGAATTCATGATCGATTAGAACTTAGCACAAGACTCTGGTCTTAGCAACTCCCCTCAGGCCCCTGAGAGCTTCACACCTGGTAACTAGAGGCTTTAGGCCTACTTAGAAACAAAGATATTATCACGTTTTCCCACCTAGCCCCACCCGAGGCCTGTTGAATGGGTAGAGATCTTTGATCACCTTAAGATTACAGTGCAGGAGTCACAACTATATATGCATATATACATTTGCATGCATGTCTGTGTGTGTGTGTGTGTGTGTGTGTGTGTGTGTGTGTGTGTGTATGTGTGTGTTTAAGAGGCAGTCCCTCTATAGTAGTAGGAAAGTTGCCAGAAGGGTGGTTAGGGGGAATGACAATGAGTTTGGTTTTGGACACCAATCTGCTGAATGAATTAACTTTCCCAAGCAATGCTGGAAGATCCTCTGGTGACAATGCTGGTTGTGGGTGTTGGGGCTGTGGCGGGGAGGGGGAGCGGGCAGGGAAGAGCAGATCAATGAAAATAGAAAAATTATGGTTTAACCTAGGTAGATAGCTAGACAGTATGTGAAGGTGAAGCAATTTACTTGTTTTGATCTTTTGTGGACTTATAAAGAAGATAAATAACTTTGTTAGAATTGCATATGAAAAGTTAGTGTGCTACAGCTAAAAACTTTACTTTCAAAATATATAAGATCCTTGTGGTAATTCCCAATCCACAATGGATAAACAGTGAACGAATATGACTTCATAACATTCAAAAGTTGGAATACACATTGTTAATACTCATTTGAAAAATGTACAACCTCCCTATTATTCAAAGACAGATAATTAAAACAACATGGAGATACCTTATTACATTCATGGAATTTAAAAATTTTTCAAAAAGCAACCAAAAGCAATACTGCCTAGACTCTGGACAGAAAAGTATACTCATTCATTGTTGGTGGCGTTGCATACTTATATAGTTTCTCTGGAAAGTGATCTAGCAACAAGTAGCAAAAATTATAAAAAATTATCAGCCTTTTGATCAGCAACTCAATTGTTTATAATCTATCTTGTTTGTTATTAGCAATAGAAAAATACTATTTGTTCAAATATTTACATCTAAAAACAACTCAAATTCGCAGAAGTGAGGTATGATCAAATGAACTGTGGTATATTCATGTACCTTCAAAAATCCTATTCTGATGCCTCAACATGTTATGGAGGTGATGTATTCTTTAAAGGTTGTCATGGAGAAACATAAACTCTACCAGGTACCAGTAGCAACTTTTCTAGCATGGTTCTAGTAACAGCTTAGGTGGAAAGGGCAATCTTACTTAAATACAGATGAAAACAGGGAGGCCTCTTGGCAATTAATCCTTTGGAAATGGCAGCAAATGAAACAATGAAAAATGCAAAATATTTTTGCATCAGTTTTATGTAGCTGTCTTCTGAAATGACTGTGAAAATGTAATAAAGAACTACAGAATGTGAAAAGGTTTTTTTAGGCCATGTATTAACTTTAAATTGGCTTTAAATCGATATTCCAAATGTGATTAATCCACATGTGGTAATCCATGTGGTTATCCAATGATCAGGATTTGAACATGCTAATGGAGGAAGTGAATCATATCTTGGCTTTCTCACTATAAATTAAACTGAAATAAGGAAGTTGACTATTAATGGAAAGAAGGTTCACAAGGACTCTTGGAAGAGTAAATAAAGAAACAGCATAGTTGTTATTCTATATCCAAAGGCAACAGAAATTCCTGTAATTTTATGGGATTTTGGCCATTACATATTATAGTGGCCATGGTAAGTATTTGCAAAATAACCACCATGAAAATAATTATGGCTTCTGTACCAATATCTGTTTCAGAAAATGAAGAGATTAGGAAATTCTATGAAGAACGCTGTAAGACTCTCAAAATCAAATAAAATACACTTGGATACTCAGCGACTTTAGTGAGAAGGTGAGAAAAGGTGAGAATGGCAAGAAATATATTGGACACATGGTAAAAAATAAAGAATAAGAGAGACCAAAAATTTAAAAACTACGAGGATGCTTCATCCCTCTAGATAAAAAAAAATCCTGTTTAGAGAAAAGATTTGGTTAGTATTGGGCATAGTGAGTCCCGAATGAAATAATTAAAAATGAAATCAATCATATTTTAATGAACAGGCTAAGAATTATTACTGATTTGGGAATATGGGAATCAGATTTGAATCAGCTGCACATATTACCTAGGCCACTGACTTGTTAGAGCAGATAAAAATTATCATAAAGCTAGAAGAAAGAATAAAAGTAAAAATAAAGGTGGCATTCGATCAAAACAATTCAGTCTTGACACATTCAGAAAAGTAACTGATAATATAAATTAGATAAAATAAATGACATTGGCATTAATTATAATAATTTCATATAGAAGTTTAAATGACATAAATGAATTGCCAACAACAACAAAACAAGCGAACAACTAGAAGAGTCTATAAAGAGCTTTGATCAGCAAGTATTTGACTAATTTGCCAAACAACGGCTAAAGCCGACCTGTCAGTTTAGAACATAAACTCATTTGTTAAACCTTTAATAAGAAGGCTATCGAAAGATTTCAGAGTAGCATTGCCTCCTAAAGCAAGGAGTAGCATTGGAGTATAAACCCAGTTTAAATAACATTTGGTGAGAGCTGTGAGTAAACACAATCATCCCCAAAGCATTTAAGGACAAAAATGAAAGGCGAACAGTAAGTAGAAGAAAAATGAAAAAGACTGGGAAAATTGCTGCTGTTCATCCTAAAGTGTCTTCACCACCGAGGAAGCTTGTATAACCTGAATATGATCCAGACTGCTCTCTTTTTCTCCTAATCTTGGACTGAACTCATCGTTCATGTGTACTGTCTGTCCTTGCTCTCATTTTGGTGGACAAGCTCTATAACTAGTCCATTTTCATTCATGTCATAATCTTGACAATAGGTATTCTTAATCCATTTAGGATTTCTTGCGAGGATGGCCGAGAAAACTCTTTTGGGTGGTTATAAATTGTCTGGGAGACTATAGCATTCTGAGGCTTCAGGCACCTAGCGTGTGGTCGTGAATCAGAAACATCTGATGAAGTTCACCACGAGTAATACATCTTTCGGATATGGCCGGGTGTGCCATGATACCCTGAGGGTAAGCCTTAACAATAGCCTTTCCCTCACCAGCAATGAGTCTTAACATTTATGTTAAAATGTAATTGATTTCGCTTTCTGTGATGTCATTTGGTGCTCACCAACATTAGCTTATAATGTTGCTTGTCAGTTACACAGTCAATCAGTCAATAAACATGTATTAAGTGCCCACTATGTGCGAAGGATACAAAGAAAGATAGAGTCCCTGCTTTTCAGGAATTCGCAATGATATACATAGAGATGTATGGCTTACTTATTATCTGCAAGTCTTTGACCTCTCTCATTCCTTATTTGCTGTCTCTGACTATTCACACTTTTACACTAAAGTCATTGGTTACAAAAAGTGTATTGATTTAATTTGGAAGATCGTACAGAATTCTTCATCCACTGCAAAAGGTGCTAGTCCTTAAAATGTGATTGTTTTCCATGGTAGTCTTCACAAATACTTTGACTACTTTCATATGAGATAATCAAATTTTCAGGAGAAGGGCCATTGGTAATGTTTATCCCAGATTGTGCCACCATAACCAGAACATGCTTACTGTAAGCCTGAGACAATTGTTGATTCCTTTTGATCCCTCACTTTTTTTATATCGGTATGGTCTATTTTTTTTTCTATTTTTTCACCTTTCCCTCCTTCAGATACCTTATGAATTGATATCCCTCAACACCCTCCCAATTGTTACCTCTAGCACACATAGACATCTTTATTTTCAACTGATCTAATATGGTTATTTTCCCTATTTCTCTTCTCCTTAGTACCTTTTCTACTTGCTGTGAAAGTACATTTGGAACAGCGATGTTAGAATCCAAGCATGGTGGCTCTATTCATATTAATTAATTATTAATTAATTTGTGTAGTAATTTGTATTGATATTTAATTATAAGTTTCTCTTAAAACATTTAATTTAAACAACATGAAAAAGTAAATAAGCTGAAATAAGGATCCAAAGGGATCTCTGATTAGTAAAACGAGCAAGCTTTTCTGTGTATGGACTTCGTGACATCTATTTTGCTGCTCAGAGGCATTTTTCACTTACTCGTCTAGCCCTTAGCTATGCTCTAAATAGCTGAGTTAAGAATAGGTAAGCAATATACTGTAATGAATACTCTACCTGGGAAAAAGAATGAAGCAACTGCGGATGTATTGGACATCTGACATTAATGTGGATGCATGCAGTAAGCATTGTGGCATTGCTTAAGGCATCAGGACTTCATGGAGAAAGTAAGGAGTATAGTAGTAAGCCACACAGAAATCGTAAATTACCTGGCCTGTATGGTGAATGTCCAAAGACAAAACAGGACAGGCAGATGATGAATGAAGTCAAGATCCTGCAGAGAGAAAAGACAAAGACTCACATATATATGGGGCAAATGTTGGTGGAAGATTAGAGAGGTAAATGACTAGTAACAGTAAATGGTTGAAAAGAAAAATAAAATGTAAGGAGGAACTTAAAGAAGGGACACGGGGCATTTAAAACAGTAGATGTTTTAAAGGGGAGAAAGAAATCAGAAGATGGAACTAATCGGAGATGAAGAAGAAGAATTAATTAAAAACAGAGACTGACTATTGACATCCAGAGAAGTGATGTAGATGTGAATAAGTGTACAGTTAAGGCTTTTTGCCAAAGGATAGAGGCAGTGAGTGTTTGAAACTATGGTCCTATGGTTCCTGAACAGCTTTAATGTTATTCATTTACTAAGTAGGTAAAGACCATTCAGTTCTCTTTGCTTCATTCAAACTCTGTTCTTGCTTTTGAGAGTGGAGAGAAAGAATAAGTATTAACAGGTTTTTAAAAAATGTATATTCATCATAAATTAAAGAGGAAAAATAGTTTCAATATGAGCCATACAACTTCTATCTAGAATTTCTGAGATGGTCTAAACCTCTCGTCTGAGTTCAGGGCTTTATCACCTTTCACCTGGACTATTGTAATAACCTTATGATTGGTCTCCTTGCTTCTAGTCTCTTCCAAGTCCAATTCATTCTCCTTGAACCTGACAAAGTGATCTTCCTAAAGCATAGGTCTGACTATATCACTCCCCTAACTCAATAACTCAGCCCTTTCCAGTCTTTCCAGTCTTCTTATACCATAACACTGGCCCCTTGCTTTTCTTGCACAGGACACACCATCTCCTGACACTGAGCATTTTCACTGACTCTCCTCTAGGCCTGGAATGCCATCTCTCTTCATCTTTGCCACTTAACCTCCCTGGCTTCCTTCAAGTTTCAGCTAAAGTCTCACCTTCTGCAAGAAGACTTTCTTAGTCTTCCTTAAACTTTGTTGCCTATATTCAATTTATTCTGCCTGTTTCTAGTTTGTACATAGTTTTCTTTTTTTTAATGTATCTTCCCCATTAGATTTTAAGTTCCTTGAGAGAAAAGACAATGTGTTTTTGTCATCATTTTAGTACAGTGTCTGGCACATAGTAGGTGCCTAATAAATATTATATTAATTGGCTAAAATAATATATTAACATTATGTTAATTGACTAAAAACCCTCAAACCCCGATGGTTTTTCACACACAAGCCATACCTGGATGGCTTTCTTGTCCTAGGGATCTAAATAAATCCTCCCTACCAAATGTAGGCCCTTTTTGTGATAAACATCCCATTATTCCTTTTCTAGTTTCTCGTAAGACATCAATGTCTGTTTTTTATAAAGCCTGATACAATATATTCCTAGCTTTCTAGACTTTATAGTAATAGCTAATTAGGATACATAATACTGCAGTGTTAGTATTGCTTGCTGATGCTTTTGAATGTACTCTTGGATCCACAGCTTCATGTACTATCTTCTTTTTCAGTTTTCCTATGCATATGGAAATTACCATTCTATTTTTTAATTTGTTAAGTTCAGAATAAAGATTATTAAAAAGCGAAGGAACAAAAGAGAATGTAAAGAGGTTAAGATGGAGATGCAGACAAGCAGGGCAGCTTTGAGAACTAACCTGTTGAATGTTATTTACTCTTGAAAAATAAGCTGCACATAATGAAGATTTGTGGTTTCATAGACAAACTTCTTTTTAAGTTCTTCATATGTGGGCATGCTCATGTCTTTTGATTTTTTTCGAGTTAACAGCAATAATAAAAAATATATAAAAAATGAAAAAATGTATCTTGCCAATGTTCAACTTTGTGCTAAGGAGCAGAATTCTTTTCAGACTCTTCTTTCTTTTTGTTTTCTTGATGTCAGGCACCTCTGATACCAGTGTCCCACTTGGACCCATGCCTATCTAGAACTGAACCATGTGTCATACTTGCTGCTGGCCTTTAGTAAGCATTGTAAGGGCAGCCTGCTGATCTTCCTTGGATCCCAATAGCCTGTACCAATTTTTAAAAATATTGACATTAATAAAGGGACAACCCATCCTTTTTTAAAGCAGGCAAACAGCAGAACAATTGTTTGTAGAATATTACTATCCTAGTGAAGGTTGATAGGATAAGAAATCAAAGCAAAATGACCAGTTGCAAAGAAATCTTATGTTACTTCAAAAGGGATTACTGTTTAGGTGGAGGGATCATTACCTATATATAGCAGTTGGTTATGTCTTGATATCCCCAGCCATCTAGAATGGGAGGAGAAAGAAATAAACATTTATTAAGCACCTACAACGTGCTAGGCTTTGTGCTAAGAGCTTTACGAATATCTCATTTGAGCCTCAAAACACCTCTGGGAGACAGATGCTATTATTATTATATAGTTGAGAAAACTAAGGCAGACAGAGATTAGACTGCTTGCCTAGGATCATACAGCTAACAAGTTAACTGAGTCTGGGTTTGAACTCAGGTCTTCTTGACCTCAGGCCCAGTACTCTATCCACTGTGCTACTTAGCTGCCTCTTGTACCCTGATGTACGAAAGCAGTAAAACTACTTGTAGCTATAGCCAGAGAAGGAATAGTGGTAGTTCTCTGCAGAGAGAAGATAGGACACATGATGAAAAATGATGAAATACCTACAGACATTGGTTATGTGGTATAGGCCATCATTCAATTAAATTTAACAAGCATTTATTATACATCTACTAATTGCCAAATACCAGAGATAGAAAGACAAAAGTGAAATAGTCCCTTTCCTTAAGGAGCTTATATTCTACTGGAGAGAGGAGGTGGGGAGGCAACATGCACTCAGATATGTGTGTTACCTTGGATATATCATTTAACCACCTTGGGGCTCAGTTTCCTCACCTGTAAAATGAAGGAGTTGGGGTAATTGCATTCTGAAGTTCTTTCCTGGTCTGAAGCTATCATTTTAAGATCATAAGAAAAATTAAAAAAATAAACAAAAAAAGTAATTTTAACTGGTTTCCAGGGAGAATGTTAGCTACTGGGAAGAACAGGATAAACCTCACTTGAGAGGTTGCAGTTGAGCTTAGCCTACAATTATTGTGAAGACATGTAGGAGAGAGAGAGAGAGACAGAAAGACAGAGAGACAGACGGAGAAAGAGATAGAGACAGAGTGAGAGACAGAGACAGAGAGAATGAATGAATGAGAATGAGAACATACCAGGCACACTGGATAGATCACCTGTGCAAAGACATGAGGATTAGGTATTTCATGTTGTGTACAAGGAACAACGAATAGGCCATATTTGTTAGAATATGGAGTTCATAAAAGAGAGTAATATGTGATAAACTTGGGAATATAGTTTAGATTTAGATTTTGTAATATTCTAAATGGCAAAGAGAATAGTTTATATTTTATCTCAGCTATTAAGGAACCATTGGAGCTTCACAAGCATGTATACTCAAAATATGTTGATTTAGTGGCTGCAAGTGTGGAGGAGTTTGGATTGGAGAAGGGAAGGACTGGATACAAGAAGACAAATTAGGAAGATATTATAATAGTCCAGATGAGAGGAGATGATGGCCTAACCACTGGAATTGCCCTAGGAGTAGAGAAAAAGGGGGTAGATGAGAGATTTTGTCCAAGTAGAAGTGATAAGATTTGACTGCTGATTGCTTATGGAGCTAGGTAAAGGGAAGAGGTGGGAATAACTAATATTGTGAACCTAGAAAACTGGAAGGATGATGGTGTTCTCAAAAGAAACAGAGATGTTTGAAGGACGACTGGGTTGTGGAGAAAGATAATGAGTTTCATTTTTGGGCATATTGAGTTTGAGATGCTTATAGGACATCCAATTGGAAATGTCTAAATTATCAGAGCTTTTATGGAGTGAAAAGTAGATCATTTAATGGCCCTGAGAAATATAGTAGTGTTCAGAAACGAAGCCTAGTGGGGTTTTCTGAAAACTTGGAATAGAATGAACTCAAATTTAAGCCAGCAAGGGAATAAAGATTTAAATAAATTTTTCCAACCAAAAAAATAACCCCGTAAAAAAAAAACCATTCAACTGTTCTTGTTTAACATATGTATCCTTTATAATGTAATACATGTTATTACTTCTTGTCTTCCTCTTAAATAGACTTCTACTTCTTTCTCTTCTTTTCTTCCTTTCTTTTTTTTTTGTTGCAAAAGATCGATCTCATCTGTCCCCTTTGTCTTCCCTTTTAATAGCCTCCAGTCCTCCTTTCCATTTCTAGTTCTTCTGTTTGTAGGACTTTCAAACATGCCTGAAGGCAGCCTGGGAAACTTTGACATCTAGTTACTCTGTGCTTCAGTGGTTGTTAAATTGATAGTTTCAGAGTGGATATCAAACTATCCACTCTATCAATGTTTAAAAAAAAGAGGAGGGGGGAGATTACAGTCTGTCTAAATCAATGTGACACCTATTTGATGCCTGTGTCTTACTTGCCCCTTTCCTCATAGCACCACCATTCCTCTTTGACAATCCCTGTCTCTTTCTCTCTGGCTACCTCAGTCAAAGAGTACATGTCATTTCATGAAAATTGCCTCCAATTCTGTTTAGGTTACTCTCCCTCTTCTGACCATCCCTCATCTCTCCCAGAGTCAAGGATTTGTCACGGGGAGAAAACTGCCACACTTGCAACCAATATGGTTTGGGATTTCACAAGACAGACCACTTCTTGGTTTTCCCTCTCCATGGTATTTTTGTTTATTTGCTCCTTTTTCCTTTGGATTTTCAGCAACAATTCATAGTGTGTGCAACTGCCTCTCTGTGCCTCTTTGGATTTTTCTTTCATTCTCTCTCACATATTGAATTCATTTTGTCTTGAAAGGTTCTCAGTCTCTACCAGTCAGGGGAATATGTCCCAGGTCTACTGAAAGGCAGCTCACTGTGTTTTGAACTAGGAAGGTTCATTTTTAAAGTCTAAATCTTTAAAGAAAAGAAAAGAAACTTCTGGAAGACTTAGACGATGTGAGAACAAGAATGCTGGGTGTTTAGAGATAAGGGTTAATACAGCAATGTCAGCTGTTGGGCACGGTTTCCCATGAACCCTTGGCCTTGACAAACCTTTCTGACTTAGCCATGTATTCTAGGGTAATCTTACCACTTCTTAAAAAGACAGAAAACAGAAAAAAGATTTATGAATCTTCAAGTAACTTATCTTAAAGAATACAAACGTCGTATATTTTAGTGTTTCCATAAGTCTAACTATCTGCAAAGATAGTTAGCTCTCCCTGTTTCTGAATTTGAAATAGAGTGATCAAGTCAGGAAAATGCTCCACTAAAACAACGAAGGTGGCCACTACCTCCCAATTAAAACCAGCCACTCTTAAGAAACATGGCCAACTAGCAAATATCGTATTTCCTTCATGCACATTCCTTATTTAACAGCCCAAGACCCATATGATTATGGAATCATGTGCAGAATGTTCCATGGGATAAATGACAGTCTAGGACAGCAGAAGATATGAATTTAAATCCCATTTCACCCACTGACTAATTGTGTGGCCTCACAAAATTCTTCTCTTTTACTCAACTTCTTCATCTAAAAATTAGGTTAAAAAACAACCTTCATATCAGTCAGGAAGAATAACAAAACAATTACAAGGCTTGCAGCCAAAATGTGAAGTAGGAGATCTGTCTACCCACTTCTTCCTTCTGCCGCTCTCCCTTGCCTTATGAGGGCTCCATCTCCTCATAGCTTATTGATGTCCAAAGTTTTCTACCCAAAGCTATCCCCATTAACCCATGCCCCCCACCATCCCATCAGAACTCCCACTCCCTCACTGCTTGTTTTAGTGAGGTGTTGGGGATTAGAGTAAATTCATTTATGCTGGAGGTATTTGCGTATACTGAAAGGAGGATTGTTAACTGAAAGGCACAGAGCCAGGCACAGCATTTATATGCTCTAGGCAAGGTTGGAAAAATTACATTTCTCTGCATTTGAAAATGGTGCCCCCTGTGTGTTGCTGTCCACCCGTGGCTTTGAGCATTTATTGTAACAAATGAGAATTCACTTATCACAAAATGATACCTATGTGCCAAAGAGATCAGTGTTTTCTACATTAACAATATATGTTTTTGCAAAAAGCAATATTCAAAAATCCTTATTGTTCCCCACTGTGTTTTGTGCCCAAGGGAACTGCTTACTTTGCTTGTAATTCTTAGTTTGAGCTCATGCAAATGCATGAATATCTAATGGTGAAATTTTAGACAGTGTGTTCATGGAGACACAAAGTCCCTAAATCATGCCACCTAGACTACTGTCAATGATATATGCTTAGACATATGTTTATGTTTGGTATCTTAGCTTTTGCTCCATCAAAGGATACTAATTTTGCTACATGTAGGAGGGCACATGCCATAAGGGAACACTTCTAACCTTTTGCATTCTGTAATTTTCATGAATTCCGTTGTGTATGATATGGTTTTCAGAGTAAACTTGGAGGATACAGCCGTACCTCAGCTGTATTTAGGGGTTTTGTCTTTCTGTGCATATATTGCCTGGTTATTCTGGAAGCCAGTGATGGAGAATTAAGGCAAAACAACAGTTTTTTTCTTTCATTATACTGTAAATTTAGCTTTAGGGAGATGCAAGGTCTTTTGCCTGAATTGTCTGTGGGTAAGTAAATACCTGACTTCTAAAGAGATGAAGGAGGCAGAATGGCTTCAGGGAGTGAGTTAGGTATCATCACAGAGAGAGTGCTGGTCTTGGAGTCAGGAAGACCTGAGTTCAAACTGTCTTAGAGAGTTGTGTGACCTTGGGCAAATCACTTAATGGCTTTCAGCCTCAGTTTCCTCATCTATAAAATAGGATAATAATAATTAAGAATGCCTACTTCACAGGGTTATTGTGAAGATGAAATGAGATAATATACATAAAGTGCTCTGTGAACTTGAAGACACTGCAAAAATGTTAGCTCTAAAGGGCCATCCTTGAAGTATGGTAGACCTGAGTTCAATTCCTGAGTCTGACACCAACTATTTGTGTCCACTTAATCTTTCTGTACTCCAGGCCACTGCATAAGGCTAGAAGTTACAGACAGCTGCTGCATGAATGTGAATGTCCCACATCAGTAAAATCACAGGTCTAATCTCCCTGCCCCTCCCCACAAAGGAAATAGTATTTAAATTTCTTTAAAATTTAGTCTTTAAATTCTGTGGTATTTAGAATTAGTTAGTTTGCAACATTTACTGAGTAGAGTGAGAGCTCACTATTAGACATATTTTAGGAAAGTTACAAAGGGAAAAGCTAAGTCTTTTCCTTTGAGAAATTTTCCTTCTAATAGTAGAGACAGGATGGACCATACTCTAAACTCAATGGAATCTCATCTAAATTTTGTATCTCTCTCTTAAAAGTAGAACAGTCTGTTATCCACAGTGGGTGCTTAATTAATTTTTAAAATTGAATTTCA
This sequence comes from Phalanger gymnotis, assembly GCA_028646595.1. Lineage (NCBI taxonomy): Eukaryota > Metazoa > Chordata > Mammalia > Diprotodontia > Phalangeridae > Phalanger > Phalanger gymnotis. The sequence goes on along the minus strand of CM053627.1, from coordinate 152,850,255 downwards.
TACAAGTTAAAGTATAGGAGTAAGGATATTGATATCTATACATGTATAGAGGCCAAGGGATTGCTGGATTGCTGGATGACCTTCAAAATATCTTTTCTTGGTGAACGTTTCTAGGACGGAATACTCAAAATGAAAACGTTGCAAAAACCCTCTACAGCACTTCTTGGCCTCATTCTCGGACTCCCAAAGAAAGGCCCATTGTTGAACCCCTGGGAAGCCTCAGGAAGGAACAGATATTGCCTCAGGAAGAGGAAGCAATCAGGTGCTTGGCCTAGCCTGACACAGGAGAATGATGTATAGTTGAAGGGATGCCTGCTAATGTCCAACTCCGTTTGACTCATCGGGTACTGCCTGAGTAGCTGGTTAGGCAGTTTTGTCCTCAGGCAAATTAATCTGAAGCAAAATGAAGTGTATATATGTGTGTGGGGGTGGGGGGAGAGGGAGAAGTGAATTTAAAATCAAAGATAGGGAATGATTTTTCTCCTTCAATTAATTACTACATATTGTTAAGAAAACTGTTATTAGGAATACTATTTCTTGGGCTTCACCTCATAACTCATATTTCATGACATGAATGTACATCCAAATAATGACCCCTTGTCACAGAGAGATAGTTTCCTCTACATGGTTTTAATATAGACTCAATTTACAGACAGATCACACAAAAATCCTTGCTGTATCCCTTAGTTTTAAAATGCCTGTCTTCATAAGAAAGAGAGTGAAAGAGAGATACACACACACACACACAGTAAGAGAAAGAGAGAGAGAGCAACAGAGAGATGGAGAGAGAGAGAGCGAGAGAGAGAGAGAGAGAGAGAGAGTCACACAGAGAGAAACAGAAACAGAGAAAGTCACAGAGACACAGAGGGTCAGAAAGAGAAACAGAGTGAGAGAAGGGTACTGATGAGCTCTATCCACATTCTAGACAAGTCTCTAACAAGAGCCCATTTAAATAACTGCCCTATAGATCCACCAAACTGAGCTGAGACATGCCTCAACGACCACTAGTAGTTTCAAACCCAGCCCTCAGATAAAAAGCTGGATAAAGGATCTATAGTTCATTCATGCCTAGGAACTCTTCTTGGAAACAAGGCTGCCAAGGAATAGAACGGCACAGAGTAGGGTGATACAAAAGAATTGATTTGTGTCTCTGCTGTTACTCAGAAGCATATGGTTTCCGCCCACAGGAAAGAAAAAAAAATCTGCTTTCTTGTTCTTGTCACACTCATACATGCATGAAGTGGAAAGAAAGACTTTACTATCAAATACATCTCCAGGGTTGGCAGCTGTTAATAACACTTCTCTTTGCATTGTATCCTTCCTTATAGAAGTTCCAAACGTTTTGCAAATGTTGGACATATTTTGCCTGGGGAGGAGAAAAAACCAGCTGTCCATTTGAAGGTAATTACCTATAGTATTGGGTGCCATGTAGGGAGGTAGATGCACCAAGTAAAGACCATAGTAACCCAAAGGTGTGTTGTTTACACTATAACCAGTGGTAAATCATGGTTATGATAGATCAATCAAGGCATATTTGTATCATGTACTAAATTTTAGGCACCATGCTAAGTACTTGAAATTCAAAGATAAAAATGAGTAGTTTCTGCCCTCATGGAGTTTATGTTTCATCCTGGGATCTTGGGCAAGTCATTAACCACTCTGGGCCTCATTTTCCTCATCTGTAAAGTAACATGGGATATTGGGCTAAATGCACTCTGAAGTCCCTCCCAGCTCGAGATCCACGCTTTCATTTACCCTTTAATTCCACTTTAAGGATGATGGAAAAGAGAGGAACAATATCCCCTCATGGTGTTAGTTCTATGGTGTGTCTTTGCTGGCAATGGAATATTGGGCAAGAAGAACCTTACGGGGGGCGGGGGACAGAGCCAAGATGGTGTGTTGGTAAGCAAAATGGGCTCCTTAGCACTTAGTTCAACAAGTGTCCTTGAAGAGTTTGGCTTTGTTTTTGTTGAGTAATTCAGTGTATTTCATTGAGTCTTACTAAGTGCTAAGCCCCAGGCCCAAACCCCTACTGGTGTAAAATCTATGTGGGTATGGATTGGCAACTTAGGTGGAACCCAAGGTGGGGCTAACTCCAGGGAGCGCCTAGTTTACACGTTTGGGGCAGCAGAGGCTCTTAGACCACGTGGGTTTAAGTCCGCCTCTTTGTGATGATTTTAGGTCACGTGGGTGAGTCGCATGTGTGACTCACCCCTGACGCTGACAAAGATATAAAAGCCAGGGGTTGGCCTCTTCTTTCTTGGAGCTCATTCCCTCAGCAGTGGTGGCGCATGACTCTGGGCCAGACCTTGTTCTGAGCTCCCGGGCTGAACCTAGATGTTGGTAACTATGAATCTGTATTGGGTCTGTCTGTTGACGTTTGTAATTTGCTTGTATTTTGCTCTGAAGTTCAGGGTGCTGGCTTTTTCCCCTGAACTAAGTGAATGATATTAGTGTGCTGAATTAAAGTAAGCTTGCCAACCCCTTCACCTTGCTCTCCTTAGTTAAGCAGATCAAAAGAAGCTATGTTTTTGTGGCATGCTGGTAGCTTTCTGGTGGCTGGCTGTGGGTGGATCTTGCACCCCCACAGAAGCTGCTAGCTGGATTGTGGAAACAGATGGCAGCTGGAAAGCAGGGACTAGCATGAGCTCCCCACCAAGTCCCTCCAAAAACCTATAAAAATGGCTTTGAACCAATTCTAGAATTGTGGAACCCACAGGGTAGGGGAGGGAAGCAGGGCTCTAGCCCAGGATGGCCTGGATGGTCTCTGGGTAGAGTCTGTCCTACATGGAGCTGGGAGCAGAGGGGAGCGGAGTGGAGCTGAGCGAAGCAGAGCCCAGCATAGGCAGCATGGACCAATGAGACCAGGAGCTGGGAGGAGCGTGCCCTAGCACCCTGAATCAGTGAACTGCAGCAGTTACCAGACTTCTCAACCCACAAACACCAAAGACAACAGAGAAGGTTAGTGGGAAAAGCTGCTGGGGACAGGGAGTTTGTGGTTTGGCCACCACCCTGGGGGCAGCAGAGGTGGGGCAGCTACAGAACTACAGCTGCAGTTGCTTCTGGCCCTAGGCCCACCTGGTGGGAGGAATTAAGTGGCTGATCAGAGCAGGAGTGAAGAGCCTGCTGAAGATCTAAGTCCAGTCTGGGTTGGGGGTTCTTGGGGAAGGAGGAGTGCTGGTGAGGCAGAGCTGGTGCATCCCCCCAAGCGTGGAACATAGAACTCTTTGGTCTACAACCAGTCATACCCCACTGAAAAACTCAAGGGTCAAGTGACTTGGCTGGGAACGTGGCCAGGCAGCGAAAACACACCCACATTCAGTCTCAGACTTTGGAATCCTTCTTTGGTGACAAAGAAGACCAAAACATACAGTCAGAAGAAGTTAACAAAGTCAAAGAGCCTACATCAAAAACCTCCAAGAAAAACATGAACTGGTCTCAGATCATAGAAGAGCTCAAAAAGGATTTGGAAAAGAAAGTTAGAGAAGCAGAGGAAAAATTGGGAAGAGAAATGAGAAGGATGCGAGAAAAACATGAAAAACAAGTCAATGACTTGCTAAAGGAGACCAAAAAAATACTGAAAAATATACTGAAGAAAACAACACCTTAAAAA
>CM053627.1:152786310-152846142 GCA_028646595.1 Phalanger gymnotis | reverse complement strand
CCCCACAGCAAAGAAGCAGGAAGAAGATTAAAAAAAGGGGGGATGATAGAAGGGAGGGCAGATGGGGGTGGAGGTAATCAAAAACAAACACTTTCGAAAAGGGACAGGGTCAAGGGAGAAAATTCAATAAAGGGGGATAGGTTAGGAAGAAGCAAAATATAATTAGTCTTTCACAACATGAGTATTGTGGAAGGGTTATACATAATGATATGCATGTGGCCCATGTTGAATTGCTTGACTTCTTAGGGAGGGTGGGTGGGAAGGGAAGAGGGGAGAGAATTTGGAACTCAAAGTTTTAAAAAATAGATATTCAAAAACAAAAACAAAAAAGTTTTTGCAGGCAACTAGAAAATAAGATACACAGGCAATGGGGCATAGAAATTTATCTTGCCCTACAAGAAAGGAAGGGAAAAGGGGACAGGAGGGTAGTGGGATGACAGATGGGAGGGCAGACTGGGGAAGAGGGCAACCCGAATATACACCATCTTGGAGTGGTGGTGGGGGGGTAGAAATGGGGAGAAAATTTGTAATTCAAACTCCTGTGAAAATCAATGCTGAAAACTAAATATATTAAATAAAATGTATAAAAAAATAAAAAAAAACTGTCAAAAAAAAGAACCATACCGACAGAATATAGCATTTTCTAGGTTCCTTTATTTTTGTAATATAGAGATGACATTGTCAAGGATGAGGTTTAGTGTAATATTATCCCTATTTTACAGATGAGGAACAGTAAGGCTGTCAATATCATATAAAGAAAACTATAGATTTAGCAATTTTCTTGTTTACTGGATCAATGCAGACAGCCAAACTACACCTTTTTGTTTGTACTTTTTAAAAAAAAACTCAGCAAGATCTCACAAAATTTCCAAAGTAGAGAGCTCTGGCCAGGAAAATTACATTTTTTAGTTCTGAGTTTTGGATGAAATGCTTTGAGGGTTAGGAAGCTTATAGCTGACTGGAATCTCTGAAGCATTTGGTCAACCTTGGTAAATTGCTTTCCACATTCTCTTTAGTTCTTGTATTACTTTAATATTGATTTCTTCATCATCACTATCATGAGCTCCCAGTTACTTTTAGTGAATTCAAAATTATCAGAATGAAAGAATTTTGTTCTATTGGAGGAGAGCTAATTATGATTCAAAGAGATTCTGTATAGGGGTGTTGCCATGTAATTATGTACTTTATATTAATTTATAGTACCTTTAGTTACTGAAGAATGGGTTTTAGTGTTAAAGTCAAAGTATGGTATTAATTTTCTCAATGCAGAAGCTAAGTGCATATTTTCTAGTCATTTCAGACAGTGAGTCAAATAAGAATTTATTAAGTGCTAAAAACAGGACGAAGAGAGGCAGCATGGAGTAGCGAATGGATAGAGGACTGGTTACAAGTTCAGGAAGACCTAGGTTCTAGGCTTGCCTCTGACACACACTGGCCATGTGACCCTGGGAAAGTTACTTAATTCCTGCACCTCCAGGCAGTTTTCCAAGGTTACAGATTGCAGATTTGGTAACAATCTGCATTGATGGTGGGAGATTCCTCATCTCTGTACCCCATACCCATCAAATCACAACTCTAACTCAAAAATAAAAGGGGCAAATCTACTATGCCAGCCATTGTTTTAAGAACAAAGCAGTATGTGCGAGAGGTGAAATATGAACGCCTAACATCGACCTGGGGGCCCTAGATTAGCATTTGGACAGAAGCACTTAAAGAAATAAATAATAAATAATTAGTAACATAAATGATAAATAATAAATAAATAATACACAATAATAAAATAAGTAAATAATAAAAGAATAGTAGCCTTGCTTTTTGGTCCAAATTTTATATGGTAAGAGTTAACCTATACAAAGTCCTTTGCAAACCTTAAAGTACCACATAAATGCTTTCTATAATAATAATAATAATCATTACTCTTATTTTGTAAAAAAAGTACATTTACCTAAAGGAGCCCATGTGTGGCTGCTGTCACACACCAAAAAGGGTACATTCCTCTAGGTGGCATAGTGGATAATCTTGGAGTCAGGAAGACTTGAGTTCAAATGTTACCTCAAACTCTTGTTAGCTCTGTGACCTTGGGCAGGCCATTTACTTTCCTTGTGCTTCAATTTCAATTTCTCATATATGCCTTTGATTCTATTTTATCCCAGCAAGCTGTCCTTTTTGTCATTCCCACTTTCCCATTAATCTTCAGTTTCTTCCTATTTACTGAGTGTTTCTCTGTGGCCTACAGATTTACCCAAACCAAAAATGTCCTATCCTTACCTTCCCCTGCCTGCCATTATCTACTGTTTTATATCTTCTCTATTTCAAGGATAAACTCTTTAAAAGTACCTATAATTGATATCTCCCCTTTCTTTCCTCCTGCTCTTTTATAATCATCTTTAATCTGGCTTCCAACTTGACTTTTCAACTAAAACTGTCTCCTCCAGAGTTACCAAAGAGCTCTTAATTAACAAGCTAATGGCCTTTTCTCAATCCCTACCTTTTGTTTTTGTTTCATCTCTTTGCAGCCTGTGATCCTGTGAATAATCCTCTTCTCAAGGATTTCCTGACCCTCCTCTCTTTTGCTTCTCTTCCTGTATGTTTCATTACTCCTTCCAAGTTTCCTTTGTTGGATCTTGCTTCAGGTGATGCATGTCTGTCTTGGGTCCTCTTCTCTTTGCCATCTACAGTCTAAACGCTTGGAGATCTCCTCATCTCCCATGGATTCAGTTATCATCTCTATGCAAATGATTCTCACATCCATTTATCCAGCCTGAACCTCTCTCCTGACCATCAGTCTAATATTACCAACTTCTTATTGAATATAATATTAAACATAATAAGATTAAACATAATCTTATTAAGCATCCAAACTGGATGTCCCATAGACATCTCAAACTCTACATGCCCTAAACTGAATGCATTATCTTTCTTCTCAAATTCTCCTCTCTTCTCAGCTTCTCCATTATTGTCAAGGGCACCACCATCTTCTCAGGCACCCAGGCTCACTACCTTGATGTCCTCCTGGAATGCTCATTCATATTCACCCCACATATTTAATCTATCTTCAAGGCTTGCCATTTCTACCTTCACAACTTGTCTTGTATACATTTCCTTCTCTCTACTTTCACAGCTGTCTTTGGTATAAGCCTTCATCACCTCACACTTGGAATAATGAAATAGCCTTCTGGTTGGTCTTCTTGCCTCAGATCCATCCTCCACTCAACTGCCAAAGTGATCTTTCGAAAGTACAGGTCCGAATATGTCACTCTCTTACTTAATAAACTGAAGTGGCTCAGGATCAAATATAAAATCTTATGTTGGCTTTTGGCCCCTTTCTAGTCTTGCTACAATATGCAACAACATTAGCCTTAAATAATACTCTCCATCACTTGATACTGAATTTTATTGGCTATCCTCAGAGCTTGGAATCTTCTCCCTTTTCACCTCTGCCTTCTGGATGTCCTGGCTTCCTTCAAGACTAAGATCAAATGCAGTCTTCTAGAGGAGGCCTATACTGTTTTCCTTCCTTTTCTATCCCCTACCTTTGTGCCTTCCCTCTGATATTACCTCCAATATACACTGTGCATATCTTGTATGCACATATTGGTTTGCCTGTTGCTTTGCCCACTGGAATATGAGCTCCTTGAGGGAAGGGACCATGTTTTTGTCTTTATTTCTGTTCCCACTGCTTAGAACACTGCAAGGTACATAGCAATGCTTAATTAGTAAATAATCCTTTGCCTACTGACTGCCTGGCTTCTGAGGTCCATTTCTGCTTGAATCATTGATCCCTTGTAAACTAAAGCTTCAGGGGCCAGGATTCCTTAACCATAAGATTGTGTCCCTAATATACATTTACTGACCTAGAATCAGTAGATTTATTTCCTCCCTTTTGCTGCTGAACATTGAGCTACTTTTGACTTTATATCTGACCCTCAGCTTTGTTTTTGACATCCCCCTTAAGAGGCTGTTTACCTTATCTTGTTGTCAACTCAATGTGAAGGACTAGGAGTCTTTTTATAAGTAATTCTAGCTTAATTCCTCCTGAACTTTGGTACTTAACAGGAAACTGCTGTGAGTGTGACAATTAAAGACAGCTTGTCAATGATCCAAAAGACCAGAAGGAAATTGTAGCATTTCAAAAGCTTTTCACTATTTGGAATTTATTTGAAAATATAAACAGTGCTTTTAAGAGAACTAACTTTAGAATTAAAGAGAAACAACCTTCATGGTTGTATAGGGTTTTGTACATGCACCAACCAACATTTGGTGACAAATAAATTAATTCAAATGTGTTTTGACTGTATATAACAACTGAACATATCCAATAAACACTTATTAAATACCTTCTTTGCACAAACCAGTTTCTATATTTTAGCATATAAGGACTGAAGAACCAAACCAACCCAAAAGAAAAACCCAAACCCCCTGGAGTCAGGAGGACCTGAGTTTAAATGAGGCCTCAGACATTAACTAGCTATGTGACCCTGGGCAAGTCACTTAACCCTGATTGCTTCCTCCCCCCCAAAAATCCAAACCCTCAACAATAAAACCCAACAGATCCTACTCTTAAGAAGCCTACATTTTGCTATTATAATCCACTGAAGTAATTATTTTACCTAATTGCCATCATCATTATCTTTTCTTCCTCTTCCTCCTCTTCTCCTTCCCCTTCTCTTTCTCCTTTTCTCCTCTCTCTCCTCTTAGTGTAATATAAGTCATATAGTGCAATAACAAATATTCCCTATTTTAAAATTACCATATAGATCACTTAGCATTTAGAGCCATTGTACATGAGAAACTCCTTGGCTGCTTTTGACCATGTGCTTACTCAGCACTAAAAGGACTTGGTATTTTGGTATAACTAGGCACCCTCTGCGTGCTCTCTTGATCCCTCTTTCTCAGCTGATAATAGCGGTGTGTGTGTGGAGGGGGAGCAGGGCACTATGTTGATTATAAAAGAAGAGACACCTTCCAGCTTGTTTTCTTCCCTTATCTCTCCTGTGTGGCAAGCAACATTTTTCCCCCTTACCCCATGGCAGTTTACTAGTGGAGGATTGGCTCACCAAAGTGAGCTTTCTCTTGGGTTTCAGGTGCTTTTCTGACTTTGTGTTCCCTCTCTTAAATCAGTGACTCAATGTAGTTCTCAACTATACATGTTTAGACGTGGAGGCAACTTTGGGAGTTCCAGAGTCCTTGTTTTAGAATCTTGCTGTCAGAGCAGCATTGGAAGAGGGAGAAGGTGTAATCTAGCACACCTGGAGAAGATGACCACTAGCAAGAGGATGGGCATAAGCCCTGGTCTGGCTTGCCAGAAGACGTGGACTTTGAAAGAGAAAGTGCAGAGCTGAGATAATGTGGTAAAAGGCCCAATCAGTAATCCTGCAAACTGCTTCATGTTCTGATGAGGTTTAAACATCAGCTTCCTAATAAATTATAATACTAGTTATGACTTAAGTTACTGAATCTTGTTTTAAGTTGTTCTGCCAATGGGTGTAGTGAGGCTTTCTGTCTTTAATTTTTTTTTCTTTTGGGTGTCACTAATAAATACATGTCCCATACCAGATTTCTATTTGTACATTGAGTATTGTTCTGAGGGAAAGCCTTCAACATGAACCAAAATCTAGGCTTTAAATGACTTTTTTCCTGTGACAGGAAAGCCTAATCAGCTAAAGTGTATGAGAAAAGGGACTTCAGTCCCTCCTAGTACAAGAGGCCAGGCTTCTTCCAGGACTGAACATGGTTTGGACCACACGCCTGCCTATAGAGAAGAGGACGCCCTCAGGCAGAGAGAGTGGATACAGTTTTCATCCCTCTTGAGGAAACTAGGGTTCTTTAGATTGGCATATTTTTATAATTAGAGTGTGAGACTATTATTCTCAAATTCTAGGACCACTGGGATTAATGTGATTATACCCTCTACTAACAAGAAGTATAACACCCTTGCCCGTTATAGCAGGAATTGGTCTGTCAGGAGGACCTAGTAATCAGCTTTTGGGTGAAGTGCTTCCCTAAATTTAACTAAGTTATTCTTGTAATAATTAATGAACCAAATCAACAAACATTTATTAAGCACTCACTATGTGGGAAGAACTACGATAGATGCCCAGGACACAAAGAAAAAAGTAAACGATCCCTGCTCTCTGGTACTTTCTCTTGAGGGAGACAATTTGTACAAACAAAAATATACATAAAATAAATACACTCACTGTATTATAGGGGCACAGAATGGTTCAGGAGGGAAGCATTAGGATATAGGAGAAAGCATATTAACTCTGATATCAGAAGAACTGGGTTCAAATCCTGCTTTTGTTGCTTATGACCTTGGGAAAATCATTTGATATATTGTAAGTTCTTGAATGTCTTACACATATGGAAAGGCTGATTGTCTGATAATAGACCAGCTAAGCTAAATTGGCTTCATTACCAGAAGGTTGGTTATCAGATGAATTTGTAATCTACACTTGTGGATGGAGTATTCACACTTATAAAACCACAGATTCTTGAGCTATTAAAGGAAATATAATTTGACTACTTTTATAACTGACAATAATTTGTGCCTTTTCTGAATCTCATTTTTCTTTGAAAACTTTTAAAATTGTTAGATTCTAAAAATAAAAAATAGAGCAGTATTATTTTTACATGTTAATTTTAAAATACAAATTAGAACACTGTGGTAGGCCAGGCCAGATTCAGCCTGGTCTCATATTACAGGTTAAGATTGGAATGAAATGAAATACTCAGATGATACAATTGTTCTTGGAAGGATGTTTACTCAGAGATAACCATCAAAAGGAAGCTCAGAAAGAATACAGCATTCCCTACTTCCATGGTGGCCATGCTAGTTCCTTGGTCAGAAGTTTAAATTAGGGACTCTTGATTCCTCAAGTGCTACATTTTGTCCTGAGTCCACCAGGAAGCAACATCAATAGTCCAAGTATTAGTTCCCTGGGTTAATTAAAACTCAACAACGGGATCAGCATCTTTTAAATCAGATATTTTAAACTTGGTGTCCACAGATCTTCAAGGGATCTATAGAAAAATCTATGGGAAGTGAACATGGGTGAAAAAAATAATACATCTTGATTCTCACTAATCTTGAACTAAAAATTAACTTCCGTTATTTAAAAACATTATCCTGAGAAGTAGGCTGTAAGCTTTGCTAGACAGTGAAAGCAATCTATGACCCCAAGAAGAAATTAATCTAGTCAGTGGTGGGGAACCTGTGGCCTTGAGGCCACATGTGGCCTTCTAGGTCCTCGGTGTGGTCTTTTGACTGAGTCCAAGTTTTATAGAACAAATCCTTTTATTAAGGGAATTTGTTCTTTAAAGTTTGGATTCAATCAAAGGGTCGCACTTGAGGACTTAGAGGGCCACATGTGGCCCTGAGACTATAGGTCCCACACTGCTGGTCTAGCTTGAATGTGGTAAGGCCCTAGGAAAAGCTAGCCAAGATTATGTGGGCACATAAGGGATATTGTTTCTACTGCAAATATAAACAAAACAAAACAAAACAAAATAAAACCTTGTAATTTCAAAAAAAAAGTTTTCAGTATGATGCTATAGTTTTTTTGTCTTTATTTTTTAAATTACAAACTATGGAGAATTAGAACATTAGACACCAGCCCCTTCATTTCAGAGATGAGGAAAGCTAGGTCCAAAGAAATTAAGACTTGAACAAAGTCACACAGGTAGTAAGCATCCTTACAAGGCTGCATTATTACACTTAAAAAATATCTAACTTTGGTGCTTCTAGGGACACTCCCCCCACACTGCTTTCTCACTCACTGCTCTGTCCACCCAGACTGTCTTATGAAAGTCTTCAAGAATCTTCCTGTCAGGCTATAGGAACGTATTCAATTTCCATACACCTCTGCCTCAATAAAGTCATTAACAAATCATGGGACATACGGGCTGCCTTGAGCATGTGTAGTCTTTCTTCTACTCTGGATCTGTGTTCACTCTTAGAAGTGCTTTAGGATTTCATATACAAGAGATGACTGCCACTAACCCCATTTTTAATAGGCCTGGACAGCAGGAACAGGGAACTCTAACTCGTGATAGTTAAGCCAATCAATATATCCTAGGTGGTACAGTGGATAGAGAACCATGCTAGCTGTATGATCTTGGGCAAGTCATTAAACCTATGTTTGCCTTAAGTTTCCTCAATTGCAAAATGTAGATAATAATAGCATCTATCTCCTAGACTTGTTATGAGGATCAAATGAGATTTTTATAAAACACTTAGAATAGTGCCTGACACATAGTAGACACAATAAATTCCTGTTTCCTTCCTTTCAGGCCTAATTACTTATCTTCAGACTAGGTCTACAAGCCTCAATGGGCATGTCAACATACTACATAGGGAAATACAAACAAGGACTCAATGATCATCTTGTAAACTTATCAATTAGATTAGGGAACTCATCTTTTCAATTCTCTACATGTTCCCGATAGCCACATGAAAATAATTCTAATTTAAATCTACTTTAAACCAACCAAATTCGGGAAGAAAAATCCACAATAAAATATATACATTATCCTAAAGTCAAATATATATGACGTCTGGATTATTATTTATATTGGATTATCCCCATCATTGCTACTTTCTATTAAAGATTCTCAAAGAAAATGCCACTCAAAATACACTGCCTCTCGAGATTTAGTTTCTTAAAAAATAGGACAAGACTATATATTATTTTATGTGGGCACACCATGCTTTCGTCAGTCTTTGTGAGCTATACCTGAAGTGGGATCCTGATCTCCATACACTATCACAGCAGAGAATTTGTCTTAGATCTTCAAGGGCGTTTTTTAATTGGTTAGACATTAAAAAAACTAGACAGGAGAAAGCTATATATTTGAACCTCAGAGATATATGTATTTGTGGGAGAAAAAATGAGCCTCCTATAGCTATTGTCAAGACAAGAGAGAGAGAGAGATAGAGAGAGAGAGACATACAGAGAAAAAGAGACAGAGACTTACAAATGCTGAAACAGAAACACAGAGAAAGAGAGGCAGAGAGGGAGAGAGGCAGAGAGGGAGAGACAGACAGAGAGAGAGGGGGAGAGGAGAGATTTCCTGTGTGATGAAGAAAAATATATTTATTCTGTATGTGGAAAATATAGTACCTTCAAAAGAGAAAAATCTATGAATCCCTATAATGAATGTGCATTTCCCACCTGTGAAATAAATCATACCATTTTGTAAACTACTATCAAGTACATTCCAATATGTTAAAATATGAAAACTAATGACTATTCGTAGAAATCAAATGGAAATATTTGGGGCAAAAATCTGTAAGGAAAAGATCTCACTTAACTTTGATAAATTGGATTTGGATGACTGAGTTATGTTCTTGGGCTTTTTGTTGCATTTATGAAGTAATAGGTTTATGAATCTTCTTTTACTTGACAGGGTCAAGTAGTATGTGGATTTCCTTTCCTCTTTATTTCTACTAGCCAGATACAGTTAGTAAGGTTTCTTTGAATTATCCTGGTGGCTCTGATGGAGGGAGTTATATATGGCACCCTATGGAATCGTGAGTACCATATTATCCTTAACTACAGAGCTTTAGGATTATGCTTTAATGAACCTTCAAGACATTCTCTCATAGGACACTTAAATATACAGCAGGTTTAAGGTCATTTGTTCAGGAGGCCAAGCAGTTCATTCTGGTTGAGTCAGAGTCTGTTATTTTGGTTGCATTTTTCATACATATGTATTCTTCTACAATAATAAAACATTGTTATTAAATAAACATAAATAAAAGTGCCTTGGCTCTCCTACACAGCCAGCAATAACAAATAGCTCTCCTTAGAGGAAGAGGCTGGATTTTAGCAGTCATCCAAAGTCAGAATGTTGTTTTTGCGTGGGGATCATAATTTCCAAAAGAGAATTGCCATGTTCACAGTTAGAGTATGGCAAGAAATTTGAGTAACTATTAGTTCTGGTGGAATCATGAAGAAGGACTTATTAATTATTTTGATGAGGTACCTTTTAATTATTGCAACTATTTCTATCGAAGCCTAATTTTAGCCCACACCTGAAATCCAGATGCAGCAGCAAAATCAATTCTGCTGATGCTGCAGGATTTGCAGAATACAGCAATATTAGAGTATTGATTTTGTTTAAAAGAGGGAGAGAGAGAAAGAGTAACCTTGTAGTGAATTTTTATAGATAGAAAAGATGCAAATATTCTGTCTTCCTTCAGCACATAAACACCCATCTTCCAGTCACCTTCCAGGCCTTTGTTTTATTACTTGGATCAAATCCATCCTTGTCACTTTGAAATAATTGGTTGAGCCTATCGGCTCATTTTATCTTGGGCCAGCTTAGATACTGTGATGCTTCCTGTCAGCTCCTGGCTTCTTCCCAGTCATCTGTGTTTTTGTCCCCGTGAAGGAGTATTCTTTTCAATTCTCCCAACCAGGGTAGTAATCTGGCGGCTTCTGAGTTGGGTGAGCTGTCACAAGTTCATAACACCTGTGCCTCCCGGCTTTGCATTGTGTTCATCATTACCTGTAGACTATCTCTGGGCCTAGTCATTTCATAGGCTTCTTCTTAATGTACCATTCACCGCCACTGAATAGGGCCCTGTCCCATACTCTGAGGCTGGATTCCCTGGGGAAATCAGTAGGCAGTTGTATTTTGAGTGGCATCCTCTTCGAGCATCTTTAATTCTGATTACAGTAGCATCCCAACAGTGATACAAGATACCCTCAGGCCTTGGGATCATATTTTCTTTTAAAAAATTGTTTTTGACTGGCTTTGTTCAGTTTCTGGCAATTTTCAGGTGATGGTGAAGAACGTGATTTTACGAAAAGAAGAAATGTTGAGTAGTTGTTAAACAAAAATCATGTTGAAAGCTAGTGGTAGCTTAAAAATTGTATGATAGAGTTGTTCTGACTGCTAAATTGTTATTCATTTTATGAAAAAGATATACACATAAATTTCCTTTATGTATTACTCTTTCTATAGCAATATATATGGCTCGTTCACTAGTGCAAAGTCCTCTCATTATATCATTAGCACGATCTGCACCTCCATAGGGAACATGGTTTATGTATAGAGGACTGATTCTGATGCACTGAAGCTGACAAGTGGTTCCATGACTTTTCTCTTACAGAAGTAGTGGGACCTTATGGATTAAATTTCTTTTCTTTTTTCTATATTTTTGTGGCTTAGTCCTGTTTAGTTCCCTACTTTGCTTTACGATCTATAAACATTTATGATCTATAAAACTCTCAGTTTTCTCACCTGTAAAATGGAGATGATGGATGACAATAACATTCAACTACCTGAAAGCAATTCACACTTAAATGAATTTAGGAAGTTTTGAAAATATAGCTTCTGGCAAGTACTATAGCTTTCTACACATGGAAACTAATATCTCAAACTGGCACAAAGCCCTAATCTTGGGAGGTATAGAGCTGGTATGAGCTAACATATGCAAAGTCCTTTGCAACACTAAAAGCTTTATACAAATCCTGGTTATTATTATTATTACTGTTATTATTAGTTATTCTCATGTATCATGTGGAAACTGAGGCTCAAAGAATACCTTGGTTGCACAGATTACAGAGCTGGTGTTACTGGAACTTGAACACACATGTTAGAATTCCCTAGCTATTCGTGCTTGGCTATGTTACATTTAACAGTTTTATCAATGACTTGCCTAAAATCGCAGGTGATCTGGAGAGAGCACAAAGTTGCATGGGATAGCTAACCTAATGAATGGCAGGAAGTTAAAATCTGTAAAGATCTCAACAGCCTAGAAAGAACATGGTGCTGAATCTAAGAAGATGGGATTTAATGGGAATAAATATAAACAATAACACTTGGGTTTAAAAAAAATAACCTTCACAAGTATAAAATAAAGGAGACATGGCTAGGCAGTTGTCAATCAGAAAAAAAGATCTAGGTGTTTTAAAAGTCCACATGCTCTATCAACATGTCAACAGTTAATCAACAAGTATTTATTAAATACCTACTGTGTGTTAGGCACTGGGGACACATGTAAAACATGAAATGATCATAGCATGGTGATTACCTTGAACCTTTGAAGGCTATGGCAATGAAGATTAACCTTTGACAGGTTATATCACACTTTTAAAGTTTCACATATGATTCTCTCAACAGACTATACAGGGTGGTACAAAAGTCTTTGTTTAGTTTTAAGCTATTACAACTTGTTTATATATATTACTTATTTTTAGTTTTCAACATTCACTTCCATAAGGTTTTGAGGTTTGAATTTTCTCCCCCTTCTCCCTTCTTGCCAAGATGGCATACAATTTGATATAGGCTCTACTTATACATTCATACTAAACATATTTTCACATTAGTCATGATGTAAAGATAAATTAGAACCAATGGGAGGAATTGCGGGAAAGAAACAAAACAAAAAAAAAACCAAAACAAAAAGAGAACAAACAGTATATTTCAATCTGCATTCAGACTCCACATTTCTTTCTCTGAATGTGTATCGTATTTTCCATCATGAGTCTTTCAGAGTTGTCTTAGATCATTGCATAGCTGAGAAGAGCTAAGTCTATTAAGGTCAGTCGTCATACAATGTGGCTATCACTGTGTACAATGTTCTCCTGGTTCTGCTCACTTCACTTAGCATTAATTCATAGAAGTATTTTCAGATTTTTCTGGTCTGTCTGCTTATCAAGTCTTACAGCAGAATAGTATTCCATTACATTCTGGCAGCTTACCTGGAGCTGAGCTAGGGTCAGCAACACTGGAGCTCTCAGGATAAGGGTGTGGAGTCTGGCCTTTGAGGGCTGCCTGCTGTAACAATGTTGCTTGCAGCCAGCAGTGTAAGGTCAATAACACCAGCACACAAGAGGGAGGCTAGCACAGTTCCTTTGATATGCTTTTCTAAGGAAAGCAACTTTAAGGGGTTAACAATCTTACTTTAATAAAACATACACATACCATTCACTTAGTTCAGGGGAAAAAGCCAGCACCCTGAACTTCAGAACAAATACAGAGACAATATAAACATATCAACATTTCTGTCTAACCAAATCACAATACATAGTTACCAGAGAGCACCAACATCTGGGTTTTCAAAGCTAGTGAGGCCGCTTCAACGCTTACCCAGAGTCTCATCACCAACACTCTGTCAATGAGTGCGCCTCCAAAGGCAAAACGCTAACCTCAAAGGGTGTCACAACCATGTGACTCAAGCCTATGTGAACTAGGCTTTCTTGTTTCTTAAGCAGGTCAAATACTCTTGATTCAATCAAAGAAAGGGGACAACAAAAAGTCCACTTTGCTTACCATTACATTTGAAAGGCAAGACTCATTAAAGGTACTTGATTGATTACCTTAGCATTCTAAAAGAGAAAACAAAAAAGTCCCACCCTAATTACCATTACACCTGCTCACTCACCACCCTGGGGCTCAGGGCTTTCCCCTGGTTTTCTTTGCTTAAGTGGGGCTTGCCTCTGGCTTGCTAGGATGCCTCCTGTCCTGTAACTGCTTCCATACCCCCAGAGTGGGAAGGGCTTTTCCTGCTAATCCCTCAGATTTCCTGGACAACAAAACTGCTTCGCCCTGTCTTTCTGGTGGCTCAGTTGTTACAGGGTTTTTCCTGGGGTGATAATTTCTGGGTTTTCAGAGGTCAATAAGGGAGGGTGAGAGTGACTTACTTCTTACTCTGCCATTGTGGCTCCCAGAAATGGTAAGCTATTACAACTTAAAATTGGACTATGACTTTTGGACCACCCTGTATACAAACATGTTCTTTCTGAGAGCCAGCCCAGATAAATACAGAGAGGGTCATTACCAGTAGATTGACTAATGGGAGACAAATTCTTCTACTATGGCAATCCATGAAACAAAGGGAAAAAAAGTGTGACCTCTTCTAGTATCCCATGAAAATGCTAAAGTGATTGAAAAGGAGGCAGAGGGCATTATGAATCACATATATTTAAGAGCAACTAAAAACAAACACTAACTGAGCTGTTGCTACTTTAAATATGAGACAACTTACAATAGCTCCTAAATGGACACATTACTGAAAGAATGGAATCATATTTTTGACATTCTGAGTATAAGAAAATCAGTTAGAAAAAAAGAAGTTGCAACTAAATGGATGGATGATTCAATGGGTCTTCATTGTAGGGTAAACTAAATGAGTTGCCCAAGATAACAAGAAACATCACTTTATAGATTCTTGGTTAACTTATTTTACAAGGATCATTTCCAAATAGACTACCAAAAAGATAATTGACATTTATGTGTCAATGACTGTCACCAAAGATGTGCAAGTAGAGAACATGTGCAAAGAATTCAATAAGATCCACCAAATTCACACACACACACACACACACACACACACACACACTTTGTGACTTCAACGCAAAAGTAATCAAGAATAAGGATATTGAGAGAAAATGCTAGGATGTCTAGTTTAGGATTAAAAAAAGGGAGGCCATGTGTATGTATGTATATATCAAGAGTATCTAAATTATATTGTAGCCTTTTGGGGGTGGGGGGAGGGGAAAAAGAATAAAGTTAAAAAGTGCACAACAGAGAACAAAAGAAAACACAAGGAAGCAAAGAAAAGATGGACAATTCTCAACACAAGGTGTATTATTTATCATACAGGCTTTCTTGAAATGAAAATTTATTGTTACATATTTTGAATCCTCTCCTATGTGCTCCTATACATATGACATGCTTCTTTTCTTATTTTATTTTTAAGTTTCAATATTTAAGTTTATGATATGTTTTTTTTCTTTTCTCTATTTTGTATTTGTTTTCTGGTAAAATAAAACAAAAAACTGTTTTAAAAAATGGGAGGCCAAGCAATTGAAGATTAGATAAAAAGCTTCATACATACATATCAGGAATACTTCCTTAAAAAAAAAATCAGAAGATGCTAAATGACGATAGCATGAAATGACATCACAAAACTAAATGTATTGTAGTTCTAATACATAGGAAAAAATTGTTATTGATGTGGCAGTCATTTCTAAATGAGATATCTGTGTACAGTCTGATAACACATAATAATCAATACAAAATTAGGAGAAAGTAAAGATGTAGTCATTTTGGGGAAGGAGGACAGGGCCTATGATTTTACTGGCATAGTGAACAAGGAAATTCTTCAACCAACGAATATCAACATCTACTAGGCAACATAGCCAATAAACTTTGGAAGTTGCCTTGGTAATTATGGTGGGACTTTTTTTTTTTTTACTGTTTTCTCTTTTAGAATGCTAAAGTAATCAAGTACCTTTGATTAAGTCTTGCTAGGTGCAAAGCCCCAGGCCCACAGCCTTTTGCTGATTAGGTGTGAAGACTTCAGGCCCTAAGAAGAGTATATAAACTCAGAGGTTAGCATGTTAGCATGTCTGGGCAACCGTTAAAAGCCCCCCACCCCCCCAACCTGAAAATCCAGATGTTGGTGCTTCCCTGGTAACTGTGTATTGCTATATAGATAGACTAGTTTGTGTTATTTGATCTGTTGATATTTTCTGTTCGTAATTTCTGTTTGTATTTGCTCTGAAGTTCAGGGTGCTGACTTTCCCCCCTGAACTAAGTAAATGATATCAGTATGTTTGATTAAAGTGAGATTGTTAACCCCCTAAAATTGCTTTCCTTAGAAAAGCAGATCAAAGAACCTGTGCTGGCAGCCCTTTAGTGTGTTGGTGTTATTGGTTATTACGCCCCCACAGCAGCTGCTAGCAACATTGTTGTTACAGAAATGAAATTTAAATTCTGGTTATTCTAACTCCATAGTGGGCTTTTTTTTCATCAATTATGCCATGCTATCTCTCAAAAAAGAAGCAATCACATGCAATTAAAGCAGTTTCAACCTGACCTATTTAGACTCATTGGTATTGCTGAAAGAGGGGAAATATATAAAAGAATATATATCACCATTTGAGAAGCAATGTAGTGGAGAGGAGAGAAAATAAGCCTCAAAGTCAGAAAGACACATTCATGTCTTTCCTCCATCCTTAACCTCTCATTCCTCTAGGAAACTATGATGATACATTGCAGAGAAGTTGCCAATCTGTACTGGTAGAGTGAATTTCCTTGCCTGGAAGTTCTCTGTATGAATGAAATTGCAATTCTGGTCCCTACTTTCTAACACTATTTTCAAAGGAAGTTTGTCTCATGTCTATCATATAAAGAACAAAAAGACCCAAAAGCACTTATGCTTAATCTCTTTAGCAAGCAAAAGAGTCATGAGAACTAAGAGAAACCCTCATTTAGAATATAAATTATTTTGTAAAACATATTTTATATAGGCTGTTGAACTGTAATGAAACTTCATATCTATATATCATGCCTATTTCCTCTAAGATAATAATCAGAAAGTATTGGTTATGGTGAGCACCAAAACCAAAAGAAACTGATTATGCTGTGACAAGAAATGACTTGCTACAGATGTGGAAGTTAGGTACAAATTAGTTGTGTAGTTGGACCATCGAATTGTTATGGCAAAAAATTAAAAACAATGTTAAAATGTAAGAAAGAATAAGAGAAGAAATAGTGCACAATTAAAACAATTCCAACCTGACTTCCTTAAACAAGCTAAAAAATAGGAAATGAAAAAAAAAAGACAGACAACATCAAACTAACCTAAGAAAGCTCAACCTATGGGAATTGGTTGCCACAATGAAGAGACTAAAAGAGTTAAGAAATTATTTTAGTTAGTAACCACTTGATATTTTTGCCAGGTGGAAAACAGCAGTTTATTGCAACACTAGTTTCAAGTACAAATCTTTTTTAAAAAAAACTATGGTGAAAGATGATTGGAGATTGAATAGTGTCACAACACAAGACAGCATTCAATGCAAAAATGTGTTTTTAGAAAGGCTGGTTAGTGACTCAATTAAGCCAGGTCATCCCAAGAACATTTAAATATGAAATTGGAAAAGCAAGTGGCTTAAAATTGAAAATATCTCTCAATATTTCTGTAATGATGTGCCTCATAATTAAAAAAGGAGCTGATGGACCCTAACGTAAGAGCTCTTGATGTGCTTTCTACGTGAAGAAATAGAAAATAGAAATGGCACTAAAAAGAAATCAAATAAACCTAGAGGAGATTTTTTACAAGAAATTTCTACAACACTAAGGTATTAATGGCTTGAGATATCTTAAAGGAGGGAGGATGACAAATATTTGAGAAAGAAAACTATTATTATTAGAAAAATATATTCAAGAGAATATCAATACCAACCCTAATGCCCTGTCTTTGGGTCTGCTTCTCTTCTTGCCCTACATGCTCTCTCTTAATGATCTCATCAGTTTCCATTTGTTGAACCTACCTAATTCTTCTGTATAAATTAAGCCAGGGATCATAAGAAGAGGTGAGGAAGAAGAATCAAGAAGGAAGATAAATACAGGAAGACTAGTTAGTATGCTGTAGCAATTGTCTAGGCAAGAAGTGATGGAGACCTAAACTAGGATATGTTGGAGACAAGGTGGGGCATACAAAAGGCAGTGCAGAGAGAGAAACAACAGGATTTGGCAGCTCATTTATTACATGGGGTTAGTAAGAATGAGAAGTCTAGGATGACACTGAAGTAGATATGAGTGACTAAAAGGATGGTTTTTCCTTCGACAGAGAAGTTCAGAAAGGTCAAGTTTTTTTTGGGGGGGGGAAGATAATGAGTCCTATAGTAGTTTTAATGACTACAAATTTCTTCCTGACTATTCTTCCTGTCCCAACCTGTGACTCTGGATCTGCAACTTATCTTCTTTTAAAAGTATTTATTATTTATTTATTTTTAACTTTTCTTTTCTTTTCAAATGTTCATTTCCAAATTCTCTCCCCCTCCCTCACTCCGCCCCCACCCACTGAGAAGGCAAATAATGTATCAATTATACATGTGAAATCATGCAAAACATATTTTGATATTAGCCATTTCACAAAAAATAAATCAAGAAAATGATACTTCAATACACATTCAGAGTTCACCAGTTTTTTCTCTGGAGGTAGAGAACATTTTTTCATAATGAGTCCTTTGGAATTGTCTTGGATCATTCTATCGCAGGGTGGGGAATCTGCGTCCTCAAGGCTACATGTGGCCTTCTAGGTCCTTGGGTACAACCTTTTGACTGGGTCTAAGTTTTACAGAACAAATCCTTTCATTAAGGGGATTTGTTCTGTAAAGTTTGGATTCAGTCAAAAGGCCACCCTTGAGGACCTAGAGGGCCACATATGGCCTTGAGACCCCAAATTCCCCACCTCTGCTCTGTTGTTTACAGTAGCCAAATCTTTCACACTCGATCATCATTACATTACTATTACCATGCACATTGATCTCCTGGTTTTCTCACTTCCTTTTCATTTAGTTCATATAGGTTTTGCCACTTTTTTATGAAACCACCCCTTTGTCATTTCTTATAGCACAATAGTACTCCATCACAGTCATGTCACAGTTTATCACAAATCTCTTTTTCTGACCTCCTATGTTATCTTGATTTAGAAGAATGTCTCACTCTGACCTTTTGTTGATTTTGTCACTCCAGAATTCTTTTTGAGGTGTTATTTTAAAGTTGTTTGGAGGGCGGTGTTGGGAGAACTCAGCTTTTTCTATTCTGCCATCTTAGTTCCACCCCTGGAAGTCCCTAGTCCAATAATTCTTAGATTATCTTTCTTCAATCTATTTCCAGGTCAGTTGTTTTTACAATAAGATATGTTAAATTTTCTTCTATTTTTTTCTATTCTTTTCAGTTTTAAAAAATATTTCTTGGTATCTCATGGAGTCATTAGTTTCTACTTGCCCAATTTTAATTTTAAGGAATTATTTTCTTTAGTGAGCTTTTGTATGTCTTTTTCCATTTGGCCTATTCTGCTTTTTAAAGTGATATTTTCAGGGCAGTTAGGTGATGCAGTGCATAGAGCACCAGCCTTGGAGTCAGGAGGATCTGAGTTCAAATCTGGCCTCAGACACTTGACACATGTACTAGCTGCATGACCTTGGGCAAGTCACTTAACCCTAACTGCACTGCCAAGAAAAACAAAATAAAGTGATATTTTCTTGGGTATTTTTGTGCCTTTTTTTAACCACATTGTTAATCTTTTTTTCTCTACCACTTCTATCTCTTTCTTTAACTCTTCCAGGCATTCTTGCTGGCTATGGGTCCAATTAGAATTTTTCTTAAAAGCTTTGCTTGTTGATGTTTTTACATTGTTGTCTTTTTCTAAGTTTATATATTGGTCTTCCTTGCCACCATAGTAGTTTTATGGCCAAGTTATTTTTGTTGTTGTTTGCTCATTTCCCCAGCCTATTTCTTCACTTTGAATTTTATGTTAATATTAGGCTGTACTCACCTGGGTGTAAAGAGACACTGTCCCAAGCTTCTGGCTTAATCATGCTGCTATTTGCAGGGCTAGTTATGGAGGTCTGCAAGATTTTGGTGCTTCCAAAGTGATGTTATATTGGGAGAGCTCTGGTCACTGCTCTCTTGGTCTGTACTCTGGTCTTTACCCAGGAAGAACCTCTGCTCCCCTTCAGCTACAAGTACCTATGCTCCTCTTGGCCCTGAAACTATGACCAGGGCCCCTGCTCCCTTGTGACTGATTACAAGCATTCCTTTTTGCGCTGGAACTGCAACCCAGAACTGCTTATGACCAATAGAGTTGTCCATCAGAGCCAGATGTGCCCAGTACCAGCAAAGCTTCTCCTGTAACCTCTTTCTGATCAGTTGTCCAACCCCTCTACTGTCTCTTGGCTGAGAGCTTCTGAAGCTGCTGCTGCTATTGGCTACTGCTGCTGTTGTTCTGCCTCCAAGGCCTACTGTTGGTCCTCCTGCCACCTTCTGAGCCTGTGCTTACCCTGTTATTACAGATCTCTCCTGCAGGCCTTGTAAGTTAGTTTAGGCTGGAAACCTCTCTCCCTCTGACCTTTTGTTGGCTCTGATGTTCCAAAATTTGATTTGAGGCTTCATTTTAAAGTTGTGTGGAGGGACATGCTGGGAGAGTTCAGCTGGTCCAAGTCATCTTCCACAGCCTATCTTCTCAGCCTTTACCATCAGTCACCTGGAAGATATCATAATGGTACCTGAGAAGCCATGTTACAAGACTTCTAAATTGTAGATGGGAGTAAATGGATTACCATAGTAACCAAAGAATTAAAGTTGTGGGTCACCCAAGGTGAATAGAAAGGCATATGATAGATTTGAGTATATTGCCACGTTTTGCCAACATGACTTACGCAGGAGAAAAAGGGTTACTGCTATTACAGGATTATATAATCAAAAAAGAGATATACCCTTCAGGTTGTAAGAATGGGGAAAAGCTGGGGCGTTGTTTACATGTTCCACTAGTGTACCCCAAATATTATCTACAAAAAGACTCAAGAATTTGTATCCTCTCTCAGCCACGATGGAATTATGGGACAGAGTAGATTAGATTTGCTCAGGATGGGAAGGTGTGAGTCATATAATGTTGATACAATTTGAAGCTCTTTCCCTCCCATTGATAGGCCTCACATGGAGCCTATTAAGGGAAGCTTGATTGGGGAAGCTTGTTTGTGGGAAGGTCCACACCTTTTGCTAATTTCTAATTAGGCACTTGGTCTCCAGGGTTGTGATACCCTCTGGCTCTAAGAAGGGAATATATACTCTGAGGTTAGCATTTTGCTTTGGGGCTCACTCATGGGAAAAACGTTCCTGTGATTTGGCCAGATGAGACTCTGGGTAGCCATTAAGGAGCCCCCTGGCTTTGAAAACCCAGATATTGGTGCTTCTTTCTCTGGTAACTGTGCATGTATAATGTTGGTCAGACAGTTGGATATATCTGCTGATCTGTGCTAATTTCTCAGACAGTTAGAAGCCCTGTGTGTTGGTCTTTATTTCTCCAATTGCAATTTCTGCTTGTAATTTCTGTTTGAATTTTCTCTGAAGTTCAAGGTGCTGACTTTTCCCCTGCACTAAGTGAATGATATATAATGTCAATCAAAGTAAGATTGTTGACCGATTTAAAGTTGCTTTCCTTTAGAGAAGCAGCCCTCCTGTGTGTTGGTGTTACTGGTCTTACACCTCCACAGCAGCTGCAAGTAGCATTGTTGTTACAAGTCATTGTGATCTGAAGAGCTGGAAGGAAGAGAACACTGAATTATCAAAGTGAACTCAATATGAGTCAACGGGGTAACATTTCAGTCAAGAAAGTAATGCAATTTTTAGGCTGCATCAAGAAAGACATTTTATAGGAATAGGTAAGTGATGGTCTGGTCAGACCAAATCTGGAGTCTTGTCGTTAGTTCCGTATCTCACCTTTTAGAAAGGACAATTATAAGCTTGAGACATCCAGAGGAGAACAACCAATCAAAGGCTGATCACTGTGCTTGAGATCATGCTATGTGAAAATCATTTGAATGAACTGGTATGTAATGTTTAACATGAAAAAATAATACTTAGGAAGAAATATGGCAGTGCTCTTCAAATATTTGAATGGCTGTCCTGTCGAAGAGCAAATGGATTTCATCTGCTTGGACTCATACAACAGAAGTAGATATGGAATTTATAAAGGCTAACTTTTGAAAAGATAAAGAGGAAATCTTAGGCTTGATGTAAGGAAAAAAACTCCCTAACGATTAAAACTATCTTAAAGTGCGAAGAGCTGCCTCTTTAGATAATGAATTCCCTCTTGCAGAAGCCTTCAAACAGAAGCTAGAGACCTGCTTGTCAGAGCCTTCTTTTCAATGAAGAGGCAGGAAACAAAAGTTTCAAATTTATAAAGGTTATAGGTAAAGTAGAATTAACAATCCTTAGTATTAGAGCAGAAATAATTAGCTCCCTAATTCAAACCCCTAGCTATTGTTCTCAGATTTAATTGCCTACATGCCAATTTAACTAGAATATTCTAGTAATATTGTAAAGACCTTCCATGCTAATAATATTGCAATTGTTGAGATCTCCATGATTTGCTACATCTTTTTCTCATTTTGGTGTCCTTGAAGCTGCTGTTCATGATTTGTCATTATTTAACAGCACAAATGCATCTTTAACTTAGTTTCTCTTACCTTTAGATAAGCATTCTGTTCTTGAGTTACAAATATAATTGGTGATAGGTGGTTAAAGATAACAGCTTGGAATTCCCTAATAATCCCTTAGAAAATTATATAAATTCTCAATCAGCCTTTGTCAGCTGAAGATTTTTTGACTCAGGGCCATAAGATTGGTCAACAAGCCTACTAAAAATTGCTTGCTAAATGAATAGATCAGTGGTTCTAATAGATTTTAATCTCGAAGTCAGTGCAAAGTGACTCAGTTTATTTGTTTCAACATTATGTAGGTTGTAGAGAGCATACTTATTCAGGCATGTTTTAGACTAAATGTCCTCTGGAGTCTTTTTGAAGTCAGATTCTGTGATTATATCAACCCTTTCCCAATACTCCATATCACCTTTTATTTTGCTCCTTGGTAGAGAATGACATAGAATGTTGAAATTTTTTTTTCAGGCTAGTAAACACCGGGAATTATTTGCAAAGCTATGGGCAAATGAATTTTTAATACTATCTCCTTAAAGAGAGTTAGAAGTAAAATTAATTTTAATTTTACTAATTAAATTTCTGCCCACAGCAATTAATACATCACAGCAAAAGACAGCTCTAATCCTCTGAGATAATTGATGAATGTGTTCTTATCAACCATTAAAATGAGGAAACTGAGGTTCAAAGACAAATGAAAAAGCTTACTGAAGTCCATAGAGCAGTTTGTTCTACCAACTCTAGTAATTTTACTTATTCTATCTAACAAAATCCTTTTCCAGTGCCTCATCATGGCTTAGATAGGATATTAGAATTTCAAAGGCTAGGACAACAGAAATATAAGTTCTGGCTATATCTGCCAGGATGAAAAGCTATCAAATACAGTTCTGGAAAGAGTTTTTATTCTGCTGTCCTATGACCAGCCCAGTTTATTTAGGGAATAGCTTATTACCAGTAGGTTGACCACTAAGTTATGAGGCTTTTTTGGCCATGGCAATTCAGTAAACAATGAAAAATTCAGTATAACTCACGTTGCTTTCTGTTTTCACAGAAATAGTGATGAGGTTGCAAAAAAGTGAGTAAACGGCATTTTTTAAAATTACACTTTTTAGTGTATGTATAAACATTAACAACTGTTAGCTCTCCTAATTTGAGTATATTTTCTCAATGCCCAATAAATGGATAAACTATAAAAAGAAGTCGCACCAATGTTAATATTTTTGTGATAAATGAAACTAGAAAATAAAAGGAAGTTATAACTAAATAGTTGGATGACTCACAGGTTCTTCATGAAATGTCAAATAAAGGAAATGGTAGAATTGGTTTGTAATATTTGACCAAAAAGAAAAAGAAATATAATTTCATGGGATAGTCATCAACTTGAAGTTCTTTTGAAAATCATGACCAAAAAGATGGCTATGTACATAATTGAAGTCCCAAGGTCAGCGTCTGGTGCAGATGATGAAGAGACAGAAAAACCTATTAAAATTTTATATCTTTCAGACTAAATCAATGCACATTTTGGTATTAACTGACTTCAATAAGAAGGTAGCCATGGGCATCAAGAAACTTCAAATATAGTATGTAGTTGAAGATGATAAAGTTTGGACAGATATGCTAGAGGAACAGATAACTGACTTTGAAGACTACATGCAACCAAAGGAAGTTGCTGCCTTTAACAAGATCTAAAACCAATCATCCTCTAAAATTTCACTTAAATAAAAGTATTTTCAAGAAAGGCTAACAAGAAAAAAACTAAGATAGCCGTGGGGAAGAATACCAAAAGGCATGTTGGAAAATTTGTTTCTGGCTTAAGAAACAGAAGGCTTATAAACTATTTGAGGAGCTTTAAGCTCATATACTGTGAATATTTTCTTCAAAAATAGAATCAGAAGATGGTGGACATGGCCAACCCTGAACAACCTCATCAAAATGATTGTATCAACAAAAAGGGAATGATTTTGACTGGCTAGTACTGTTGTAGTCATTTCAGAAGTAGCTGTATGTATGTAGTTGTTTCATTGACTGATTGGAACAAAGGTCAATCAACATTCAATTATAAGAAAGGCCAAAGGCAAGAAGACTGCATAAAATTGCAACAGATTAAATGTGACTGATTCAAATTTGGTGCTGAAAAGTGGAAAACTGAAAAATGCAAAGATAGGCAACTTCATTATTGCTATTTCCTCTAAAAGTCTAACCCAGGTAACATCATTGCCAAAATAAGAGGGCCTGAAATTCCCAGAATCTGTCTCAGCCAACAAACATTTGTTCTCTTTGTGAGGTTGGAAGAGATAGAAGCCAAGGGTGACCTTAGTTTAGGATACAAATATAATCGTAAAATAAAAGGACAGTGGAAGTTTTTGAGCAGCATTGCCTCATAAAACAAGGAAAAACAGTAGAGGTAAAAAGAAGTCTATAGAGCATTGCGTGAAACTCAACTACACTACATTATCAGAAGAACATTCCAACATCTAAGTGACAGTAGGGGAACAAATAAAATATAAAATGTAACATATTTGTTAGTGTTTCAAAAATTATCCATTTGGAACATAGGTAAGAGGGATAATACCTCATTTGGACTCTAACATCTCAGTCACAGACTTGCCAATTGAAGAAATAGAAATGGTGCTAACAAAAATGTAGTTGGGAAAGATGGCTGGATCTGATTCAGTATACATTGGAGAAATCTGGCTGGAGGCAATGCAATTTTGAATGTAATTGTGTGATGATTTTAGAAAATGTATTGGAGAAGAGAAGATACAAAAAGAATGGAAAAAACCTCAATGTACAATATTACCCCCCAAAGACAATCCCAGAGGACAGCAATAACTACCAACCTGTTTTCCTTTTTCCTCATCTTTATAAAGTCTTTGTGAGACTGATATATTTATTGAGGACACTAATGATGTAAATATGAGAGGCAGACAGTGTTCTCAAATGATTTTCTATGGTGTACCACAATTTTGCAGTCATAGAATTTACTGAAAGATGAAGATAATAAAGATCTTACTTTGCTTGCTTTTTGGTGATGACAAAATACATTTCATTTAGTAGAGCAAAATGAATCCTTTAAGGTTCTTTCCTAAAATAAAATTTCTAATGCATATGTTAAGATGACACAATATAGTCAAATACTCAAATGGTTTTGTGAGCTCGCTGATGTGATTATTTACCTCAAAGATAAAAATCATAGCCTCTTCATACCTCTTCCCATTCTTTACTCTCTTCCATGTCCTTCCCTTCTTCACGGCAGAGTCCACCCAATGTTCTGGAGGCCTTGTTTGCTTTTTTCTGATGTGACCCTTAAGGATGCCCATGGACCACTTGGGTTGTCCACTCACCATCTCTTACCCTTGTTACAAGAATATCCCATCTTCCTCTCTTGTTATGTACTTCTCTGATGAGATCTTTTACTCCAGTTTGAAATTTTCCTCATTAGCTGTATGCTGTAACCTGCTCACACCCCCATTTGCTTCTTCTTTGCCAAGTGTGTGATATTCATTTTCAGTTCCTCAGAAACTGTCATGTTCTACAGCCATACAACAATACTAGTAAAATGATACTATTAAGATATGCATCTTTTTTTCTGGAGGAAATCTGGAATAATCGAGGTTTGTTATTTTTTAAGGCAATCCTACCCATTCCTCTCCTTTTGTTTAATGCTGTGCCTAACTCATTTATTTTTACTATCCATCCTGGATAGTCATGCTTGTTGATGGTGGTCAAAGGCAAGACCACACATTATAATTCTTGATAAATACAACCACACAGATAACTTTATTTAATGACTCTGATCATCAAGACCAAAAAGGCCAAGTAACAGGGAATGTGTGTTTATGAAAAGTGTTCACTGCTCTCAGAGATTGTCCTGTGCAAGGTTTAACAGGATTCCCTAGAGAAGGTAAAGTTCTTTAGGGCCTTGAGTATAAGTTATCACTTTAAGTCTGGTGGCCTAATTATATAGGAAGAGCAAGTGGTAAAAGATTGCTTGCATTTAGTTTTGTTACACATGAGGTATAAAAAAGACATTAAGCAAGGCTCCTGGCAGGTTGAGTAGATCTTGTAGTTATCTTGTGGTTACACTTTTCCTTGATAATATCTGTTATTCCACCTGATTGTTTGTAGGACATTATTTGAAAGAGCTTTCAAGACAATATAGATGGGTTGCAAACTGCATTGACAGAAGGATTACCCAAATTGATAAGATCAGAGAGCCCCTGAAGTATTGAAGCATAAACATGATTTTGTGGCTGACATTTTAATTAAATGTAATGAGGGGTCTGTTCAACGGTGATTAAATAAAATAAAAGCAATGGTGCATGTGTTCATATGAAGGAGAAATATGCTTCCAACAGAGCCATAGTAGCATGGTATGGTAAATCACATTTTACATTGGTCAAGTCATAAGAGATGTAGAATACTCTCTACAGAAACCCTAAGTTGCAATAAAAGATCATTTGGGCTGGCCAAGAATTTTAATGGTACTTCCTATGGCTATTCTTAACTTAGAAAGTATTCAGAACTTAAAATTACACTTGAAAAATAAAACAAAAAAGGAGAAGGGTGAAAGTTTCTGTCTACTGAAGGCTTCTTTCTGCATGTATTTTGAGGATATACTTTAGTTTGAAAATGTTTTTAAAATCTCTTGTGTATTGGGATCTTTTTCTTCTGATTCACTTTCCTTTTAGCATTTCCTATTTCCCACTTCTCTTTGCTCCTATTTGAGCTTGTATTCCCTTATCTTTTTCCTTGTTTTAATGTATTTACCTTTTTTTCTTCCTTATCTGCTCAGGGTTTTGAAAAGCAATGCCCTTCTAGAAGCTTAATTGTAGGTGACATTCAGAGCTCAAGGTTTTGGGAACTTGTATTTGTTCCCTCTGGAGA
The DNA here is from genome assembly GCA_028646595.1 of Phalanger gymnotis. NCBI lineage: Eukaryota > Metazoa > Chordata > Mammalia > Diprotodontia > Phalangeridae > Phalanger > Phalanger gymnotis. The sequence goes on along the minus strand of CM053627.1, from coordinate 152,819,293 downwards.
CTGCCTAGTGGTCTAGCTTCAGGGGAACTAGCATGACTTGCACTATGGAATCAACTTTGGGTTTGTGGAAAACATGTGATACAGGATAGAAGAGTTTTTCTTCCTCTCTCCTTTTTCTCTTCTCTGCCTCTTACTCCAGACAGTGAGCCAACAACTCATCTTAAGGTTAAAGTTCTTTTCTACTGTCATGTTTAGTGACTTAAAAATAAATATACGTATACATAACTGTTTTGGATAATATATATTTAACTCCTTTAGATCTTGGTGTGGATTCTATTTTTACTGAAACTTAAATTTGAATTTAAACCCAAGCACTGATCAAGAAATAATGCGCACCATGTGTTGAGCTAGAGAACAAGTAGATTATTATTCATGGTCAACTTTGAGGAGTGACACTAGAAAATGTCTGGATGGGCAGACTTTGGAAAGTGCCAGAGAACTAATCTGAGCACAGATCACAGAATCTCAGAGCTGGAAATATCTCACAAGGCATAGAGTCTAACCTGTATGAGAACAAGAATCCTCTCTATTACATCTCTAAAAACAAGGCCATCCAGGTCTTGCTTGAAAACTTCTCACTACTTTCTGAGACAGCCTATTCCACTTTTTGGATAGCTCTAATTATTAGAACAATTTTTCTCAGATCAGGTCTAAATTTGTCTCTTTCCTTCTTCTTTATATTATTCCTAATTTTATCCTCAGTGGTCAAGTGGAACAAGTATGATATAGTGGCTCCATATATGGTGGTTCAGAGAACCTAGGTTCAAATCCTGCCTTTGACAATTACTACCAAGTCTGATCATATCCCTTCTCCCACCTAAGACTCTGTAATGATTCCTTATTGCCTCTAGAGTAAAATAGGTAAACTTTTCAAGTTGGCCTTTATACCCTTCATACACATTCTGATCTAGCTAAATTAACCTACTTACATGTGGGTGGATTTGTCATTATCTCTCCTCCTTTCATGCTTTTTCCTATGCTGCTTCCATGCTTGGAATGCACTCCCTCCTTAACCTCTGCTACTCAGAATCCTTCTCTTTCTTTAAGACTTGACTGAGATCAAGGGAAATAACGGGAGAAAAACAAGCCTAACAATACTGGATCTCAAACTATACTATAATGTTATGGTCAAACTATTAGGCAATAATCATCTAAATCAGTGGAGTCAAACTCACTATGGGGCCACTCACTAAACTGTATATAAATATCTTTGTAGGCCACATGTTAACTGAGAAAACCACATATTAACATTATGTTCTATTTTGTTTTTATTTATTTTGTTAATTATTTTCCAATTACATTTTAATCTAGTTTTGAGTACTGTGGCTGTGACCTGCAGGCAGTGTTTGACACCTCTGACCTAAAGTATTTGGTTCAAAAAATATGGAGGGGCTGATCAGTGCAACAGATATACAACAAGCAAAAGCAAAGAGATTTAGTAGCCTATTGTTTAATACACTTTAAGACTCACCAACATACAACAACTGCTGAGAAACTGGAGAACAGTCTGGCAGAAATTAGATGTAAACAATACCTCAGACCATATTACCAAGGTTAACTTCAAGTGGATACTTGACAGATATGCAAGGTCATATCATAAACAAATTATGGGAACAAATGAGAAATTTTCTTTCAGATCTATGGATAAAGGAAAAGTTTATGAAAATAAAGAGGATCATAGAAGATATAAAATAAACAGCTTTGATTACATAAATTTGTAAAGCTCTTGCACAAATGAAATCATGCAGCTAAAAGCATAAGGGAATCATTTCATGTTGCTATATTTCTCTGATACAGGTCTTATTTTCAAGATATTTCCAAGGAATTGATTCAAATTTACAAGAATAATAACCATTTGCAAAGAATTGGAAATTGAGGGATACCCATCAATTGGGGAAATGAAGGAACAAGTTGTGGTATATGATTGTGACAGAATACTATTGTGCTATAAGAAATAATGAGCAGGATACTTTCAGAACAACCTGGAAAGACTTACATGAACTGATACAAAGTGAAGTCAGTAGAACCAGGAGACTATTGCTCACAGTAACAGCAATATTGTACAATGATCAACTGTGAATGACTTAGCTATTCTCAGCAATACAACTCTTAAGGACCTATGATGTAAAATGTTATCCACTTACAGAGAAAGAACTGATGGAATCCAAATGCAAATTGAAACATACTGGTTTATTTTACTTTCTTTTTCTTGTTTTTTTTTATTGTCTGTGTTTTTTTTCACAACATGACTAATATGGAAATATGTTTTTCATCACTACACATGTATAACCTTTAACAAATTGCTTGCCTTCTCAATGATGAAGGTAAAGAAGGAGGAAGGGAGAGAATTTGGCACAAAAAAATCATAAAAAAATAAGGTTAAAATTGTTTTTACATGTAATTGGAAAAAATAAAATAGACCTAAAAAAAAGATTCATTCCCTAATTGCCAAATGACCAAAGGATATGAATAGGCAATTGACAAGAAAACAAATCTAAGCTATTATTAGCCATACAAAAAATGCTCCAAATTATTAATAGTCCAAATTAAAACTACTCTCAGTTTATGCTTCATTTCCATGATATCGACAAGGACGACAGAAAAGGAAATGACAGATCTTGGAGGGACTGTGGGAAAGTAGGCACACGAATACATTGTTGGTAAAGCAATGACTTGGTCCAGCCATTCTAGAAAGCCCTTTTGAGCTATGCCTTCAAAGTTACTAAACTGTGAATGTCTTTTGACCTAGATACCTCTATTAGGCCTGTACCCAAAGAGATCAATGATTGAGGGGAAAAGACCCTTATCTTTAGAAAGAGCTATAGCTACTCTTTTTTGTAAAAGAACCAGAAATTAAAGAGGTACTCACCAATTTAGGAATGGCTAAACAAATTATAGTATATTAATATAATGAAATAATGTTGTGGCTATAAGAAATGATGAAAAGGATGGGTTCTGAGAAATCTGGGCATATTTCTATGAGCTGATGCAGAGTGAAGTGAGCAGAATGAGAATAATTTATACAATGACGACAACATTGTAAAGGTAAACAACCTTGAAAGACATTAAAATTCTAATCAATGCAGTAACCAGTCATGATTTCAGAGGACTAATGATGATCTGTGATATCTACCTATCCACTTCCTGACAGAGAAGTGATTGATTCAAGATGCAGAATAAGACATACACTTTTGGATACAGAAATATGTGAATTTATTTTGCTTGGTTATGCATATTTGCTACAGAATTTTTGGTTTTCTTTTTTTTCCTTTTTCATGGATGATGGGAGCTGAGTATAGTGGTACACACCTACAATCCCTGCTACCAAGATGGCCGAGGCTGGCATATTTATTGAATACATGGGGTTCTGAGCTGTAGTAAGGCTAAAACTGATCGGATGTCCACACTAAGTCTGGCACAAATATGATGATCCTCTAGGAAAGAGTTTGGAGGGGAAGCACCAGCCTGCATAAAGAGGGCTTAAGTAGGCCAGTTTAGAAGCATATCGGATCAAAGCTTCTGTGGTGATTGTTAGTGGCATCTGGTCTATGAGTACCTGCTGTACTTCCAGTCTAGGTGGACTAAGGAGAACCAGGCTCAACAAAAAAATAAGCAACTGAATAAATATGTTGTATTGGAGGGAAAGAAATGCTTAATTCAAAAATAAAATAAAATGGAAAATTGGTCAACTGAAGTTCCATCTTCTCTGTGAACCCTTTTTCTATTCTCTTATTTGTAGTACTCTCACACTCCTAGAATCATGTTTTATTTACTTTTGTGTGTGTTTGTTATAACCCCCTTGGGAGAATGTAAATTCCTTGTGGTGAGATATCATTTTGTTTTCGTACTTGTATCCCCAGATCCTAGCACACTGCCTTTAACATAACAGATGCTAAACAAATGCTTGTGGTTGTTGTAGGCAACTTAAGAAAATCTTAGTTGCTCTGTGTTTGGCAATGAGAGCCCCAGCAGATGTCTGGATGATTTATGTTCTTCATCACAACCATATTATGTCTTTATACTAGGCTTTTACTTTCTTTCAAAAACGTCTCATCTAGTTCATCTTTCTGTCCAGGTGGTCTGTAGTGTGTGCCAAAGAAAATATGCTTTTGGTTTTGCCTCCTTTCATTTTCATTCAAAGGAACAAGCCATGATTTTTACTTCGTATTACTGGATTTCCTAACGTGACTATGTCTTTTAATTTACATTGCTTGTCCCTCACCTTTTTACCTTGCCTAATCCTTTTGAATAAGATCCAACCTTCCAAAGCCATATTCCAGTCATGAGTAGCATACCACCAGGTTTCAATGATACTGACAAGGACCTTTAGATTTGGATTTCTAGTTCTTCCGGCTGTAATCACCAAGTTGCTCTGCTTAAAATTGGTTTTCTTGGGCACTTATTAGGCACTAAGTTCAAATTACACTCTTGCTTATTTTGAAGCTTACACTGATTCTTCCCTAATTTAAGAATATAGTAGTAAGTCCAGAATGGATGGGAGCTGAACAGAGATTCAAATGTAAGCAGTTCCTACAGCAGCATCCTGCCACACCTCTGATGAAAGGAGATGTGGCTTGGTAATGACATTAAGACATTGGTGGCTGTCTATGACTTGTGCCTCATAGGTTAACTCTTGATCGTATGCTATCTTGAATTGTATTGTTTCCTGCATTTTGTCCTATACCTTGTCCCTCTAGCAGGACTGAGAGTTCCCAAAGATCAGAGACTAGATTTTTATTTGTTTGTATTCCTGAGAGAACCTAGCCTAGTGCTAGTCACATTACAAGTACCTAATACATACTAGTGGACTCTATATGACTTGAAGGTTCTCAGAGTTAAATTGCTATGTTTTAATTCAGAATCCTACAGAGTGTAATGGAGAAGGACATAGTTTTTAGTTCATTTCTGTACCCAAATTTCTAGTTCCTTTTTTGTTTTTTCCTAAGTTCATAAAATACACTGGATACTAGTTTCATCTCTGCCAATAGAATATAAGCTCCTTGAGGAAGGAACAGTTTTGTTTTGTCTTTGTATTCTCAGCACCTAGCACAATTTCTGCCACAGATTAGTTGTTTAAAAATGCATGTTGAATAAATGAAGGGATGAGCTGTAACATCTGCCCATTTGAAATCTTAGACAAATAAGTGAATTTCTTAGTACTTCCATTTTGCAAATTGCAAGATATCCAAATAATACTTGCCATCAACCAACTTTATCTGGAGGTATTTAAGGGGATCGATTGGATAATATTCGCAAAGACCTTTGAGTATCTCAGAGGAAGAGGAAAGAGAGTCAAGGAGGGCTGTCAGATGGAGCAACTCTTTGTCTCTGGGTTATCCATTTTAGATACCTTGACATGTTTTTGCTAACATTTGATGGAATGAACTCCTGACTTTTCTTACGAAGGACAGTATTTGTGCACTGTGGGGTTAATTTTGTTTTTAACTCCTCTTACTTGAAGTTAAATTTAAAAAATAAAAAAGACCTCTTATATGCTACTTGTCCCTAATCTTTGGAAAGAGAGATTCTGTTGGCACAAACTAAATTGTGAAAAAATTACACTGTAGTCCATGTGGAAATACTGCTTTTGATTCTGGGGTGTCTATTGGACAGCAGTTAAGAATCTTTACTAAGGAAGTAGCTCATTATAATTCTTCATGCACAGGTGAGTTAGTAAGTTTGTGCACTGAGACTAAGAAGGGATGCATCAAATATATGGTTCTCCATCACCCCAAGATATTCTTAATAGTTGTGTTAATTTTCCTTCTTCTGTCTTACATATTTGTCACATATATCAGAGGCTATAAAAATATCTCAAAGACAGCTCTTGTTAATATGCATAAGAGAGGCTATGCTTTTCTAAGAATTAGCTTAACTCACAATTATCATATCTAATCATGATACATATGTAGGATGGTGGTTTAAACGTACACAAAAAAGATGAAAAAAGGAAATAAAATGCTTTAAAAAATCCACACATGCCACATACAATTAAAGAGCCCCAACATCTCTGAATTTCCCAGAAGCTTGCCTATGTTAATACAGTCACTCTTTATATGTTGATACCTATAGTTGTAGCATTCACTAGGTATAAGGGCTAGCAATGTGATTTCATAGGTGAAAGAACTCCTGATGAGGAATTAGCTTTTCCACTGTAAGTCAGCACCTTTTCTGCAATTTATAGTCTTAGAGAGTTTCCTGTGGATATTGAGAGGTTAAGTCCAGTGTCACAGAACCAATATGTGTGAAAGGAGGGACTTGAATCTAGAGCTTCCTGGTTTTGAGGCCCGTGTTCTCTCCACTATTCCATATTGCCTTTCCGAATATGATAAATAGATTTTGAGTCTGACACTGAATATGCTATATTTCTTGTGATCTCTTAAATGTTTTATCAGTGCTGTCCAAAGCTTGATGCACAGACAATTCTGAAAGGTCAATTTGAATTCCAGTTGCAGATGGCTCCCATTTGTTGTAGAATATAGGTCTAGACTATGGCCCAAATCTCATTTGCACCTGTCTAAATTTTAGATATGAAGGATTCAAAACATCTGTTTTTCATTAAGTTGGCCTGGGTGTACTTATCCACTCCTTAAGTCCCATCCCCCACCCCAAATACTTCAGTGTATGCTATGACACAGTTTCCCCTTTCTTTGTCCTTATGGAGCTGTGAAAAGTGGGAACAGAAATGGTAAATTGGGTCATTTAGTCAGTCAACAACATCTTTTGAGAGCTGTCTGTAGATTATTGCTCTTGAAAGTGTGATGTGCTACAAAAGAAACTATCTATGGTCCATGGAATTTTTATTTCAGTGGAACAGAAACAGCAATTAATTGATCAACCAAGAAAATGGAAATAACAAAAAGGATAGAATGAACAGAATAGAAATATAACAAATAGAACAATGGGGCAGTGAGATTGAAGGACTAAGAGAATTGTTGGATTGGCTAGAGGTGATGCCCTGCTTCTCTTTGGCTTGCCAGTCTTTAAAGTCTGTTTGCAGTTATGTCTATGTGATCACCTCAGACGTTTGTATATGTGACTGCTCAGGTGCTGAGAGAACCCACCTGCTTGCTTTCCCTTTTGCCCCCATGGATGCCAGCTCCTTGAGGTCTCTAAGAGTACTTTTTAAGTGAGTACATGCAAAGAGCAGGACCCGATACATCCAGTCAAACCAAAAGTGTTTCCAGACATCTTGGCCCTAATCTTTCTAGAATAGAGAAAAGCAAGCAGATCACCAATACAGAGGTGGTTTACAATGGAATTCTAGTCCGCAATACTTAATGTTAATTTTTCAGGCCAGATTCTGTGCCTTGTGTCAGAGATGCAAGGAGGCCAATTTCAGTGCTAGGTCAGTTGGTTGCTGCCACCATAATCTATCCCCTGCTTATTCTGTGTCTCCTTTTAATTTCCTGCATTTCAATGAGAATCAGCATATGCTATTTGTCTATGATTTCTTAGCCTTTCTGCCAGCAAATTGGAGGACTGGAAGTGGCTTACTTGAAACTTTTGCTTTTGAATGGCTAATGATTCTTGTTCTAGAATCTTATTTAACATCAAGAAGTTAAAGGGATAGACATCATCCTGTTAATAAACTATTAAATATTAAATGTAATAAGGAAGCAATTATTTTTAGTTTATACTAGGTAACCTTTAAGGATATGGGGAAACTGAACTGCTGAGATGCCAGTTACTATTCAATATGTCATAATTCATTATAAATATAGCATAGAGCCAGATATAATATACAGGCATTGCTTATTCTCAGAAAGAATTAAGCTTGAAAATATGTTATTATTATTATTAATAATAGCACACATGAGCATTTGTCCACACACACACACATATATGTCTCTCTCTCTCTCTTCCACTCCCTCTCTCTCTCTCTCTCACCTGCTATGTGCCAGGATTTCCTAGCTGCTTTAAAAGTATTACTTTATTTGATCCTCACAATAACTCTGGGAGGAAGGTACTATTATTAACCCCATTTTACAGATGATGAAACTGAAGCAAACAGAGGCTAAGTGTCTGGCTCAGGATCATACAACTTATAAGCATCTGAGGCTGTATTTAAACTTAGGTTTTCCTAACTCCAGACCCAGTGCTCTATCCACTCTGTCACCTAGATGCTCACATGAAGGGAACACATTGGGATCACATTTCAAATTCCTCTTGCAATCTTATATGGCTTTAAGGACACTTGTTCCATTTGATAGAAGACATGCCTGATTTCCATTTATAAAAAAAGCAAAAACAAAAACCAAAAAACTAGGAACTGAGTAAATATCACTGTTCTTTTGTACAAGATATGAGAGACTACACATTTAGGAGGAGAGGGGTTAAAGAAGGTGAGGTATTATTACAGGGAAAGATTTCTGTTTCAGCCTCAGATGAATAGTCAGATGGATAAAAAGCAAGGAGGAGATAGTGACTTCTCAGCAGGCAGACTGACCTCAATGCAATTCTTAGTAGGATTTTTCCATTTCAAACTTATTTAAAACTGGTCCAGGTGTGAAAGAATTTTACTTGCAAAGCATATCGTCTCCTCTTTTGTTTAGAATAGCTAGAAAGTGAGAAAGAACTAAAAGAATAGATGTAGAGGATTTTACAAATATATACACACATGTATACATACATTTACACACACATATACATATATATGTGTATATATATATACATATATATGAACACATACATGTTTATGTCTCTTTGGGGGGGGGGATACAAAAGGAAAAAATTACCAGGTAACACTTTTTTATATATTTTAAAAGAATAGCAAGTTATATATAATAAATTTACAGTTTCATATGCAACTACTTTTTTCTCTTCTACTATGTTACAGAAATGCTTGTTTTATTTCTTAAGTTAAGAGTGAAATTTTAAAAAAAAGAAAGTGTCTGAGACAGGATTTGAACCCAAGTCTTCCTGACTTTAGGTATCATCCTCTCTCTACTATTACTGTACTGTTTTTCATAAGGTCTGGTGCCTATTCAACAAAATTTACTGTGATTAAGAGATTCTATAATGCTAGAATTCAAGGCTCAGGGATATATTAGAATTTTGTATTAACGAAGTCCTTCAAAGAGTTGTTCAGCACATAAAAATTTACAGGCTGGAAATTTACTAAGAATGTATACTAGACACTGTGCTGGGTGGTAGAGATGCAAAGACAAAGAATGAAATAGTCTCTGCTCTCAAGGTTTTATATCTATATGCATAGATATAAAACAAATGTATATGCACAGAATAAAGTAAAAGGAATAAATACAAATAAATGCAAAGTAGTCAATACAAGGTGGTTTGGGAGGGGAAACGCTTGGAGCTGGGAGATCAGGAAAGGCTTCTTACGGAAGGCTGGGCTTAAACTATGTATTGAAGGAAGAAAGAGAATCGAGGAGAGAATCTGGGGATAGGGGACATACAGTGCAAAGCCAGAGATGGGACATGTAGTGTCATGAGTGAGTAACAGAGAGGTCAGTTTGACTAGATTGCAGACTGCAGGGATGGGGTGGGAGGGTGTCCAAAAAAACTGAGAAGATTGGTGGGAGCTAGGTTGTGAAGGGCTTTAAAAACTAAGCAGAGGAATTTACATTCTGTCCTAGAGGGAATAAGAAGAAGCCACTGGAATTTTTCGAATGGAGGAGTGACATGGTTAGATCTTTGCTTCTGGAAAATCACTTTGGCAGCTGTGTGGAAGATGGATTGGCATGAGGAGAGACATGAGGCAGAGAGCCCAATTATTATAGCACATTAAAGTAAGAGAGGCAGTTTTTGAGTAATGGTGGAAGAGGAAAGTCTGATCATGACAATGGGGAGCAAGGAGTATGTTAACTTCTCCACTTGGCCCCAGGTGTCAGGGGATGTGAAAGCAGGAGCAGCTAGGTTTGGAGGGAATACCAAGAAATGTGATATCTTCAGGAGAAAGCTCAGTGAACATCAGAAGATGGAAGGAATTTGGAAAGAAATAATCTAGATGAAAGAGAGTTTATTAACCATCAAAGTGCCATTTTCCTTGAATGGTTCTTTATACAGGACAATATGAAGCTTCATGCTTTTCAATTTTCTTGGGTCTTTTCTTAATTATTCCTTTGCTTTGTTGTAAATTCTTGAGATACAAATTTTCTTAGCAACATTTTATTTTTTCCTACAGTCTTCTTTGATTTGACAAGATGTCTTTTTTTCTCCAAAGAATCCTTCCCTATGTTTTTTTTTTTGTTTCTTTTTGCATTTTCTGTTTTTACCTATGCAACTTTTCCCCTAAAGCATCCTTACATGGCAATAAAGATATTCTCCTTCTTGAGGTAGGTCACACTCATAATAGAGAACTGGAGTTTATAACACAAAGGAAAGGCAAAAAAATATTAGGACTAGGGAAAGCTAGGGCTGAATTTATTATGGCATGGGGGACACCTTCATTTCTGGTCTCCTTGATGAACCAAAATGATCTTGAGTAGACTGTGAAATGGGTTCCCCACTCAAGTGGCACAATAGAGGTGGTCTGCCTAGATATGAAGATGGGTCATTGGAGAGAGGCATAATGGCATTGGGACTCTGGAGAGGATGTCAGTCTGAGAACCAGTAGACTGAGAAGATAATTTGGTCAGCTGGTAATCCCCTGGGGTGGGGGAGAGACTAAAAAGATAGGATGTGTGAAGAGTGGAGGCAGAGCACCCCTCCCATGCCCATGCCTAGGGGTAAGTCAACTTCCTCTGTACAGAGGTAGACAGAGGAAGTATTTGCTTGAGCATTGGACTAGGGGCCAGAGAGATCTGGATCCGAACCTTGCCTCTGAAACTTACTAGCTATGTGATACTAGGCATATAATTTAAACTTTGTTAGCCTCAATTTCCTCATCTATAAAATCATGCTAATAATAGGATCTACTTCAAAAAGTTGTTATGATCAAATAATCTAGTATTTGTCAGTTCTTCAGGCTCACAATATAGGGTATCGTCCTTGACTGTTCACTATCTCCAACCTCCCATCTCTAATTTGTTGCCAAGGCTTATCAAGTTTAACTTGGCCAAAGCTCTTAAATATATCTCCTTCTGTCATCTAATAACGTCACCACTCTGGTGCAGGCCCTCATCACTTCATGCCTGGACTATTGCAATAGTCTTCTGGTGGGTGTGTCTTTAATCTAATTCATCCTTTATTCAATCATCAAAGTGATTTTCCTGGAGTTCAGGTCCAAACCCCACCACCCAATAAACTTTAGTAGCTCCCCATCACTTCCAGGATCAAATACAAAATCCTTTGATGTTCAAAGCCCTTCGTAACCTCACCCCCTATTACCTTTCTGGTCTTCTTATACCTTACTCTCTGCCATGTAGTCTTAGATCCAGTGATGCTGTTCTTCTGGCTGCTCCATGAATAAGACTCTATCTTTTGCCTCTGGGTATTTTGTCTGGCTGTCCCCCTATGCCTGGAAAGCTCTTTTCCTTCTTCTCTACCTAATGCCTTTACTGGCTTCCTTTTTGAGGGGGAAGGCGGGGCATTTTGCGTTAAGTGACTTGCCCAAGGTCACACAGCTAGTAAGTGTCTGAGACTGGATTTGGACTCAGGTCCTCTTGACTCCAGGGCCTGTGCTGCCCTACTGGCTTCTTTTAAGTTCCAGATAAGATTCCATCTTTTACAAGAAGCCCTTCCTAATTCTTCTTAATTCTAGTGCTTCTCCTCTCTTATTTATTTTCTATTTATCCTGTATATAGCTTGTTTATAAATATTTATTTGCTTGCTGTCTGCTCTAACAGATTGTGAGCTCCTTGAAGATAAGGACTGTGTTTTGCCTATTTTTGTAACCCAAGAGTTTAGCACAATGCTGTAATGTTAATGACATGTAAGATCTTCCCTGCCCATTAATAGACCTCGCATGGAGCCCATTAATGGAAGATTGCTCAGGGGAGGTTTGCTTGTAGGAAAGCTTTCACACCTTTTGCTAATTTCTAATTAGGCACTGAGTCACAAGGGTTGTGATGCCTTCTGGCTCTGAGAAGCGTATATATATTCTGAGTTGGTATTTTACTTTGGGGGGGTCGCTTATGAGAAGGACCTTGTGATTCCCTGGCCGTGACTCTGAGTGGTGGTATATTCAGAGCTCCCCTAATGCTCAGATGTAAAGGCTCTCTTGATCCAGTGGTGTGTGTAAAGTGTATAGCAATATTGCTTTGATTCAGGCAGTCAGAGCCCTGTCTGTTGGTCTTTATTTCTCTGTTTATATTTTCTCGGTAGGTCAGGGTGCTGACTTCTCCCCTGAACTAATGAATGCAATTAAAGAAGATTGTTGACCTCTTAAACAGCTATCTTTCCTAGTAAAGCAGATCTAAGAACCTGTGCTAGCAGCCATCCTGGGTATGCCACTGTGGTTGCCTTTACAAATGCCTGGGTAGTAGGCGCTTAATAAATATGTACTTTCTGACTAATCTGTTGACTCAATTTGCAAATCACAATGCACTATAGAAATATTAGCCATAATTACTTTGTTATTGTTATTATTAATTATTATGTTGTACTGTTTTTGTCACTGCATATCTGGCAAATGAAATAATATTTGCCCTCCTTTGTGGAAGTAAAGCTATATGTCTGAAAGGCATTGAAAGGTTCAAACCAAAGAAAAATACAACAGTCAAGTTTTGTTGTTTGTCCTTAGAAGAGGACCAATGATGTTGCTGATGTCCTGATTCCTTCATAAACTGGATTCAAGTGAGGCAGAGTTCCACAAAGTCCTCAGCCTCATTGTCTCTTCCCAAGTCACAGAAGTCTAGTGGCAAGACAAAAGTCAAGATTACTGGCAATGGTTTGAGATGCAGAGGATGACCTTGGACAAATAGCAAAGGTGATCCACAACCAAAACCAGGGTGTATAGGTGCCTATGCAGCCTGGGTCCAGTGGGAGTTATGTATTAAAAAAAGGGGAGGCTTTCTAAATTTGCTAAGCAATCTAAGCTATTTAACAGAAAGGGAGGCATCAAGCCCCAGATCCTAAGGCTGTAGAGAGTTATGTGGGTTGATATCTGTGGGAAGAGCTCCCTTGCCTATAGGCTAAACACTTCTGCTTGGGTTTGACTGATATTGAGGGTATCTTCTACAGAGATTGGCCTAAAATGGAATGAGCCCTGGAGATTCAGATAAGGTTACCTTGTTTCAATTTGCTATGGGTTTATTGCACCCTTGTTATCTGTGTGGGGTGTATGCACCAAAGACTTACAAACATACCTCTGTGCATACATGAGTATGTGTTCACCTACCCCCAGACTTTACATTACAGCTAATGAATTTCTCTCAGCTAACACAATTATCTATATTTATGTTCAAACTCTAGTCTATCCACATATATCACATTTGGGGGAGGTCAGACTCCCATTTTATCTCTCTTGAATAATATATGAATATGTCTTTGCCTTAATCTCCTTCCTCTCCTGTGTGGGTAAGCAGGCAGATGTTCTCCTCCCTATCTGTTGTTCCCCATCCCCTCCTGAGCCGACTGGTGGATTTCTTTCCCCAGCCTCTCTTTTACAACAAAGTCATCAGCTCAATTTGTCCAAAGGAAACTTTCTGCAGCTATTTTAGGCTCACAAACGATCATTTATCACATCTTTTGTCATAGGGATAACCCTTCCTGAAGCTTCAAGTTTTTTTTTCCCCTCCATCTGGATGTCAGGATTTTGATTGGGGTCTCCAAGGGGCTTATGCTTTGATACTGTGCCTCCCTGGTCCCGAATAGGCAGTTAATTATGATTTCAGCCCTGGGTCAGACTTGGGAGTGAAGTCTTGATTGGGGCAAGCTGGGATGAGGGTACAGTTCTATGTAGGAGTTTTATTCCAAGACCTTGTTCTGGAAGACATTAGGAGTTTCTTTTCTGCCCTAGATGCCCCTGGGTGTCTGGACCTGCTGCAGAACAAGCACCTTCTAACATCTTCAAAGTTATCCAAGGACTTACTCGACTTCCTAGGTTGTCCTTTGTATAAGCGGATGACCTGGGATCAGGCCTGGTCTCTAGGGCTAGGTACAAAGTGTGGTCAGGTCTCTGATGCCCTGGAACTTCTCTGGTCTGAGATCAAGATAAGTTATTATTTGTCTCTAAAGGGCAAGGGAACAACTATACATTTTCCTGGCTGTAGAGTTTTAGATATCATGCAATTGTTAAATAGAATTTGACTTTGAGACTTAAGGGTCCATTTTTTAATACTTCATTGCTTCATTAAAGACAATTAATCCCAACCCACCTTTATGGAACTTTACCTTTGATAAATTATTTTTCCCCTTTCCCCTGCTTTGAATTATAAATGTTATTCTGTGTCTGGCCACTTTGTTCTCCACGGGATCCAGTATAAATCGTTCAGGGGGAGATGGCTTTGAATGGAAAATTACTTTTTACTTGAAAGTCTTTTCTACCTAGAGTTCCAAAGTATTTTTACCACAATTATACAACCTCATTGGTTCCTATATACATCAACCCTGTGAAATGTTCATTTGACACACATTTACTAAGCACCTTTCTGTATGGAAGACATAGTCCTAAGGTTAGTGACTAGACTTGTGATTTCATTGCTACAAGGAACTCCTAATAGACAAATGACCAGCAGCAGGGTGGCACAGTAGAGTAGTGGCCCTGAAATCAGGAGGAATCACCTTTGCAAGTTCAAATCTGGCCTCAGACACTTATCTGAGTGACTCCAGGCAAGTCACTTAACCCTGTTTGCCTCAGTTTCCTCATCTGTAAAATGAGCTGAAGAAGGAAATGGTAAAACTGCATTAGCTCTACCTAGAAAACAGTGTAACAAAGAGTCACACATGACTGAAAAGTGATTAAACAACAACAATGGACAAGTCAAAAGGAATGACATGTTTCCAACCATCATGACATAACGACTTTATTTTTTTGAACCAGACCAGTGATTTCACTGGGCTCATAAAATTCCCTCTACTTGCTCTCACACATGGTGTCTGAGAGAGCTGCTTGGAGGAAAGAGATTAAGTGACTATGACTATTCCATGATCACGAGATTTGATATCATGTCTTTTAGATTTTGAGATCAACTCTGCATCTTCTTTACTACACTGCCCCCTTCTTAGGCAGTTATAGTATATAATGCACAGTCTGTGTTTACCTGGCCTACCAATCCCCCTCTGTTTGGCACACAAAGCATGATATTTAAAACCACACGGCAGATTAGACTTCCCAAGTCCACAGGGAAATGAAATGACAATGAGAATTCCATGGAGGAAGAACTGGCCCAGTTCCCCTACATTCAAACCTTGGCAGTAGCATGGTCACTGATCTCAGTTATTGGTTCTGAGGGTCATTTTCTTAAGTCAGTGTGGTTAGTAGACCTCAGGTGGCAAAAAGCCTTTGTGGGCCCTACTTTGGGACTACTAGCTGGCTGACAAAATGTAGAAAACATGTGCAGAGCTGGCAGTGAAATATGAGAAGAAACAGCTATGAGCACAATCATTTGATATTTTCTAAACTTCAGAATAAAGATGTCAGATGACTCCTGGGAGCCTTTTCTTGGTGTCTGAAGAATCATAAACTTGCACAATTCATGGGATTGGGGCCACCCAAGAGTACAGTGGGTTGATGGTAAATCTAACCTCCCTATTATGATCCGTAATTCATTTATGGCTTCTCCCCTCATGTAGGCTGCAGTGGAGGCATGATTACTCAATGGGCGGGATATTTAGTATTCTCTACCCACAAAGTGCCAATGGCAGAGTGTTGTCTGTGGCCTCCTGTCCCACGACTTCTCCATTTAGTTGAAAGGGATAGTAGCCCACCTACTGCTGGGTGCATGATGGGATTGCACCCCATGTCTGGCCATGAGTCACTGTAGCAGTTGGAGAGAAATATTTTCTCTGATGGAAAAGTCTTTGAAATAAATGGTGAAGTTACCCTGAGAGGAAGATTCCTTTTCATGGTTTTGGAAACTTTTTTTTTAGTATTTATTTCAAAGACTTAAGTATGCTTTGGGGGGCCCCTAATCATCATAAGCCCTGGGAATTCACTACTCTACATCTGCTCCCTCCCTCCCCAAGGTGCACTGCACGGAGCAAAATAATTGTCTCTTTCTGTAAGCAGCCTCCTGTGCAGATGGAGCCCTGATTAGCATGTGTGCTTGTAGCAGTCCACTGCTCTAACCACATTTGGAAATCCAGCCACTGAGAGAAATGTGGGCTTGACATTCATTAACATTCTTTGGCTCCCTGGGAAATACACATAATAGGGTAAAATTGCCATTAAGGAGAGCAACACTTGTGGGAAATATCTACTCAATAAAGACGGAGATTCTTCTCATCAACAGCTGAGGAGAAATCCAGTTGCCATATCGGGTAAAAGAGACATTCTTTTAATAAGAGCAAAGATGACCTGAGTTCAGCAGGTTTGCAGCTGTAATGAGTCCCATTGTCCTGCACTAGATCTCAAATGGCTTATTGGTATGCAGATGTCTCTCTGCATACTTTTGGTCTCATCAGATCCTGGAAACAGCTTGATGCTGTCTATCCCCAGAGTTGTCTGTTATTAACCTTAAGAAAAGGCAAAACTTCACCAGGAAGTTAAATCATTGTCAGAATGCCCTTGTTCCCCCCACCTCCTTCCCCCCCCCCCCCGTTTCTAAATAACATTCGGGGCATGATCTTCTCAGCTATATATTTCCAAAACATTTAATTGTGAGAGGTCTTTTTTTAGAGGTATATTATCAAATGGCCCAAGACCTTCATTCCTCCTTCCCATCAGTCCTATTACAGGTTGACAATTTACTTCTAAGTACCTGAAGCCACTTGACTTGACCCTTTGGTCTTTTCGGCCAATAGGACACTTTAAATGATTTATGAGTAACACCACTGTATTCTGTGTGGTGGATTGCTAAAGACAGCAGCCATTGATGTGAGGGAAGGGTCACCAGTAGCAAAAAAAAGTTAAACCAATCTCAGTTACAAGGAATTTTAAAATTCTCTTTTAAGTGGCTTGAAATGATGTCTGTCCTAGTTCCTTCTTTAGACTTGGTCTCAGGTTTATTTCTCTGACTCATGACCTTAAGCTTCATTGTAATTCTTTCTTCACTTGACCAATGAAATCCTCCATTGCTATTTCTCAGAGCTGCCCTTAATAATTGGCAGGGAGGAGTCAGACTTCTTGCTGAGTTTGGGTCCTGTATGAAATTATTCACATATTGAATGCGTTTTCTCCAGCTTACCAGGTTTTTTGATGACTGGAGATACAGTTTCCATACCCTTCAAGGGATATGACCCCAGTCTCTGTACAGAGGTATTTGTTTTTCATTTACCTCCTGATGTCTTTGATCTGTCCACTGAATTTTATGGGCCATCTGTAATGCCATTTTAAGTTGTTTTTATTTATTTATTTTTGTTAGAGCACTGAATGCATGGTTTATTAGCCATTCTCTAGTCAATGGACACCCATTTTGTTAGTTTTTTTCTGCTACCAAAAATGCTATGAGTATTTTGCTATATGTGAAACTCTGTCTTTGACTTCCTTTTTTTTCCTAAGAAGTAGTATTTTAAATCATACAAGATTCTATTGTGTTAAATACTTGTGTTTATAGTCACACTGCAGTTATCAGGGTCCTGGACAGAAACAGGACATAACCAGAATGAAAAAAAATGTTTAACTGTCACTTCCAGTAGAAAGTGGCAATTTGGTTTCTTTTGAGTGGTGCTGGTGCTAGTGCCAAGGGTAGAAACCAGGTGTTTTGAAAATCCTTAGTCTAGGGAACTCATAGATACTTCTGGGGCTTAGGTATTGTTTCTCTCTTGGCTGTAACTAACTAATCTTGGGCAATTTATTTCACTTCTCTGGACCTTGGGCTTTTCACCTTGGAAATGACAGTGGTTCAATATTCTGGAAAACAAGCTGGGATTATGTGACAAAAGTGACTAAACTGTTCATTCTGATCCCAAGGAAGTCAGAGACAGAAAGATCTCACTTATGGCAAAATACTCATAGCATTTTTTTGGTGTGGTAGAAAAGGTCTGTAAATAAAGTGGGTGTCCATTGATTAAAGAATGACTAATTCAACTGGGAATAAGGATATAATAGAATATTATTTTAAATTAAGGATGAAAAATATGATGAATTCAGAGAAACATGAAATTTATATGATTTGATGCAGAATGAAGTAAAACCAGAACATCATAAACAATCATGATATGCCCCAAAACACAATTAAAATAAGACTAAAAGAAAGCTGAATCTTTGTCCTAGAGAACAGACAAATGGATAGACCTTCATACTCTTGGCAAAGAAGCAGAGGATGATAGAGGCAGAACATTGTGGACATCTTCCAACAGTGGTTGGTGTTTCACTTTTTTTGCTTAACTCTTTTCTTTGGTTATTAGGGGCAAAAGAGCCTTCTAATAATAACAAAAATTATGTAGTAGATGTGGAATATTTAGAAATAATTGTGATATACAATATATATGAATGAAAAAGAATGAATAAAACCTATTTAAAAAAAATTATACGAGCAAAGCCAAGATGATAGTGAAAAGTCAAGGACTCAACTTAGCTTTCCCAAATTCCTCTCCAAACAACTTTAAAACAATGCTTCAAAATGAAATCTAGAGCAGCAGAACCCACGAAAGGATAGGGCGAAACAAAGTTCCAGCCTAAGACAGCTTAGAAGGTTGACGGAAAAGGCCTGTTGCACCAGGATGAGTTTGGAGTGCAGTCCAGTACAGACAGTTTCCTGGCAAGATTGCAACAGGTGTTGGGGGGAACTAAATTGGTAGCTTCAGCTTCTGAAACTCTCAGTCTAGATGGTAAAGGGGTCAGACAAATGATCAGAAGGAGGTTACACAGGTCGCCTTACTGGCACTACATTTAGGACTCTGTTGTATTGCCCATACATAGGTTTAAGTCACAAGCCTGTGTTTCAGTCTCATGGTGAGGAAGAACACTCTGCTGTCGCAGAGGAGTGGGGATCCTGGTCATAGTTAAAGGGTGAAAAAGAGTGCTTGTGGTTGCTCACAGACCAGAGCACAGGCCAGAAAAGTAGTAAACACACCTCTTCTTAGATCATACCACTTTGGGGGGTGAAACAAATTTCCAGCCCTAGACAACCTGATGGTCTATGGGAAAGGTCTGTTGCACCAGGCAGGGAGAGGAGCACAAATCAGTATGGGTGCCATCACAGACTGTGCCCCAGAAAACCCAGAGCAGAACTCAGGGGACTGAATCATTGGCAGTTGAGGCAGTTTCCGGACTTCTCAACCCACAAATACCAAACACAACTTAGAAGGTCGGTGGGAAAGGTCTTTCACACCTGGATGAGAGAGGAGGACAGACTAGCCCTGGTCCCAGGTCAGCCCTGGGGTGGTGGCAGAAGCCATGGAAGGAATGGCAGCTGCAGCAGTAAAGGTTGTGGCAGCAGTAGGGGTGGCGGTGGCAGCGGCTGCTTCCAGAGCTCTCCCCCCACAGATGGTAAGAGGATGGAGTAACTGTTCAGAAGGAGATTACAGGGATCTCTTTACTGACACTGAGGTGGGATTCTGTTGGTTTGCCCACATTCAGATCTGGGTCACAGTCCTGCATGGCAATCCTAGGGCAAGGAAGAGCACTGGCATAGCAGAGATTGTGGCAGACGTGGGGAGGGAACCTTTGTCACAGCTCCAGGGTAGAAAAGAGTGCTTGTGGTCACTCACAGACCACGGTATAGGCCAGGTGAGGAGTGAACACCTCTCCTCAGATCATACCACGTTGGAAGAACTGAAAATGGACAGGTCTCTAGAAGTATCTCTGAAAACAGCTGTGCAAAACCCCTGAAGCCTGGGGCAGCATGCCCTCCACATTGGAAGCTGAGACTTACCTTAACAAAGAGTTAAAAAGTCAAGTAATTGCCTGGGGAAATGAGCAAACAGTGGAAGAGACTCAGACTATAGAATCTTACTTTGGTGACAAGGAAGATCAAAACATACAACCAGAAGAAGACAACAAAATCAAAGCTCCTACATCTAAAGCCTCCAAGAAAAATGTGAATTGGTCTCAGGATATGAAAGAGCTTGAAAAGGATTTTCAAAATCAAGTAAGAGAAGTAGAGGAAAAATTGGGAAGAGAAATGAAAAATGAGTCAACAGCTTAATAAAGGAGACCCCCAAAAATACTGAAGAAAAAGATCATAGCCACTTTGCAAAAACTGAAAACTTGTGGACTCTAAGAGCTAGTTTAGAAAACAGCTGCACAAAAATCCTGAGTCTCGGAAATGCCCTCTTTACCCTGGGAGCAGAGGTCAACTTTAAAATAAAGTTAAAATTCAAGAAATAGGCAGAGAAATGATCAAAACACAAACTCATAAGAAGACAGTGAAGTCAAAATAGCTATATCCTAAGCCCCAAGGAAAAATTTCAATTGGTCTTGTCTTCAAAAGAAATCCAAGAAGAGCTCAAAAGGGATTTTAAAAGTCAAATAAGAGAGTGAGATGAGTAATTAGGAAAAGAAATGAGAGTGATGCAACAAAATCATGAAAAGAGTCAAGAGCTTGGTTAAAAAATACACAAGAAAAATATCGAAGCAAATAACACCTTAAAAAACAAAAAAAAAGGCCAAATAGTAAAAGAGGCACAAAAATCCACTGAAGAGAAGAACAATTTAAAAAAAAAACAGGATTGGCCAAGTGGAAAAAGATATACAAAAAATCACCAAAGAGAAGATTGTCTTAAAAAAACAGAATTGGTCAAATAGAAAAAGAGGTACAAAAGTTCACTAAAGAAGACAATTCCTTAAAAATTAGAATTGGGCAAGTGGAAGCTAATGACTCCATGAAACATCAAGAAGCAGTACAACAAAATTAAAAGAGTGAAAAAAATAGAAGAAAATGTGAAATATCTCGTTGAAAAAACAACTGTCCTGGAAAATGTATCCAGGAGAGATAATTTAAGAATTATTGAACTACCTAAAATCAATAATCAAGAAAGAGCCTAAATATCATCTTTCAAGAAATTATCAAGGAAAACTGCACTGATATTCTGGAATCAGAGGGTAAAAGAGAAATTGAAAGAATCCTCCAATTGCCTCCTGAAAGAGATCAAAAAATGAAAACTCTCAGGGATATTATAGCTAAATTCCAGAGCTCCCAGAGCAAGGAGAAAATATTGCAAACAGCCAAAATGAAACAATTCACATATTGTGGAGTCACAGTCAAGGATGAGACAAGATTTAGCAATGAAAAAAAATGAATAGAAAAAAATGCTTGAAATCACTATTGATTAGAGAATTGCAAGTAAAAACAACTTGTAGTCCACATCTATCAGGTCAACTAATATGACAGAATGGAAAAATGCCAAATATTGGAAGAGATGTGGAAAAATTGAGACACTAATGACCTGTTGGTGGATCAATTTAGAACTATGCCCAAAGGGCTGTAAAATCATGCATACCTTTTGACCCAGCAATGCCATTACTAGGTTTGGATCCCAATGAAATAAAGAACAAAAAGGAAGAGGATCTATATGTACAAAAATATTTATAGTAATTCTTTTTGTGGTGGCAAAGAACCAGAAATTGTGGGGATGACTATCAATAGGATAATGGCTGAACAAGTTGTGGTAGCTGGTTGTAATGGAATACTATTGTGTGATATGAAATGATGAGCAGGATGCTCTCCGAAAAACCTGGAAAGGCTTACATGAACTGATGCAAAGTGAAATGAGTAGAACCAGGAGACCATTGTACATAGTAACAGCAAAGTATAGATGATCAATTGTGAATGACTTAGCTATTCTCAGTAATATAAAGATCCAAGACAATTCCGAAGGACTTAAGATGAAAAATGCTATTTACCTTTAATGAAGGAACTGATGGAGTCTGAGTGCAGATCGAAGCATACTTTTAAAAATTTTCTTGATTTTTCTTGGGTTTTGTTGCTTTTGATTTTTTTAGCAACATGACTAGTATGGAAATATGTTTTGTGTGACTACATGTGTATAACCTATATCAAATTCCTTGGCTTCTCATGGAAGGGTTAGTGTGGAGGCAGAGACAGAATTTAGAACTCAAAATTATGTTAAAAATGTTAAAACTTTTACATGTAATTGTGAAAATGAAATATTTAAAAATGAAGAAATTGGTCTTAATGATTTCTAAGGTCCCTGTAAGCTTTAAGACACTATGTGTATAAGGGAGGACTAGCACCTTTGGTGGGAGGGCTTCCTGAGCCCTTTTCAGGGCTGTGCCTCAACCTTTGATGTCTACTTGTCACTCAATGCTCACCTGCGACTCCAAAAAGCTGTAGCATGTGTAGCAGCCACACTCCAGTAAAACTGTCTTGGCAGACCAGCTAAACCAGGTTGAAGGTAACCAACAGGCCTTAAACCTGTTTGTGAGTTATGGGGTTGTCTACTCCAAGAATGTAAAGACTTCCTCCCAGAGGAATGGATGGATAGGAACAATCTGTTCCAGTGGTCATGAAGGTGGCTGAAGCAGGTGCTAGAGCTTGGTGAGACATTGAAGATGCTAAAGTTAGTCTTGACTTTTGTCTTGCTACTGGACTTCAATGATTCTGGAGGAGAGAGTGAGGCTGACAACTTTGTGCACTTCTGTTTCACTTAAATTCAATTTATGGGCAAGTCAAGCTATCACCCTGTGATATTATTAGTCCTCTTTGCAAATGAAGGATAAGCAACAACTATATGCCTACATTCCGTTCAATAGACTATTGGAAACCTAAGAGGAAACTAGGTTTGAAACAACACTTCCATGGCATATGTGTTCTATGGTCACTCACCAGCCATACCTTATTCTTGTCCTATTTTGGAGCTATAGAGTTGGACTGTCTCACTCTCAGCAGGCATTTGATAACAAATATGACTTGAGTAGGTTGCATTTTGATATAATTATAGGCATGCATAGAGTGTGGGATGGGTATACTGACACATCTGGCCCTTTTCTGTATCCCTGGGTAGGTAATCTGGCATGTATCTATGGGAGTGGACCCAAGGGATTCAGAGAGTCACTGAAAACACTTATTTTCCTCTTTTATTTTTAGTGAAGTCAAGTCAATAGTCAATTAACATTTATTAAATATCTACTATGTCTCCAAAACTGAAAGTCCCTGACTTTAAGGAGCTTACAGTTTAATGGTGAAGACAATACACAAAAGGAAGCTGAGAGGCAATAGGATAGCCACCAGAGGGTAACCACCATGATGGCATAATATTCATGGAGACTAAAACAGGTAGAATAGCTGGTGGTAAGTAAATGAAGTTGGATGGAACATGTAAAAGTCTGAGCCCTCTATGAAGGGAGGCCGTTAGAGGAGTTCCTTGCTCTGCTTTCCAGCTCTCCAATCAGAGGGGAGAAGGAACAGAGAGAGAACAGAGGAGGATTCACTAACAAAGCTAAATAGATGTCCAAGATGATGAGATATCAGGTGATGAGCTTATCCTGGGGTTGGCATGATGGTCATGGAGAGTTGATGGTAAATGAAGTCATGTCAATAAACATTTATTAAGTGCTTACTATGTGTCAGGCAGAGTGCTAAGCACTGGTGAAACAAAGGAAGACAACAACAACAAACTATCAGCCCTCTAGCATCTGACATTGTAAAGGGGGAGACAATATACAAAAGCTATATTTGTACAAGATACACAAAGGGCAAATTGGGGGTGATCTTAGATGGAAAGCACTAGCAGTATGTGGTAGGAAGGGAAGTTAAGAGGCAGGAAACACTTCTTGTAGAGATAGGTAGGTTTGAAACTGAGTCTTTAAGGAGAGCAGAAGAAAGAAATTAGAAGGGAAAGCATCCCAGGTATAGGGGAGAGTCAGTAAAAAGGCCCAGAGTTGGAAGTGAGAATGTTGTGAGGGAGAAAAAGCAACAACAAAGGAAATCGGATAAGCAAAAACAATATAGACACTGACCATGGTTTGTCAGTATCTGCCACATTCTGCTTCTGTGGTCTTCTGCTTCTCTACCAGGAGGATGAAAGTAGAGTTCATTGTCTACTTTCCCTGGTTATTGTAATTGGTTATTATAATTCCTCAGAGTTCACCTTCATCTATTCAAGCTCTAGATGACACCAAGTCTTAACAAAAACGAAGGGCTATTGTCACAGAAGAGAAAGACTATTCTTGAAGCCTTAATTTTTTTCCCTTCTCTCCCTACTCCACATCTGACTTTTTGGATTTCTCCACCATTTCCCAGTACCCTTCTTATTCTGAAGATGGCTTTTTTTTTCTGTGGCCTTCTCACCCTAGAAGATCCCTTCACTTCTGTGGCACCTTCCACTCAATGTTAAGTTCACCTGATAACCTTCATTTTGAGCAAGTGACAGGGTCAGCCATGCTCATTCCTTCATCCCTGCTTCAGCTTTCCTCCTTACTCTCCAGACTTCTCTACAGTGCCACTTCCTGGGGACCTTCTCCTCTTCTCTCCCCTTCCCTTTCCTCCTCCACTTTTCAACTCCTTTCATTTTTTAAATGGGTAATCTTATCCCTATCAGGAAGTAATCTTCCCTCTTAGAATGTAAGAGAGTAAGGACTGTCTTTTTATCTGTATTTGTTTTCCCAGAACTTAGCAGAGTGCCTAGCAGATAGTAATCTCTTAATAAATGCTAACATCACTTTTATTGATGATAAATAAGCATGAAGTTTCTAAGAAGTTAAAAATTTTTTGGTCTCTTTTACTCTTCATCTGTAAAATGAGGATAATAGCTTCTACTGATAAGGAAAGGTGACATTTTTTCATGTCACCTTCTAAAAAATTACATGGATTTTGATTAATATATCTTTGTTTGATATCTTTTTGTTTCTTTATATTTCCTTAAAGGGTTTTCAAGACCAGGACAACAAAGCCCAAACTCTCGGAAGTTCTACAAAGCTGGCAAGATTTCATGTACAGTTTTGGCAAATTATTATGTAACTCCCAGAAGATAAGCTTAGCTAAACCCAGAGATACTCAACATCTGTAGCTAGCTCATTAGGGAATGAGTTATTTGGTTACGACAGGCCATGAAACAAAAAAAAAATTAAAGTGACCCTTAGTCTTTCCTTCAGGTTGCAGAGTCGTAGAAAAGTTAGTAGTGAGTGCTAAGAATCTCGCAAATTTTCAGTTACCTATTTGAACCTTTAAAGTGTGATCTTCATACAATGATCTTACTGGCATACTACTGGAAGAAATAAACCACATCAATATTGATATACTATCCATAAATAATATCAGACAACATGAGGGAGAAGGAACTAAATGGAAGGATGGCTGATATACTCTCCTTTAAAATGAAAATAACAAGAGTTGGGTTCACTATACACCCACATGTAACAAGAAACGTCAGTTAATGGGAGAACTTGGTTATCTCAGCACACAGGGCTCATGGGGATCTTAAGGAGAAAAAGACCACCACAAAGACAATTGCAGTTTATGCACCAAGTTTTATTGCAGAAAGTCAAGAGGTAGAATAATTTTATGTGGGACTTGACAAAATCTCCCAAACCAAGTCAACATACACACTGCTAACTGATAAGTTCAATAGTAAGAAAAGTATAGGGGAAGATAGTGAAAAAAAGTTTCAAAATATGCTGCAGCATTAAGAATGAAAGAGATCAAAGGTTTTCTAAACTTCTCAGAAAATTCATGCTTATTTATCATGAATGATTTCTTTAAGGAGAGAACTGGAAAATATATAATAATGTAGACCCTGTACAATATCACAAAATGTGAAGTTGACTATATCTTAAAAGGACAGGAAATGTCTGTTTATTGATACAGGAGTCATTTCTGAATCAGGCATGTGTGTGCCTTCAGACTATCAGAACTAGTCCGATTAGTGTTCTAAATAAAAATGAAACTAGAAGAAATGATAAAGAGAAGTCATTTTATGCAATTACAGCAGCTCAAATGTGACCCAGTAAAATGAGCTGTTGATACCGACAAATGGGAAACGGATAAAGGACATGAAATCACACTCCCATTATCACCCAGAGGAGTTTAATTGATGAAAAACAATCACTGGAAGGCCAAAGGAGCTTAGAAACTGCTTCAGCCCGCAAAAACCTAATCTCCTTGTCAAATGAAGAGATACAATAGCCAAGGGCCTCATCAGTTTAGAATATAAGCTCATCTGTGAAGTGTTATGGAGGATAATGGTAGGAGAGCGTTAGCATCACTTCATAATATAGTGAAGGGCAAAGGAGGGGGAAGTGAATCTGCAGAAAGTTTGCTGTGAGACTCAACTAATACAGAGCATTTGCAGATGAAATTGGAAAGAGGACAGCAAATAGATGAAAAATGAAATAAACCAATTAGAATTCCTATAATCTTACTATACTTTTCATTATTAATGATAATGGAACCACTTCATTTGAAATCTAACTTGTTAGTCACGATGTGTACAAATGACATTAAAGTACAAATGACACTAAAGGAGAACAAAACTAGAAGGACAGTAGAACCACATCAAGTGCATGCAGAAGAAATCTCTTCTGGTGGTGACACAATTTTGAAGGCATTTAAAGATTGTTTTTGAAACTATCTGAAAGTGTGGGAAGTACCAAATGGCTAGAGAAAGCTCACAAATTGTATTATCACCCATAAATGTCAAAAAATCGCATTAATAACTACTGAGCTACAGATCTACTTTCTTATCTCAGTGAAATCTATGAAAATGGTCTACTTGCATATTGAAGGTATCCTTGATGAAAACATGAAAAAGAAGCAGGTAAGCATTCACTAATATTTTTCTATAGCAGATCATATCTTCATAGTCACACAATTGATTGAAAAGTGTAGAGCAGGTAAGATCTAGACATATTTATCATTTATTGAATAAAAATGAATTTGATTTGATAGAACAAAAAATCTTATAGGCTCTACTCTAAAAATATATATCTAATGATGATGATAATAATAATGCCTACTACATGTATAGCATATCAAGGTTTGCAAAGTGCTTTACATATGCTAGACCATTTGATCTGCACAATAACCCTGTGAGATAGGTGCTCTTATTTTCTCCACTTTCCAAGATGAGGATATTGAGATTCAGAGAAGTTGTGTGACTTGCCCAGGGTCACACAGTTAGTAAGTGTCTAAAGGCAGATTTGCACTCAGTTCTTCCTGACTCTAGGTCCAGTAGCTGTAATAGACTACACTGTACCACCTAGCTGCCATTAACTAAATATCATTGTGTTATTGGACAAGTGACTTCTCTGTATTTTAATTTACTCATCTCTAAAATCAGTAGATTAGATAAGATGAAGTCCATTCCAGCTCTTATAGAGGAAAGACAACTAGATTAAGATCTGAGTTTGACTCTCAGTCCTAAAGTGGGACCACAGGTAAGACAATTAAACTCTCTGTGCCTCAGTTTCCTCCTCCGTAAAAGACAACAATAACACATTGCCTACCTCATAGTGTTGCTACAATGACTATACCCTATACATTTTAAGCTTAAATAGATATTCATTATTATTACTGTGGCTAATAGCCTATGATTCATAGAATTATAAATCTAGACCTTGAGGGGACCTTAAAGGTCATCTAATCTAATCCCTTTCCTATTGAGGATGAAGAAACTGAGGTCTGTGGAGGTGATTTACCCAAGTTCACACGTGGTAACCCTGAGAGGCAGGACCCCCGTCTTAGCCTTTGCTTATGTTACTATTCCACTGTTCTCTTTGATTAAACTTACCACAGAGGTAAAGTGGTTGGCATGGGCACCATAGCCTCTGTAGGATGATCTAAGTAACTCCTTCAGAATAAAATACTTCCTTTATGAAAGGCCTATGTATTATTGAACAAATAACAGCTGTGGCTATATCTCTGTTGCCGTTAACCCGTATCAAGAAAGAAACACACTTAATGGGACTGCTTGTGCTTTTCCTAATTTTTCAGTGTTCTGGAATTACATCAGAGAAGTACTTCCCCACCTCCACCAATCATTTTAATGTATGCTGCCCACTATAGTTTCCAAGTAATCTTTGAATGGGTTGTCAAGCATTCCTGCCAAGAGCCTTGACTTGAGAAGTACTTCCTGGTGGGTGGCTTGGTTCATGACTGGAACTTATTGCTGGTTCCCTAGACCCTGGACAGCCAAGGTTTTCTTTAACACATCCTTCAAATTAAATAGATTCTATTTTTCTTGACTTTTTCTTCTTTTCTGACTTGCTGTTTTCTCGGGGAAGCAGATATGAAATTGGAGTATTAGTATTCCACTGAAGGCATATATCTATGACATTTAGCATGCCTGAAAGTTCATAGATATATTGTTCTAAAGCTAGAAAGGAGCTCAGAGACTATTGAATACAACTTCCTTATTTTACAGATAAGATAAACTGAAGTGCAGAGAAGCAACTTCCCCAAGGTGACAGAGGTAGTAAATAACAGAGAAGGGATTTGAATTCAGATCTTTTGACACCCCCCCCCCATACAACTCTCTTTCCATTTTAGCATGCTGCCTCCCCAATGGGTAATGTTACCTTTTATTGTTGTGGCTATAGTTATGCCCTATATATTTTCTTTCAGACTATGATAACTATGATAATAATAGCTAACATTCATATAGCACTTAAGTTAGGTATTGTGCTAAGTGTTTTACCAGTATTATCTCATTTGAACCTCACAAATTATCCCCATTTTACAAATGAGGAAACTGAGACAAAAAGAGACTCAGTGATTTGCCCAGGGTCACACAGCTAGAAATTATCTGATGTCACATTTGAACTCAGGTCTTCCTGACTCCAGGCCTGATTATTTTCCTACTGTACCACCTATCAGCCTATGATGAGTAAAATTAGCTTGCTGGGATTTAGGTTTTTCTCAGTATTTGTGACAAGGAAAAAAATAAAATTTAGCCATCTCTAAGAAGCAACATGGCTCAGTGGATAGAGAGCTGGCCTTGGAGTAGGAAGAACAGAAATACAAATTCTGCCCTTGACACCTGTTGTCTGTGACCCTGGACAAGTCATTTAATCTCTCTGTGCCCTAGGGAACTCTACAAGACTATAAATTGCAGAGTTGGTTTGACCTTCATTGATAGAGGAAGTTCCTCACTTTAAGCTCCCTACGTTGATGAAACCACAGGTTCAGTTATTTAAAAAAATACTTGTTGCCCTGTTCAGACCACATTTGGAGTATAGTATTGTATTCTGTTGGGACTTTTATTAACAAGAAGCTGAATAGTTTTCTGAGGAGGGCATCCAGGATTGGGAAGGACTTGAAATCTGTATTACGTGAGAATTGGTTGAAGGAATTTGAGATAGTTGGCCCGAAGAAGGGAAGACTAAGGGGCATTTTCTAGTTGAGTGTGAGCACATCATAGTAAATAGGGCATTAGACTGGAGTAACAAATGCCTGATTGAAAATCTTGTCTCAAATATTTCCTAGTTTTCTGATGATGGTCAATTCAATTAACTCTTCAGTTCCTCAATTACTCATCTATAAAATGAGGAGGTTAGATTAGATGGCCTCTGATGTCTCTTCCAGCTCCAAATCTAACATAGCCTATCCTATGCTATTCTATCCTATCCTATCCTATCCTATCCTATCCTATCCTATCCTATCCTATCCTATCCTATCCTATCCTATCCTATCTTATCATATCATATATCCACACACATATGTATACATACATAGACATGCATATATACACATATATGTACACATATGAGCATATATTGCATACATATAAACAAAAATAGCCCAGAAACACACAGCTACAAAGTATCTGAGACAAAATTTGAATCCATATGTATACATATAATCCATATATATACATATATAATCCATATATATACATATATAGCATATATAATATTTAAATACATATGTATTTGAATGACTGTTATATGAGATTCGATTGCTTACATGATTCTCCTTGGCCTTTGAAGATAAAACCAGGAGAAATGGGTGGAAGTTCAAAGAAGCAAATTTAGACTTGATGTCAGGAATAGCAAAACAAAATAAGAACAAAACTTCCTAATAATTAGAATTGACCAAATATGGAATGGTCTGCCTCAAGAGATAGTTACATTTACCATTTGGAAGTCCTTCAAGCAGAGTGAATGGCCACTTGTCTATTATCAAGTGTGGTTGGACTCGATGGCTTAATCAAGCTTCTCCTAACTTTAATTTGTGGATTCTGAAGTTGAAGCACAGTTGAACCTTTGAGTAAAAAGGGATATGGTTAGGGCTTAGGCAGTACTTTTCTTTCCTCTCCACTCTTTCCTTCTTTCCTCTCCACTCCCCAGTCCACTTAAAACCTGATCTTATAGCAAACAGCCAGCACTTGCTTTTCTGGTAAATAACTAAGTCAAAGATGTTATATACCTTCTTTATTGTTAAGTAAAAAAAAAAATCTCATTAAAACAAAATCCTTCATTTTCAAAATGTAGGATGGTATGGTACTTAATTTCAGTTCATTAAATTTAGGGACCCTGAACAAAATCCCACTCATGAATGTTCTCTGGGCTTATGGCATTTTCATTTTATTGTGAATTGTATTCATTTTTACTTATCATAAGTCTTTTCCTCATATTCTTTCTGCTGTGTGATATGTGGGTAAATATTGATGGAAATGTGATACTGTTTCTCAGTGATGCTGTTTCTGTTACTGAAATGATTTCTGTCAGTTATAGTACAGAGATGTCCTTAGATTTTCTGTCTCATTTTTAAC
Source organism: Phalanger gymnotis (assembly GCA_028646595.1). Taxonomy (NCBI): domain Eukaryota; kingdom Metazoa; phylum Chordata; class Mammalia; order Diprotodontia; family Phalangeridae; genus Phalanger; species Phalanger gymnotis. Next base: position 152,788,675 of record CM053627.1, on the reverse strand, counting down.
ATTTACTCATATGAGGATTGCTGATTCCTTTTCATATTGATTATATTGATTTGCTTTGTCATGCATCAAGTTAACCTTTTCCCCCAATTCCCCTAGCCTCCCCATTCCTTCTTAGAGGCTACTAGTGATTCGAAATGAAAAATGCCGGCATGCAATCAGTGATTTCCATGGTCTTACTTCTATCTTCATTCTCCTTGACCTCTGCTGAATTTCCCATTTCTGCCTTTCTTTTTTCTTGTTTGACTCTTTCTTCCATTCATTTACATGATACACTGCTGCCATACAACAACAATAATGAAGTCAGCATCACAGCTCTGTAGACATTCAGTTTGGTAGTCAGTCTACCTTTTTTCTCTCATACTTTCCCTTGGGGGCCTCCCAAACACTGAGCTAGCCCAACCTCATTATCAATGTGTACATCCCTGGAAAATACACTACCAAGGAAAGTGAACTTATGCACAGCATTGAAAACCTCTCCATTTGCTGTAACTGACGGTTCCACATATGGATGGATGATGTGGTGGTGGCTGTTGGAGCACCTCTGTTTTCTTGGTGTTAATGGTCAGGCCAAAATTAGCATAAGCAGTAGAGAATTGATCCATACGTTGCTACATCTCAGCTTCCGTGCACAAACATCTGCAAACAGAAAATCATACACCAACACTCCCTCCACTTGTAGCCTTTTCAAATTGAAGAATTTGCCATTAGTGTGATAGCTGACCTTGATACTGTGTTTATCCTCATTGAAAGCATTCAACAACATGGAAAACAGGAAGCACACAGCCTTATTTCACTCCATTGGTGACTGGGAGGGCGCGAGAGTATTGTCCATTATCCAGAACCCAGGCAAGCACTTTGGAATTGATTTGTGACATGGGAGAAACTGGCACAGGACTGCTCAGCCTGGCATGCAGACATCAGAGAAGGTGCTGTGCTCTCTGAGCAAAGCAGAATTGAAACAGCTCAAAGGAAGCACAAGATGTCCAAATTTAGAGAATCCACTCCAAATGCTTCCATGGACTATTTGTGCCTGACCTGTGGAAGAGCATTCTATGCTTGAAACTTGACTCTAGCATAGTGATGTAATTTTGGTCTTTTTCAAGAAGGAAAGACAACCAACCTAACCTGCTGCCATATTTCCCCTGCTGTCATTTACTGGCCATGCCCAATCTATGTGCCAGTGGGGATAGTTGAGTTCCGGGGATGCTTAGTGGATCCTACCCATGAGCACACCATGATAGGGACAGAAAATGTAAGCAGTCACATATGACTAAGTTGTAGGGAGTGCAGTTGAGTCAGACAAATAGTCAAGTCCTCTGCCAATCTCCACATATTGGCTTCCTGATCTCAGAAGTGCTTTACCTGATCCTCAATCTCCACCCAGCACCTGGTCATCTTGCCCTTTTTAAGCTTTAGATCTTGGTACTCAATAAATGCTCTGGTGCCAATTTGCCCAGCTCATTCTATTTATGCTTTTTTCCCTCCTGTACAAGGCTTTGTCCCTTTGCTTCCATGAGTAGATGTGTTGGTAAGCAAAATGGCCTTTGTTTTCTTTGAGTGGCTCAGTGTGTTTCATTAAGCCTTGCTGGGTGCTAAGCCCCAGGCCCAGAGCTCTGTTGGGTGTGGATCCTATGTGGGTGTGGATTGATGACTGAGGTGGGGCCCAAGGTGGGGCTGGCTGAGGGGAGGTGTTAACTCCAGAGTCATGCCCTATTAGGTGTTAACCTAATCTATGTGAATGTGAACCTCCCAGGGTCCTAAGGGGAGGGGCCAACTCAAGAACCAATAAGCTCTGGTCATTCAGACAACGCTTGATGACATCAAAGGCTCTATGGGAGGAGAGAAGACAGCTTGAAGATTGATTTTTCTGTTGGAGCCAGAGACAGCTGCGGCCGAGGCTGAAGATCAGGCCGAAGCCTAAGCAGGAGCTACGGAAGCAGAGCCTACCCAGAAGCAGAGCCGACCAGTGTGTGGACCAAGGAGTGCTGAGCAAGGACTTGAGGCCAGTGGGTAATCTTCCTACCTGAGAGGGAAGCATGAATATGATTTGGTTTAATACCATCATGTTTTTCTGTGGCCTCCTGGTTACTCTTGTGAGTTGGACTTATTGGACCTGGAAGCTTTTGATCAAAATATCAAAATGGGGAGGCTGGTTAGTAGGTCTGTTACTTTGGAGCCTGAATAAATGCTTTAATTCTTCTGCTTTCTACTTAGAGAATTCCTTATATCCTGTGGTTCTGAACCATTTATATATATATATATATATGTGTGTATATGTATATATATATATATATATGATTCTCTTTGAAGTCATAAATTCTGCCTTCATAATACAGTAGATCACCCTTATTCCTCTAGTCAGTGG
>CM053627.1:152762772-152785810 GCA_028646595.1 Phalanger gymnotis | reverse complement strand
GTGAATGGGAAGGAAAAATATTTTATTCAAAATATTTCTGTTCCACAGATATGACAGGAGAAATATAAGCAGATATAATAAAACACTGAAGTTTTGAGGAATGTTTGTATCAGAAAAAAAGCTAACTTGATGGCACTCTATATTATATTTTGCTTTCTCATCTAGGACAAATTCTCACCTTGTCCTAAAACATACGCTGAACAACTGGTTGTGTTTCAAGCCTCTGCTTTCACTCATGCTCTTTTCAAATAGGGAAATGGAGGCAAGAAGCAGCCTGGGCTAACAGTAATGCCAACATAGCAGAAGAAGGAGGTAATATGTTTAGAACAATGTTAAAATCAAAGAATGAAGTCTTGGGCAGACACGTTGCATAAAATAAACTGTCACTTCATAGATTCTTTGTATTGCTGCCTGCATAAATTTTTTCTTTAACTTCATCAAGCTATTCTGTACTTCCACCTCTGTATCTTCCCACCTCCTGACTTTGGGCTCTTACAAATTCCCTTAAGATGCCTACCTAATGCTTTGGATTGTTTACCCCCATAAATTCTGTCTTGGACATATACTGTTTCACTTATCTGTTCAAATCACAACACTCCCCTGAACCTCCCTGAGGAAGTTCTCTCAGTAGAGTCCTACTATTTGCATTAACAACTTCCACTACTTAGCCCATTTCTGTAGGTAGCTGGTGCTCTAATGAACCAGTAGGACTGTAGGTGTTCTAAGGTTTCTCCTTACTAGACATGATTTCCACAATCTTGTGATCTTACATTCGCACTGGGAGAGTTTCTAGGTAGGGAAACTGCAGGTTAAGTATCCAGGAATAGGAAAGATTTCATGATTTCATGAAGTGGAGACAAAGAGCAAAGGATGGACAGTAATCAGATGTCAGGAACTTATGAGGATTCAAGGATTCTTGGAATCAAATATTTGTAACAAAGTATCATAAAATTTTAGAGCTGTAAGAGACCTTAGACTCTTAGAATTTTCCCTGAAAGACTCCCTTCTGAAATAGCCTTGGGAACGTGAAACACCTATGAGGAATTAAATAGAAAATTACGTGGATTTTCTCAGTATCAGACCTCTGACAGAGATAGCCCTTGTTAAACAGAAAATTCAGATGAAAAGACAGATTTCCCTGGAGGCCACTAGTTTGCTACTGGGAATTTTTTTTTTTAATCATTGGTCAGCCAATTATCCTACTGTCAACTGCTTTAAGATACAGTTACTCGTTGGGGAAGATAGTTGTACCCTAAAATTCCTCAGTAGAGAATCTTAACAGAGTTGATATTTTTTTCAGGATCTAGAAAGATGGATAGGATTTTGATGGTCAGGGATTTGGGAGAACAGAGTAGGGAAAACATTCCCCAGAGAAAGAAGAGTGTAAACAAAGCAAACAAGAAGAGAAACTACAGAGCATGTTTAGAAGAAGATGAATTGTCTAGTTTGATTGAAGGGCCAATGAGGGAAACAAGTTTGAGACAAGGCTTGGAAGGTGTTTTGTGGCCAGACTGCAGGGTCTTGAACACTGGGCTAAGAAATTTTAACTTTATTCATTTAAAAATGGGTACTTATCAGACGTTTAAAATATAAATATCTCTAGTACCAGGCAAAGGAGAAAAGGAACTGATTGGTCAGTGTAAGCTTTCTGATTGGTTTGCTGGACAATTCCCCAAAGGGGAATTATAGCCTGGTGAAAACAGCCTTTAGGGGAAACAGATTTCCATTTTGTCTAATTCTACGTTCATAAATCAGTCTCTGTCTTTAATTTTCCAGGTGTCTCAGTATAGGGAAGAGAGTTTTCTAGACTGCTGCCGTGAGAATCATCACCTTGGTAAGAGTATCCTATATTGCAAGTTAATCAAATTGAAGATTTGGTATAAACCAGTCATTTTGTAGATTTGGATGGCGAAGTACAGGCCAGTTTTCTGAGGGTTTGACCAAACTGGATATGCTGGTTGTTTAGGCTCTGGGCATGTAAAATTGAAAGAGTCACTTTTAAAAATCACTTTTAATGCCTAGTATGCTCCAAACACTATGCTGCATTGCAGTTACAAATTAAAATGTGAACTAGCCCTTCCTTCAAATAACTTATATTTTATAGAGGAAGATGATACACGTAGGGGAGTAGTGGCTAAGAAAGAGTGTTTTGTTTTGATTTTGCCTGATTAATTTTATTTTCAGTTCCAAATTTTCTCTCTCCCTCTACCCCTCCTCCACTCATTGAAAAAGCAAAAGATATGGTACCCCATTTATATATATATGTATGTATATACATATATATACACACACACACACACACACACGCACACACACACACGTACATATATAAAATGCAAGTAGGTGGCACAGTAAATAGAGTGCTGGGTCTGGGAGTCAGGAAGACTCATCTTCCTGAGTTCAAATATAGCCTCAGACACTTGCTGTTTGACCCTGAGCAAATCAGTTAACCCTGTTTGCCTCAGTTTTCTCATCTGTAAAATGAGTTGGAGAAGGAAATGGAAAACCACTCCAGAATCTTTGTCAAGAAAATCCCAAATGGGGTCACAAAGAGTTGCACATGACTGAAAAGCAACTGAACAATAATGAAACATGTGAACTCACGCAAGCAATATACATGCATTTGCCATGTTCCAAAATAAGCAAGAAAAATAAAGGGAAAATGTGCTTTAATCTATACTCTTGAGTCCATCAGTTCTCTCTCTAGAGATGAATAATATTTTACATCATGATTTCTTTGGAATTGGCATGAATCACATTGTCTTGATCATAGTTACGAAATCTTTCATAGTTCATTATCTTTACAATATTGCTCTTACTTTGTAGATTGTTCTCTTAGTTCCACTTTTCACATCTTCCTAGGTTTTCCTGAATCCATGCCCTTTATCATTTCATATAGCACAATAGTATTCCACCACATTTATATTCCATAACTTGTTCAACCGTTCCCCAATTGACAGACATCCTCTCAGCTTCCAATTCTTTGACACCATAAAAAGAGTTGATACAAATATTTTTTGGTATATATGGGTCTTTTTCCTTTTCCTTGATCTCTCTAGGACAGAGACCTAGTAGTGGCATTGCTGGATCAAAGGGTACATATAGTTTTATAACCATTTGGGTATGGTCCCAAATTGTTCTCCAGAATGGTTGAACTAGTTCACAGCTCCAGCAGTAGCAGTTGAATTATTTCTCTTTGGCTGCTTGCAGTATTTTCTCCTTGACCTGTGAGCTCTGGAATTTGGTTATAATATTCCTGAGAGCTTTTATTTTGGGATTTCTTTCAGGAAGTCCAGAGCTTTACCATCCCTCCTTTTTAACTTTGTTTTATTACATATGATTAAAAGGGCTTGGGTGAGTAGGGAGGTTACAATATCTTCTTCAGCTTCTGTAGTACTATGTAAGAATATTTTGTATTTTAAATCCATCTGTCATAAGGTCTCTAGATTAGATGGACAGCCAAGGTCACTGCCATACACAATTCAGCTCAATTGCTGTTTTTGACCCCTTATAGGAAGAGCTGTGGAAACAAGCCTTTATATACACAGCCATGACTCAAAACTACATGATTTTATTGTCCGTTCCATAAAGCTGCTCTTCAGGGCCAAGTATTTTATGTTATGGTAAAGTGTATTGTATAAAACAGAAGTCTGAGTACAGATGCCTTTTATTAGAATTGGTCTTTTTTAAAGCTAAAGGGCCTTTTATAGAGGGAGAAGTGTCGACTTCAGAATTATCTATGCTGTATTGACTTTATAGTACCCGAAGGTACTCTTGAAATGCAAATGTGGTTGTTCATTAAGCAGAAGTTGTTTTGGAATTATTATGCTATGGCATGTTAATGCAGGTAGAATAGTTTCTTCTCTTAACCCCCCTCCTGCCATCCTAGATCTTTTAAATATAGGATCTGGTGTAAAAAGAAAAAGTGCATGTTGATTGGGCTAACAAATAGAGATTTACTTAGGAGAAATGAGTGTCCTCCTAAGGACCAGTGATTTGGCCTGGGTTACTAAAGAGGCACATGTCAAGTTCTGTGCTGTGGGGTAGAAAAGTGCCATATTTAAAGTCAGGAAACCTGGGTTTCTATTTCTGCTCCTCTATTTACTAGCTGTGTGACTGTGGGCAAATAAGTTTAACATTTTGGAGCCTCCAGTCACTCATCTTTAATATGGGGATAACAATGCTTGCACTTCTTACCTCAGAGAATGGTTGTGTAGGAAGCACTTTGCCAAAATGTAAAAGACTGTTTAAAGGCTGAGTTATTTAGAGTCCTGGACTTGAAGTCACAGGATCAGAGCTCAAATATCAGTTCTGCTGTTAAATATTTTATGATCTTGATCAACTCAGTTTAATTTGTTGTTAAAATGGGAGAATGGACTAAATTACTATTGAGGTGTCTTTCAGCTCTAATTCTATTAACCTTCTGTCCACCCTTCTTTAGACTGCTTCCTCTGGTGGGGGAGCAGAAGACACATATGAGCTGGGAATAATTTAGCATGCTAAATTGGTGGTTCAGTCATGTCCAACTCTTCATGACCCCATGGACCATAGCATGCCAGGCCCTTATATCTTCCACTATCTCCTGAAGTCTGTCCAAACCCAGGTTTATTGCTTCCATGACATTATCTCTCCATCTTATACTCTGTTCTCCCCTTTTCCTTTTAACTTCAATCTTTCCCAACATGAGGGTCTTTTCCTATGAGTCCTGTATTCTCATAAAGTGGTCAAAGTATTTAAGCTTCAGCTTCAGTATTTGACCACCTAGTGTATAGTCTGAATTGACTTCCTTAAGTATTGACTGATTTGATCTCCTTGTTGTCCAAGGGACTCTCAAATGCCTTCTCCAGCACCACAATCCAAAAGTGTCAATGCTGTGGTACTCAACTTTCTTTATAATCCAACTCTCACAGCCATACATTACTATTGGAAAGACCATAGCTTTGACTATATGGACTTTATTGGTAAGTTGATATCTCTGCTTTCTAGTATGCTGTCCTGATTTGCCATAGCTTTCCTTCCAAGGAGCAAGTGCCTTTTAATTTCATGGCTGAAGTTACTGTCTGTAGTGGTCTTTGAGCCCAAGAATATAAAATCTGATGCTGCTTCCATTTCTTCTCCCTCTATTTGCCAGGAAGTGATGGGATCACTTGCCAAGCTATTAGTTTTTTATGTTAAGCTTCAAACTAGCTTTTACACTCTTCTCTTTCACTCTCATCAAAAGGCTTCTTAATTCTTCTTCACTTTCTGTCATCAGGATGGTATCATCTGCATATCTGAGATTGTATTTCTCCCAGAAACTTTAATCCTGGCTTTTGATTCATCCAGCCCAGCATTCCCCATGATGTACTCTGCATGTAAGTTAAGTAAATGAGCTGACAATATCTAGGCTTCTTGCACTCCTTTCCCAATCTTAAACTAATCAGTTCCATATCCAGATTCCTAAGGAAACAAGTAAGATGATCTGGTATTCCCATCTCTTTGAGGACTTGCCACATTTTGTTGTGATCCATATAGTCAATGACTTTAGTGTAGTCAATGAAGCAGAAGTAGATTTTTTTGTCTGGAGCTCCCTTGCTTCCTCCATAATCCAGTGAATATTGGCAATTTGGTCTCCAGTTCCTCTGCCTCTTTGAAAAACAACCTCCTCTTCTGGTAATTCTCAGTTCACATATTACTGAAGCCTAGCTTACAGAATTTTAAGCAAAACCTTGCTGGTGTGTGAAATGAGAGCAATTTTTCCGTAATTTGAACATTCTTTGGCATTACCCTTCTTTAGGATTGGGACATAAAGCGATCTTTTCTAATCCAGTGGCCAGCGTTGTATGTTCCAAATTTGCTGACATATTGAGTACAACGCTTTAACAGCATCATCTTTTAGGATTTTAAGTAGCTCGACTGAAATTCTGTCACCTTCACTTGTCTTATTATTAGCAATGCCTTCTAATGCCAAAGTTAACAAATATTTAGCTTTTATCACAACTTTAGCTACTCCTCTCCCCGCTCCCTTCACCCCTAAGCCTGATTACCTGAACATCTTCTGGGTTCCTTTCACTCCACAAATGGAGTACTTGAAAAGATATCCTTTCCCCTAGTAAATAGAAGATAAAATGATACCTTAAAGAGAAGAGATTACACATGCTCATGGTGCAATGAGAGGATTTGAGGGAGGAAGTATAAGCCTATGCTCTCCCGATAGTGTTGGTCTATTTAAAACTTTTTTATGATGTCAACACTGGAAACTCATAACTCTGAGAAATTCCATGTTAAGAAAGTAATCCTATTTCATGTCAACTAACAAAGCTCCGAGCTCCTACCTATGACTTTATAGGTGTGGTTGCACAAGAATATTCCCAGGCAGATGAGCAGAGCAGTGCTTCCATTTTTTAGGCTTTAATCATTGAGTGGGATAATGCAGAGTTTTCAGAACCTGGACAGCAGTTCTCTTTTCAGTGTCTGATTCAGAAGGAGAGCCAGTATGTTTGGTTTTTGTTATGGTCGTTCTTGCAGTAAGGATTCTTGGAAGCCAAAGCAGTTTATATTTTTACAATTAAGTCATTATTTTAAAGGCCAAAAAATGGTTGTGTGGTACATGAAAAATAGAACACATGGATAATCAACTGACTTCTCTTGATCTGCATAGCAAATATTTACAGAGCAAAAGAAATTACAGTTCCATTCCTGGCTGCCTTTCTTTTTTTTCTTCTCCTGTGGGCAATAGATTAATTTCTATAGTGGAGGTGAAGCTTCAGATGGGCATAGCAAAGTTCCAACTAGTATCAGGAAAAAAGTTTGTGTGTAAACGTTTCAATTTATAACCCCGTGGCCAGGTAGGTACTGTACATGACCATTGTCCTCTACTAGCTTATAAATAAGGGTAGACAATATTGATAGGAACAGAGAGAGAGTCAGAGAAGACATTAAATGAATGCAAACACTTGGAATTTACATCTATACCTTATGTATTAGCAAAGAGCTGAAGGTATTTAGAGGGATATACATCTGAAAGAAGGGTCAGAGTTGCATGCGACCCTTATTGTACAGATTCATTCTTTTCATAATCCATCATCATTAGTGTCACTGTCCTCAAGCAATACTTAGTAAGTACTTGCATACTAGTACTTTTCTGACACTTTTTGCCCTAAGGACATGCCTCTTGGTGGTGTCTCATCTGTCAATTTGTCTGAATTGCAAAATGGGATGATAATGGTAGGAAGTGAGAATAAAATTGGTTCATTGCAGGCTCAAAACAAATTCGCCAAGAATCTAATACATATAAAACATCTTTGGAATAAATACCCAAGCTGTAGGACTTGCTAAATGAAGTTCAGAAGACCTGAATTTGAATCCAGCCTCTGGTTCTTACTAGCTATATTACCCCAGTCAAGTCACTTAACCTCTGTCTGCCTCAGTTTCTTAATCTGTAAAATGAAGATAATTATAGCACCTTCCTCTTGGGGTTATTGTGAAGATAAAATGAAATAATACTTGTAAAACTCTTTGTAAACTTTAATGTACTACATAAATGCTACTTATTATTATTTTCAGGGAAAACGTTTGAAAGAAAGATATAACTCCTAGAAAATGTAGTAAATTCCAGTTTGTACCCTTATCATGGTACTTACCAACCACATATGTCTTTGTTCTTAGCCAATTTATACATTTATTTCTGTTACGTTACATTTTTTTGAGACACATAGGGAAGCAGCAAGAAATGTTCTACTAAATGTTTATGACAGATTAGGTGAATAGGGAACTGGCCTTGGAGCTAGGAAAAAGAGGAATCAAGTCTTACCTTTTACATCTACTGGTTACATTTCTCTGAGAAAATCACTTAACCATGCAATGCTTTAGGCAACTCTCTGAAACTCTAAGTGGCAGAGAAGTTACCAACCTTCACTGGCAGAGAGATTATCCTATCTGGGAGTTCCCTATGTTAGCAATATCACAGGTCCAATCTATCCGATTACACCCTTATGTGTAAGTCCAAAATCTGCCAATAGAATCAGAAATTTAGAGTGGGATGGTACTTTACATGTCATTTCATTTAACCTCTTTAATTTATAGAAAAGGAAACTGAGACTCAGAGAAATAACATAACTCATACAATGACATAGCTAGTTAGTGGGAGAGCCTGACTCATGTGCCACCTCCTTTGTCATTTGGGCTTAGCATAGTGCATGGTACATAGCAGGTGTTTGATAAATGTTGCCTGATTATTTGTACCCTCCAACTCTACTTTCTACCTCCTACTCTGAGAAGAGTAGTCAAATAAATATTACTTCTCCTTCTGGAAAGGGCATGGGAATCAACTTGATTTCCTCTGTTACTAGACATGATGTAGAATATAGTGCTTTGGGATATAGGGGAGTGGTGAACAAATGTTGTGTAGTGATTTAAAACATGCACACAATTCACTTGTGTGTGTGTGTGTGTGTGTTTAGCCAGTCTCTCTACTGGTTTTTGCCTTAAAGAACAACAAAAGAGATTGGTCAGTCTTCAGTCCTTTCAACCTTGCACCAAGCCACTACCACATAGTGAGTCTGGTGCTCAGGTCCTTAACATTTATAAGGTCATCCTTTGTACATAGTAAATTATCTCCACAAATTCAGGCCATGGAAGGTCTGAGATTTTCTTCCAACTTGGCTTTCCAACTTGTCATTCTTCTTTTGTCTCTGAAAAAGCTGCTTTTTGGGGGTTGACTTAGCCTTTAAAACTGTAAGTTGGTCACTATAAAAATAGCCTGTCAAAGATTGTTATAGCAACCCCGTTGTCTGGAAAGGGTTGAATGTCAACATTCCTTTCATGATGCTTTTCATTTTCAGCACAACCCTCATTCTAAATGCATACCGTGATTAAGGCTACTATTTGTCCCATGACATTCAAGATACAACTTTTCAAGAGGAACTTCTGGCTGAGAGGTTCCTGGTTTATACTCAGAGGGATAAATTATGTCAAACTGCCCATCTCTCCTGAATTGGAAGGATAGCAGTTTGAAGCTTTTTATTTTTCCTGTGTGGTTCCAGCTAACCATGTTATGGAAGAGACATTTCCCTATAAAGGGTAAGGAAATGGCTCAAATAATCCTCACCACCTGGCTGAAATCAAAACATAAAATGGTATTGATTTTTTTTTCATTTTTCAGTGACCTGAGCATAGGCAGCTATTTCTTCAAAATATAACACATGGAGAAAAAGAGATTCCAATTCTTTTGGAGAAGTTTTCTGGTTCAATTAAAAAAATGACCACAGGGAGGATTAAATTCTCTTGAGGATTTTGGAGGCAAAATTTATTAAAAGGTGAAAGGTAAAGAAGAGAGCAACTGAAAGAAGGTGCAGCATGCACAAGGCTCAGACCTGGAAATTGACAAAATTTGTGTTGAGCAAAGTTCCCATTCACCTTTTCTGTTTTTGTCCTGGATACACTCTCATTCTGTCCTAGAATTTTCATGTTGCCACTCCAAACACTCTAGGGCCATAGTCAGATGCCTCCACCTAGTCTCACTCTTCCTGCTCGTCTCCTGATATTGCTATAATCAATAATTAGAAGACTCCATCTGGTCTTGTTCTTCCTGGTTGGCTCCTAATATTGCTACCATCCAGATATTCTTCTCCTATCAGGGGAGAGGGATTGCAGCATGGTTCAATGAGAAGAGACTTCCCCCCAATATGCAAATACTGAATTTCTTCAGCCTGCAAACCATCTTAGAATGAAAACATGGGTTTGAATCCCTACTTTTCTCTTAGGGATGTGAAGAGAAATGGAGTCAGAGTAGAATGTGTGTGTGGGGTGTGTGTGTGTGTGTGTGTGTGTGTGTGTATAAGGATCTCAATTTCATGAGACCAATAAACTTAACATGAAGGTGAAATCCCACTTAGCATCTCTCAGTATTAGAAGAAGTTTGGAACAGGTTAAATTTGTCAGACAAAGAGGAAGATTGTAAATTCTTTGAGGCAGAGACACTTCTGTGCTAACACCACCTTATGTCTCCACTCTTCCCCCATCCCTCTGGAGAGAATTAGTGAAAGTATCATAGGCACTCAGGAAATGGTGTTGAATGAATAAATAAGGGTGAGAAAGGGTACAGATCAAGGTACAGTCATATTCTTTTCCTATTGTCTATCTTTTCCATCTAGGGCTCAGGAAGGGAACTGGGGTATTGTATGGTAGTGATCATTCTAGGATAGTTTGGGAGTAAATGTGGTAGATTTAGTGGCAATACCAGGGCTTGCAGAGGCAAAGGGGCTCGCTGTCACCGGATTAAAGCTATGCCTGGGCAATCTGCACCTCTTGTCTCTTCAATATGGGCTATATGCCAAGTAGATGATGGAGTCAAAGGTGTTCTTCCAGATAACAACATGTATATATATATATATATGTATATATATATATATAGATAGATATAGATATATATAGATATATACACACACACACACACAGAGGGGGGTGCAGAGGGAGAGGGAGAGAGGGAGAGCTCAAGGGGATAAGAAAAAAAAAAGAAAAGTTCTTGACATGTATTGAAATCTACCTATCCCTTGTCTTACCTTGGCCAGTCCAGTGTCTTTTGCTATCTTCCAAGGTAACAGCTACCTAATTTCATTAAGTTATTAATATTAATATTTCATGGGAGAAGGTTAGATGGAAACCCTAAAATCCTGCTTTGCTTTTGAGAATTGCATTGCCCTCTTGTTGAGGGAATAGGAGCAACTTTGTAGGAAAATATTTTTGTCGTGCTTCTCAAATCACATAGTGTAACTGAATTCCTATGAGTCTTTTGCAAAGTGGTATAGAAACATGGAAAAGCAACTTAATATGTATAGATTGAGGGTTGTCCTTAGAGTCAGGAAGACCTGAGTTCAAGTCTTGCCTTTGACATCTGCTAACTATAGGCTCATGGCAAGTCTTTTAACCTCTCAGTAACCCCCAAGAACCTCTCTAAGACTCAAAGCGAGAGAATTTGTTGTATTTCATTGGTGGGAGGAGTTTCTACACATGGTGTTCCCACATCACTGATGTAATCACAAATCTACCTGTCACCAAAAAAAACCCCAAAAGCCTAAAATATCTAAGTCAATAGACAGACACCTAGGATGTTTTACTTTGGGACAATCACTCAATCAATAAGTTTAATAAGGGCTTACTATATGCTAGCTGCTATAGATACTGGGGAAAAAAGCAAAAACAAAAACAACAAGAAACACAGTCGCTGCCTTCAAAGAGTTTACATTCTCTTTAAATGCTTCTAATTGTTATCTGTTAGCTGTTTTTATTTTGATCTATGATACCCAGGACTAGAACTAAGATGCTTTTGTTTTCAGTCTAGTAATTTTCCTACTCTCCCAGGCTGCCTCCTATCCTTACTCTAGTCTGTCCATCAGAGAAGGCATTACATCTAAGCTTATACTAAAAACGGGCAATAAAAAGTATAGAACTATAGACGGGGAGTGCTCTTTCATATGCTTCTGAGCCTTCATGCTGCCCCCATCCTATGCTTTTTATATTAGATAGAAAAAGGGTGTTTTGCTATGTCTTTATAAACAGCGAGCTGCAAACTTTTGTAGTTATCTGAGATCTCCTCCAGGAAAAGCTTGCTTTTACTCTAATGTGCCACATTTCAAAGCACAGTGAAAATGCAGAACTATTCTCCCAATGCCCACCTTGGCTAGACCAGCATCAATGGCCTCACTTCGGAGATTATGGTAGCTTAGGCGCAGGGATGAAGTAGCTTGACTGGCATGATAGAGTAAGGAAAGTGTCTGTTTTGTAATATTTTAATTGGGTTCAGTGGGATGGAGAAGTGGGAGGAAAGCCATCTGGAACCATTCAAAGGACAAAGGAGTGTGAAATGGAACCACAGGAGAGAGGGAGATTTATCAGGGGAAGAACTAGTACAAATCACAGTCCCAATATCTTGTTTTATTATTTTTTTTCCTCAAGAAAATGTACAATGTTGGATTTTTAGTTTGCAAAAAGTAAGCAAAGTGATTTAAGTAGAGAGCAAGTTGCTCCATCACATCATTAATATTTATCAGTGCAAAAGAGTACCATCTATGAAACCAGAAGACCTGAGTTCAAATCCAACATGTTATGCCTTCTATTTATATAAGATCATATAGGTCTCTTAATTTGCCTGGAGCCAAATTTTTACCCCTGTGACATAAAGAGTTTGGATTATGCTGCTAAAAATCAGTCCCAGCTCTAAATCTATGATCTCATAATCCAAATATTGGTGAATATCAGCTAAAAGAACTTGATACAGTGCTTGGCAAATGGTAAACACTTTATTAATATTTTATCTATTAAAGAGACCTGATGGACTCATCATAGAGAATGCTCTTTAGCTTCTGACAAGATCAACCTGCAGGGGAGCAGAATGGTTCCTGCTTAAAAGCTAAGGTAAAGTCTGAAATGTCAGTTTGAACATAATTAAAGCTGTTTGTAAATAAAATAAAATTTAGAAAATGACTACAGAAGATGTGACTCTATTCTTGCCTCTATTAGCTGAGGCAGCAAGGACACCTTGCTTTATATTTCAGAGGGGAAATGAAATCTTTGCTGGGAAACTTGACCACCCTATGCTAACCTATTTATCACATGTTACTTGCCACCCACAGACTGCTTCAGAGGCTATTCTGAGGATTAATGAATTAATGTCGGGAAAGTATTTGGAGGTCCTTTGATAAAAGGTGCCATAAAGACCAATGCACTTTATCATTATTTCAGGTTAGGGCACTAGGGGTCTCTGAGAGCATAAAGCATATTTAATATATATTTTTCTACATCTCAGGGGAGACTTGGCTGAACAACTAATTTATTGAACTAAATATCTCTGGTTGTATTTTCTGTAGGTGTTTTATATTCCAAAGTACTTGAGCAAAACACTGCCAGCTTCATTGTTTACTGTAGGCTCTGATGGAGGGAGAGGATATAGATGCAGAGAGCAATTCACGAGCAGAAATTCACAATCACAATAGTGCCTTTGACCAAATTCCATGCCTCATTCCAAATGTCAAGATAGGTGTTTCATGGGACACAATATATTCTGAAAATCAAAAGAACTGAACTTGATCCTGGATCAACATTTTAAAGACTAAATTATGAAGAAAAGTCCTTGGATTATTCCTGTTGCCCACAAGTATGCATTATTTTTACCCGAGATTGTTTTATAAGCAGACTGAAAAGGAGGCCACCTGGATGTGGTGATTTCTGGTTCTATTTGGGCTTATGGAGAGGCAGCTACAGTGTAACGGACAGAGTATGAGAGTCAGAGTCAGGCAGAACCAGGTTTGAATTCTGCATCTTGATACTTACTACATGACTGTAGGCAAATTACTTAACTTTTCTGAGGCTCAGCTTCTTGATCAATAAAATGGAGACAATATTACCTGTGGTCATAGAAAGGCAGGCCAGAGGAGCTGGTATGTTGGTATATCCTAGAGAAACATGACCATTGGTCAGGAACATGTGGGTAACTTGGACAAAGCCTATATTATTTCGCAAAATATAAAATGAAGAGCTTTGCTTCTTTGATTACCGAATTTTTAATGAAATAACCAGTGCAGACCAAAAGCCACTGCCTTGACACCCAAACTACTAGGCTCATGAGTAAAATCGATATTTTCAAAACCCTATCTTAAAGGGTTAAAAGTCTCCTTTAGATAAGAGATTTTTACCTGGTATTGGGGGAAGCATGAATTTGTTTTAAGAAATATTTTTATAATTGAATTTAAATATAATTGATTTCCTTTGTAATCCTAGACTTTTTATTTTATGAATTTAAAAGTGTTATTCTGAGAAAGGGGTCCACAGGTTTCTCCATGCTGACAATGGAGTCTATAATACACACACAAAAGGTGAAGAACCCTTGTGGACTTAAAGGTCATTGAATCCAATTCTTTTCATTTTATAGATGAGGAAAATGGGGTCCAGAGAAATTAGTAGATTTGCCAATGGTCATGCAGCTAGTATGGGAATAGAACTGGAATTACTATTGGGGGCTTCTAACTCCATTCTTAATGCACTTTCCAGTATGCCACCTCTGAAGGCTATGTGTAACAGGGAACTGATAAATGGAAAAAAGAAAAAAATTCAGGCTCAGTATGGTCTCTTTGAATATCACATTATATGACCAACTTTGTGAAGTGTCCCTGTGTACTTTCAGAAGTTTATGATCTCTGTTTTCCAATAGGTGCTACTTAATGGCATTGTGCTCAATGTTGCTTATCTTCTAAATATCCCTGGAACACCACCCAAGTACACCAAGTTGTTCTGAGGCATCTACTAGCACTTTTATCAACATCAGAACGTTTTTTCCCCTGTCAAACTGGAGAAGTGCCAGTGTGAGAATTGACAAGATTTTTTTGTGGGGGATGGTGGCTTGGAAACAAAATATGCTGTCGAGAAATATAAATCGACTTATAAGATGAAGGCTATATTACAGTAGAAAATCCCAACAGTGGTAAAACAAAAACTAAAACCAAAAATCATTCCTAGGTTTCCTGGGTATGCTAGTACAGCTTCACTGGGCAGAATGTCAGATATGGCAATATTTGTCAGATTGAATTTTCCTCCATTTGGCTGTCTCTCAAAGATCTGCTCAAACACATGCAATTGTTCCATTTGGCACTGAAATCAGAAAGGTGCATTTCACTTTATCCCCTCTGTTGGTCTACCCAGAAACTAAACTGCTTTCTCATTATTCAGCTGTGTGTGTGACTTCTTTCTCTTGGTTCTCCTCCTCCTAGTCTGACTACTTCTTCTCGATTTCCTTTACTGGATCTTGAGTGGCCCCAAGTCTCTGTCCTGGGCCCTCTTCTCCTATGATGTTTTGATTAGTCAGTCAATAAACATTTATCAAGCACCTATTACGTACTAGTACCTGTGCTAAGTGCAGGGGATAAAAAAAAAGACAAGATAGCCCCTGACCTTTAGGAGATTTCAGTTTAATGTGGGAGAAAGAAAGCATACAAATATGTACAAACCTGCTATATACAGGATAAAAAAGAAATAATCAAGAGAGAGAAGGCACTAGAATTAAGAGGAGATTGGAAAGCCTTAGCGTAGGTGTGATTTTAGTTGGGTCTCAAAGGAAGTCAGGGAAGCCAAGAGGCAGAGAGAAGAAAGAAGAACATTCCAGGCATGGGGCACAGCCAGAGAAAACACTCAGATTCCAGAGATGTTTGTGGAACAGCAAAGAGACCAGATACTGGATTGAAGAGAAAGTAGTGGGGAGTAAGGTCTAAGAAGACTTGAAACGTAGTGGGGGCCTTGGTTCTGAAGGTCTCTGGATGCCAAAGAGAATATTTTGTATGTGATCCTGGAGGTGTTATGGAACCAATGGAGTAAGTAGAAAAGTGGCACGGTCAGACCTGCATTTCAGGAACGTCCCTTTGGTAGCTGAATGAAGGGTGGATTGGGGAGGGGAGAGACTTGAGACAGGCAGACCTGCCAGCAGGCTATTGCAATAGTCCATGTGTGAGGTGATGAAGGTATGCATTAGAGTGGTGGCAATGTCAGAGGAGAGAAGGGTAAAATATTTGAGAGATGTTGCAAAGGTGAAATTGACGCTCTTTGGCAAGACATTGAATATGGGGGTGGTGGTTGAGAGATAGTGAGGAGTTGAGGATGATGCTTGGGTTTCCAACCTGAGGGCTGGGGAGGATGATAGGAGATTGGGGGACATTTAGAGGGAAAGGCAATGAGTTCTGTTGTGATCCTTGTGATTTTATCAGCTCTAATGGATTAAATTACCATCTCTATGTAGATGATTCTCAGACCTATTTGTCCAGCTCTGATGTTTCTCCTGACCTTCATTCTTGCATTTTCAACTCCTTATTAGACATCTGGAATGGGATATACTATAGACATCTTAAACTCAAAATGTCTAAAATTGAACTCATTATCTTCCCCTAACCATCTCCTTTTCCTAATTTTACTATTACTATAGAGGATGCCATGATACTTCTAGTCATTCAGGATTGCAACCTAGGTGTCATTTTGTATTCCTCATTCTCTCTCTTGCCTCCCTTATCAAGTCCTATAACCATAACATCTCTTTTATGTGTCTCTTTCTCTGCTCTGACACTGCCACTATCTTAGTTCAGGCCCTCATCACCTCATGCCTGGACTATTGCAATAGTTTGCTGGTTGGTCTCCCTGACATAAGTGTCTTGCCACTTTGGTCCATCCTCCATTTAGCTGTGAAATTGATCTTCCTAAAGCATAGGTCAGGTCGTCATCATCATCATCATCATCATCATCATCATCATCATCATCATCATCACTTCCCTGTTCAGTAAACTCCATTGGCTCCCTTTCACCTCCAGCATCAAATATAAAATCATCTGATGTTCAAAGTTCTTTGTAATTTGGCCCCATCCTAGCTTTTCAATCTTACAACTTGCTCCCCCATAACCTTGATTCCCTTATGCATGGCAATCTAGTCATATTGGCCTTGCTATTTATAGAAGAAGACACTCCATTTCCTGATTCTGGGCATTTTCGCTGGCTTTCCTTCATGCTTGGAACATTCTCTCCATCTCCTCTTCTTTGCCTTCCTGACTTCCTTCAAGGCCCAGCTAAAACCTTGCTTTCTTCAATAAGCCTTTCTAAATTTTCCTTGATGCCAATATCTTCCCTTTGTTGATTATCTCTAATTTATTCTGGATATGTCTTATTCCTACCTAGTTGTTCGCCTAGTAGAATGTGAGCTTCCTGAGAGCTGTGATTGTTTTTGTCTTTCTTTGTAATCCCAGTGCTTAGCATGGTGCCTGACATATAGGAGGCACTTAATAAATAAATAATTGTCAACTGACTAACTGACTTTCTTACAACAGTACCTCTTCCAAGATGTCTCTGGTGCTGGCCATATTATTCTTTGCATACTTTGCATCTATGGAGATTGGTCTTGGCAATTGCTCCTACAGGTGCTTATAGGCATAGCTACAAAGGACCTAGAAAAGAAAGTTCATGTGCTCAAAGTCCTTGGAATTTTCAAATGGCTCTGCATGATAAACTGATATCATCATATTGATAGAAATGATGTTAAAGAAAAGGCATTATCACCTGCTTTGCCATTGCACCCTAATGACCATGGGACTTTTCCATCTGTTTTGCAATTGAAACCTTTCATACATGCTGTCTCCCTGATTTGAATGTGAGGGCCTCGAGAGCAGGGATTGTCTTAAAAGTTGTGTCCTCTGCATTTAGCACAAGGCTCTGTACTTAGTAAGCACTTAATAAATGATTCTTATATTAGTTAATTAATTTCATTGATTATTCTGCAAGTTGACTTTGATCAAGAAGAAAAATAAATTATATAATATGGTAGAAAATTACCTGTAGTCATGGCTGTACTTTAGAAAAGCAGACACCTTCTTCAAGGGAACTCAGCACATCTTTATTACCCATGCTAATTCTAAGTATCTGGAGCACCTTTGAACTTTCAATTTGTAATTTGGTATAGAGAAGACAGCATGGTATCGTAGAAATTACAGTGGCTTGTAGGATTGGGGTTCAAATCCTGCCTGTTAGTGTTCATTTCTTATATAGCCGTAGCAAGTCTCTTAACCTCCCTAGATTTCATGAGAGTAGACCTGGGATTTGAACACAGGTCCTCAGACTCTAAATTCAGTGCCCTCTCCACCATGGCATCAGTCCAGATGATAGCTCTCTATTTCTGCCATTGTACCCCCATTAGAGAGGTCTGATAGACTTTGCTTCATCTCTGCCATTACTTGTTCCCGAAGCTGTTTGTGTCGCCGTTGACTCTGCAGTTGCTGACCACATGAATCTATTTAACACTTTATATGCCATCACCTGAAAATTTTGGTGCTACACATGTTATACAAAGTCTGCTGGCATGTTTAGTATAGTGAGGTATATGCCAAGGATAAAGGAACCCAAAGGGGAAGCTATTGTACTCTTTCAACTCTTTTTTACACTACAACAACATTTATACTGGACCTGTCATAAATCTGTTGTTAATTATATGACACTCTGACCAAGATAGCTTGTGTGTGTGTGTGTGTGTGTGTGTGTGTGTGTGTGGTGTGTGTGTTTCTCTCTCTCCCACCCCCAGTACCTCCTATTACCACCAAAGCTACCCACCTTTTTATTCTCAAAGTTTTCTCAGCCTCCATAGTCTCCCTTTTCATATCACCTCCAAACCAGTCTCTAATTTGCTTCACAGCAAAATTCATCTCTCCATAATATAACATCTCCATTAAGATGGATAGATACTAGCCCGATTCTTGAAGACAATCTCAGGAGCTACATATTGGATTTCTGAATCTGGCTCAAACTGGCTCTTTAGAGCTGGCTATTAAAATTTCAATGCAAGCATTAACAGCTCAGAAATCAGCAAATGCTACAAATCAGGACTTGTTTTGTTGACTGTCTAACTTAAGAAAATGATAGAAAAAAATATTAGCAATGCAGGGTAAACTTAAAAGTGTGTCATCCATACATTAATTTTCCCCCTGGAGAGCCAGTTGTTAAACATTTACAGTTATACCCCTGGTTACATGCTATCTCTCCTTATTGCCCACAGCTGACTTTTGCTATAGTAATTTATTTTACTCACCCACACAAAACACATCATTTTGTGTAGCCCTGGTTCTTTCCAACAACTCATATCCTTGTTCTGGCTGTTAACAGCTCCTTTGGGAAATAGTACATTGCCCTAAGCTAAGTTGCAACATGCTCTACGAGGGGCTAAAACTGTACATAAAAGGAAAGATAACTAATAGTGCACCCCTAAAGACACTTTATGAGAATAGGTGTGTCTATCTTACATCTCTGTTCAGGATCTCTAGAAACCAGAAATGATCAACTAATAGGTCCCTTCTCCATTAGACAGATAATTATATTTCTGGCTTATTGGCTAGGATTATCTGTCTTACTATATATCCATTCTTCTTTCACAGGTCATGGACTGAGTGGGAAGGAATCTCTCATTTACAGGTGAGGAAACTGAGACTCCAAGAGGTTGGACCTACCTAGTGTCATATAGGGAGTAAAATGGGAGATCTGAGATGCAATGATTTTTTTAACTATGAGCTTCCTTTAAAATAGATCTGTAGTTAATAAATCTTTATTTAACTCTCACTAATCATGAAAGGATAAGATGACTATATAATTTGAGAAATCCTTAAGTTATAGTGGTATGGTATATAGAGCACTAGTCCTGAAGTCAAGAAGACCTGAGTTCAAATTTGGCTTCAGGCACTTACTAGCTGTGTGATTCTGGGCAAGTCCACTTAACCATGTTTGCCTCAGTTTGCTCATCTGTAAAATGAGCTGGAGAAGGAAATGGCAAACTACTCCAGTATCTTGTAATGATAATTTAAATTTGAAGATCTTTCCCACCCATTAATAGGCCCATGTGACCTGCTTACATCACAGGAAGCCTGAGTCACATGTGGTAGGAGGAGCTTGCTGAGAGGAAAAGGAAAGTGTGCCACAGTAAATGCTCTAAGAGCAGTTAGAGCTGAAGGAGAGAACAGATGTGTCCTAGCAGTGCTGTGAGTAATTGTTAGTGACAAGACCCCAGCAGGAGGCAGCAAGGTTATGGAATGGCTTGGCTCCTTGCTGTGATGTCGTGTTTTAGATTCTTTGCTGTTATTATAAAATGGACTTACTGGTTCAGGAATTTATTGCTGCTGGATGGGTCGGACTTATTGTTTTTGGGATCTGGTTCTCTGGTGTCTGAATAAATGACTTACTTCATCTACCTTCTATACAGAGAGTCTCTTATACTTTGTGATAGAGAACTACATGGGCATATTGACAATTATCTTCTATATTGTGATCATTACCTTGCTAACATATACCTTTGCCAGTAAAACCCCCAAATGGGGGTACAAAGAGTCAGAAATAACTGAAAACGACTGAGCAATAAGTTGTAGTGCCAATGAAGTGACTTCTGATATATGGTAGACTGGGAAAGCTACAGTCCCAATGAAAGAACAAGAGAACCCAAGCATAGCTCACATGTTCCAGACTGAATCATCAGCTAGATTTCACCAAACCAGGTATAGGAAAGTGTTCTAGGATGAGGGCTAATATCCATACCCGTAGATGTACTGCTTTCTCCTTTGTATGCTTTGGGGGCTTCCAAGAGTGAGGGGATAGCTGGCTGTCATAAAATGTCATGGCTTAGGTGGAGCCATTATGTGAAACAAATCAATCATGTCAGAGTGCCATATTCTGATCATATTTTGAGTACTTTCTGTAGTCTCTTTTGCTTTTAACCTACTTGTCACTTAGATCCTGTTTTATCTGATTAACTCCTGAATCTTGTATCTTTCCAATAAAAAAAAAACCTTGATGTTAAACTTTGGATTATGTTGTTATTTTGCTGAGGTTACTTCCAGTATTATGGAAGGAATATTGGATCTGAAGTCAGAAAGTCCCAAGTTTTAATCCTATCTAACCTACTTATCACCAGCGTGATCTTGAATAAATCACTTATCATATGGGGCCTTAGTTTTGTCCCACGTGCAATGAAGAGGTTAGACTAGATGATATCTAAGGTACCCCACAACTCTAAATCATCTCAACCTACATTTGGACTACACAGGGTCTTATTTCCTTGCAGCCTGGTGATTCTGTTATTCTCTTGTTCTCTATGTCTCTCTGTCCCCCTGCTAACGATCTTCTAGTCCCTAACAGATATTTACCCCTTCCTTGCTCCCATAGGGTTCCCCAGGACAGGACGTCTGTCAAATGATAGCATTGAACCAATGTTCTCTAAGGTCCCATTGAGGTAGAGAATTCTGTGGCTTTGATGGTATGGGTGATGAACTACATCTCTCCCTAGGTTTCTAGCTTGCAATTCTCTGTAAACATTTGTAGAAAATTAGCTTAAAAAATCTGCCCATTTGAAAACAATAACAATCCTCTTTTTCCTGGAGAAAATTAGACCAGGAACTCCCCAGACTTATTTAAAAACTCCTTCTTCATCCTTTGTTGCTCAGCATAAAAAAAGACTGGGATTTGAAGTGAAGCTGAGCACCCCCTTAGAAGTCTATTTTATATTAGGTGTATTAAGAGCTTTCAGGACTTTCACATGCTCTCCAGAGGTTATCCAGGATTAGTCTTTTCTATATTTCTGTGTAAGACATTGATAACTCTGGTTGACCAGGTTGCACTTTATAGCCCTTAATGTCTATCCTACAGCTTGTTGGGCTTAGACTGCCTGGAGCAGAGATAAGGAAGGACCAATACTCAAAGGCTTCCTCTGGACCAGCATCTAAAAATTCAGTGTTGTCTGAAAATTTTGGAAAACTAGTCTCCTGCATTGAGTAAAATGATGGTCTAAGGAGTTAAAATGTAGGGTGAAATGGGTCCAAAGGTACAATGAAACATGGGGAACGTAATGGAAAGAATATTCAATCCTTTGTTTTTGAAGGGGAGAAATGCAAAAATTTCATTCCCAATTAGATTCCAAACCTCCAGATTTAGTCAATTTCTACATGTTTTACTCAACACTTTTCCTTTTCTTTTCTGAGAGGATGAATTGTGACTTTCTGAGCTATGAAAAGAGTGTCTACATGCACATAGAAATGAATATAGATGTATATGCATGCACATATATATGTTTATATACATAATACACATATATACATGCATAACTTAAACATGCATGTGTATATGTAAATATACCTTATATATGCATGTTTGTATTTGTCTATTATACATATACATGCATGTATGTGTGTGTCTATATACACATACATTTTGCCCCCTGAAAAACAATGACCAAACTCATGTGAGCATCTCTCATTAGATCCAATTACAGAGAATGTAAAGAACTAAGTCTTCTTTCATCCACTTTCCAGAATGTCATAGATTCTTCAGCTCTCTTATTTAGTCTCTGCAAATGCCTTTCCTGGCCCATTCACATTTGTTTCTTGTCTTGGAGCCAACCACCTCTACTGTTTAATTCCCCATATGCTCACTGGTCCTTGGTCTCTCCAATCCATCTGTCCAGTGCTCTGCTATCCAGATAAAGTTCCCAGAGCATATCTGTCACTGATTATAAATTACTCTAGAACTGACTGTCCCATATAGCATAGTTCCATCTAAATTATGTTGGTGAAAAACTAATGAATGAATGAATAACATTAGGTAGAGTAAACTGATTAGGTGGGGATGGCCTAGACTCTGATTATTTCAGGTCTGTTTAACCTATTAATTCACTGTAAGCAAGGCAAAAATAAGTGCTGCCTACCACATAATGTTTGCCACTCCTAAAATCACTTCCCCCAGAATAACAGAACGAAATAACCTCACTGTAATGAAATACCTTTTGTTTGCTTGTTTGGACTAGACTTCACACACACACACACACACACACACACACACACACACACACACACACACGCACACATTTGTGTCTAATGGTAACCATCTCTTGGGCAGGGGGAGGAGAGGGAAGGAATAAAGGAAAAAAAGTTACATGATTACTTTATTATATATTTAAAAGGAATAACAAGTTGTACATGATAGTTTTGAAGTTTCATGTGCAATTATCTTTATTTTTTTATTCTACTATTTTAGTGTGTTGGTAAGCAAAATGGGCTCCTTAGCACTTAGTTCAACAAGTACCCTTGAAGAGTTTGGCTTTTGTTTTTGTTGAGTAATTCAGTGTATTTCATTGAGTCTTACTAAGTGCTAAGCCCCAGGCCCAAACCCCTATTAGGTGTAAAATCTATGTGGGTGTGGATTGACAACTAAGGTGGGGCCCAAGGTGGGGCTAACTCCAGGGAGGGCCTAGTTTACATGTCTGGGACAGCAGAGGCTCTTAGACCATGTGGGTTTAAGTCAGCCTGTTTGTGACAATTTTAGGTCACTTGGATGAGTCGCATGTGTGACTCACCCCTGACACTGACAAAGATATAAAAACCAGGGGTTGACCTCCTCTTCCTTGGAGCTCTTTGCTGCAGCAGTAGTGGCGTGTGACTCTGGGCCAGCCCTTATTCTGAGCTCCTGGGCTGAACCTAAATGTTGGTAACTATGAATCTGTATTGGGTCTGTC
>CM053627.1:152717521-152762272 GCA_028646595.1 Phalanger gymnotis | reverse complement strand
GATTGTAGAAACATATGGAAACACTTGTTTTATTTCATAAATAAAAAAAATCACTGATATAGGAAAGGCTTTGAGAAAATTCCCTCTGCCAATCAGATGGGAATCTTGGCTGCATATTATGGTCTTAGAGAGCTTCCTGAGGCTGAGGGAGCTGTCATACAAGCAGAAGTCCAGAGAAGAACTTGAACTCAGGTCTTCCTAAATCTCACAACAGCTCTCTGTTCCCTCTCTTATTAAATGACCAAAGTAAGTAATAGGACCATCATTTTAGAGATTATTGAGTCTAGTCCTCCTTATTTTACAGATCAAGAAACCGAGGTCCACAGAGGTTAAGTGATTTGCCCAAGGTCATGCATCCAGTGGCTTAGATAGATAGAAGTCACCAAGTAGAGACAGTAACTACTTCCTCCTTAGAGCATTGTCCCAAATAACCTAGAGGGTGCAGAGGTATTCCCTCAGGTCGTTTATCTTCTTTTTAAAGTAGGAGGCCAGCCTGAACTTTAAGCATAAAAAACCGTTGTCCCTTAGGAGTGGCACAACAAATATATCATATCATTTCATACCATACCATACCATACCATATCATATATCGTATTGTATCATATCATACCACATCATATCATACTATGTCATGTCATGTCATGTTATATCATATCCTATCTTGTTATATATTTTAGGGAAATAGGTCCTTGCAAATTTTTGATGCTCCCTATTTATCCTGTGTTCATCTTTCTTGTACATAGGTGCTTATATATTATTTCCCCATTAGACTGTGATCTCCTTGAAAGCAGGAACAGTCTTTTGTCTTTCTTTGTATCCCTAGCATTTGGCACAGTGCCTGGCACATAGTAGCACTTGATAAAATGCTTATGGATTGACTCACTGACTGTTCTTAGCAGAAGTAAGATCCACATTCTTTATCATTCTTGCTAGTAACTTCCTCAAAGATGTGCCAGCAGTAAGCTGTGGGTGATTGATATTCCAAAGTTATTACTCTCTCACTTCTTCTGCACCCTCTTAATGTATTGATAGCCTTTTGATAACCTCTCAATATGTTGACAGTGATTTTCAACTTCCTTTTCCTTCTGTCACTCTTACCAACTTGATTTTAACTTATTCTCTTCTCCTCTTTTTTGTTTTCTTTCTTCTTAGAGTTTTTCTTCTCTCTCCCCTTCTTTCCTCAGTTCACGTCCTTCTGTATCTTCTCCTCCTCAGATCCTTTACCTTCTTTTCTCTCTTTCCTCTTCTCCTCTTCACATCCTTCATTCAAACTCCTTTTCAGAGGTTTGCTCACTCTTTTCATGGATTTCGTAGTAGAGATTCATGCCTCAGGGACTAGATAATATTTGAAGTCATCTAGTTCCTTCACCATAAGATTCTCTAGTTAAAAGTGTTGTCAGTCAAAGGAATGAAAAGTTTCTGGGGGAGTTCCATGGAGGAAAAATCAAGGAAAGCCTCATGGAGGAGCTTGGATTTGAAAGATGAGCAGTACTTGCATAGAAGGAAGGAAGAATCGCTATTCCTGAGAGCAGAGTTATACCAATTAGCATAAAGAGACAGGAAAGGTGCCTCAAGGTTTCCATGGGAAGTCAGATATAGTCAAATACAGCTGAAAGACTGAGCATTATATTGTGGTACTTTACTAACTGTCCAAAGATAGACATATCTTTTATGTCATTTCTCCACTTCATTTATGCAAAACGGAATTAGCGCCTTGTGTATGTGTGGTGGTGGGTGGTTAGATCGTCAGCTTAGGGGTTCAGAAGAAGGGGAAGTTTGTTCCAGGAAGTGCTTTCAGAGAAGTCAACTCTAATTTCTGGGCACCTAGGAACAAAAGGATGATGTAACTTCTTGAACTCTGGGAAAGTAACTGCTTCACAGTACGCTGACAAGTGTATAATCAAATGAGGTTATCTTCCCAGAGAGCCCCCAAGCATCTTTGGCTTTTCCTGGTGATCAAGGGCATCCTTTGTCAAGTCTTAGGTCCTGGACTTCAAATTAAACAATGAGTAAGGAAGTTGTCAATTACCAAGAGCAACGACAACAAAAAACCACGAGGGGATTGCTGGCGGGAAGTCAAATTAAGGTCTATTAGGAAATGACATGATCAAGAGGGAATAACGAGAATGAGGAGGTTCATTGACTATTCTGATTGGGATGTATAGAATTGGATGTTTTTGTAGCTAATCAAAGATCAGGCTGGCCCCAGACCACCCCAGCTTTAGCTAATGTTCGTGTTTACATGACACTTTGGAAACAAACCAGCCCATTAGAAAGGCACTGTCTAACCAGAGCCTAACAGGCTGAATGTCCTCTAGTCCAAATGTTAATAGCTTCGACCTTCATTGTTTTTTATCTCAATCTGTCCAACTGAGCAAATGAACTCCAGGGTGTCCTGTACAGAAAAGCTCTTTTTGTTAGCGGGGTAGGGAGGGGAGAGGGGTTGTTTAGCTTTGCTTTCCTGTTGTTCCTTCCTGTTAAAGTGAGGGCTAGGTATGGCAGGGAGAAAATGAGAGTCTGTCTTTTTCATTTGGGCATATCACTAAGTATATGAACAGAAAAGCCCTTCTGATTGACAGTGCTTCAACAAAAACAGATTCATTTTGCAGCTGATAAGGAGCAAAGCCATACAGGCCGTGTTTACCAAGCAGTGGAGGAGAGCAAAAAATTAGTGATAAAAGAGCTAATCTCATTGTTTTGCTAGATGAGAGAATGCTGCTTTGTATCTGCCAAGCAGAAGCTTCCACTGCCCCCTCTTCCCCCTTCACCAGGCTTTTGGCAGCGAAATGATTTCCAGCCTCCCCAAAGTATCAAAAACAGGCCAGTAGATTAAAAGGGATGCAACAGAATTGTTTGAAGGGTTTCTAAAAGGAGAGCATAGTATTGGGTGCCCAGGATATATGACTACCCAGGATATAATTGTCTGTATATGCTATGCTATATTAAATGTCTTTTCTCCACCCCCCTCTACACCAAGTGAATTTAGAAAGAAAATAAACATTTGAAAAACAAGATTATTTCATCAATCCCAAGTGTACCAAAATTATAATAAAAATAAATCACAATGGGAGGTGGCTAGGTGGCACAGTGAGTAGAGCACTGGCCCAGGAGTCAAGAGGACCTGAGTTCAAATCAGACCTCAGACACTTGACACATGTACTAGCTGTGTGACCTTGGGCAAGTCACTTAACCCCAATTGCCCTGCCCCACAAAAAAAAAACAAAAAACAAAAAAAATAATAAATCGCAATGGATCACTCTCGGATGCCCTGAGTTTGAATCCTGCCTCAGAGATTTGCTAGCTGTATAATCCTAGGCAAGTTATTTAACAACTCAGTGGCACAGTGGATAAAGTAATGGGCTTGGAGTTGGGGAAGACTCAAGTTCAAATGTAGTCTAAAACTAGCTGTGTGACCCAGGCCAAGTCACTCAGCATCTGTCTGCCTCAGTTTACTCAATTGTAAAATGAGGATCATAACAGCACCTATCTGGCAGGGTTGTTGTGAGGGTGAAATGGGATCATATTTGCAAAGCTCCTGCAGGACACATACTAGGCACTTAAGAAATATGTGTCCCTTCCCCTTTACCAACCTAACCCCTCCTTCGCTTCAGTTACCTCGTCTGCAAAATGGGAGTTAGAATAATACCCACTTTACAGGGTTATTGGGAAAATCAAAAGAGATTTTACATATATATATATATGTATGTGTGAAATATATATATTTGCACACATATATATATGTATGAACATATATACCTTTGCATATATGAAAATGCCTTATGTTAGCTATTATTATCATCATTTTATAGCACTCATTTAGAATAAGAATATATAGTACATGCATTGGCAAAATTTTGTTTTCTCTTTCCTTAGATATACTTCACGATTTGGTTGTTAGAATCACACAGCCCACGTAGGCGCCATAGTGATTTTTCTAATGCATAAGGCTAACCCTGTCACATCCACACATACTTCCTCCCTCCCCCACTCCCTACTCAATAAACTCCAATGTTTCCCTAGTATCTCTTATATCAAATATAAAATACTACTCTGTTTGGCATTTAAGGTTCTTCACAACCTAATCTATTCTTACTTTTCCAGCCATCTCACAATTTACTCCCTTTTGTGCACTTTATGATCTAGTCATACTTAACACATGTTATCTCCCCTCTCCATGTCTTTGCATTGACTATTCTCCAAGACTTAGAATGCTCTCCTTCCTCATCTCCTGTTTTTAGAATCCCTGGCTTCCTTCAATGGCTAACTCAAACATCACTGCTGCTGGAACCCTTTCCAGGTCCTCCAAGCTGCTAGAATCTTCCCATCTGGGTGACCTTTGATCTTCTCTTGCATTTATATATGAAGTTTCTTGAACTGAAATACAAAGAGCTTTAATATTGGCTATTGGCTAATGGCTAAATCTAGGTCTGTTGGTCCAGGGATCTTTCTTCCTTCCATATAGGGTGACCCACTCTTTTTAGTAAGCAATTGCTTCTAAGGCTCTTTGGCAATCAGATAGCTGCTGACCTGGAACATATCTCTCCTTTCCTCTCCCTCCAGTGATCCAAAGTTCCTTTGATTTTTCTCTCAACACACACACACACACACACACACACACACACACACACACATTCATTCCACCCACTTCTACCTACCTTGATTCTTCAGTTCCTCCTTCTGGTGGGGAAAAAATACTTTCCATCAGCAACCCTGCTGATAAAGAAGCTTATGTTTATCTGGAGACAAAACCCACTATAAGATTGTAGACAGCAAATAAGTGAGATTTAACGAGAACATAAAACACCTAAGGTGATGCTAGTTCACCATGCAGCAATGAGGCAGAGGATACATAGGAAATGGAGAAGGTATAGATTTGCCAGGCCTGAATGTGGTAGTAAATTCTATCCAGATGGATCAGTCCTTAAGTGGGTCACTGAGCCAGACAAGGAATCAACTGCTCATGATTATATTTAGTTCAAGATAGCAGCTCCCTTCTCTGGCAATCAGATAGCTGCTGACCCGAAACATATTTCTCCTTCCTGCTCCCTCCAGTGATCCAAAGTTCCTTTGATTTTCCCCTTAACACAGACACACAGACACAGACACAGACACACACACACACACACACACACACACACACACACACAAACACATACATTCCTACCACTTCTTCAGTTCCTCCTTCTGGTGGGGAAAAATGCACTTTCCATCAGTAACCCTGCTGATAAAGAACCAATGTATAGTTGTCTCCCACATTGAAATGTAAGCACCTAAAGGGCAGGGGATGTTTCTGTGTCTCTCTGTCTCCAGAGCTTAGCATGATGCTTGGCATAATAAATTCTTTTTGGTTGATTTATTCAATTGGGAGTTCACTCTGATCCTAGGATTCTCAGAGTAGTAACTCATACATGTGATGATTAGACAGTATTTGGAATTCATTTAGAGATTTTTCTCCTACTATTTCAAAGACACAGAGTTGGATTGTTTTTTCTACAAGGGAAGTCAGGTTAATCCCATTAATATCAATAGAGTTGCAAGGTATGGCAGGGCCCTAATGTCTCAACTTTACATTTTGTCCTTCTTACATTTAAGACACTTTGGTGGTACAATGAATGGTGTGCTAGGTTTAGGGTTGGAAAGAGCTGCCTTTAAGTCTGGCCTCAAAAACTTACTATCTGTCTGGCCTTGTGCAAATCACTTAACATTTCTCCATCTCAATTTTCCCCCTCTGTAAAATGGGGATAATAATAGCACTTCCCAGGATTGTTGTGAAGATAAAAAAAACCAGATAATATTTATAAAGCATTCTGTAAACCTTAAGGGGTTATAAACCTTAAAGATATAGAAATGCTAGTTATTATCTTAAATATTTAAAGTAATACACCAGATGAGTACCTGCTTGTCCTCTGGGGGCAGTCCAACCTCACGTATATGTGGACTTATTTATACTCTGAAAATCTCAGACAGGATGAGACAAGTACTTTTATTGTTTTCTATTGTGTTGAGAAGATTTCAATCTCATCTAAACATTGAACTAGCCAGAATTTTTGGCTTCTAAGGGAGCTTAAAAATCAATTTAAAATAATAACAGTTATTGAAAGGATGGTGACTTCTCCAAATTATACAAAATTAAAGCCTCATGACAAAATTTATTTCAATGCCCTCACCTATTACCCCAGTCCTCATGTAGCTCTTCTGAGATTAGCCGGATTTAACCCCTGCAAATGTGTTTTGGTGACAAAGAAGATAATTAGGAATTTAACAGGAAGTTAAAAGGAATTTTCTAACTCTAAGCCCGGTAATTTCCTGGCATCCTGGGAGAAAGGATGTCACACCAATAGATACTCAGTCTTGGGTTTCTGTAAGTTTTTGTTAGTTGCCTGGTTGGTTGTGGTAGCTCATAGCCCTAGTCTTTCAAAGTATCAATCAATAAACTTTTGCCAAATACCCACTATGTGCCAGTCACTGTGTGAAATGTTGGGAATACACAAAAAAAAAGGCACAAGGCAATTCCTGCTGTCTAGGACCTCACAATCTACATCCTCAAGAGTTTTAGTCCACCTAGAGAGAAACTTACAAGCCAATGCACACTAGTTGATAGTAGACAGTAGTGTATGGATATGCAGATGTTGAAATCTGAAGGCCAGTGGGGGTTAGAAAAGTACAGTTTAGGAATCAGAGATCTTCAGAGACACTCAGAGGAGATAATGTGATAGATAATGAAGAATGGAGACAAGCCCAAATGTTATATTCCACAGAGACCAGCAAAAAGCAAAATGATAACATCACTCTAGGACACTGGTAGTTTTGCATTGTAGATGGCAATTACGAATGGACTCGAGATTTTCAACATCTTCATAGCCATCTGCTGCTCTTTGCCACCATCTGCTAGGGCTGGTAAGCTTCTCTCTGACAAGGGTAGGTAGATTAAAGATCTTTGAGGGTATAGATTAGGCCTATAAACCACCACAACCAACCAGATAACTAAGAAAAGGTAGCAGGAACCCTGAGGCTAAGAATCTCTATTTATCTGACCTCCTTTACCTGATGCCAGAGAATTACTAGCTTAGAATTAGAAAATTCCTTTTAATTCCTTGTTAAACTTAAAAATATTTTACAATTTAAACCAGGGGTAGGGAACCTGGGGTCTCCAGGCCATATGTGGCCCTCTAGGTCCTCAAGTGTGGCCCTTTGAATCCAAACGTCACAGAACAATCCCCTAATGGTTCTGTGACATTTGGATTCAGTCAAAAGGCTACATTTGAGAACCTAGAGGGCCGCACATGATCTCAAGGTCCTAGGTTCCCTACTCCTGGTATAAACCTAACCTCAGAGTGGTTGGGGACTGGAATAATGGATTTCTTTTTAGCTGCGATCTTACTGACTGGCATGAAAGTTTACCTAGGGCAAAGACAAAATGTGTAGGCAACCACCTCCTGTTCCATATGCCTGTCTATTATGTTGCTAACCAGCATTACCTGTATTATTCATGTCTACCAGCAACAAAATTTTTGGCTTCAGTGTTGTATTTTAGCCAGAACAAACTTCAGTGGCCCCCTTCGATCATACCACCACAGTTTATATTTTATGATATGCAAAATACTGTAAATATGTTGAAGCAAACTATCATTTACACCCCCCCTAACGATGTTCATTATGTTTTCTCACAACCCTATCCCTACTCCAAACTTCCTTACATCTGTAAAAAGTACCACCAATCTTCAGTCACTTAGATTTAAATCCTTAACTCCTCCCTCATTCTCCCCTCTCCCTCTCATATTAAATCAGTTGCCATGCCTTAATGATTGTATTTCACATCATCTCTCACATGTATCGCTTTCTTTTCACTTACATAACCATTATCTTTGTCCAGGCCTCCATCATCTACCATAGTCTCTTAATTGTTCTTGCATATAGGCTTTTCTGATTCCAATCTGTCCTCTGTACAGCTGCCAATCTTCTTCAGACATAGGTATGATGATGTCAGTCTCCTAACCAAAAATCTCCAATGCTTCTCTCAAA
Organism: Phalanger gymnotis; assembly: GCA_028646595.1. Taxonomy (NCBI): domain Eukaryota; kingdom Metazoa; phylum Chordata; class Mammalia; order Diprotodontia; family Phalangeridae; genus Phalanger; species Phalanger gymnotis. Next base: position 152,754,250 of record CM053627.1, on the reverse strand, counting down.
TACCTTTAGGACAAAATTCATACTTCTGAATGACATTTAAAGCCCTCTGTGATGTGGCCTCTGCAATCGTTCATGCTAGTTTCCTTCATGCATGCTATATTCCTGTGAGCTAGGTGACTTTGGGCGAGTCACTAAAACTCCATGGGATTCAGTTTGCTTATGTGCAAAATGAGGAGTGGTTGTACCAGATGATCTCTAAGGTCCCTCTCATTTCCTGTGTTTAAACCAATATCTTTGTGTATTTTTATCTAGCTTATTTCTAACTGGTAAATTCAGAGGTTGCTGAGCTCTGCTTATCTTAAATTGGTGATTTTTATAAGAATTGTATTCTCCCTTTGTCACCTTAAATACAAAACCTTTTAGGCCTCAGATTTAAGAGCCACTAGGCTTATTCTGTGATCCTGGCAAAGCTGACAAGCACGTGGATGGACCTTATCTATGTTATGACATGTTTGGGCAGCTATGTGACAATCCAGCGTATGTCTTAACTGTATGCTTTGTTTCAATATCAACAAATCATATCTAGGCAGGATCCCCGTGAGTATAATTTGTTTCTTCATTTTTGTTGTTCAGTTGTTTCAGTTGTGTCTGACTCAATATGACTTAATTTGGGGTTCTCTTGGTAAAGATACTGGAATGGTTAGCTATTTTCTTCTCCAGCTCATTTTACAGATGAGGAAACTGAGGCAAAGAGGTTAAATGACTTGCCCAGGGTCACATAGCTAGTAAATGTCTGAGGCCATATTTGAATTTAGGAAGAGGAATCGTCCTGAGCATAGACTTGGCCCTCTATCCACTGTGCTATCTTGCTGCCTTCATTACATCCTTGCATTATTTTACAAAAGAAGTTTCATACATCAAAAGGAAAGTATAAATAATTTTGCACAAGTCCCTTAACCTCTCAGAGACCCTGGGTAGCAAAGACAACAAATAGCAAATAGGTTTCATATTTGCATTAGTGGATACACTATTCACACCAAGGATTAGCCTACACCAATGAAATGACAGTTCCGGGCCAAGAAAAAAAAAAGAATTCCTTATTTTTTCTGAAGGTAGAAGAAATAAAACATGTATTTAGACACCAGAGGACCAGATCCCATAACCAATAAGCTCAATCTACCACAGCAGCAAGGAATTCAATACATAATATCACAGCAGAGAACCATTCCATCTCAAAACTATCTGCCACTCTACTGTGTCTTTGCTACCAACAATCACAGCATAGCCACGTCTTCCTGTGACACTTTCTTTTTCCTCTCAGCAAGCTCCTCTCATTACATGTGACTTAGACTTTCTGTGACGTAAGCAAGTCACATGGCCTATTAACGGGTGGGAAAGGTCTTCAAATCTAAATCGTTGTTACAAAGACCTGGGTTTGAATTCCATCTCAGATATTTCCTAGCCATGTGACCTTTGGAAAGTTACTTCAGTTCTCTGAGACATATTTCTCTTTGTATAAAAGGGCTTAAGGAGCATTTACCCCAGAGGACTGTTGTGGGGATTAAATGACAGAACCTAAGTATAGTGTTTTGCAAATTTTAAAGTGCCCTATATGTTGGCTATTATTATTACTACCTCTTATGGATATTTTAATAATTAGTTACTTATTACCTTAGATTGTGGTAAAAAGATAAGGGGCAAGGGAAGACCACAAAATAAGGATAATGAAAAGCAGAGTAAATTTGATTCGTATTGACACAGAAAGGACTAAGTTAGTGGCAGACTACAGTCAATATCTCTACTTTAATGGCAAGAAGGAATGGGACCTGGTGTATAGTGGTGGCATCAGAGTGGTGCAAAAGCATGGGAAGCCCACTAGCATAATTGCTAGGCAGGACCCTATGAGTCATATTGGTATCATTAAAAACGGAGTCCCAGAGATGATGGCCCATTATATTTGAAAGTCATTTCAAAACCCAGATCAGGTCCCATTGTCTTGTTCCAAGTGAAGAGTGTAGTGACAAAGTGTATTTTACAGCATTCAACCCTCAGGGTAGAGAACCACATAACTGCTCTCTGGAGGGGAGGCCACCATGAAAAAACTAGGATGGGTTGAATCTAGCTTCCAATCCTGGAATATGAAGTTTAGCCACTCCTCTTTGCTGGTCATGAAACTTTAATCCAAGATGAAGCCGACTGGATAAACCAATATGGTTTCTTCCTTGAGGAAAAGTATAGAAGGTGGAAAAGTAAAAAGGAATTCATTATATGGACGGTTTTTATGTAGCATAGACATGATGTAATGACTTTTAAAATACTATAAAGACTGAGTTGAAAAAGACATGTCATGACTGGTGTTGAAAAGATTCTTATGTCTTAATGAGACTCCAATTCAGACAGAAGGTCTTCTACATTTGAGAATTCTCTATTCCTAATCTTGACTATTCATGGTATCAGCTCACATCCTCCCCTCTCCATAAGCAATAACTCTGGTTTTCCTGAGCCCTTGGAGCTACAGAGTCACTTGCAAAGATACAAAAGGGCAGGTGGATGATATGCCACTGCAGGATATCAAACAACAGAATTACTACTATTTTACTCCCTTGAGAGCTCTTTTGAGGGGCGGGGAATAACAAGGGTATTGGGGACAGGAAAGTACCTGAATAGAAGTTAGGAGCATCAGAAGCAGGAAATCTCAGATCACATATCACTATTATCTAAGGCTGTGACCATGGTGGAAGTGATTAAAGCAACCACAGACCACTGATAGAAAACCATCGATAGTTCACAGTTGGAAAGTCACGATGGAAGTGGATCATCTCTATGCTCTACCAAATGAAGAGTCAACTTTCTCTTTTTTGGAAATAAATACCCCTTTCGAAGATTGGGTCTAGTGGTGGTTCAGACATTAATGCCTATAACTTTAATTGGTTCAACACAAGCAGCCTTGCATTATAGGAAATTTGAATAGGGGTAAAGGTGAGGAGAGTAGAGAAAGCAAGAAAAAGGAAAAGAGAAAGAGGAAATGTAGTTAATATAGATCAGACAGTTTTCTTCCACTCCACCCCTTTATAGCTATGAGAAAATTTCCTTCTCCAAAGGGAACTCTTGGGCAGGTAGGTGGTATGGTGGATAAAGTGCTGAGACTTGGGAGGACTCATTTTCATGAGTTCAAATCTGGCCTCAGACACTGACTAGCTGTGTGAATCTCTACCACTGGAATTCCTAAGACTTCTTGTCCTAGTTGTATGACTCAGTGGATGGTCTTTTACAATACTCATTGGGGACCTTCAAGCAAATTCATTCATTCATTCATACATTCATGCACACACGCATGCACGCAATCATTGCATAAGGTCTTGTACTTAGGTGCAAAGTACCGTTATACCAATTGGTCAATGTTAATCCAAATAATTTTATTGCTAAATAGTATGTTTCCTCATAATTAGGCCAACCATAAATCTCCCATAGACAATTTAGTAGAAAAAATGACATTTAAAAAAATAAATGATAAATGAACAACAGAGAAAGGAAGATAGAAACAAAGATGCTCCAAGTAAAGTATTTCATGCAAATCTTTTATGTGGAAGAAACAAAGACAATGCCTCTTTACTAGAAAACTTTTAAGAACAAATTTTTTTTTTTTCAGGAAGAAGCCTGAATAGTAAAGCTCTCTATTCTACAGAGGCCAAGTTTTTTTTTTTAACTTAAATGCTAAGAAAATAAAAATCCCCTTTACAGCAATGCCATTCTTCCAGGGAAAGGGCTGCCAACAGGAGAACAAATATTGAAAATGACAGGTGCTTTTTCTAGTCCCCAGATTTTTATGTCAAACCAGGAAGATGATTTTAAATAAGTTAGGATCTTAGTTGGGGTCAAGCAGAATTAAATGGGAAGGGTGGTGGTAAATTCACAGGTACTCCACCAAAATATGCCAATTAATCTAATGGGTAAACTCCAGTGGTGTGCCATTAGGTTCCTGAATAGGAAATCTATAGAAATGGAAATCCAAAGCCAGTGGCTGTTGGGTGAACCTAAGTGCTGTAATGAGTTCCCAGAAAGAACTCTTAAGAGAGCCTTTGGAAATGCAGAACTATCAAGCTTCATTTTTCTTTTCTCCCAACTTTAGCAAATTGGCTAATTACATCCTCAACATGAGGGGTAAGTGGCCAATTGTGGGTACAAATCAAAGGAGCTGGGAGAATGGGGCTGTGTGTAGATCTGCAGCTGTTGCCAGGTTCTTTATCATTGCTGGGATTTTTGCACAACTTCTAATATTTCTTCTCCACCCCTCCCGCTTCCTCCAGCTCCTGCCCCCTTCACTCTTTAGGCTACCTGCCCTCTTTGCTTTAATGGCTGGCTACCTTAGAAGACTACAGCATATGTCTTTTCTCTGGGGCTGACTCTTCTGCCTCTTTACTCTATTACTACTGCCCTTAGACAAGCAGTCCGTTAACAGATGTAGGTATTATGTTTTGGAAGTGTTTGGTGGTATTCAGTCCTGAGATTTTGTCAAGGTGAAGAGCTCCTGGTGTGAAAAATCCCTTAAGTGATGTAGACGGGGCAACTCATCTATTACTTATAATCACAGAATGATAGAAATCATAGATTTAGAATTAGAAGAGATTTAGAAGTCAGTCTAAACTCCCTATTTTACAAATGGGGAAACTGAGACCCAGAGAAGTTACCTGACATAATACACATGAAATAAATGGCTGAGCCAGAATTTGAAACCAGGTTCTCTGATTCCAAGAAACTAGCGCTCTTTTGTCTGCACCAAATTTAAAGTCAGAAGATATTTAGACATCACCAAAATCCAATATCCTGATTTTACTGGGGAGGAAGCTGAGGCCCACAAAGGCTAAGTTACTTGGGCAAGATCACACAGGCAATACATTGCAGAGTTGGAAATAAAACCTAGCCTCTTTGACTAAAAATCCAGTGTTCTAGTATTTGACACTGTACTCAGAGTTTTAGAGAGTTGCTTGAAATACTTAAAGTTTAAAAAACTTGTTCTTGGTTACATAGCTATCCAAGTCTTTCTGCTTCTATATGAGTACACTATGCTTTCTTGCCATCTTAAAAACAGTAAGCAAATTAAGAGTAGATTCTCTTCTTCTACTTCTTCTAGTCTCTGTGTTCTAGGTCCCGTTTGATAAGCTAAAGTAGCCTTTTTTAAAAGTTTAAGGAATAGAACCCCTTGAAATATAACAATTTCCATCAAGTATAACTTTCAGGGGAAGGCAGAACTTTGAGTAAAGGGCTTGAACATGTAAATTCAAGATTTTAAAAAATCCTATTCACTTCATGTTTTCAGATCTATCCACCCTGACTATCCTTACTCCAAATTATTTTTATTGAGTTTTCGTTGGTCATTATAGTCAGTCACCTGTTTATCTCCTAGGGATATTATATAGTTAATGAGCGAAGTCTCTAAGCCTAAGTAGAAAAATTTCAAGTCTAATACCTGAAACAATCAGATCTACTGTGGTGTATTCTACCTTAAGGTCATGGTGGATAAAAGAATGACAGATTTTATTGGGTTTGTCCAGGTTTCCTGAAGATGATGAAAATCCCAATTAACCTGAGGCAGGGATAGAGAGAAGGCATTGTATTTGCCTACTTGCCAGAAGTGGCATGGCTAAAAGAGAGAATAGATCTCTTTTTGTGTGCCTATAAAGAATGAAGAAAATCTTGGCTTTGGAAATCTCTTGGAGACATAGAAATTGAGATTAAGATACTGCTCACCCAATTTAAAAAGTGAAGTTCACCATGAGGGCATACCAGACATACTGCCCATTCTCTGAGATATAAAACATTTGATGTTTTAGGCAAATACTAAGTGTTTAATGAATGTTTGTTTATTTATGAATAAATTAGCAAATTACTAAGCAAATTACTTAGCTAGAGGAAATAAGGATTTTGTGATTAATAAGAACATTGGTTCTGAGTCTGAGTGACTAGGGTTTATGACCCATGATCTTTATTATACTTGTGACATTGGGCAAAAAACTGAGCCTTCCTGGCCCTCAGTTTCCTTATCTGTAAAATGAAAGTGTTGGACTAGAAGGCCTCTGAGGCCTCTTCCATTTATAGATCTGTATCTAATATTTCTTAATATCAGAGGCAATATAGTGTAGTGAATAGAGAGCCACTATATTATCGCCAATGTTAATCAGAAGAATGAACATTCTCAAAACTTCCTAGTGAAGATCAACATGGATGCATCTGAAAGTGACAAATATGCCATGAAATACAAACCAGCATGCCTAGTAACTCAGAGAGAGTGGGGCTTTTAGCATAAGGTCATTGTGGTCGATTTGGCAGGATGGGAAGCCAACACCTGACATGACTTACTTAATGAAATATTTTAATAACTTAATAATCCCTTAAATGGCTTCTATTGGGGAATGGGGTGGGAAAAGGAAGAAACAGATGGAATCTGCTGACCTTGGGTATTTTGATACTTTGAACAAGTCACCTAGTTCCCCAGGGTCTCAGTTTCTTCATCTGCAAAATGAGAGGGTTGGATGAGATAGTTTCCAGAGTCCAGCTATAAATCAGTTATCTTAGGATCCTAAGAAAAAGGCTTTACACTAGAGGCATTTACTTGACCTGCTCTGTAAAACTAATCCAACCCTGCCCACAGCATCTTGAAGTGTCCTGAAGGTGAGAGCATTGTACCAAAGCAATAAACACCTGAGAGAGGCATAGAGAAAGAGCCTAATTATATTTTCTGACATCCACTTGAACTAAATGTCAGTTAAGAAACCTGAAGTGTTTGTTAATGACAAGGGCCCAACTGTCCTATAAAAAAAGAGTAAGAAATAGTTACTTGTTGTTGATTTCGAGAAACTGGAAATGGAAATTTTAATGATACAGGAAATGCACTTGAAAGGCCAAGAAGGCTTAGCCCAAGATAAGAGGATCAATCAGTCTTATTACTCTATTGCTGATAGTGAAAAAGAGGGGTTGTGCTGCCAGTGTCAATATAACATTTCAAAAGGAATGAGGAAAATGTGACAAAAGTGGTAATTTATTTTGAAGTGTTTTATGAAACCTCTTGAATATAGAGACTTCAACACCCCCTTTCCTAAAATGACCAAATTTCCATGGTTGAGTGTTTCTCTCTTCCTCCTTGTTCAGTCCCCTAAATCTTAACAGAAAGCAGCTAATAAATGAAGGATACTTCACTTTCCTGTAATGGATGGGATTAGAGGAGGAACTGATAAGATGTTATTGGAAAAAACAAGTAGGGGGTAGAGAAACAGTAAAAGTGCTAAACTGCATGGGTTCAATTGACTCCTAGTGAGTAGGTCCATAGTCCATCGATGGTTATTCCCGTTAATGGAAGGAAGGCACTTCTTTGTCTGATTACCATTGAGCTTTGTTCCCATGCGAGGAGTTACTGACATAGGTCTGGGTGATGAGGAGGAAATAAGGCCAATTAGGAATTCAGTTGGTCAAAGCAAAAAACTAAAGGTATAGGGAAAATGCCAAAAAAGAACACTGGCTGAGGGGAAATACAGATCTGAACCTGAAAGTTGTAAGCAACAGAAATAGAAAGGGCATGGATTTTTGCTGTTCTGTTTAGAGAAGAAACTCATGCTAATGGTGCAGAGAATCAAAATGAGTGATTTCTAATGTGATTTCTAATGGCAATCAGAACATGGTGGTGGGATGACTGGGGAAAATAATCATAGCGACAACAACAACAATAATAATACCAATAATAGATGGTATTTATATGACACCTAATGTTTGTCAGGCACTGGGCTAAGTGCTTTACAAATGTTATCACCTTTGAACTTCCCAACAACTCTGGCAGGTAGGTGTTATTATTACCTCCATTTTCCAAGGGAATTTGAGGCTAACAGAGGTTAAGTGACTCTCTTGCTTTATTACAAAATAGAACTATTTGAAAGATACCTATAAAATAAGCAAGTGTTGTCTTTGTGTCTTTATATTATTAAAAAACAAAAAGTACCCCAGTTAGTAGACCTCTATGCTTTACTTGGTTGATGAAACTTGGTGTTGGCTCTTGACCATTATCTACTCCGAGCTAGAGGGGATTCTGAGAGAGATGGGCAGTGTGATCAGAGCTATCTATCCTCACCAGCCTTTGATATTTCCAGCAATTCTCACAATGCACACAGTGGGAGCTCCTTTTTTTTTCCTTCAAAATTTTATATTTCTTGATATCATCTGTTTTCACATCACTTTCCATCCTGATATATCTTACTTTACTTCTTTTACCCAGAGAGCTATCTCCTGTTAAAAAAAGAATAAAAAAGAAAGAGAAAAAAAACTGCTCACAAAAATCAACCTATATATGAACCAAGACTGGTCTTCTAAGCAATGTTGAGCTCTCATGGTTCCCTACTTCTTTAAGAAAGGGAGGAAGGTGGATTTTCTCATCTCTTCTTTGGAGTTAGGATTGGTCATTCTAATTATGAAGCATTCAGCTCCACTTTTTTGTTCTTTTCATTTTCTTTATTGCAATTATTTAGTATATTAATTTTGTGGTCCTGCTTATTTCAGTTCATTTAAGTCTTCCATGTTATCTCTGTATTCCTCATATTCATTATTCCTATGGCATTATAATATTCCATTATATTGATATAATACAGTTCAGCAATACCTCAATAAATAGTTACCCTTTCTTTGAGTTCTTTGCCCTCATAAAAAGTGCTACTATGAATATTTTGGAATTTTCTTTCTCTGTGTGTGTGTGTGTTTTAATTACTTGTCATATATACCTAGTAGTGAGATTTCTGGGTCAAAGTACATAAGGATTGAGTCAGTTTTTAGCATAATTCCAAGTTGCTTTCCAAAAGGATTAGACCAATTCCCAACTTTTCCAAATGAATATTGTCTTTCCTTGGATAAATCATTCTTACTACAAATAATTACATCTTTTGGGACATATGATTTTATCCATGTAAAGATCTTCTGATAACAAACTATCTTCTCTATAACTTAAGGTGAGGCTTCCTGACTCCATGGCTAGCATTCTACCTATTAATCCATTCGGTCTTTCTTATACCTTCACACAATTCCAAATTGCCTCCCTTGTTACATGATTCATATCACAACTCGGCCAACTAACAAGTATTTAGTAAGCTCTTACTATGTGCCTTGCAAGCACTGTGCTAAATTCAATAGGTATAAAGCAAGACAAAAGGCTTGCCCTCAAGAGCTTACATTCTAATGGGAGAGACAACACACAAACAACTATGTATATTCAAGATATATGCAGTGTAAATTGGAGGTAATAGAGGGAAAATATTAGCAATGGGAGAAACTGAGAGAGGCTTATTGTATAGGGTGTTCCTAAAGTCTGGACACATAGGCAAAATGCATATTTACAAGAAATGAAATGAATGAAATTTTCGACAACATATTATTTAATTGGAATATTAACAAATAACATCTTCGATACAATTTCCATCATTTGTGATGCAAAAGTTGAGTTTTGCAAGATTCACGTGAACTCAGTGCAGTAACTCCACATTACCGTTAATTTTAGCACATTCACTCTTTATGTGTTCAATCAAGTGTATTGCATCTGTGACTTTCGTTGAGTACACCTTCTCCTTTACCATACCCCAGAAAAAGAAGTCAAGGGTGCTAAGGTCTGTTAATGTTCCAAATATTTCAAAATATGCATTTTTGCCTATGTGTCCAGACTTTAGGGACACCCTGCAGAAGGTGAGATTTGAGATGATTCTTGAAGGAAACCAGGGCAACCAGACAGTGGAAGTGAGGAAGAAGAGCATTCCAGACCTGGAGTATATGTGTATGTGGTGGAGGGGGGGGGGCGGGCAGGTAACAGCTACTGCAAAGACTGCAAAAAAAAAATGAAGTGTTTTATGCAAGAAATAGCAATCAGGTCTGTGTCACTGGATTGTAAAATATGCAGAGGTGAGTAAAGTCTAAGAAGATTGGAACAGTAGAAAAAGATCTAGTTGTGAAGGGCTTCAAAATCCAAACAGAGTATTTTATATTTGATCCGAAAATAATAGGAACTCGTTGGAGTCTAATGGGCTTGGGGTCGGGGAAGGGTTGTCATGTTCAGATCTGATCCTCATTAGGAATACTAATTTGACATCTGGATGGAGGACAGACTAAAATGGGAAGAATCTTGAGGTGGGGAGGCCCACAAGTGGGTTATTGCAATAAATACTCACTCCAGTCGTGTAGGTGATCAGGACCTTCTCCAGGTTGTCAACTGTGTAAATGGAGAGAAGGGGGCTTTTGTCCAAGATGTTGTGGAGGTAGCAAAGACAAGATGTGGCAACAGACTGAATATTTCAGGGGAGAGTAAGAAATTGTGAGCCTGGGTTTCAGGGAGGATGGCTTTGCCCTCACCAATAAAACAGAAGTTGAGAAATGGGAAGGGTTTTAGGGAAAAGATAACTGACTTTGAGATGTCTATGGTATATACAAAGGTCTATTGTTGGTGAATGAAGGTCGAGAAAGATATTATAGGGCTGGATAAGTAGATCTGAGGATCTAGTTCTTCAGGAAAATTTGGGGGACCCCCCCCCGCTGTAAAACAATGATAACTCATTTCTATAAGCATTTTGTGATTTTCAAAGCGATTTCTTTTTAACAACCCTAAGAAACTTTCATTTTTGTACAACAAGGATTGTATGTAATAACCAGTAGATTTTAAGTACCTTGAGGACAGGGTTTTATTTTTATTTTTCAAAATTCTAACCCCAATACCTAGTAAAAGCTATGCATCAGTAGTACCTGGAACATGATCAATGCTGGCTTGATTGCTCAATGAATGAATCAATGTTCTCTAGAGGCTTAAGTCTGAGCTCTGAGCTTTACCTTTCTGGGGAGGCATTTGACTTTGGTGCCATGTTACTTACCATCACCTCTAGTTTTCTCTACTTACTGGAAATCAAAAGTGCTTGGGCACTGGAAAAAACACAATATAGGCAGCAGTTATGATTTATCAGTGGTGCTGCACTGTTTGTCTCTTTTGTTTCTTTTTGACTTTTCAAAGATTGCTTTCAGAAGCCGTGGGGCAGAATGCGCCACTTAATTAAAATATTTAAAATCAAACCACAGGAACACCAGCCCCCTAAACCCTCAGGGTATGATGTAAGCAATTGTAAGAAATAGAAAATCAAATGGAAAAGGGTAGATAGGTTTAATGATATGGGGTGGAACTATTTGTTATTGTTGCAGATTGAAATTACTCTGCAACATAGCTAGTGATGAAAAAACTTTAGTGAACAATTTGCATGCAATATTCATCCATTGTGGTCCAGTGAGTTGCAGTTTTTTAGAGACTTCCATATTTGTGTACATGGTGCTGTGACCACTTGCAGAACTCTTTCCCCTGAGTGGTGTCAATTTTTGTTGAAAGAAGGCCAGGAATACATCTAAACTTTTGTGGTATGTCTGTACCAGACTAAGGGGCTTGGCTTCATTCAAGACAGTTCCCTGATAGTTTTGGTCCAAAATTGGAGTGAAATCAAATACTTATTTACCCATTCAAATCAGGGAAAGGATACTCAGAGCAAGGATATTCAGAGCAAGAAGGGGAAGTTACTCCAGGATAAAATCAGTGATTCAGTTAAACACAATTTCCTAGTGCTATTCATACTGCTGGTCTGTGGTCTGAAGCTTCAGCCTCCTTTGTCCTGTCTGTTTTGTACCTAGGCGAGCAAGAAGCCATGTCAATGACCTGTGCGTTGGTCCCCTGGGCCAATTAAAACTCAAGGAGAGCTTCAATACTTTTTAAGTATGGTGAGATCTAATGCATACCCTGAGTGTCAGTGATGGTGTTTTCTCATGTAGAGATGCTGGGGAACCTACTTCCCAGAGAAGGTGTGATGACATGTAATGGGAGTGCCTTGGAGAAACTATGCAGAATATGTAGATAGTCTGTAAATGGTGCTGGCCTGCTAGTCACATGGTGAATGTGAAACCTTTTTTAATTTATCATAACAGAGTGGGGACAATCTTCAAAAAGGCCTGCGTCAGCTCAGACCTGGTCACTGGCTATTTGTCTGCTCTCTTTGAGGAATTCTTTGGATTCCTTCACTGATGGCATCTGGTGAGGGAACATATTGTAAGGGGAGAAGGCTTGGGCCCTCTCTCCCATGGATACCATGTGGCCCAATGAATATAGTCCTGAGTACTTTGCTTGTCTCAGCATTTGTTCTTTTTTGAAAGAGTAGCATTCCAATTCCCAGCATCTGGGTTTTCTTTCACTCGGTTCTTCAACAATACCCCAAGGAGCAAGAAGTGACCTTTGGAGTGACCTTCAAGACATAGCCCATTACAGTTGAGATGAGGACTCATCCAGCAATCATCTAGACATGGTCTTGGTAAAACCAATGTTTATAGGAACTATTCTAAGAGTAAGCACATTCTCCTTAGAGATTGAGGTAGGACCAGAAGAGTAACTTTCAACCATTCGTAAAAGTTAATTGACATGAAATGCTTAAATAGAACTGGAATGCCCATTACTAGCACCTAACAAGGAGAGGAACACACTGGTGGGAGCTCAAGTGGAGGAGCTTAAAACTCCTCAGGGTAACCTAAAACTCTTAGAAGCAGATGTGCCCATGTGGCTCTGAAAGAGAGAGTCAGTGTTCTCACTACATAAAGAAAAACTAGGGTAAACTACATGAAATGGGGTGGGGTCCTGGGGGAGATGGTGGGAGTCCTGTTTAGGTTATGGCTTCTACCACACCAAGAGTATTGAGGGAATGATTTCATATAAGGAAATTTGGGCAACTCTGGATCAGAAAGGGGGCAGTAAAAGGCCAGACTTAAAAGTTACATGTTGAAATAAGTATTCCGTCTTATTCAAAGCTCCTTTTTTTTTTTCCATTGCCTGTAACCTTAGACCTCTCTTTTTACAAGTCCCTCTAAAACCTTGTTTCGACCCAGCTTCTACCTCAGATACTATTTCTAGTCTTAGGCTCTTTCTAGCTCCTTGTCTTGTCTGCACAGTTTTTGATCTGATCTCATTCACCTGAGTTCCTGGCCTACTTGTGTGGGAATTTTGGTTACCCCTTTCTTTAACCTCCCAGCCAGTGAACATTCAATTAGAAGGCTGATTAGATGAGTTTTGTGGTCTCTTTCAGCTCTAGGTCTATGAGCCTATGAGCACCAAGAACCTCTGCTCACTTGCAGCCTTTGTAAGACCCTGTACTTGCCCTTGAGTGGCTTCTTTGGATAAAGTGACTGAGACACCAAAGAACATTTGGACTGTTTGGTCTAAGTAGTCGACTTATGGGAAAAAAATTCTTCAGTAATTTGGATTAAGGATGACAAAGTTAGGAGTCATCAGTTAAATCAAAATTCATCAAGCCTCTAGAATTTACAAAGCATTTTTTCTGAGTATTGAAGTTTTATCTTAAAAAAAAAGTTTGCATACTCCTGGGGTGTAGGAGTTTGGGATATAATATACATACAGAAAAGTATATGTAGGAAGTGATAGAAAAATTGATATGGGAGAACACTTTCACCCTAGGAGATTAGGGAAGGTTCTATGTAGAAAGAACTGAACAACCTTAAAAAATTAAATTCAGTTGCTGTAAATACACTAATTCTCTGTAGGCTAATTGTTGCTTTGTAAAGGTCTTTAGATGACCTACAATAATGACTAGATAAGAATGATGTGTAATTTGAGTAGGCCTTATTAAATTATTGTGAAATAGCTCCCTTTCTTAAGTAGCTTCTGTGGTCCCTCCATGATTCTGAACACTGCTAATTTGCTTAGCATTTTTTTTCATAGATACCAGAAAAGATAAACTTAAACTATAGCTTGAGTTATCACAGATTTCAAATTAATGAGCAGCCCAAGTTAATGAGCTTATACTGTATTTTTATCTTTGGTGTGATGAGATTCTGGGATCATTTTCCTCTTCAGGCATTTTCCGTCTAGTTCAAAGAAACACATTCTTCTTTCCCCTCAACACATTCAGCTTTTGATTAAACACCTGTCACACTAGGGCATGAAGAGCAATGGGACAAGGTAGTATGGGAGAGACTAATATGGGAATCCAGTGAAACAAAAGGAGTCTGGCAGATATGGCAGGTCTAGACAGGCAAGAGGCCACCTTGAAAGTCAGTTAAGAGTAGATAGTTACTATAGGACTGGCAGAATCCAGCATATCACAGAGCCAACAAGCAAGTGAAGAAGCCTGATTCTAGTATGAAGGCTGTTTACTTACCACCTTATTGTGTTCCACCTGCTGAGTATGGATGGCCTTGAGCCCACAAGTGTTGATTACCAGGAGAAGTGGGTCAGAGACCAGCAGGTGAGATTTGTCCCTGACTGAGTCAGGGAAAGATATGCTAGGATGACCTAAGAAACCTAATCTATTATATGCCAGCATCTGAGAAAAACACAGAGAAGAGATAATGACCTTTGCCTACGCTTTCCTGTTTTTCTCTATCTTCCACCATAATCTCTTATAGGAAATGTGTAAAGAAATTGGTTGCGTTGCTGTATTTGTATGTGTAATGAGAGGCTCAAAGGCAAGAACTTGAAAACTTGATTGAGAAAATGGTCGAAGCACAACTATATTTTTGAATTTGAGGAATTTTCTTATATAATAAGTAGGGACAACCTCTCCCCTCAACAAATGAAAAGAAAACCTATCCAGAGGTATAAAGGTGACTACAGATAGAGGCATAGCTAGGAAACCTTTTACTTAGTGTGAGGTGCATGTGTGAAGGGCATGTGTGGAGCATAGCCTATTAAGAATGGCAGTGATAAAGAGGATATCAAGTGAAGGGGAGAGATAGGGAATAAAGAGGGATGAGACAGTAAATAGATTAACTTTAGGTGCAGATAATCTGGGAAATGGGCAGTCCATCAACCAGAAAGTACTACTAGTTTCCCTGCCAAGCTTGGAGGTGGAAGGAGTCCTGGGAGAGGAGCATTATGGTAATGGGATCTGTTTGGACAGATGCAAGATGAAGAACTAGGGTTTTATTATACAATTCAAGCCAACTTGAGAACTGTGAAATTCTTGGATGGTGGGGTATTTAGTAGGTAGGTTAAGGGGGATAAAACCACTGAAGAGAAAGTGAACATGCTAAATTGTAGACACCTTGTGGAAGGGCCCTGATGGCTCTACCCTAGGTATGCCTCTGACTAAAAATTATTGTACTTATATTTTTATTCTGATTCAATAATCCTGCATTTTGTAGGTAGGAACTCTGCAGAAATAGAATTACTCTGAATTTTTGCTGTGGATTGTTGGGATAAATAAAATCTATCTGAAAGACCAATGTCTTTTGACAATGACATGTTGAATTACATAGGTAATTTAAATAAAATAGCACATAAGCTCCTTAAGGAAAAGACGTGTCTCTATCCAGTACGTTTAGTGTTTTATCCAGGGCCACAAACAGGTAAGTGTTTATTACATTTTATCTGGTCATAATTCCCTTTGACCTGTTGTTTATCTTCTCTGGAAACTGTCACAAACAGTAATATTCAAACAATGGAAGAATATGATGTTTCATTTGTCAACTAAAGGGTACAAACTGGAGACAGGATATATTGCCTTAGCAATTAAGATGTATGGGAGAGAATTTCTCCCTGTGCCTTGCTATTTTCTTGTAGTTTTTGTTATGTTTTTGATATTATTAGTGGGCCTTTCTGTATCTCTAGTACTTAGCAAAGTGTCTGGCATGTAGTAGGTGCTTAATAAATACTTATTGACTGACTGAGTGGTTGTGATATTTTCATTCACTGAAAATTATATTTACTATTTATGTGACAACAGTCAAATGACTTAGTTTCCCTCGGTCTCTTTTTCCTTATTTTCAAATTGGAGTAGATGGCCTTAGAGAACCCTTCTAGAACAGGATCTATGATCCTATGATCTTTTGTGCTACCAGGTACATCCTGTCATTTCTGTCTCCAATATATCTCTTATATGTATTCCCTTTTCTCCTTTTACACTGTCGTCACCATAGTTTAGGCCACTGTTACTTCTCATCTGGATAATTTTAGTATGAGTTACTGAAGACAAACAGTAATCATGATATTTTTAGCTATTAGTTCTGGAATATTGTTATCCCAACTCCTTTTCTTATAGATCACATATGTTCCCAGAGCTAGTCTGGCTAAATCTCGAATCCGAATTCTAGAGGTATTCCTGAGAGGGACAGGAATAATTTTCCAGGTATTCTAACTAATGCCACTAGTTTGTCTCAACTGGTGTGCTTTTTCCACATTTAACATTTTAGTCAGCAAAGTTTTTAAAAGGGGTATTTGTTCAAGTGGTACAAGGAGCACAGTTGGTACAAAGTATTCCCCCAAGAGTCTGTGACGTACTCTGTCATGTACATGAAGACTATAGGGGGGCGTTGGCTCCTGGCAAGAGCGAAAATGTGACAACGATGTAACTCATGACTCCTGGAAGTGGCTGGAAGCACTTTTATCCCATTCTTGGATTGCTCATGAAGTTCTCCTGCTCATGAAGTCCTTCTATCTTTGCTGGGTTCCATGTATAGCCATAAGTTTAACCTGTTCTTGGTCCCTAAAAGTGCAGATGCTACTTCCAGCTGATCTGGAGATGCTGATTAAGACCCTGATGGGAAGATGTCTGACACCCGCTTGACACTGGGAAAGGTTCTCTTCCTGTCAAAGGAGAGAGGAAGAGAAGAAGTTTATGACTTCTCCAGAAAAACCAGCTAACTGATAATAGATTATTTTATGCTGTGGTCAAACAAGTTAATCATTTGATGGTCTATCCTTTGATTACGACCCTCTTTTAGTTTTATTAGGCTGCTCCACATACAGTAGATGCATAATCTATCAGTAGACTGAACTAGAAGGCTTTCTAGTTTGATAGGGCCCGTCAGAGCTATGTCAGTGACACAGCTCTTGCCAACTCAGGGTCACCTTTGGCTAGTGATACCTTACTGGAATAGGGCTTTAGGAAAGGGCTACAGTGTAGGTAACTTTTGGACTGTTCACATTCTTTATGGCACTTTCCTTCCTTTCTCTTTCTCCAATCTTGTAAAGTTTGACTTTTCTACCCTATTGACAGGGGGGCTAAGTGAGAGAAGGGAATGTAGTCACTCCCACCTTCCAACTAGAAATGGAAATTTGTGGTCTCTTGTCTGCTACATTTGACGTTCTGGGGATTGACAAATGACCTACCTTAATCTCCTTTCTATGTAATAGTTTCATGTAGCACACAGTGACAGAAAAATCCAATTTCTGTCACTACTTGTGCTATTTTGGTCAAGTCATTTAACCTCTATAAATCTCAATTTCCTCAGTTTTAAAATGAGAGAGTTGGCTTATATGTGTTTTCTCAAGGTCACTTCCATTAGTTGGTCAGTTGGTTAATCAGTCAGTCAGTCAATAAGCATTTGTCAACAGCTTACTATGTGCGGGGCACTATGCTAAGTGCTGAGGAAACAAAGAAAGGCAAAAACATGGTCCTTGCCCTCAAGAAATTCTTATTCTAAAGGATGAGATGATATGTAAATAGTTGCACATAAAGATTTATACTAATTCTATGATCATATGATCTCTATTTAAACCAGTTTTCCCAGAGTCTAAGTCCTTTGGAATCTGAAATTACATTTTTAAATGGGACAAAACTTTTTCGAGCAATACTAAATATTTTAAATGTAACTTACATCTTCCTGCCCCACCCCAATTATATCTAAGGGTACTATTTCTCCGCAGTGGCACATTCAAATATCCTAAATGAATGGATTATTTAGAAATCTATGGGTACATTCTCTACTGATCCTAAAACTGCTATCTTAGTGAGATAGTGATATCTCAGACAGGGCTGTGGGAATGATGTCATCCCAGGAGACAGTGATCTGCTAAGGCAGGGTCTTCTTTGATTTATGTCCTTGAAATTGGCACTAGTTCTGCTTTACATAAGAAATTGAGCCATCATATTATATGACCTAATCCTGGATCTGGACCAGAGTTGGTAAATCTCTGATATCTTTTTACTGACTGACACAGTCATTTGTCAGTTAACTTTACTCAGCCTTACATCCGCAAACCCTGAGAAATACAAGTCATCTGAGGATCTCCAGGAAAAAAAGGCTTTATATTCTGGATTTTACTCTCTAAGAAGATAAGGATGAGTAAAAATTAGCTTTACTTTTCTAATCCCTTTAATTCAAGACCAAAAAGAAAGATGTTCTTTCACACTGTCCAGAAACATCCATCTCATGTACCATTTTTATTTACTAAGTAGCTTCTTGGTTTAACTAGCCCAATTTGGAACACAAGAGACTCCCTTGGGATCTGGGACATAGGATTTTAAAATTGAATTTTTCCAAGGGTTTTTCCCCATTTATTTAGCAATAGAAGAAATAAAACAAAGGATGAAAGGGAAACAAAGAGCCTTGGGGGTGAAAGCAAAGGGAATTCAAAGTTAATTTTTTGTAGCCCTAGGAAAGGAATCCTGGTGGTAGTACAAAGGCTGTTTTGTATGAATCAGGCCTGTGTTTGGGTGATAGCTGGGAGATAAATATAATGTGGAACTTGGCACAAATGAATAGAAGCAGACATGGCTTCTGGAATCACATCTCTTTTAGTTCCATTGTGCTTATACAATAGAGTAGTTTAAAAGACCAGGATAAATGTGACCCAGACATTTTTCTATCTTAGGTTCTACAAGTGGCAATTTGAACTAAATTGTACTAAACAAGCTGAAAAATCTACAAAAGTGTCTGTGTAATATTTTAGCCTTATACTTAAAGTAGAATACGACCCACTACCAGCTAGATGAGCCCCACGATTAAAATTCATTTCATGAATTATTTAGGAAATATGTAATCATTTAATATGTATTGGAAATGGAAGGAGTGGAAGTGGGGCTGGAAATTAAAAATTCATCAGGAGTTAATAGGGGAAGATTTGGTCAAAAGTAAGTAAAAAGTCAAGGAAAATATGATTGTTCTAGTTAGTATCTTTCATTCAGGATTATTCCAATCCTGAACAATTTTGTTCCAGCAAAGATAGACCATAAGGAAAGGAGGGACAGTATGGAGCAGGAGAGAGTGAACTGATCTTAGAGTTGGAATGTCCGGGTTCAGGTCCTGACTCTGTTGTTGGCAAGTCTTCTTTCATGACTCTGGACTCAGTAACATACTCTCAGTGCCCTAGGCATCTAAGGATATAAATTGTAGAATAACTGCTGGTCTGTACTGAGAGGGCTTTCCTCATTGAAAGTTCCCAATACCATGGAAAATAGGCTCAAGATAAACAACAGCAAGGAAGGAATGATCAACAGGAGAAATTTAGGCTGCACCGATATACAATGAAACTGGCAGACATAGAGATTAATATACACAATGACTACAACAATGCAAATGAAAACCTTGAAAGGCAACTCTACAGACCAGTCTTGGCCCTTGTAAACAGACGATGAAAC
The DNA here is from genome assembly GCA_028646595.1 of Phalanger gymnotis. Lineage (NCBI taxonomy): Eukaryota > Metazoa > Chordata > Mammalia > Diprotodontia > Phalangeridae > Phalanger > Phalanger gymnotis. Next base: position 152,734,898 of record CM053627.1, on the reverse strand, counting down.
ATACCCACATCTCCTTGACAGAGGTGCAGGACTTATGTGTACAGATTGACTCTCAGAGCTGGTCACTGTCTTTTGGTTTTGCTTAACTCTCTTTGTGAAAAGGGGTGGTTCAATGCAGGGTATACATGTTGGGGATGGAGAGTGGAGGAGGGAGATATACCCAAAAAGGACTGTGATATAGAAAACCAAAGTCATCAATCAAGGGTTAAAAAAAGTCAAGTATGAAAACTTCTTAAAAGCAAACATTCGTTCTTTTAGTATTTTCTCTTTTACCTTTATAGTATTATATTGTAAAGATATACTCACTTGATTTAATCTCCCTATTTCCAAAACTATAATTTCTCCTATATGATTTGTTTAATCTGGAAAATCCAATAAGCAATTAAAAATAGAGATATAAAGAATCATTACATCGTATGGACCTGGTAGAAAAGTCAATAAGCAATCGATTTCTGAGTCTTCTGAGATATGATGTTTAAAAATGTTGTAATTTGAAAGGAAAAGAAAACCTCATTGGAAATTAAGTCAGTTTAATTCTGGTCTCCATTGGTATCATGGAGATGAAATGTGGTAGTTGGATCATTATTGTCTCGATTCACACTTTTGAGAATAAGATCTTGTGATCATGTCTCAGAATGACCAAAACGAAGACAGTTTTCTTGAGGCCTGTAGATATTTCTGTTAGGTTAATTGAGTCCTGGACAGTCTGTGAATCTAAAATCATAGAACTGTAGATCTAGACAGGACTTTAGAGATCATCTATTCCGATTTGCTCATGTTACAATTGAGGGAACTGAGTCTAGGAGAAGGGAAGCAGCAGAGGGGTTTGGTAACTCTTCCAATGCAAATCTCTGGATGATTGTGAAACCCCAGTGAACACTGAATAAGAACATTATGGTCTAAACTTGAAACTGAATCCAGAAAACAAAACAATATGAAACAAAAACTTAAGAGACCCATCTGTATTGGTAGCCTTTCTCTAGTGTTTATATTTTGACATGGAACATGTTGCAAATGTATTCCCTTAAAGAAGTATATTAGTGTTTTTTTTTTTCATTTGACACCCAAATGCCTGTTTCTTTTCCCCAGTGTAGCTTTTAGCTTTGTGCTGATAATGAGGCAGTCTAGGTCAGGGTTTTGGTTCATGACACATACCTCAACCGCAAATTTATCTTGTAGTTGACAAAGCTTAACATAAGCTTTGTCTAATAATCTTCTGTTAGCCTAATGAATGGAAAAATAAGCTTATATACTAATTCTGTGTCTATCAACATTAATTTAATTCCCTATCATAACTTTCTCTCTTGTGGCCAAGCCATCTTCAATACAGTTACATGGCTTTCCCTCTACCTCCACCCCTATATGCCATTCTTGACTTCAATTTTTGGCTGCTTCGATGATTGAATGACTTATGCCATATCTGTGCATCTCTGGGACTTGTATTTTTCTGAAGACAGACTTGATTTTAGAGAAGCTGAGGGTACCTTGATATTGCATATTGATGATCTGGAAAAATATTTATGCTTCCTTAGAGGGCTTATTTTGTGTGTGGCTGGTAAGGTGTTGTGTAGAATATTATGTATTTACCTCTGTGAAAAATTACCTATTTGGAGCTGAATATGAGCACCCCTTTTATCTTGGAGCACAGGAGAACCACAGAACCGGCCCATGCCTGGCCCTGGGGGTGGTGGTGGTGGAACAGTTATTAGAGGGAGAGACTGGGAAAAATTTCCAGTTGCTGACCAGATCTGGTATTGAGTATTGAGGTTTTCCCACATTTAGGACAACAGAAATTCCCTCACCCACCCAAGAGTCAATCTTTAGAGTCAACTTTCAAATACTGACCAAGCGTCTAGCTGGCTTACTACTTCAAATGTATGGGGTATATTCCCCTTGACCAAGAGCAGAGGACGTTCAACATTTTGCCTAATCCATGAGGGATCGGGGTAGATCCACCCTATTATTCTTACCCCTACTCTTGCCTTTGGAATTTCATATCTAGGCTGGGAAGCCAGATCTGTTCTAGTACTATGTTGTGTGTTGAATGAAGTTTCTCATTATTGATATAGCAGTGAGTAATGCTGTGACTTTTATTGTGTGGTGATACAAAGTGCCACCTTTCTTTTCAGCAGTTCAGATAGGAGTCCTCATTCCTATTTAACAGCAGGGTACCATCTGACCTCATAAGCCTTTTCAATGAGGCAATCATGCCATCAAAAATTAAATTTATGCATGCTTTTGAAAAGAAAAAAAAATACAATCTGTCAATGACTATATGAAAACATGCTCTAATTCACTAATAATAAAAGATATACAAATGAAAACAACTCTGAATTCCAACATATATTACATATATCTTTAGAATATAAAAAGTGAAAGGCCCAAGTATCATAGCAGAACTAGTGTGTGTGTGTGTGTGTGTGTGAATGTGTGTGTGTTAGAGAAGAAAAGGAAGCAAAGTGGTACCCATCAACTAATAAATGGCTAAACAAACAAGAGGCATGTAAATATAATGAAATATTACTATGTAGCAAGAAGTATTGACTATGAGAAATTCAAAGAAGCATGGTAAGTTTTATATGAACTGATACAGAGTGAAATAAACAACAAGAAAAAAGATAAAAATAACGACTATAATAAAGCAAATGAAAAGATTATGAAAAGGAAGCACCATTCTAAGTCACCGAAAAACTAATAGTAGTCTCAGATGACAAATAACAGATAAAAAAACATGTCTTCCTCCTCTTAGCAAAGAGGCAGGGAACAACTAGGGCAAAATGTTTCTTACGTCTCATGTTCTTGCATGGCCACTGGTTGTTTTTGCTCACCCGGTTTTCTTCCTTACGAGGAAGGGCTCAATTCTGGATGTGGTCATACGGTGATGGGGTAGATCTAGAACTATAAAAGGCATCAATACTACTTTTAAAAAATGTAAACAAATAAAGGTAGGATGCTATCTATAATTATATCTGTATGTAACAGAACTTTGTAGAGTGTCTTTCTTGTATCATTAGTTAGATATTAACTGAGGCAACTAGGGGGCACAGCAGATAGGGCACTGGGCCCGGAGTCAGGAGTCCTGAGATCAGTGTGGCCTCAGACACTTCCTGGCTCTATGACCATAGGCTAGTCACTTAGCTTCTGTTTGCCCATTTCCTCAATTGTAAAAAGGAGATCAGTAATAGCACCTACCTCTCAGGGTTGTTGTGAGGATCAAGAGAGATAATAATTGTAAAGTGCTAAGTAATTGTACCTAAGACACAGAAGGGGCTATATAAATTCTAGCTTATTATTATCATCACCATCATCTCAACTCCTTATCCTGGTGTTCCAACTCTACCTTGACCTTCAAGGCTTTCTGAAATTTGACTCCAACCTATCGTTACAGCTCTAAACGTTCGTATTATTCCCCTTTACCCATTCTATATTCCAGGTAAATAAGACTACTACCCGTTCTTTTATCTCACACCACTCCTTCCTGTTTCTGTGTCTTTGTGGAGACCACAGACTTCCTCCACCTATCTCCTGCCCCACACCCTAGTCACATTCCTTGTCAGGAGTAGAAGCCCTTCACATTCCCATCTGACAAAATCCTTTTCTTTTTTTCAGGACCCAGTTCAGTTGCCACCTTTTTCATCAAGTCAATATTGTTCTATGAAATGAACACAAGATTTTTTTGTTTTAGATAATTTGGGTTTGATTTTGTTTTGTTTTGTCATGTATTATCTGTGTGACCCTTGGCCAGCAATTTTTCCTCTCTGGGCATCAGTTTCTTCAACTGTAAAATATTTGTGGGGCAGTGGTTGCATTAGACTACATGACCTTTAGGTTTCCTTCCTGCTTTAAATAGTCATATCTTGTTTCCAAGCATCTTCTTGATCCCCTTCCTGACTTTTAGAACTAATTCCTCCCTCATCTAATCTCTCATCACTTTGATAATCCTCTAATGGAATTTTCATATTCAAACTTATGTTATGAAGAACTAACCCCGGTGTCAGAAAATCCTGGGTTCCAGTTCTACTGTCTGTGTGATACTGCTAAACTCAGCATGCCAGATAATTCTCTAAGATTGTAGCTCAGGTGCTGATCTCAACTAGTATAGGAAGTTTCCTTATTGGGAGTTCCCTACCAATGAAATCACAGATCTGATAAAAAACAAATGCATTATATTTTTTGTGTTTGCCTTGTAAATTCTGTAAGGGTGAGGGGCAGGGCATCTTTTCACCTCTGTTCACCCAGCACTTTTCAGGGTACACATAGTAGGTTCTTTATCAATGCTTGTTGAAATGTGAAGTTTGACATGTCATCTGTTCTTAACAGTTAAATGTCTTCACGGTGGCTGCTTAAGTGGTATCTGCATTTAGCAAATATCAAGCTTTTCTACTCTCTGTCAGTGATGAAGCTTTGGAAGTAACTGAAGCAGAAAGCATGTCCAGTTTGGGGATTCACATGAGAAATTCATCAGAAAACTATTTTCTCCCCTGTTTCTTTTTGTCCTAATAATTTGTAGTAAGAGATTTAACAGGATATTAAAATTCTTTTGTAATTTCATTATCCTGGAAGTGATTTTACATTCTGCAGAGGTTCCCCTGTTGAAGTACAGTGCAGTGTACAAAATAATTCTTGTTTTAATACATCTCTATGGCTCTCCGAGGAGCTTCAGCACCGCTGAGTTCATCATTAGCTTCTATATTATTCAGGTCTCTGAGTCTTTAATTCAAAATGAAAATTAAACAATATCCATTTTACCCGAGCTGCTCATGGAGAAATCAGTTAAAAACAACACCATACAAGCCCATAGTTTTCAATTAGAAAAGTGCTCACTCACACACTGTCTATGGGCAAAGGGTCCTAATTATTTTAGTGCCCAAACTAGAGAGCCAGTATTCCTGCAAATAGAAGATTTTCAGCCCCTAAGCGCCCATCTCAAATACCCAGCCATTAGTGCTGATGGGCACTAGTTAAAAGCTTATGAAACTGTTAGGTATAATACCGGAAATCAAATCCAAATGAAATCCAGCCCCAGTGAGTTATTCAGGAAACTGGAGGAGCAGTTTAGATTTGTACATAAATTTAAAAATGAGGATCTTAACTAGAAGAAATTATAGCATTTTCAGAATATTTAGATTAGGTCCTTCTCATAAACCAATTATTATTAAAGTACTCAGCTAAATGGAAGGCAGCAAAGGATGTGGGCAAGCAAACCAAGCTGTCCAGATGCTTGTTTCAGAGTTTACAAATCCTACCAAGCCTGAGAGGATTCATAAAACCCTGACATGAACATGGGAGATGTTAAACTAGATTTTACTTCCCCTCTCCACGCTCTCCTCCCCCTTCCCCCGTTTAGTTTTGCTTCTTTTTTTTTTTTTTGTTCACTAGATTTCAATGGATTTAAAATGAAAAATCGCTCCAAGCTCTTGGAACCTAACCTTTCTCCCGACTGCATGCACCTCCCTCCCCCCACTCCAGCCCTCAAGCCCTTGCTGAGTCTCACACTTTCCCTTTCAGCTCAAGCTGGGGGACTGTGGCTGCTGCCTTTTTGAAGCCTTTGAAGTGTCCACATCGCAGGCTTGAAGCTATAGTGAAAGCCCACATTGCTGGGTTTTAAGCAGGCTTTGCTTAGTGTGTGCCATCACCTTCTAGGCTGGGAGAGGTGGATTGAAAGCATGATTTAAGAGAGGGTGGTGGTAGACATCCCTAGCCCCCTGCTGGTTAGTCTCTTCAGATAGACTCCAGTTTCAGCCTTAGCTGTATCAAAGCCAGCTCTCCTGGGGGCTGCAGCTAAGGTGAAAGGAGGCTTGGAAGTAACTGATAGCTATTCACTACCTTAGTTAGGACTCTGGTGAAGCCAGAAGGAAGGCGCCAGTTTATGATGTTTTAGACTTCTGTTTTAGGTCCATTCAGATTGATTCTTTTGAGTTATAGAGCCCAAAGATATTTAAGCAGAGGCAAAAAAAAAAAGTGATACTTCTAAATGTGTATCTAAATGACTGGTGTGCAGCCATCCTCTTCATAGCATGTTTTCTGATGCTATCTTTGTATGTTCAGACTGCTTTATTGTTTGGCTTATGCACTCAGTATCTTTTAGAGTTAGTGACTTCCCTTACTTTTGTTCTGAACTCACGTGGGGCAATTCTATTTGCATAAAGCAAATTGGAGACTTGTTTTAAGCTCATAAAGACTTGTCACTGTTTGAGGACCTTTTTAACGAATCCTTTCCTAAAATCCCCAGATGCTAGCACCTTCCCTTTCCCCAATCTTATTGTATCTATTTTGAATATATCTGTATATGAACATAATGTCTTTCCCTTGAAATGAAAGGTCCTTGAAATCACGGACTGTTTCATTTGTGACTGCATCCTCTCTGAATACAGCACCTGGCATTTGATAAATACTGTTTGGTTGATGGCAGCAATAAATAATTTACTTTTCCTAAGTGAGTAACCTCACTTTTGGAGGCTTGAAGTTAAAAACTGACCCTATGATCTCCAGACTTCAGTTTCCCCATCTGTAAAATGGAAAGAGAAATCCTACGGATTTTCCTGAGGCACACTCATAGGCCTGGAGCAGGTACACAGAGCACTTGGGTCAGAACCCGACTCTTCCTCTCTACACACCCAATACATTAGTCACTATTCTTAGAGGCATCTAAAATTGAAGAGTAGTCTTTCAAATCCCATGTTGACCGTGGAAGGCAAAGAAATGGAGGAACACACAGAAATAGAGGTGAAGGGAGCCCTAACTTAAAATCATATTCTTTTAAAGAAAGTAGTTGAGAGAATGCCTGGAGACTAGTTTCAGCTGTTGAGGGGAGAAGGGCAGCAAATCACGGTGCAATCTGAATTTGCCATGTGGGACAGATAAAGCTATCCATCAGGCTACATTTGGCCCACGGGCTGAGAACCTGACAACCATGTGCTGAAGGATTTATTGGCCTTGTTCAAGATTTCATAAACCTCCCTCTTGGTTTCTTTCCTCCAAGTTCAGCTCCTTGTTCATGCTATATTTGAGCTTACTAAGCCTATTGGTTATGGTGGTCAGAGTTTCAATTCTTTCCTTTGTGAAAGGGAGAATGCCACACTTTTTATACATTTGAATACTTCACTGCCTCTAACAAGTCCTTCACAATACAGATGTCATGCTTGCCTGCAGAACTATTCCAAGGGGAGGCAAAGGGAAAGTATACTATCTGTCTGCTCATCTTCCGTCTCACCACTGGAGCTGGATGGGATGCACACAGCTCTGATTTGCCAGTTTCTGGGAGCTCTTGCTCTCAGCACACATTTTTTGCTTATTGAACTTAACCTTCAAAACAGGCTTGCAGTCCTGATGACTGGCATTTATATTTTGCTTTCCAAGTTCACAAGTGCTTTATAGAAATTATTTTTGGAGCCTCACAACAACCCATTTTACAGATGAGGGAACTGAAACTTAGAGTGCCCACTTCTGGAGCAATAAAGCTAAATATGTTTTTTATATATATATATATATATATATTATATATATGTATATATGTGTGTGTGTGTGTGCGTGTGTTTGTGTGTGTGTGTGATACTTCTAAATGTGTATCTAAATGACTAGTATGCAGCAATCCTCTTCATAGAGTATTTTCTGATGTGTTTGGACTGCTTTCTTTTTTGGCTTATGCATCCAGTTTCTTTTAGAGTTAGTAACTTCCCTTACTTTATATATATCATATATATGGTCATCATATATATATATATATATATATATATATATATATATATATATATATATGTATGTATGTATGTATCTCCAACTTTCAGATTCTTCCATCTATAAAATGGGTTAGAAAAGTCCTATGGTTTTGCCTGACCCAGTGGTGTCAAAATAATACAGAAATGTGTGTCACTAAACCACAGTAAGGATCCCTGTGAGTGGCTGAATATTGAATCAGGAAATCACATGTTAACATTATTTATGTTCTATTGTATTTTAATTTATTTTCAAATTACAATTTAATCTGATTAGGGTTGAAGGCGTCTCTGGCACATAGAGATTTAAAAGATTTGTCCATAGTTGTGTGGCTAGCAAGTCTTAGAGGTAGAAATTGAACCCAGGCTTTTCTGGCTCATTCATTCATTCATTCATTCATTCATTCGTTCATTCATTCAATGAGCAAGGATTCCTATTTTCTAGGGGTAATAGGAAGAAGGAAGGGAATAAGCATTTCTTAAGCACTTACTGTCTTCTAGGCATCGTGCTAAGTACTGCACCAAAATGATCTTCTTTGAGCCTCACGACAACTCTGAGAGATAGGTGCTATTATTATTTCCATTTTACAGGTGAGAAAATGGAGGCAAACAGAAGTTAAGTGACTTGCCCAAGGTTCCACAGCTATTAAATATTTGAGGAGCTCACGTCTTTCTGAGTTCAGCTCTAGTATTTTATCCACCATTTGCCATCCTGCAGTAGCCTCCTCTGGGGCATGGGGACTGGTAGATTACAGGTACACAGTTAAGGGCACGGTAATTTCACAGAAGCTACTAGACCTCAAATAGAAGAACTGAATCTTGAAGTTAGAAATTTTATAAATTGAAGGTGATAAGAGAGCACATTTTAGGAATGGAGACACAACAAGCAGAAAGGGACAGAGACTGGAGAAGGAATATTCTATAGAGAGAATAACAAGTAAGCTACATTGGCTGGAACATGGAATGTACACAAGAGAGTAGCATCAGATAAATAAACTGGTCAGGGGAGGCTAGAGCCAGACTGGATGGAGACTTAAATGCCTAAGGGAAGAGTTAGCATTTTATCTTGGAGGAAATAAGGAGCCACTATCCCTCCCTGGGGGCTTCTGTTCCCAGCAGTCTATGTATGAGGTCCTGTTCCCTAACAAGTAGTAACCGTGAAATGCAAGCATCTTCCATCAATGTTCAGCAGACAACTGGATCTGGACCACTGTGCTGTGGCAGTCTCATTTTTCAATGTTCTAGGTGTGCCTGGCCTCAAGGAAACATATCACAATGTTGAACTTAGAAAGCAAATAAAGAAGGAGGTTATTTGCATTACAAAAGGATTCTTTGCTTTAGGAAAGGATTCACCACAGCATTTCTTTCAATATTTAACTACTCCAGTGTATTCAAAAAATGATTCAATTTACAAAAAACACCTGGTCATACCCAGATGTACTTCTGGGATGTATCGACTGTGTCAACTAAGGGGAGTCTGTAATAATAGCTTCCATTTCCATCATGCTTGAAGGTTTACAAAGTGTTAGCCTTACAATAATGCTATTGGGGAGGCCATTCAAGGATTATTATCTCCATTTTACATATGAGGAAAGTGAGGTTCAAACAGGTTAAGTCACTTATCCAAGGACATATTCCTAGTAAATGACAGAACTGAAGTTCTAAATCCAGGGCTCTTTTCAGTTTTCTATGATGCCTTTTCCTTAGAAAGTGTTTGACTTGAATCCTTAGAATCATTTTGATAAACTATTTATGATGATGCATTGTTTTAAAATGATAAATTTCTTCAATACTATGTTGAAAATTTCCACTGAAGGTTGCATGGAAAATGTAACTGGAGAGGAAAACAAAATGCTTTAATTTAGATTTTGTCCTTTGTAAGACTTTCTTCCTTCTATCATGTTAGGATTTATACCAGTAAAGGGAGAAATACCAACAATCTAACATATGTATTCCATTGTTATAGTTGTGGAGAAAGACAGTGTGATGTAGCATGTTCTATTGAAATGGAAATAGGCCCAGATTTGGACTGAAAATCACTGAGTTCAAATCTTTGTTCAGTCACTTTTGTAACCCTAAACAAATCACAATCTCTGTGAGCTTCACTTTCTTCATCTATGAAAAGAGGGGCTTTCATTTTCTAAGTTGTCTAGGTACCTCTCAACATGAAATCTGTGAAATAGGTTTTATTTAACAAAAGCATTAAGAAGCTGATTACCCTGGAAAGTCCATGGCTAATTTCACTACAACTAGTTTTAGATAGATTTGGTCTGTAATTTGTGGGTATGACAAAGCTCTTCCTTCCATGGTAAAGGTAGAAATGCCTATACTACTCTTCCATGCTGCTACTATTCTTAGAAAGCAAAGGGAGAGATCTAAGACCACTTAATTAAAATTTCAGTGACCAGTGAGATAACTGGGAAATCATGCTGCCTTTGAAAGTTCTAAAGCATATTGCTTTGTACTTCTATTTCAACCCCTACTGAAATTTATAGAACTATGCACTCAGAAAACAACTTTCATCCCCCCTGCCCTCCAAAAAGGAGCAAATATTAAAGTCCTATTCAGAGGGTTTGGGTATAAAGCAATCTAGCTGATCTTATGCTGTAGCTCCTATTTTTTTTTTTAGTGAGAAAACTATTCACCATTTACCATCAGTTCCACTCAAGGCACAAAATTCAAGTGAACAAAATTCCATATCTATTTTTGATAATGTTTTAGGTTCAGTTCAGTTGTTTTTCAGTCATGTCTGCCTCTTCACCAGCCCATCTGGGGTTTTCTTGGCAAATGTACTGTAGTAGTTTGCCATTTCCTTTTCCAGCTCATTTTACAGATTGAGGAACCGAGGCAAACAAGGTTAAATGACTGGCCCAGGTCACATAGCTAGTAAATGTCTGAGAACAGATTTGAACTCTGGAAGATGAGTCTTCCTGATTACAGACCCAACACTGTATCTGATATATCACCTAGCCCCACCCTCCCCTTTTTTAGAACGCCAATATTAAACACAATCTACTAATCAGTTAGCATTTAAGTGCTTGTCATTCATTTTCCTAGCTGGGGCTACAAAAAAAGATTGAACCCTCAAGGAGTTTATATTCTGAAGGGTGAGACAATGTGTAAAGAAATCAGTCCATAAAAATATAGATACAGCATAGAGGTAAGGTAACATTAGAGATGAAGGCTTAGATGGCTGTAGGGATTAGAAAAGCCTCCTACAGAAGGTGGAGTTTGAGATGAACCTTGGAGAAAGTCAGGGATTCCAAGAGTCATAGGTGAAGAAGGAGAATATTCCAGTCATGGGAGTCAATCAATGGAAATGCACCAAGTCTGGAGATGGAACCTGCCATCATCCTTTGGTGACTGTCTTTCCACATCCATCTGCAGGTTCTTCCTTTGGTGGCTATGGTTTCAGGCTCTAGTGGATTCTACCTTTGGCTAAAGCAGCCTGTGAGACTTCTGCTGGAACCCAAGGATCTCCCAAATTCACATGGTGACCTGTAGAGTGGAAGAAAGAAACAAACTCCCTCCTCCTCTCTTACCTCTATTTTCGTGCAATTCCTTCTCAAGTGTCTTCTACCAATAGTTTGGGCTGCCATTGGATTCATAATTCTGAACTGGCTCAGTGTTTTATATTTAAGGTTAGAGATATTTCTGATTCTTTTAGTCACCCTTGAGATATTATTTGTTACATCATCTGTCATTTTCCAAAGATCAAAACACTTTATCCCTCTCAAATTGATTAAGGACTTGTTCATACATAGTTTACACTTTTGATTAATCGAGTCACAAAATATGCCAAAGAAAACAAAAAGAATGTAGGCTTAGAAAAAAAAAATCATGGACCTTATTTCATACCTTAAAAAATGTGTAGGAAACATAAGTAATTATTGGCCTATATATCTAATTCCCCATACACATAAAATTTTATGGTAATAATCTATACACACATCAAGGGCTTAGTCAATGAGGTCACATGTAGGGAGTCAAGCTTTCAGTAGAAATTGTAGGTAGCTAGGTTGCACAGTGGTTAAAGTTCTAGGCTTGAACTCTTGAAGGAAAGAGTTCGAGCCTAGTCTCAGAAACACAAGAGGTGTGTGACCCTGGGCAAGTCACCTAAACCTTTATTTGCCTCAGTTTCCTCAACTGCAAAATGGGTATAATAACAGCACCTATCTCCCAGTTGTTATGAGGATCAAATGAGTTAATATTCATAACATAACTACCACATAGCACACACTATATAAATGCTTATTCTCTTCCCCTAGTACACAGTTGACTCCATGTTAATCATCATAAAACTGATTAAAAGATGTAGAGATTATAAGATTCTATTGTATTGTATGGACTATCAAAGAAAATATTTGAATCAGTAAGGCAAAAAGTCATCTTAAAATCTCTCTTTCAACAAGGTATCTCTTAGCCAGACATCAAAATTATTAAAGATCCCTTAAAAGACATAACAACAGATGTAATCTTGTTCTATTGCTCTCTGATCACGGATAACAGACAAGGTAAGAAACGAGGACACATATGCTAACCAAAGATGCTTGTCACTGTCATAGAGTTCCAGAGCGGTACCTAAATTATGAAGGGATTCCTTATACTGTGTGAGATCTTCCAGATGCTCCTATGTGCGGGTGACATTATCACTCTTCAAAAATGAAGAATGAACAACAACAACAATATTGGCTCTATCAAATAAAAAAGAGTCTGGCTTAACCACCCACATTTCCATAACGTGCTGAGTAGTTGAAGGATATAACAACATTGTGGCTAGCAGCTACTGTAGGGGTGTAATACCCAACAAGACCAGCAACAAGAGCTCACAGAAGGGCTACTAGAACAGGTTCTTTGATTTGCTTTCCTAAAGAAAACAACTTTAAGGGGTTACCAATCTCACTTTAATAAAACATACATGCATCATTCACTTAGTCCAGGGGGAAAAATCCAGCACCCTGAACTTCAGAGCAAATAAAAACAGAAATTACAAACATACATTACATAAATAGAGCAAATAACACAATTCAACAGACAGGCTTTGTCTGATCAAGACATCATGTGCACAGTTACCAAAAAGAGAAGCACCAACATCTGGGTTTTCTTCAAAGCTGCAGGGCTCTTAACAATAGCTACCTAGAGTCTCTACACCACCACTCTTCCAGTGAGTGAGAGCCCCAAACAAAATACTAAGCTCTGAGTTTATACACCCTTCTTAGGATCTGAAGACTTTGTACCTAATCAGCAAAAGGATGTGGGCCTGGGGCTTAATACCTACTTATCCAAAGGGTGTGGACATGGTGCTTTGCACCTAGCAAGACTTAATCAAAGGCACTTGATTACTTTAGTATTCTAAAAGAGAAAACAGTAAAACAAAAAACAAGTCCCACCCTGCTTTTATTACAAAGGGGAAAAACCCAAGTGGATGTCCAGATTATAACATGCAATTATATGGACAACCTACAGATTTTATCCATATATACCTAGAATAGAAGGAAAATGAATATGTTAGCTTCAGAATTAAATAGGGTAAAAAGACTGCATCAAGTTTGGGAAATTGCAAAGCTCAATTAATTGCCCCCCAAATCTTGAAATAAAAGTTCCTCTTTTTCATGTAATGTTCTACCAATATTACAGGACTACAATTGTCGAGATCAAGTTCTGGAATATAGTTTGTGAAGTATTTTTAAAAAAGAGTATCACTCAGGGGACTATGGAAATGCACATGGTGGGTTTGAGAAGAATAGAATATGTAACAAATTAGGAACTATAAAGACAAACTGGAGTAAAAGGAAAAAGATGATCTAGTAACACAGAAAAAGTGAGAAATAACTGATGGATATCATGTGCTTCAAATTTTCTTGAGATATCCTCAGGATAAATTGAGGAAAGTACCCACAGGTTGGGTGGTAAATTTATGGGAGGACAATGACAGTAATCAAATAAAATGATAGGTGAAAATGAATGGGTTTATATCTCCATCATTGGAGGGGACTTTTAAATCAATGAGGACACAGATCTACTTGAATTTGGAGAAAGGCAGACAAGAAAAAGAAGAACATCACAGAATCACACAATTTTCTAGACAGAAGGGACCTCAGGAGATATCTAGGTCAACCTGAAAATAAGAACCTTTATTACAACATACCTGACTAATTATCACTGATACGTTAGTCTCAGATTAAATACTTTCAGTGAGGATTGGAAGAAAGGTCAGTGCTTAGCACTTTTACTCTTGAAGAATACTAATAGGAAAATTTTTCCTGATTTTAAACCAAGATTTGTCTCTTAGAAACTTCTACCCCTTGCTCCTGGTTCTTCCCTCTTAAGCCAAATAGAACTAGTAGAATCCCTTTTCCACATAACAGCCTTTCAAATGCTTGGAGACAACAAGTAACCCCTAGTCTCTTCTTCTGTAGGCTAAACATACCTATTTCCTTCAACAGATTTGCATACGTCATAGTCTCCACCCTCTTTGCTATCTTGTTTGCCTTCATTTGAATGCTTTCCAGTTTTTTCCAATAGTCCTTCTAAAGTAGTTCTCAGAATGAAAAACAATAATATGGACCAGAGTGGAGTACAAAGCGATGATTATCTAATTTTAGGAAGCCATGCCTCTTTGAATGGCTGAGGAAGACAGCTATGATAATAATAGCTAACTTTATGTAATATTTACCATGTAGCAGGCACTGTGCAAAGCATATTACAATTATCTCATTTGATTGTTGTGACAGCCAGGGGACATATGTGCTATTATAATCTCCATTTTACAGAAGAGGAAACTGAGGAAAATAGAGGTTAAGTGACTTGCCCAGGATCATATAGCTATTAAGTATCTGAGGCTTGATTTGAACTCCCAGCATTTTATCCACTGTACCACTTAAGTACCTCTGATGAGATAAGAGATGAGATGAGACATAATAGAAAGAAGTGAGAACTTTGAAAGTTCTTTTTTGCTTTTTCATGCTGGACTTTAGTCAACAAACAGCGATATAGAAAACTGTGTAATTCCAAAGGCTAAACTTCATATGACCCAGTATTGTGATGTTATCACTCCCAAAACTAATATAGTTTTAGGCTTTATTTATAATAATGTACCATTCCTCTTGAAGGCAGTGATATTCCTGCTCTGCTAGACATTGTGTTTAGGGTGTTCTGAGATTTACTCACTGAGAAATAGCGAACTGGAGGATGTCCAGAAAAGTGTGACCCAGATGTTGAAATCACAAAATCCTAGATCTTAAGCTGCAAGTGACCTCAAAGATCAACTAGCCCAACTTCTCATTTTGCAGATAAGTAAACTAAAGCCCAAGGAGGTAGAATAATTTACCTAAGGTAATACAGGTAGAAAGTTTCAGAGGTCATAGATGTCTGAAAATTTCATGTGAAAAATAGTTGATTAAGTGAGGATGCTTAACTTTTAGAAGGGAGGACATGATGACACAGCCTGTTGCACTCCAATGATTATCACTTTTTTCTCAGATAGGCTTATTCAGAGATTTAATTGATGACTCCCTCTGATTTGTAGATTATTTTTATTGTAATTACATTTCATTTACTTATCAGAAATCTATTTTTTCTCCTTCCCACCCTTGATCCAAATAAAAAATAGTAAAAAGAAATGCCTTGTAACTAATGTGCATAGTCAAAAAAAATTCTTGTTATCCATGTCTAAAAACATATTTTTATTCTGTGCCCTGAATCTACCACTTCTTTTAAAAATATTTCATTTTTTAAAATTATGTGCAAAAACAATTTTAACATTTGTGTTTTTTTTAAATTTTGAGTTCCAAGTTCTTTCTCTGCCTCCCTTTTCTTATTCCTGTTCATTGAGAAGGCAAGCAATTTGAAATAGGTTACACACATGCAGTCATGCAAAACATATTTTCATATTAGTCATTTTGTGAAAGAAAACACAAAGGTTCAACTTCCCAGGAGCCAAGAGGGCAGAGTAAGCCATAACTCTCCTATATTTGCCTCCAAACAACAATAAAATAGTACCCCAAACAAATCCTGGAATAGCAGAACAAGCAAAAAGATGGGATGGAACAATTTTTTAGCCCAAGAAACTTGGAAGACTAGCAAGAAAAGTCTGTCTCACTTAGGTAAAAGGTCAGGGCAATTCAGGGCAGGAAGCATCCCAACAAGCCAGCAGCAAGTCCTACCTTAGCAAACCAGTGGGAGATCCTAAGCCCCAGTGCAGTGGAACAGGTAAACTCCAACATCAGGACCCCCTACATGACTCAGGAAAGCCAGGGGAACTGGTAGATTCTAGCTCTGAGAACCACCATCTGCTTCAGCATAGGTCCGGGCAAACAGGCAGCTTCCAGAGGCCAGACCTCCATGTGCTTCAGCAAACCCAAGGGCAAACAAGAATCCTCCAGTGGCCAGATCTCAACATGTTTTAGCACAGCCTATGGCAAACAGGCATCCTCCAGTGGCCAGACTTCCACATGCTTCAGTGTAGCCATGGGGAAACACAGAAACACCCCACTAGGTCTCAGCACATGCCAGCTACCACCACTAGAACCCCAACTCAGCACCAGGAAAGCTGCCAGGCCCCTACAACTTCCAGCAGCGCCAGCCACTCCTACCCAACCCTCTCAGCACAGCAACAGATATGAGGGGCCCCTGTGGGCTTCAGAGTGACATCAGCATGGCATCAGGTAAACAGCCAGGGCCTGTAGCCACTTGCACAAAAATCCTGAGACAGATTCCCTTTCACCCTGGGAATTTAAAAAGCTCAATTTTTTTAAACATGGAAAGGCCAAAAAACGATGAACAAAAACCAACAAAAAAGAATCTGACCATAGAAAGTTAATATGGTAACAGGGAAGATTAAGACACAAACTCAGAAGATGACAACAATGTCAAAACACTTACGGGCAAAATCCCAAATAAAAGTGGAAAGTGGTCTCAATCCCAGAAAGAAATTATGGAAGACCTGAAAAAGGAGCTTTAAAATCCTATAAGACAGGTAGAAGAAAAACTGGTAGAAGAATGAGGTTGATGTAAAAGAATTATGAAAAAAGACTCAACAGTTTGGGCGACTGCTTAAAAAATAGAATAGACCAAATGGTAAAGGAGATGCAAAAACCCATGGAAGAAAACAGTTCCTTAAATAGTACAATTGGCCAAATGGAAAAGAAAGTACAAAAGCTAATTGAGGAAAATAACACCTTAAAAGTTAGAAGTGGGCCAGTGGAACTTAATGACTCTATGAGACATCAAGAATCAATCAAACGGGGGTGGAGCCAAGATGGCGACTGGAAAGCAGTAGCTGGTGTGAGCTCCCCACCAAGTCCCTCCAAAAACCTATAAAAAAATGGCTCTGAACCAATTCTAGAACTGCAAAACCCACAAAGTGGCAGAGGGAAGCAGGGCTCCAGCCCAGGACAGCCTGGATGGTCTCGGGGTAAGGTCTGTCCTGCACGGAACTCACAGCTCCCAGCGCAGGGGAGTGGAGCTGAGCCAAGCAGAGCCCAGCGCGCGAGGTGCGGCGCGGCAGACCGCAGACCGACGAGACCAGGAGTGGAGCACAGAGTGCCCTAGCATGCTGAATTACTGAGCTGTGGCATGGACCAGACCTCACAACCCACAAACAGCAAAGATGACAGAGAAGGTTAGTGGGAAAAGCTGCTGGACGAGACGGAGTTGGCGGT
>CM053627.1:152699874-152717021 GCA_028646595.1 Phalanger gymnotis | reverse complement strand
TTTCATGCAACTAGAAAATAAGATGCACAGGCAATGGGGCATAGAGATTTATCTTGCCCTAGAAGAAAGTAAGGGAAAGGGGGATGGAAGGGGAATGGGGTGACGGAGGGGAGGGCAGACTGGGGAACAGGGCAACCAGAGTGTATGCCATCTTGGAGTGGGGGGGGGTGGAAATGGGGACAAAATCTGTAATTCAAATGCATGTGAAAATCAATCCTGAAAACTAAACATATTAAAAATAAATTAAAATTAAAAAAATCAAACAAATTCAAAAGAATGAAAAAATGAAAGAAAATGTAAGACACCTCATGGGAAAAATGATTGACCTAGAAAACAGATCCAGGAGAGACAATATCAGGATCATTGAACTACCTGAAAGGCATAATCAAAAGAAGGACCTGGACAACATCTTTCAAGAAATTATCAAGGAAAACTTCCCTGTTGTCCTGGAACCTGAAAGCAAAATAGGCATTGAAAAAATACACCAATCACATGAATTCTTTCCTTTCCAATAAATCTGATAGGTAAACTATTCCTTGCTCTCCTAAATTGCTTATAGTATCAGCCTTTATTCCTAAATCATGAACCCATTTTGACTTTATTTTGGTGTGCAATGTAAGATATTGGTCTCTGCCCAGTTTCTACCATACCATTTTCCAATTTTCCCAGCAGTTTTTGTGAAATAGTGAATTCTTAGCCCAGAAGCTGGATTCTTTGGGTTTATCAAAGAGTAGATGTCTATAGTTGTTGACTACTGCATGTTGTGTACCTAACCTATTCCACTGATCTACCACTCTGTTTCTTAGCCAGTACCAAGTAGTTTTGATGACTGCTACTTTATAGTACAGTTTAATATCTGGTATGGCCAGGCTACCTTCCCTAGCATTTCTTTTCATTAATTCCCTTGATATTCTGGACCTTTTGTTCTTCCAGATGAATTTTGTTATTATTTTATCCAGCTCTGTAAAATAATTTTTTGGTAGTTCAATTGGTATGGTGCTGGATAAATAAATTAATTTAGGTAAAATTGTCATTTTTATTATACTATATATTAACTCAGCCTAACCATGAGCAACTGATATTTTCCCACTTATTTAGATCTGACTTTATTTGTGTGAAAAGTGCTTCATAATTGTGTTTATATAGGCCCTGGGTTTGTCTTGGCAGGTAGACTCCCAAATATTTTATAGTGCCTACAGTAACTTTAAATGGAATTTCTCTTTCTGTCTCTTGCTGTTGGGCTTTGTTAGTAATGTATAAGAATGCTGAAGATTTATGTGGGTTTATTTTATATCCTGCAACATTGCCAAAGTTGTTTATTATTGCAAGTAGTTTTTTACTTGATTCTCTAAGTAAATCATCATATCATCTGCAAAAAGTGATGATTTAGTTTCTTCTTTTCCTATTCTAATTCCTTCAATTTTTTTTCTTCTTTTATTGCTACAGCTAACACTTCTAGTACAAAATTGAATAGGGGTGATAATGGATAACTTTGTTTCACCCCTGATCTTATTGGGAATGCATCTAGCTTATCCCCATTTCAAATAATGTTTGTTAATGGCTTTATGTAGATGCTATTTATAATTTTAAGGAAGGCTCCATTTATTCCCATGCTTTCTGGTGTTTTTAATAGGAATGGGTGTTGTATTTTGTGAAAGGCTTTTTCTGAATCTATTGAGATGATCAAATGATTTCTGCTAGTTTTTTTTTGTTGACATGGTCAATTATGCTGATAGTTTTCCTCATATTGAACCAGCCTTGCATTCCTGGAATAAATCTTACCTGGTCATAGTGTATTATTCCCATAACGAGTTGCTGCAATATTTTTGCTAATATTTTATTTAAAATATTTGCATCAATATTCATTAGGGAAATTGGTCTATAATTTCCTTTCTCTGTTTTGACTCTTCCTGGTTTGGGTATTAGTACCATATTTGTGTCATAAAAAGAATTTGCTAGAACTCCTCTTTCACCTATTTTCCCAAAGAGTCTATAAAGTATAGGAATTAATTTTTCTTTAAATGTTTGATAGAATTCACATGTAAAACCATCTGGCCCTGGAGATTTTTTTCTAGGAAGTTCATTGATGGCTCACTCAATTTCTTTTTCTGAGACAGGGTTATTTAGGTATTTTATTTCATCTTCTGTTTACCTAGGCAATTTATATTTTTGCAAATATTCATCCATATCCCTAAGGTTGTCAAATTTAGGGGCATACATTTGGGCAAAATAATTCCTAATTATTGTTTTAATTTCCTCTTCATTGGAGGTGAATTCACCCTTTTCATTTTTGATACTGGTAATTTGATTTTCTTTCTTTTTTTAGTTCAAATTGACCAAAGGTTTATCAATTGTTTTTTTCATAAAACCAGGTCTTGCTTTTATTTGCTAATTTAATTGTTTTCTTGATTTCAATTTTATTAATGTCTCCTTTGATTTTCAATATTTCTAATTTGGTATTTAATTAGGAATTTTCAATTTGTTCTTTTTCTAGCTTTTTCAGGTGCATGCCCAATTCATTCATCTCTTTTTTCTCTATTTTATTCATGTAAGTATTTAGAGACATAAAACTTCCCCTAAGAACTGCTTTTGCTGTATCCCATAAGTTTTGATATGTTGTCTCATTATTGTCATTGTCATGAATGAAGTTATTAATTGTTTCTCTGACTTGTTCTTTGGTCCACTCATTCTTTAGAATTAGATTATTTAGTTTCCAATCAATTTTTAGCTTGTTTTTCCATGGTTCTTTATTACAAATAATTTTTATTGCATCATGATCTGAAAAGGATGCTTTGACTATTTCTGCCTTTCTGCATTAGATTGTGAGGTTTTATGCCCTAGTATATGGTCAATTTTTGAGTATGTGCTGCTACGGAAAAAAAAAGTGTATCCCTTTCTATCCCAATTCAGTTTTCTCTAGAGGTCTATCATATCTGCCTTTTCTAAAATTCTCTCCACCTCCTTAACTTCTTTCTTGTTTATTTTGAGCTTAGATTTATCAAGTTCAGAGAGGGGGAAGTTGAGGTCCCGCATTATTAGTTTTGCTGTCTATTTCTTCCTATAACTCCTTTAACCTCTCTTCTAAGAATTTGCATGCCATGCCACTTTGTGCATACATGTTAAATAATGATATTGCCAGAAGTGAGGCTTCAGTAGTGAGAGAAGTTGGCTCCTCTGTTTCTCCTGAGGTAGTTTATTTATTTAATTTATTTAATTATTTAAGGGAGGGATGATAGCCATTTTTTACCTGCACATCATGGCTCCCGGAAGTTCAAGAAGGCGAGTTTCAAACCTTTAGACTGTGGGTTGTAGGCCTCTGGGCTAGCTGCTCTCGGCCACAGGCTTTCCACTCCCACAGACTTCTGGCCTGAGAGGTGTGGGGCTTGATCATGGCCATAGCCAGTACTTCCTTCTTGGGCCTGTTCCTGCTCCAGTGTTTTGCTCACCCAGCAACCTCCCACGCTGGCTGGATTCCTCTGCTGTTCCCAGTTGGTTTGGTCTGGTGCCCTTCCACGTGCCCGGCACTCCTACCCCTCTCAGTGGCTTCTAACACGTATCTGACAGAATTTGTGAGAGTGCTCCAGTAGTTCCTTACTTTCACAGTGCCATTTTGGCTCCACCAAACATCTGACTTCTTAAAGAAGTTAAGTGAGTTACAGGAAGAGATAGACACCAAAACTACTAGTGGATTTTCCCCTCTCAGAACTCAATAAACCTAACCAAAAAAGAAACAAAGAGAAATTAAGGAGGTAAATAGAATATTAGAAAATTCACATGTGACAGAACTTTGGAGAAAACTGAATAGGAACAGAAAGGAATACTGCAAGGTACAGTATGCCTGTCAGTTGTATCTAGAGGAGAAAAATTTATGAGCAAAGAAGAGAGAGAGCATTGCAAAATATAAAATAGATAATTTTGATTATACTATACTAAAAAGCTTTTTTACAAACAAAACCAATGCAACCAAGATTAGAAGGAAAGCAGAAAGCTGGGAAACAATCTTTACAGCAAGTATCTCTCATAAAAGCCTCATTTTTCAAATATATAGAGAAGTGAGTCAAATTTATAAGAGTACAAGCCATTCCCCAATTGATAAATGGTCAAGGGATATTAACAGGCAGTTTTCAGATGAAGAAACCAAAGCTATGTATGGGCATATGAAGAAGTGCTCTATATCACTTTTGGTTAGAGAAATGCAAATTAAAACAACTCTGAGATACCACGTCACACCTATCACATTGACTAATGTGACAAAAAAGAAAAACAATTAATGTTGGAGAGGATATGGGAAATTTGGGACACTAATGCATTGTTAGTAGAGTTGTGAAGTGATCCAACCATTCTGGAATACAACTTGGAACTATACCCAAAGGGCAACCAAACTGTGAATACCCTTTGATCCAGCAACACCACTACTAAGTCTATATCCCAAAGAGATCATAAAAAATAAAAAGGACCTACACGTGTAAAAATATTTATAGCATCCCTTTCATGGTGGCAAAATACTGGAAATTGAGGGGATGCCCATTAATTGGGCAATGGCTGAACAAGCTGTGGTATATGGATGTAATTGAATACTGTCTTGCAATAAGAAATGATGAACATGTAGAGTTCAAAAAAAAACCTGGAAAGACTTGTGCAAACTCATGAAAGTGAAACCAGAAAAACACTGTACACAGTAACAGTAACACAGTAACAGATCAACTCAATTCTTCTCAGCAACACAATGATCCAAGACAAGTACAACAGACTCATGAGGGAAAATGCTATCCACATCCAGATGAAGAATGAATGGACCCTGAATACAGATTGAAGCATGCATTTTTTTACTTTATTCCTTTTTTGTGCTTTTTTTTTCATTTTGATCTGTCTTTTCTTTCACAACTGTGACAAATATAGTAATATGTT
Organism: Phalanger gymnotis; assembly: GCA_028646595.1. NCBI lineage: Eukaryota > Metazoa > Chordata > Mammalia > Diprotodontia > Phalangeridae > Phalanger > Phalanger gymnotis. The sequence continues at coordinate 152,712,113 of CM053627.1, read as the reverse complement.
TTACATGATGGCACATGTATAACCTATATCAAATTGTTTAATTTTAGGAAAAGGAGAGGGGAAGGAGGGAGAAGAATTTAGAACTCAAAATCTTGTAAAAATGAATGCTAAAAATAGTCTTGAGATGTAATTGGGGGGAAAATACCATTAAAAAACACAGAGAAATACAAAAATCAAGAAAAACAAAGAAAATTTAAAATTATGCTTCAATCTGCATTCAGACTCCAGCAGTTCTTTCTCTGGAAGTAGATAGTATTTTATGTAATAAGTCCTTTGGAATTGTCTTGGATCACAGTATGGCTTGGAATAGCTATGTTATTCACAGTTGATAATCACACAATATTACTTTTATTGTGTACACTGTTCTCCTGGTTCTGCTCATTTCATTTCGCATCAGTTTATGTAAATCTTTCTATGTTTTTCTTAAAGCTTGCTGCTCGTTATTTCTTATAGCACAATAATATTTCCATTACAATCAGATACTACAACTTGTCCAGCCATTCTCCAAATGATTGATATCTATTCAATTTCAATTCTTTTCCACCACAAAAAGAGCTGCTATAAATATTTTTGTATGTGCACATCCTTTTCCTTTTTTTCAAAAAGAAAAATCTTTTTGGGATACAGACCTAGTAGTGGTATTGTGGCCAAATACATGGTATATATGGATTTCTAGCCCTTTGGGCACAGTTCCAAATTGCTCTGCAGAATGGTAAGATCAATTCACAACTCCACCAACAGTGCTTTAGTGTCCCAATTTTCCCACATCCTCTCCAACATTTGTCATTTTCCTTCTCTGTCTTATTAAGCAATGTGATAGGTGTGTGGTGCAAACTCAGAGCTGTTTTGATTTGCATTTCTCTAATCAATAGTAATTTAGAGCATTCTTTTTAATATGACTATAGATAGGTTTGATTTCCTTGCCTGAAAACTGCCAGTTCATATATTCGTTTGCTTTGACCATTTATTAATTGGGAAATGACTTATATTCTCATGAATTTGACTCAGTTCTCTAAATTTTCAAGAAACGAAGCCTTTATCAGAGAAATTTGTAATTTTTTTTTTGTTACAATCACTGTGTATGTCACTCCATCCTAGTTTTTCACCTGTTTCTTCTCTCTCTTCTTTCACCCTGTCCCTCTTCAAAAGTGTTTTGCTTCTGACCATCATTGCCCCCAATGTGCCCCCTTTTTTTTTACCTCCCCAACATTCTCTTTTCCCTTTCCCTTCTCATCCTTTACCCTGTAGGGTAAGATAAGTTTCTATACCCAACTGGGTGTGTATTTCTTCTTTGAGCCCATTCTTATGAGAGTAAGGTTCAAGCATTGTCACTTCCCCATCTTCCCTTCCTCTGTAGCAGTCCTTTTGTGCATCTTTCATGTTAGATAATTTGCCCCATTCTACCACTCCCTTCCCTTCCCCCTTCTCCCAGTGCATTCCTCTTTTTCACCTCTTTTATTTTTTAGTTATCATGCCCTGAAGCCCTCATAATGAAAAAGTTCTTAGGAGTTACCAGTATCATATTCCCGTGAAGGAATAAAAACAGACTAACCTTATCGAATACCTTATGATTTCTCTTTCCTGTTTACCTTTTTTATGTTGTTCTTGGATCTTGTATCTGAAAGTCAAATTTTCTATTCATCTCTGTTCTTTTCATCAAGAATGCTTAAAAGTCCTCTATTTTAGTAAATGTCCATGCTGAGTAGGTGATTTTTGGTTGTAATCCTAGCTCCTTTTCCATTCAGAATATCATATTCCAGGTCTTTGATATGAATATGATATGATAATCCTTTAATGTAGAAGCTGCTAAATCTTGTGATAACCTGACTATGACTCCACAATATCTAAATTGTTTCTTTCTGGCTGTTTGCAATATTTTCTGCTTTTCCTGGAAGCTCCAGAATTTGGCTATCATTCCTGGGAGTTTTCATTTTGGGATCTTTTCTAGGAGGTAACTGGTGGATTCTTTCAAGTTTTATTTTATCATCTCATTCTAAATTATTGAGACAGTTTTCCTTGGTAATTTCTTGAAATATGAATTCTAAGCACTCTTTTTTTTACTATGGCTTTTAAGGAGCCCAATAATTTTTAAATTATCTCTGCTTGACCTATTCTCCAGGTCAGTTGTTTTGTTTTTCCAATGAGATAGTTTACATTTTTTTCTTTTTTCATTCTTTTGATTTTGTTCTATTGTTTCTTAATGTCTCATGAAGTTATTAGCTTCTACTTGCCCAATTCTAAATTTTAAGAAATTATTTTCTTCAGTGAGCTTTTGTACCTCCTTTTCCATGTAGCCCATTCTGTTTTTAAGGAGTTTTCTTCAATGGATTTTTGTACATCTTGTTCTATTTGGCTAATTCTGCTTTTTAAGGAGTTTTTCTTCTTCATTTGATTTTTTGTACCTTTTTTACCATTTGGCCTATTCTGTTTTTTTTAAAGTTGTTATTTTCTCGACTATTTTTTTTTGTGCCATCTTTACCAAGCTGTTGACTCTTTTTTCATAGTTTTCTTGTAACACTCTCATTTCTTTTCCCAATTTTTCCTCTACCTCACCTATTTGATTTTTAACATCCTTTTTTTATATTTTCTGGGAGGTCTTTCTGACATCTTCTGGCCTGAGATCAATTCAATTTTTTTTCTTTGAGGTTTTGGATATAGCTGTTTTGACTTTGTTGTCTTCTTCTTGGTATATGTTTTTATTTTCCCAGTCACCATAGTAACTTTCTGCAGTCAGTTTTTTTTTTCTTATTTGCTCATTTTCCAGCCTATTTCTTGACTTTTACCTTTATGTTAAAGTTGGGCTCTGCTCCCGGGGTAGAGGGGTCAGTATTCTAAGTACCAGGTTTTTCATGTGGCTGTTTTAAGAGCTAGTTCTTAGAGTCTGTAAGTTTCCAGTTCTTCTAAGGTGATATGATCTAAGGAGAGGTGTTGTAAATGCTCTTCTGGCCTGTGTTCTGGGCTGTGAGAGATCACGAACACTCTTTTCTGCCTTGGAACTGTGACCAGGGGTTCTGTTCTGCTGTAGTCATATGTTCTAGTGTGCTAGTGCTCCTCTTTGCCCTGGGACTGTGACCTGAACTGTGAATGGTCAATGCAACTGGGGCTTACACCCAGTTCCAGCAAAGAGTCACCTGTAATCACCTTCTGACCTGTTGTCCAACCCCCTTACAATCTGTGAGCTGAGAGCTCCAGAAGCCACCACTACCAATTCAGTTGCCCTTGAGGCCTGCCGGCTTGTTAGTGGCCTGAGTTGGACTGCTTTCCATTATTAGCTTAGTGAGGCAGATCTTTCCTGCTAATCTCCTAAGATATCTTGGGCTGGAAAAATTGTTTCACCTCATACTTTTGTTTGTTCTACCACTCCAGAATTCATTTTGAAGCATTATTTTAAAGTCGTTTAGAGGAGAATTTGATAGGATGCAGGCAAGTCCCTGCCTTCACTCTGCCATCTTGGCTTCTCCCCCACGGATTCACCATTTCATTTTCAGAAAGTGATAACATGATTGATTACTGGTTCTCTGGAATTAGGGATGGTCGTTGCATTGACCACAGTTCTTACAGCTTTTAAAGTTATTTATTTTTATAGTCTTGTTATTATATGAATTCAGTTTATGAAAGTCTTCAGAATTGCTCATTTTAATAATATTGACATAAGTTGCTTTGCTTTTTATGCTTACCTCACACTGCTTCAGGTCATACAAATATTTTCATGTCTCTTTGAAACTGTATTTCCTAGCACGATAGTATTCCATAACATTTATGTAAGACAATTTGTCCTTTTCACACTGCAATCACCCCTCTTCCTAAACCAAATTTTGCTTGCTGGAGAGTCATCTACATTTTCCTTTTTTTCCCAGTCTTTCTCTTTGAATTGAGCATATAACCCTAAGAGATTTAAATTTTAAATTAAAAAATTGTCTTTTTTTTTTATTACTGCATACTTAAAAAATATCAACAGACACCAGCATTTCTCTGTACAAAGAAGACCATAGAAAGAGGATAGCATATGAAGCCTTTAAATTCCACTATATACCATCTATTTTTTTATAGTTTAAATTTAAAATGCTGGTTCTAACTTACTTATCTGTGTCCCTTTTTGAATATCTTGCTACTTTCTTCTTTTTTTTTAAATGATCCAACAATTATATTTTCTCTTTCTTTGTTTTTATCACCATCATTTCTTTTTCCTTATCCCTTCTTCTGGCCAATAAAAGCCTTCTCTTGAAGTATAATGAACATAAAATAAATCCACAAATAAGCTGTGTCTGAAAAGTATGTCTCATTCTGTACCTACAGTGTGTCACCTCTCTGCCAAGAGGTGGCAAATGTGATTCATCAGCCTTCTGGAGTTGTTATTTGTCCCTACATTGATCATAATTCTCAAGTCTTTCATAATCGTTTTCCATTACAATATAGTAATAGCTTAAATTGTTCTCTTGCTTATACTCACTTCATTCTCCCTTATTTCATAAAAATCCTTCCAGGTTTCTCTGAATGCATCTCTTTCACCATTTTTTACAGCAATAACATTCTGCTACATTAATATTCCACAATTGGTTCAGCCATTCTGTAATTGATGGACATTCAATTTATTTTCCTGTTTTTGGCTACAGCTAACAGTGCTGCTATAAATATTTTAGTACATATGTTTCCTTTGTCCCTTTCCTTGATCTCTTTTGGGTATAAGCATAACAATACCATTGCTGAGTCAAGGTATATGGGCACTTTTGTTGCAATTTGAATATAGTGTAATTTTTTTTCCAAAAGAGTTGAATCTCTTTACCACTCCACCAACAATACATTAGTGTTTCTGCTCTCCCACAGCTCCTCTAATAATTATTATTTTACCTTTTCTTGTCTTTGACAATATAATGGGTGTGAAATGAAATAAATTTAATTCAGTTTGCATTCCTCCTTTATCATCAGTGATTTATATGATTGTTGATAGTTTGGGTTCCTTTCCTTGAGAAAATTGACCATATGTCCTCAATATCAGAGATTTGCTGTAATGCTGTATTTTTATTTTAATTGCATTGTTTTTGTTTATGCAAACTACATGACATTTATATAATCAAAACTGTCCACTTTACTTATTGTCATATTCTCCAACCCTTGTTTCATAAATAACTCTTTTCATATTCTATAGTTACATTTCTGCTCTTCTCATTTTTTTAATAGTCTGATATTTTATAACTAGATCATGTCTATTTGGACCTTATGTGATATAATGTGAAATGTTGCTCTAAAGCTATTTTTTAGCAGGCTGCCTTCCAGCTTTCTCAGCAGTTTGGGTTGAATAGCAAGTCCTTACTCTAGGAGTTGGAATCTTTGATTTTTATCAAACATTATGCCACTATATTCTGTTGCTTCTGTGTTTTATGTATCTAATCTGTTCACCAAACACTTTAGCAGACTTTGCTCTTGGGAGAAATTCCCATTCAGGTACAAGTTAGTCTATTTGGCCTTTGAGCTCCTTTCTAATTCCAATTCTGTGATGCACCCAATTATGGTGCCTATTGATCACTCGTACAACAACTTGGCTATGACTTTTAATAAATGTTAATTTTCTTAAATACTCTAATCCATAGTTTTCAGATCTTTTAACTTTTTCACTGTTCCCATTGGGGATTGACTTATTGTCTACTGGTAGCCACCCGTAGTTCTGCAGTATGATATCATATGCCACCAGGACAGAAGTAGTAAAGGAAGAAAACATATCATAGGTCCAGGTAGCCTAATGAATCCAGGAGGTCAAAGACTATCAGAAAAAGTGACAATTAGCAAGCATATGAGCTCTGGTCCAGGGTAGAAGATGCTCATTTTCTTGTTTCATGCTTTCTATTTGAACAGTAGTTCCTATTTAGTGGTTTGTGAATTCCTTGGGTTTGTGATGATAATCCAAAGTGTTCACACTAAAAATTCTATAAAGAAGCCTTAAGCAGTAAACAATTGTTCAATTATGTTACAAATGTATTTTTCTCCTCTGACAACAAATGTGCATGTGTGAGGAGCAATATTTTCTCAAGGAATGTGGCAAGATAGCTATCCTCAAGTATTTTAAGTATTATCAGGAAGGAGAAAGCTTAGACTTGTCTTTCTTGCCCCCTCCCCCAAAAAAGGGCAAGGAATTATAAACAGTAGTTTCAGAGAGCCAAATTTCAGCTCCATGCAATAATAATTAGAGATGTCCCAAAGTTGGAACTGCCTATTTTAGGAAGCTATACTTCCCTTTTCACTGGAATAAAGATTACTTTTTGGGAGGAAATTATTATTTAAGGGTCTGATAGATTGAATGGAGGATCTCTCAGGATCTTTTGAAGTCAGAGAGTCTGTGATTTTGATTTGGATAATAGCACATGGATCATAGCAAAACTAGGTCATGTTATCACACAAGATGTTACAAGCTTTTTAAAGAATATGTTATATCGTTGACTACATCTAAGATTTAATTGACATAGGAGTAGTTAGTGTGGACCTTCCCTCGCTGATGCAGATGAAAATCTTCCATACGTATTCAGAGAGTAGCCTGTGTACATTGAGAGAATGGGTGACTTGCTCAGGGTCACACAAACCCTTTTCTCAGAGGCTGAGCTTTGGCCCATATTTTCTAGTTTCTAAGGCCCAGTTAAGCCTTATTTACTGCAGCATAATGCCTTTCTTGGCAAGTTAGTGCACATTTATGAAAACAAAATCAATTTGAAGTTAGCTTAATTTAAGAATGTGTTCCATACCACTATTCTGCTGGATTTTCAAAATAGCAGCAGGAAGTCAAGAAGCTGTGTAATATAGTAGATAGAGAGCTGCCCTTGAAGCAAAGAAGATCTGGCTTTAGGTACTCCTCTGACATGCAATGGCAGTATGACTATGAGGAAATTGTTTAACCTCTTGGTGCTCTAAGGAACTAAGATATTAGGTATCAGGAAAGCTCCCTACCTACAATGCTGGAGGGAATTTCCTCACCTAAGAGTTTCTTATAGCAATGAACCACAGCTCCAATATCTATCCTTTACCTTATTAAAATTTATAGAAACAATTATAAGGTTTCACAGTCCCCCAGTGCTGGCAGTCCCTGTTCTATGTGGCTATGGATATGCTTCTAAAGAAGATACAATTTGATGGTTACTAAAAGCTATGCCAGACACCATGTGTGTGTGTGTGTGTGTGTGTGTGTGTGTGTGTGTGTGTGTGTGTCTGTGTGTGTATGAGGCTAGGTAGGATAAGGCTGGGTAGGATAAACGTGGATTGTTGTCATGTTGACATCCCAGTTGCTTGCTGGTGAGGAAGTGTTGGCAGTAGCAGCTCAGTGGTCACATGAGAGGGAAGAAGATGACAGCAGTACCTGAGACTTGTTTCAGTCTAATACCAACTTGATAATGTATTTTAAATGTCAGAATACAGCTGTGATATAGTGCTAAGAATCTTATTAAAACACCTAGGTAGTCGTCATCAGCATGCTGGGAGGAAATAGGGTCTGTTGCCTTCCTGGCATGGGGCAGAGCAGGTATTCCTTGGGGGTGGGTGGGGGGAGGCGAGAAGACTGCAGAACAACCACTTGGGCCATTCTCTTGGCATTTTGCTAACTAGAATAACCTGTTCTACTTTCAAACACTTCATTTTCCACCTCTCTTTACCAGTAAGAGCAGTTACACATTGAAGAATGAGCTAATGACTCAATTCCACATCACAGAACCACCTCAGAGGAAACTTAAAATGCTACAAAATCATGAAGGGTTATCAAAAGAGTAGATGGAATTTTACAAATACATTTTTAGTGCCTGGATGAATTTGTTGATACGATCACTGCCTTAATCGCCTTTCTCCTCTCTGTGAAATTCAGTGGCAAGTTATATGCTACCTATATAGCCATCATATAGAGAATTTTTCCCTATTAAGGGGATAGAGAGCTTTTCTTTTAATCAACCCATTTGGAAGAAAGTATGAATTTACTTAGAAGAATTTGGCACCCATTTCCTAAAAGGCAGCAGAAATAGATAAAAGTAAGGACAATATGTATTGTGTTTAGAATGTGTTTAGAATAAACAGTAAGATTCATTGATTTATCTAAGGTTTTATCTGGAAAGGTATTGGAGTATAGGTACACTGGTACAGAATTTGGGAATTCAGGTTCCAGAGATCTTTTATGTTTTCGTTTGTTTTGTTTTGTTTCGTTTTGGTTTGGTTTTCCACAGGATTTTTTTGGGGAAAATTATCAATAGTAGGAGCTTCCCTCACACCCCAATTCAGTGTGTAGTGGAGAGTCATTGAAGCATTTTGAGTGGTGCAAGTGACATAATCAAACCTATACATTAAGGAAGACTTTTCTGGTAGCTAGTTCTTAAAAGGAATGGAGAGGAGCTTTTCCCTCCAATTGGAGAAAGGATTAAAAGTAGGAGGAAGCTACTGAGAGAGACAATCAATCAACAAGTGTTTATTAAGCTATTACTATGAGCTGGGCTTCTCTTTTAGATACCAAAGCTACAGAGACAAAAATGCAACAGCATCTCTGTTTAGTTCAGCTTACATTCTGTCAAGGAAAACAATATGTCTACATAAAAGTATATACATAATATATAAAAGAGAAGTAATAATCCAAAGTGACCAGGGTCATGGTACTGGGAATAGTAAGGAGAGATTGATGTAAGAAATCTGATGGACATTGAAGCAATAAGATTTAGTGATTAGCTAGATAATATGAAACAGGAAAGAGGGAGAAATATAAAATGACTGAGGTCGGGAGTTTGAGTGACTGGTAGAAAGGTGGTAGAATGAACAAAATAAAAAATTAGGATGAAGAACAGATTTTAAGATAAACAATGAGTTCAGTTTTTTTATTTTTTTTTTGACCTTGAAGAAACAGCAGAAGACTCAGGTGGAGATATAAAGTAGGCAGTTGGAACTGCAAGCCTAGAGATGAGGAGAGGAGATGTATGTATACACACACACACACACACACACACACACACACATACACATATGTATATATATACACACACATGCAATACACATATACATACATATACATATATGTGTGTATGTGTGTATATATGTAGACATACATACATGCATATACAAATATGTATGTATACATACATATACATATACATATACATATACATATACATATACATATACATATACATATACATATACATATACATATACATATACATATACATATACACCTTTTTCTATAGACGTGATAGGTGAAGCCTTGCCAGTGGATAAATTCCAAATAGAGAGAATATAGAGAGAAGAAAGAAGACTGAGGATAGAGCCTTGATGAATATTTGTCTTAAGCGGGGAGGAAGGAGGAAGGGGAAAGTCAGAGTTCAATTCAAAGAGTAAACATCCCAGGGGTGTTAGGACCAGTCTGGGTGGTAGTTCTGGCTGCAATTAATGGTACTATGTTGAGATAAATTCAAGTAGATGGTAGAAGAAGTGGTGGGCAACAAGGAAGGGACTGAAAGAGAAAAAGCAAGAGAACAAAAACTCATTCAAATCAGGCAGAATGCTGAGAGAAATAAATAAAGCCTGATGGCTTAGGTAAGCAGGAAACCCAGGATGGAACCTGGAGAGCTGTGAAGGAACCTGGAAAGCTAACAAAGAGCCAGTAAGTGAAACAGAGGTACGGTTGAAGGGGTAGGAACAGAAGTATATAATAGAACAGAATAACAAGGCAGGAAGGGTTTACTGTGTCAAACACTGCTTTGTGTACTACAGAGAACAGGTAGGTGGTACAGTGGATAGAGCGCTGGGCTTGAAGTCAAGAAGACTCAATCCTGCCTTGGATGTTTACTAACTCCATGACTCTGGGCACATCAGTTAACCTCTTTGCTTCAGTTTTGTCATCTGGGCCATGGAGATAATAATAGCACCCATCTCACAGGTCGTGAGGATTAAATAAGATGAAATATGCAAAACCATAAAGCACTAAATAAATGCTAGCTATTAATAATAATAATAATGATAAAATATTCAATTCTCATGTCATATTCTCAACTAGATTGAAAACTCCTAGAGAATAGGAATCATATTATATTGAGTTTTCATGTCTTAGCTCTGACATTTATTACCTATGTGACCTTTTGAGCCTCATTTTTTTATCTGTCAAATAGAGAATTGTGAAATGGTAATCACAGATTGTTATAGTTGGAAGTTATCTCAAAGATTATCTAGTCCATCTCCTACACAAATCAAAAATTCTTTCTACATAATCACATTCAACTTCCTAGTAGAACTGAAGTTTCTTGAGGGCAGGAAGTGTTTCTTTCTTAAGTACCACGTATAGTGTCTGATATAACACAAGTAAATAGTAACTGCTTGGTGATTTCCTGAAATGTTTATCAAGTTTCTAATCAAAGAACTACAGTGATAGGAAACTCATGACCCTCTGAAATAGCACATTTCACTTTTGGAGAGCTGTAATTAGGATATTTCCTCAGGTTGAGGTGAAATCCATCTTTCTGTAACTTTCATCCATTATTCCAAATTTTGTCTTCCAGGGCTAAGCAGAAAGTTCAGTCATTCTTCTGCATGACAATCCTCCAAGTATTTGAAGAAAATTATCTCATCTCTCCTAAGTCTTTTCTAGATTAAATAGCTTCACTTCCTCCAATCTATTCTTGAGTAAGGCATGTATTTGAATTTCCTCTTTGAGTTTTGCAATAGTATACATGCAAAAGATTGCTAGTGAGGAGGTGGACCAGTCTGGGCAATGAGCTGAGCAGGGAGTTAGTATTGATGCTACTCCTAGGATTTGCTGATCACTTGAAATCTCTTCAGGCTATTTAATACCTTCCAAACTCCCTCAGCCTTCCCTCTCCTCTGATAGCTGAGCTGGAGGGAGGAGCACTAAATCCTACTAAAACTTTCATTTATAGAGGGCAGGATCTGGACTTTCCAACTCACTCTCCACTTTCTATCTTGGTTTGAATCCACAGAGCAAGGTTCTCTCAACACTGAGTACTCTCTGGCATTCTCCCACACCTTTCTAGCTTCTTTTTGTGTACTGTCTCCTCCCATTAGATTGTAAGCTCCTTGAGAGCAGAGACTGTCTTTCTTATTTATATCCTTAGTGCTTAGCACATAGTAGGTGTTTAGCAAATGTTTATTGATTTGAATTATTGGCATATCTTCTAAAGCTTCTACCACATTGCTACTTTAAAAAATAAGTTTTCAAAAGAATGAACAAACAGAATTTTCCTTTCTCAATCATTCCCCCTGGATTATGTGGATAGCAGCTAATCATTCAACTGATGAGTATTTATTAAATGGCTTTTATATCCCTAAACACTGAGGTTAGATGTACAAAAAACAAAACAATCCCTTCCTACTCAAAATGCGCTTACATTCTAATGGGAGCAACAACTATATATAAAATTAGATACAGCATAAATATGAAGTTAATAAATATAAAACCATATAAAGTAGTTAGAGGCAAGGTAGTTTGGGAAGGAGGACACTAGCAGTTGAGGGATCACAAAAGGCTCCATGGGCTTGAACTGTACCTTAAAGGAAGAGAAGAAGAGTCTATAAAGTAGATGGAAGCAGGGAGTACATTCTTGGCATAGGGGACAACCAGTGCCAAAGCGTAGAAAGGGGAGATGGAGTGTCACGTGTGAGGAACAAAGAGAAGGCCAGTTTGGCTGAATCCTAGATTGTGGGATGCCGAGTAGATCAAGAAGGGTGAAGATAGGTGGGAGATACATTGTGTAGGGCTTTCAAAGCTAAACAGAGGCATTTATATTTTATGTTGGAGGTAAGAGGGAGCCATTGTAGTTGGCTGAGTAGGGAAATCACCTAGTCATATCTGTGCTTAAGGAAAATTACTGTGGCAGCAGTGTATAGGGTAGACTGGAGTGGGGAGAAAGACTTGAGTCAGAGAGAACAATTAAGAGGTTATTAGGGGCAGCTAGGTGGTGTAGTGGATAGAGCACTGGCCCTGGAGTCAGGAGGACCTGAGTTCAAATCAGACACTTGACCCTTACCAGCTGTGTGACCCTGGGCAAGTCACTTAACCCTGATTGCCTTACAAAAAAAAAAGAGGCTATTAGATTTTGGTGAGAAATAATGAGGGCCTGAACTAAGGTAGAAGCTAAGTGAAGAAAAGGGGTTGGGTGGCAGAGCTATTATGGACATAGAAATGCCAAGATTTGGCAACTAATTGTACATCTTGAGTGAGGGAGAATGAGGGCTGTAAGATAACGCTGAGGTTATGATTCAGGAGACTGGAAGGATGG
>CM053627.1:152670565-152689464 GCA_028646595.1 Phalanger gymnotis | reverse complement strand
TAATGTACCTAAATTTAATTGTATATTTTGTTTGACTTTGGGAATGTGAAGAAATAGAAGGCACCTCTTTGACACTTGAGTATATTGACCATTTTATTTTTGTATTTTCATAGCATTGGGGTGAGAGGGGCCAATGTTGCACTGATGAAACCTTATTGCAGAAGTTTTATCCTATGTCCTCAGGATATGTCTGTCATCTTCTCCCAATCTTCTCATTGTCCTTGTACTGTCAGATCATGAGTGTCTAGTTAAACACACACAAGCATCTGCCCCTCCCCCCACAAAACAAGAACAGCAAACTAAACCTGTTAATAACAACAAAAAGAACCACTTAGAGGAAAGTCGTTCAAAACAAAAGCAACTCAGCGAATAATAATAATATTCATCAGTGTTGTCTACTTTACTTATTATCTTGGAGAATTCCTTTTCTCGGTTTCCTTTTTTTATGTTCATATGTATTTCCTTTGTCTAATGGAATGCCTGGCACAAAGCTGTGATTTAGTAAATGTTTGCTGAATTAAATTGAATTGAAGTAATCAGTGGATAAAGCATAGGAGTTGGAGTCAGGAAGTCCTGACTTCAAATCCTGTCTTGTACACTTACTTATCTGTGAGACCCTAGACAAGTCACTTAACTTCTCTGTGCCTCAGTTTGTTCATCTGTACAATGGAGATAATAATATCACCTATCTTACAGAACTGTTGCAAGGATTAAATGATTCACTTTATATGTGATATATACATATGTATATATATTTATATAATATATATATATAATACATACATATATATATAATGCTTTGTAAACCTTAATGTGCTATATAAATGCTAACTCATGTTAAGAAAGATTCAAGTATATCATTATCAACCAAAGCATATTTCTGTCTTATAAAACATAAATCTGGCCATGTCATTCCTCTGCTCCAGTATCTTCAGGAGCTCCCTATTGCCTCTAGGAAAAAAATACAAATTTTCCGTCCTGGTATTTAAATTCCGACACAACCTAGCTCCCACCTCGCCTTTGAGTTTTGTGTTATCTCCTTTTCTGTGTTGTCCATTACGAATGAGTCTGTTTGTTGTCCCTCAGACATTTTACCTCTTGCTTCTCTGTCTTAGCACATAGGTGGTCTCCTATGCCTGAAATGTACTACCCACTCACCCCTGACAGCCAGTGTCCTCAAAACACAGTTCAGGGGCTATTCTCATGGCTCATTTCCTGATTTCTGCTATTCTGTTGCACTTTCCCACTTAGTTTGTAGCTTTTTAGCTGGAAGGGACCTTAGAGGTCATATAGTATGAGCAGCTCATTTTCAAGATGGCAAACTCATGCCCTAGAGAAGTTGGAAGGGAGGGAAGGAGGAAGAGAGAGAGAGAAAGACAGAAAGAGAGAGAGAGACAGAGACAGAAAGACAGAGACAGACAGATAGAGAGTGACACACACACACACACACACACACACACACACACACACACAGAAAGAGAGAGAGAGAGAGAGAGAGAGAGGGAGAGGGAGAGTCATTTGCCCCTACTTTGAGGGTAGAGAGAAACACTATTTCATCAATTAATCAATTGGCAAATAATTATTAAGCACTTTGCTTAAGTTGGATATAAAGGCAAAAAGGAAACATTTTCTGCCCTCTGGGAGCTTCCATTTTAATGGGGGTGGTAATGTGTATACATCTAAATATATCCATCAATTGTACAAAATTAATATAAAGTAGTTTGGAGAAGGAGTATGCTAGTATTGGGGAGAATCAGAAAAACTGAGCCTTGAAGGAAACCAGGGATTCCAAGAGGCAAAAACGAGGATGAAGAGCATTCCAGGCGTGACATGGGGTGGGGGTAGGGGAATGCATGGTACAAAGGCACAGAAACAGTATGGCTGCATCTTAGAGTGTGAGGAAACATGGGTAACAGATGAGGGGAAGTTAAAATATCAAGCATAGGAGTTTAACTTTGATCCTCTTAGAGGCAATAGGGACCCTTTGGAGTTTATTAAATGGGGGAGGGTAACACCAGACTTGGTGAGCTGGAGTCCCCAGTTTTCAATGTAATGTTCCTACCAACCCACCCTATGTCAACATTGTCCTGGGTCACGCTATTCACTTCCTTTTCTTTGTTTATCATATCTCACTGATGTAAAGAAATAATAATGATAATAATAATAACAATAATATTAATAGCTCAAATTTACATAGGGCTTTAAGGTTTGCAAAGCACTTTGCCTGTGTTATCTCATTTGATCTCATAACAATCCTGTGAGACAAGAGCTATTATTATCCCTGATTTTATAGATGAGAGATAAGATATAGATGAGATTGGGAGAGGTTAAGTGATTTGTCCAAGGCCCAAGGTCACATGGCTAGTAAAGGTCTTACATATTAGAATTAAATACGCTAATGGCTGAGCTGGCCATGTTGTTCGAATGCAAAACTTTGGATTGCCAAAAAGACTATTTTATGGAGAACTCACACAGGGCCAGGGTTCACATGATAGTCAGAAGGAGCGATACAAGGACACTCTCAAGGTCTCTCTCAAGAACTTTGGAATTGATTGTGTGTCATGGGAGACACTGGCACAGGACTGTTGAGCATGGCGTTCCCACATCAGAGAAAGTGCTATGCAGAGAAACAGCTCAAAGGAAAGACAGGATGCACAAATTTAGAGTATTCCCCTCAAATATTCACATGGACTATTTGTGCCTGCCCTGTGGTAGAGCATTCTGGGCTCATATTTGTCTGATCAGCCACAGTCGGACACATTGAAACTTGACTCTAGCATAGTGATGTCATTTGGGTCCTCTTTGAGGATGAAGGACAATAAATAACCAACCAAATATGATAGATTCCAAATATTTTCTTGTGTTGGAGGAGTGTGGCAAATATTTTTGAGTAGAATGAAACAAAAGGCTTTTGGCAGATTATGTTCTAAATAAAGTCCTTCCCTCCCATACTTAGAATGGACTTTCTGAATCTCCATTTGCAAAATTCTTCCTTTAAGACTCAACAGAGATCTGCCACCTCCTTCATGAAGCTTTCCTTGACCTTTACTTCTTACCTCACCAAGAAATATTATTTTTCTGCTTGGGCTCCTCCTAATGCCTTGTCTAGATCTCTCTGTTTTTATTTCATCCTCCCTTGTATCATACTAATTTCTTTATTTTTATGTTACTTTCCCCATTAGATGATAAATATCTGGAGTATGGGGCCTTTGTATTTATCAAGTTCATTGAGACCCCACTATATGCAAATATCCTATACTAGTTCTTTCCCCCCATTAGAATGTACTTAACGTCCAAGAAGAGACTGTGTAATTTGTAATATTTGAATCCCCAGGTTTTGCATATAATGGTTACTTAATGAAATTAAGCATATCTCTCTGTGTGTATCACATATATATATATATACATGTATATATGTATATGTATATCTATCTGTGTATGTATTAGCTTTAATAGCTTTATATGCATATATATACTATCTCAATATTACATTATAGTATAATATATGCATATATATATAGTATATATTTATAACACATATATTACATGGGATATGTGTGGGGGAAATAGGGGAAAAGGAAGGTTCCAGACAACATTCTCAACATGAGAGAAGGGAGAGACCATTTACAGATTAAAAGGAAGGTTTCATGAAGACAGCATTTGATCTGAATATTAAGGGAAGAGAAAAGAGAGTTTTGGGGAGGTTGTGTATTCTAGGCATGGGAGGTAGCATGTGTGAATTCTTGGAGAAGGAGATTAGAATATTAGTTTGGGGGATGGCAATCTGTGATGGAGAGCAATGTGAAATACAGCCAAATTGTAGAGAAACTTAGTAATAACAATAGCTCACATTTATATCATATTTTACAAAGTGCAATATCAGTTTATAAGGCATTTTCCACTTAACAACTCTTTGAGGTAGGTGGGGAAATGGATGTATTTACTGCATTGTACTTTGTCACTTTAGAAACCAAGTAAAATGGAGCTCCTTAATGCGCTTGTAGAAATCGAGATTGCCTGCTACTTGTGAGTTAAGATATTACTTTGTCATTTATTGCTCAATGCAGGACATAATTGCAAGTTGGCCCCCTAGAAGAACTGACCATTTTTGATCTCAGCAAAATAATGTATGACCAGATTAACTAACAATCATGGAAACTGCTCCTCTGAGCAACTCAATCTGATGTAATGTTATGATACATTAATATAGAAGCTCTTTGCAGAATAAGGCTGATCTTTGACTAACCCCAGTGACAGCAACTTGAATTACTTAGTGGAGCAGCAGAGCTAATGGACCTCTTTCTTTGACCAATAGAATGAAAATAACTCTTTTATGAATAGAATGCAATGTATCTCAGTGCTAAGAGGCTCTGTTAACATTTGTTACTGTGATATCTATGCAGTTCCCAGAGAAGCAACTGATTCTTTCTAGTTCAAGTCTTGAAGCTTGTATGATATAGTAGAGAAGTTTTGGTTGAGAAGGTCAGTTTTTGTGGGTTATCTTCATCATTCTTATTATTATCGCATTCTCCTATTTTTCAAAGGAATTCAGACAGAAATGGCTCAGGAACAATTCACTATACTGTGATTATTCTTTTATATTTATCATTCTGTGAACGATTATATAGGTGGATAAAAGACTGCTTTTTGTCATTACACAGAAATTCACAATATTATGTTGTTAAAATTATAGGTATGATTATTTTGAATTCCATGCCCCTCTCAGTCAGTTGTCTTTAGCTCTTATCTGTTGACCTTGTAAATGGAGAAATATCGTGAACTTAACAGGAAAGAAGGAGCTGAAGTTTCCACAGAGATGATTTCACTGACATTTTGAACAGAAAGAGGCAGAATTAATATGGGTATTTAAGGAGGACATAGGATGATAGATTATAGGATCATAAATTTAGAGCTGCTAGGGACCTGAGAGGTTATCATTCTTAGAACCAGCTAGTTGCACAGTTAGGGGTAGCCATGCGTTCAGTAGATAGATTGTCGGACCTAGAGTAAGGAAGACTCATCTTCCTGAGTTCACATCTGGCCTCAGACACTTACTAGCTGTGTGATCCTGGGCAAGCTACTTAACTCCGATTGTCTCAGTTTCCTCATCTATAAAATGAGCTGGAGAAGGAAATGGTGAACCACTCCAGTATCTTTGACAAACACATACACACACACATGCACACACACACCAAACAAAACCCAAAGGGAGTCATGAAGAGTCAGACATTACTGAAAAATGAAGGAACAGCAACAACAGATGTGCAGTTAATAGCATGAATAGGCTCTGAATGAAGTTCAAATCTGGCTTCAGACACTTACTAGCTGTTGACCCTGGACAAGTCACTGAACCTCTGTCTGCCTTTGTTTCCCCAATTGTAAAAATGGAGATGATAATAATAGCACTTTCTTCCAGGGTTATTGTGAAGATTAAATGAGATAATATTTGTAAAGCACTACCGCAGTGCCTAGTACACAGTGCCTAGTACACAGTAGGTGCTATATAAATGTGTATCATTCTCTTCTCTTTTATCAACTACTTTTATCAACTGCTTCACTTACCAGATGAGGAAACAGAGACCTAGAGAGATTAATGCCTTTTCCAAGGTTACACATCTATTCTAGCAACTTTGAGACAGGACTAAATCAGTTAAGTCCAGTATATACTACTACTATACCATGTTAGTTACTCTGGCTGCTATGCATAGATTGTTTAGCATTGTCTATGAACAGAATAGTATTAATAATGAGATAATACCTGATCCAGGTAATGGGTGAAGGAAGTGTTATAACTGACAGGATTGGGGGAAGGGTGTTAATTGTGATGTGTGTATGTGTCTCTGCTGCTTCATAGCATACTGTGTTCATTGTAGCAATACTTGGAATCAGGGGTAGAGTGAAAAAGGAACCAGGTATTAGCCTAGCACGCTGGAAAAATATACAGAATTCCCTACTTCCAAGTCTTGTGTCTAGTTTAAAATGCATAAAGGAGAAGAGCAAGAAGAGACAGAACATTTAAAATTAGGTCTCATGCACGTAGACATCTGCTTATTTTCATGGCTACCCTAGAGTTTCAAGTAGTGGTTATGAGATCTTAGTCTTACTCATTTTAATGACCACCCAATAACTTTATGAAGTTGACCCAAGTTTGATTTTTTTAGTATTTTGATCTCATAAATTGAATTCTCCATAATGTTTACAAGATCCCCAGCTACATTATAATGTTATTACTTTCATGATGTCTATGAACACTGCCAGTGTGCTAGGAATTCGAAAGCATATTAACACTGGTAAGCCCCATACTAGCAACAGTCTAAACACTCTGGCTGAACTTTTCACTCTTCCCCCTTCTATCCGTAATGTAACCCTTCACCGATTATCTTCCCAATCTCTCAATCCTCTTCTGCATAGTAGATGGCCCCTTGGGGCAGCTACAACTTAACTATGATGGGGCTCCCATAGCAGCTGCACAAGTTCATTTGGGAAAATTTCACACACATCTTGTCCCCCCACCATGCTCATATCCTGCCCTATAAGATCAACTTGTAGCTATATAGGTATCCCTAAGAGGGCCAGTCAACAGTGAGTGACCTCCTATATTTCCTTTTTTGTTTTGGGTAAGACATGAGTTGAAGGTTGAGCAGGCATGTATGTGTTGCAATCTTCATTATAGACCTAATGACACTTTCTTTTGCTCCAAATCCATCCCTTTCCCAAATCTCCTGCACCATCTTTCCAGTCATCGAGGTTTCCACAGTTGGTATCAGTCTCTATTCCCCACGTTTACTCATCCCACATATGAAAACCGTAGTCAAATTTCTTTCATGAGCACTTATCATCAATCACAGAGCCACCACCTTAGTTCAGGCCCTTATAACCTCTCACTTGAATTCTTGTGGTGGCCTCCTGATTTGTCTGTCTCCTTCAAGCCTCTCTCCACTCCAACCCATCTTCAGCATAGCTACAAAAGCAGTTTTCCTAAAGGCAGGTCTGATCATGTCACCCTCTCTACTCAATAAATTCTAGTTACTCCCAATTGATTCTGGGATGAAATATGAACTCTTCTATTTTGAGAAATGCAAATTGGGAATTGTATTCAATCAATATAATCAGATTTGATTTTTAGCTAAGGCCTGCTATGAATTATTAAACTTAATTAAGCTAGCTTTTATTAGTAAGTTGTTAGAATTTAACTTCCCTGCTCTTGTGAGCCTAATTCCCTTGTCTTGTACGATTTCTCCTTTTCTGTGTGAGTTAATGTTGCCCCTTTTGGATGTAAGTTAATAATTGCTCACTTGGACTCATGAAAACTTACAAAATACTCCATGGTGCTCTCATAGTATATCAGTGAGTTGCTTCCTTAATCATAGATACCTGAGCCAATGAGAAAGCCTACCTTTGATGCAATTAAAGTCACATGAAGTTGGAAACACCTATAGCACTAATGTTACAAATCAACCTACTTCCCTATTCCTATAAATTCTATGAATATGTATTAATCTCATTAATATGTATTTTGATTAGTTCTTTTTAGACCCTAAGAATGCTCTGTATTCTGCCATGTCTTTGGCTGCTGAGGAACCATTGACCCTATTTGTTGGCAACTGTTAGCTTTGCTAATAAATTAAACATGCTTGGAACTTTTTGCCTCAATCTCTCTCTCTCTCTCTCTCTCTCTCTCTCTCTCTCTCTCTCTCTCTTTCTCTTTCTCTTTTCAGATTTCTATCATGATAACTTGACATATAAAGCTATTGACAAATTGGTCCCAACTTACCTTTCCAATCTTATTTTCCCTATCCCTATTCTCTATGGCCTAGTTATACTGACTTTTTGCTGTTCTTTTTCTTTTTCCTTTCTCTTCCTCCTCCTCGTTATCATAGCATTTAAATAGTACTTTAAGATTTTCAGGACTCTTTAAACATGTTATCATTTTATCTTCACAACAACCATGGGAGGTAGGTTCTATTATAATCCTAATATTATTGATGAGGAAACTGAGATAGGTAGATATTAAATGATTTGTTCAGGGTCATACAACTAGTGTCTGAAGATGAATTTGGATTCAGGTTTTTCTGACTCCAGGCCCAGCACTCTATTCAGTGAGCCACCTAACTGCTTTAATAATACAAAAATACAATGAAAATGTCAAAGCATGACCAGGAAGTTAAGATATGATCTTATCTATTATGTAGAACCACTTAAAGAAAAAGAAATGAATTTATATTGAATACTTCCTACTAAGCTGAAGTCAGATACAAATCACTTTTGCTTGGTTGTTTAGTTTGTTTTGCATTGTGGATAGTATCTATGCACAGAGAAACATAAGCCCTCTTAAAAAGTTGTTATGTTCATTGACCAATATAGCCTATTATTTGATTCCTATAGTGTATATCTTTAAATCTAAAAAAATCTTAAAAAAAAAAAGAAATTTACCTGCTTGACTAGCAGCATGATCAACAGAAGAATCAATTACTCACAATTATTATTTACAAATCTGACCTATCTACCAGGACATACACAGGAATTTTTAAATGATGCATATTCAATCAATTCGATTCGCTAAAAAAAATGGTCATTAATAATTCAGTGAGTGGAAAAAGGGTTTTGTGTTATTAATGTATAAAAAATTTAAAAATATTATTTCACCTTTATCTTATCTCTTTTCTATTTTGAACATATTAAATAATGTACAAAATACATTATGTATAATCAATAGGCTATATAGTTAATAAATATTTATTAAGTGCCTACAATGTGCTGGTCACTGCGATAAGTGCTGGGCATACAAAGAAAGGCAAAAAGAAAGCTTCTTTCTCATGGAGCTCACAATCTGAGGGAGGGAATACACACATATACACATGTATGTGTGTGTATGAAATATATATATATCTATACATACATATTTACATATATTTAGGAGTAAAATTGAAAAGTAGGGCTAGGGGGAGTGGGGATGGAATGGGAACATGGTGAAGTCCTACAGCATCATGGGAGATGATGACGTGACTCTACTGTGCCCCACCTTAAATGGATGATGTGAGAGGAGCTCTTAGATGTCCACCTCTCACCCTTTCCGATCAGAAGGAGGAATGATTCCCAGGGCCTGGGGGTTCTGAGGAGGCGTGAATTTCAGAGATGATTCAGTGTTGCAGGAAGATCAATTACTGGAGGCAATGGTGAGGTCCAAGAGCAATTGGTAAATTAATTTATATAGTGTCTCGGGGATATGTGCTAAAAACATTTTTACTTATGGGGTATAGGCTCAAAATTGTTTGGTGGCTGCTGCTTTACTCAAATCCTAACCCAGGACTGCACAATTCCTGCTAGACTATATTCCCCTGCCCCTCCCCCCCGCCCCATCTTCCTTTTTCCAGTTCTCTTGCTTTATTTTTATCATGAACACCAAAGGAATTTCTCCTCTGCAGTTACCATAGCATCTTTTTTTTCCCCTTAACTCTGACCCTGCTTAGCTACAACTAGAATTTCTGATCCTCCCTCCTTTCTTCCTTCCCTCCCAGTGCTCACACCAAAAGAACTAACATACCCCCTCTCCCACTCGCAGTTACTTCAGAAACCACTGAGTATCAATTTAGCTACAATGGAGGTGGTGGTAATTAGGATTCACAATTTTACTATTTCTATCTATTCCCTTATGAGAGCAAATCAGGGACAGCTAGGATGCATGACCAAGTCTTAGACAGATAGGGGCTAAGTCTTTTAGGGAACTGATAATTAGCATTATTGAATTGAAGTTGGGGGGACCAAAGCTACTATGAAGTTTACGTCCATCTGTTTGCAAATACTTATTGCTGATGGTTCTCTCCAAAAGCCCAAGTCAGAAGGGAAGCTCCAAAGGAGACAGGAGACAGGTCAGTATTACTATGAATCAATGCTGCTCTTGGTATCTAACAAATTAGAACCAAAGTCCTTAAGTTCTCATTCAGAGTCTTATGCAAGCTGACTCTGTCCTACAATTCTCACCTTTTCTGATGCTATTTCTCTGCACATACTTTATGTTTAGTCAGTCATCTGCCAACTGGCCTTTATTAAGTATCTACTATATGCCAGGCACTAGAAACTGGGGATATATGAATTAAAATAAAATACTCCCTGCCTTCAAGGGGTTTATATTTTAATCATAGAAAAATATGCACATACGCACACAGGTAAGTATATAAAAACCACTGGGGATAAATAAGTACTCTCTGGTCAGGCAGAAATACACTAGCATTTCCTTTCTCAACCCTCTAGAGAGTTTTGTCCTGGAATTGGTCCTGACAAGCTGGCATCATCATCATTATCAGCATCATCATTATTATCATAAATAACATTTATTTACCACCTACTATATGCCAGGCTAAACACTTTACAAATATTATTTCATTTGATCTTCACAATTACTTTGTGAGGTAGGTGCTATTATTAATTCTATTTTCATAGATGAAGAAACTGAGGGCAAATATAGGCTAGGTGACTTGCCCTGGATCACACAGCAAGTAAGTATTTGAGATCAAATTTGAACTCAGGTCTTCCTATTGCCCAGTTGCCCAACACTGTCTGCACTGCAGCACCTAGTTGCCCCAAACACAAGGGTTAATGGGAAAGGGAAGCTGAGAAGCAAGGTCAGAAAATTTGGAGCTGAGAGCACAGAAGCCACAAGATGAAGGAGGAGACATGAGTTCATCAACTCTAGACTTCATAACAAAAGCAATATAATCAGACCACATTATGAGACTTAGGGCAAGCAGTGCAAGTTGCTAGAAATGGTTAGAGCGCCTGAGACCAGAGCTAGTGATCTTTCATTCCTCTCCTCCCTTCTTTCCTGCTCTCTTTGGAGAAACCTGATGACTTCCATGGGAGTTTATCTTGCTTCTTAAAAGCAAAGAGTGTTTACTGTTCTTTGTTTGAACATTTACTTTATCTCTTAAACTAGCAATTATGATAAATCTGTGAACCACTTACATAGCTAATCTGACCGAATTGTTGGGAATACTATTAGTGGAAGCAATTGGGGAAGAATAGACACAAAACTGCAGTATTTTGCCAGAATGCTACTTCTGGATAGGGTCTCAGAGATAAAAGAGTACTATTGATTCATCCTTACAACTGCCCAGAGAAGCAGAAAGACTCCTTATACCAAGGGTCTTCTAGGCATTGAATTAGAGTAGTATCTAAGGATGCCGAGATGAATTGGGCTGCTACTGAGATGGCACATTTCCCCCAGGTTTGTTTTGAGAAGAAAACCGCTTCCAGGGGAAAGGAACCAACTGAGTGGCTGGAGATGTTCTGCTCAAGGTGAAGAGTAGGCCGGTCTTCAGATGATGGGGGCCATGGAAAAGTGAATCATAGCCTTCTCATTTACCCCACTCAGAACCACACATGTTACAGTCAGAGATGTAAAAACTACACAAAAGAGAAACATGGTATAGAGGTTCTTGGGTGCCAGGGAGGTATTCTCTGACCCATTATGTAAAAACACCAAATGGCCATTTTGAGGCACTAGCAGCCAGGGATCACATACAGCTGTGTCCTAGCTAAGCCAGGTGAGCACCCAGGTTGTGACCCTATAAATGTAAGTGTTGAACTGATGTGAGGAGTTCAGCTCCATTTCCCTAGCTCCAACAGCAGGTAAGAAAAAACAAACAAACAAAACAAAACTGCCCAGTTGTTAGTACCTCATCCTTAAAGTTGTCATTGCTTTAGGCCAGGGCTGTCCAAAATGCAGCCCACAGGCCACATGACCACAATGTGATTTATGCGGCTTCCCCTACAAGCATAGAAATTTACATAAATGCTTTAGTAAAGGAAGCCAAGTTACCACAGAGCTCTCACTAAAATGGCAAATCAAAATATATTGTTTATTGTTTCGATAAAAACCTAAGGTTGGACAGCCCTGCTTAGCCCAATGTAGCTTTATATATCTTAGTTTTCATTGAACCTTCTTTCAAAACATGTGGTAACCTTGGGAAAGACATAGTTAATTGGGGGACCAAGAACAGGCCAAGTTGACCAAGTGACATGTTCACCATTCCTCATACACATTGTCCTCTTGCTTCTTTGTATGCCTTTCCATTATCTATGCCTAAAATTCCCACTCCTACCACCAACATCTGCCAGTTGAAATCCTGCCCATTCTTCCAAACACACCTTGAATGCTACGTACTTCCATAATCTCCTACATACTCACAAAGGACCTTTTCCATTGTCATATCTTGTACAGAGGGTAGATTCAGGGGATAGAATTCTGGACCTGAAGTCAAGAAGACTCATCTTCCTGAGTTCAAATCTGGCCTCAGGAACTTACTAGCTGTGTGACTCTGGACAAGTCCCTTACCCTGTTTATCTCAGTTCCTCCTCTGTAAAATGAGTGGGAGAAGGAAATAGCAAACCATTTCAGTATCTTTGCCAAGAAAACCCCAAATGGGGACATGACCAAATAACAACAATTTTGTACAGACTTTTCTTACTCTTCAACACAATTATTAGTTCTTTAGTACTTTGATGGAACTATTTTCCCATTTAGTAGGTTTGCAGCCTATCCATCACTTCTCATCTTGATTCCTGTTCATACTTTCCCATAGATCTCCCCAATGTATTTGGGATTTACTGTTTTACAAGTACTCTGGTTGTCCATTTGTAGCTTTGTGCTGTCCTTAGGAACGTCATCTGTGTATCCATAAGAAAGTCACTCAATCTCTATTCCATTTAGTTTTCTGATCATATTTTCCCCTTTAGATAATATATTTTACATTATGTGTAGGAAAATCATTATTGAAAATATACTGGAGCCTACATGCATGTCTGTATATTGACCTTTAGATCACCCTCAATTTTTATTCTTTGGATATCTCAGTTACCCAGGAAACCTCACCACTGGGAGAACATAAATGTTAAAACCATGAGCAGTTAGGGATCATTGAAAGCATTATATATTTTCTCAAGTAGAATTTAGTCCATTCCTCTACTTTTATTCAATTCTGAACCAAGCTTATTGTCTGTTTTCAAGGGCTTGATCTAGGTACATGCACTGATATTACAACTCAATGAATCGGCCATTCAACTGCATGTGATAGTCCAAACATATAGCTACGCATTATCCATTTGGTTTTACTGTTGCTAGTCTATTGCTAGACTGCCCTTTTGGGTAGTCAAAATTTTATTGACAAGGCTTTGTCATATTCTAGGGTTGATTTAATCAGTGCAATAACATCTGCAAAAATAGGCAGATAGAAAAGAAAAGAAAAAGATAGAAATCATTCTTCTCTATAAAGAGGCAAGGATTCTGCTAAATAGAAATTTTAAAACTTCTTAACAGTGAGAATCACCCAAAAACAGAATTAGTTGCTTTGAGAGGTAGTGGGTTCTTCTCTAGGAATCTTCAGGTAAAGGTTGGATGACTTTATTGGGGATATTAGAAAAGGGATCTTTGATTGACTCTGGGTTAAAACTGTATGGCCTCTGAGGACCCTTCCAACTCTATGGTTCTGTGACTCTCTTTTGACTATAGATTTTTAACTTTTTTGGTTCCTTGATCCCTTTGACAATCTAGTGGAGCATATGGGCCATGTCTCAGAATCATGTTTCTAAGTGTGTAATTTTTTTTTTTTAAAAAGACATAGTCAATAAGAATTTATGAAGTACTCACTTTGTGCCAGTCACCATATTAAGTTTTGAGGATTCAAAGAAAGGTGAAAGAGAGTTCCTGCTCTCAAGGAGCTTAGTCTAATGGGAGATACAATATGAAAACAAGTATATATAAACAAGATCTATACAGGATAAATTTTTTGGGGGGGGTAATCAGGCACTAGTCTTAAGGGGGATCAGGAAAGATTTTTCCTAGGAGATGGAATTTTACCTGGAAATTGAAAGAAATCAGGGAAGAGAGAGGCAGGGCTGAAGAGATAAAAATGTTTTAGGCAGGGGAGACACAGTGAAAATGCCCGCACTCAGAAGATGGAATGTCTTATACAAGGAATAGCAAGGAAGCCAATTTTCCTTGCATCAAGGGTATGTAGAGAGAATAAGGTATAAATAAGACTAGAATGGTTGGAGGAGAGAGGCAGATTAAAAAAGACTTTGAATACCAAATGCATTGGATATGGGAAGTTAGAGATAGTGACACCTAGGTTGTAAGCCTGAGGGATTTATAGCAAAAGTAAGAGGTGGGAGAAGGACTTAAGGGGAAAGATAATAAGTAATGGTATAACATGGTCAAATCTATGCTTTTGGAAGTATAATTTGACAGCAGAGGAGAGGATGGACTGGAGTGGAAAAAGACTTGTGGGAGACCAACTTGCATGTTATTGAAATACTCTAGGTATGATGTGATGAGGACTTGTACTGGGATGGTTGGCAGGGTTAGAGAAGAGGAAGAGATATAAATAGGAGTTGGCAGCCGTTTTGATATGGCAGGGATAAAAGAGAGTGAGGAGTTAAGGAAGACACCTACATATGTGAACTTGGGTATCTGGGGGGATAGCAGTACCATTGATTACAAAGAAAACCAATTATATTGACATGTGGTTATCAAAATATTACAAAAAAGTTCCCAGACTCCAGGCTAAGGATCTTTGATTTAGACCCTAGGAAGGACATTCTCCATGACTATGATTGACATCTTTAATAAGCAAACCTCTCCTTGTTTCATTCCTCAACATCAAAGGGTCGCTGACCAGTTAAATTTACTTTGGAATTTTGTGTGACCTTACTATATGAACCAGAGACTCTTTCATAGAGAAGAGAATTTAAGACAAAATTTTGCTCTGAGTCATTTTTTTTTATAATCAACAGATGATATGCCTAGTAGGATCTTGTATTTGGTATATTTTTGAGTCAAATGTATAACTGTAAATACATAGACTAATGCCTGTACAAAATGACTTTGGAAAGTATATAGCACCTATTCCTTTCTCTTATTTTCATTTAGGATATCTTCAATAGGTAAACAATTGTTTTATGTAAAAACTTGGTAAAAATGAGGAAGCAGAAATATGGATCAGTCATTATTTGTTGTGCTATTGATCACATTTTGACCTGAATTTTTATATCTTTCCATTATTTCCCCCT
Source organism: Phalanger gymnotis (assembly GCA_028646595.1). Classification (NCBI taxonomy): domain Eukaryota; kingdom Metazoa; phylum Chordata; class Mammalia; order Diprotodontia; family Phalangeridae; genus Phalanger; species Phalanger gymnotis. The sequence continues at coordinate 152,674,398 of CM053627.1, read as the reverse complement.
CTATGAGCTATCTTATAAAACTGTCTCTGTGCTTTCCAGATTGGGAAAGGGGGGAGGTAGATATTCTATCATCCTAATAGATTTTAAGTTTCCATGAGGTTAGGAGTTACTTCCTATTTAGCTTTGTATCTCCTCCAACAACGAACATAGTGCTAAAGGCAACTTAATTCATATGCATGGTCTTTAATTGATCATGTTCAGGCCTAGCCAATGTGGGAATTGGGACTAACTAAGCCTCAAGGACAACTACAGGAAGCCTTGGTCTAGGACCTTATTGCTATGGAAGGAAATTCTATTAAAAGAGAAGCAATAGGTTCTGGAGGGAATCTCTGCCACCACACTCAGTTAATAACTAGAGTGCCAATGAGAGATTGCCAGTTCCCTTCTCAGAGAAGACAGCAGAGCAGTTGTGGGGAGCAGATCATGCCAGTAAAAAAAGTCTTTTATAGATTTCTTAGGAAGAGCTCCCACAACCAGAAAATCTAAATATATAAAAAGACTAATCATTCAGTACATGAATAAAGAAATCAATCGGTGACATTAATTAGATACCTGTTATGTGTCAGGCACTGTGCTAAGTACTGAGGATGCAAATAGAAAGAATGAAACAATTCCTGTTCATGAAGAGAATAGATTCAAAGGGTGGGGAGGGGAACAAGTATACATTTAGATATATATGCAAGAAAAGTGAAAATGTGGATGTTGCAGGACTAGGTTACCATGATGCACCTCTTTCAAGAGAATTCAATTTCTTATTTTTTTTTCTATTAATCAAATTTCCTTCTGTTACACTAGGATTGCTTGCTTGCAAATTGGGATTTTGGTGTCAATTTCTCTCCTGGAGATATTCAGTAGAGACATCATTCTAAGTTTCCTGAAAGAGTATAGAGTCAAGAGATGTGAAAAAATAACCTGGGATCTTTATGGTACCACAAGTCTGATAAAAAGGTTATACATTCTATGGGAAATCTCTGTATAAGGTGTTTGAGAATGCTTATACTCTTTTTCTCCATCTACACATGAAAACGGACACCTTTTGGCCATTTTCTGCCTGACTTTTGCCCCTCCCTCATTACAGAATCATCTTTTTTGCTCAGCCAATCAGTTTCTCCATTTTTTCTGCACCATTATGGTTCAAATTGTGAAAACCATCTCATCACATTTTCTTGGTGGAAAGGTCAGCCAATCATTTGTTGAGTATTGGTTCAAAAATGTCTTCACCATTCTGGTTAACCTGCTCTCAAGTACACTAGGACTTGAAATGGCATCCATATTACATCAAATCTTCCTCATTTTAAAGAGTAGGGCAGAGATCTTTATTAGATCCTGAGTGCTTCATTAGCCTGTGGGCTCCCTGACGGCAGGGCCTTTCACTGAATCCTCAGCACTTAGTAGAGTGACTAGTACGTAGTAAGAATTTAAGAAATGCTTGTCACTGAATTCTTAGACTCACTTCCCTTATTGGCAAAGTTTTGCAATTCTTATATTTTGGTGAAATGACAACTTTCAGGCAAGAAGCATAGCTTCTTAGCCAGCTGCTCTGAGATCTCTGTTTGTTATAGGTGTAAATGGAAAAATACAGAAGTATGTATATGGGATATAGGTGAGTGGGGCAGGTGGGAGGGAGGAGAGAAGAGAAGTAAGTAGGGACTTGGGCAGAGTGGTGGAGAGTGGTGAATGGGGTAATTAAGCCTTTGCTATCCCAGAATTCCTTTATCTTTTTTAATGTTACTCCATGTGATTGGATTGATGTCTCATTATACCTGTATAAGAAATACTATTATCTCTCTCACGTTTAGTTGCTGATTGAAATGAAGGTACATTATCTAAATAGTTGAATCAAGGAGTATACAACTAAAGCTCATTTCAGTCTGATCTGTATTTCTTGGTATTTTCTCAAGTTAACAGCCTCCTGTGAAAATTACTTCATTCAAGTGTTTTCACCATAATTTGGACATAATTTAGTCTAGACCAAATGGTAATAAGAACTTTGTGGAAAACAGCACTTAATTTACATCTTTATGTTGGTTTCTTCCCTCCACAACCCCCCATTCAAAAGATGGATGTTCCAGAGTAATTCAGAGCTTTCTTTCAAAAAACAACAAATGATGTATTTCCAAAGAAATGTCCCTATTTATTAACCATGCAGTTATTAAATACCCAGTATGTGCCCAGCAATTGTTTTGTGCTTGGGGAATGCAAAGGAACTAGGAGATAAAGTCTCTGCCCTTGAAGAGTTTATAGTATAAGTAGAAGGGGAGACAGGAGGTAGAGATATGAATTCCTTGAGAATATAAAACAGAATGTAATCATATGCTAGGTTATGTATTATAAACCATTCATGCTACAGGGATTCGAGGAAACTAAAGATGTTCATTTGCTATAATTATCAGAGAAGGTTTTGTGAAGGGCATGAGACCTGAGCTGGATTTGAAAAGAAGTATATGATTTAGAGAGGTATAAAAAAAGGGTACAATCTTCCAGATTGGGGAAATAACATGTGGAAAGTGCTTTGAGTGCAGCAAGAAGTCTCCTCTAATACTCAGAACTCTACCCAGTATAGGCACTTTATTAAAGCTTGTGGATGGACCAATTTTATGGACCAACTATGAAGGAAGGAAGGAATGAGAACAACAGAGATAGAGAAAAGTGTAAATAATGTGTGGGATAGTATGGAAAGAGCAGTCTGGTTTAAACAGTGTATTCATTCTGGGGAGTTATGGTATGTAAAGTTGGATCAGGCTGTAGAGAATATTTCACATATTGTGGGGAGATTTATTGGAGTATAGATTAATTAAAAAATGGGTCATAGTTCAAAATACCCAAGATCTCTTTTGAAAAATTCAGCTATACAGTGGTCTCATTATTTCATGTTTTAAAGGGGAATAGTATGTGTTAATTAATTAAGCACCACTCTCCTCTGACCCCTCCAAAAAACAAGGTTACAACCCTTGTTTAAAGGAAAGGTCAAAATAAGTGATTTACATGTAGTTAAAAATAAAGCATATTCTCTATAAGATCATGATTTCTGACCTCTTTTGAGTGTGCTTGAGGCTTCTCTTGTTCTCTGTGGGATGATAAAATTGAATTCAAAAGAAGTGGAAAGACCTTATATAAGAATAGTAATGGGGATACTTCCATTGTCCTGATGATCATGGCTCATGCTTTTCTGTTGAGTAGACTAGTCCACTGTAATCGCAGGGCAACAGAAAATGCCAGAAGTGCTATAGACGATTTTTAAACCTGAGCAAAACAAAACTGTGTAGAGTATTCTGCATCGATGTGGGAGATTCATTGATTATATTCTTAGGAATAAAAACTTCTCTTATGAGCTCAAAATCGCAGCCCTTGCATAAGTCTAAGCTTCTGGAGAAGTTCCTTTATCTGTTGAAGTGTGCAATGTTGCTGTAGTTTTTTGGGAAAAAATTCTGGCCAAATTTTTGTCTTTTCCAACAGGGGTATCTGTTTCTTGGGGCAGCTAGGTGTCACAGTGGATAGAGAGCTGGGCCATGGTCAGGGAGATTCATCTTTATGAATTTAAATCCGGCCTTAGGCATTTACTAGCTGTGTGACCCTGGGCAAGTCGCTTAACCCTGGTTGCCTCAGTTCCTCATCTGTAAAATGAGCTGGAGAAGGAAATGGCAAACCACTACAGTATCTTTGCCAAGATGATCCCAAATGGGGTCAGAAGTGTTGGACACAACCCAACAACATCTATTTCTTTTTTTTATCCTTTCTTCTAATTTAATGTTTATTTAATATATTTAGTTTTCAGCATTGATTTTCACAAGAGTTCGAATTACAAATTTTCTCCCCATTTCTACCCTCCCCCC
>CM053627.1:152641903-152670065 GCA_028646595.1 Phalanger gymnotis | reverse complement strand
AACAAAAAATCCTGAAAAGATTAGTTAATGTTGAACCTGAGTAGAACCCATGTCTTCTGATTCCCTTATTGGCTTTTGGAACTACCTTTACAACCATGCTTGGAAATGATACAAAAAGCACTGGGTCTGGTCTGCATTTGCTTGCTATGTGATAGTGACATATGAATATAAGAAAAAATTTCCTCTTTTATCTCTTTATTCTCATATACTCTACCCCTGCCCTGAACCTGTTTGCTGTGACCATTTTCTGTACGCTTTCCTGTTTCTTCCTTCTATAATACGACAGACATTAAATTCCCAGGAGCTAGAAAATATAGTTGTCTTTACTTCATTTATACCACATACTCTGGTTCCTCGGGCAATTAAGTACTTAATAAATGCCTTGGGAAGATGAAGATTTATTGCCTTCTGTCCCAATCTGGTTTTCTCCTCCTTTTACAGACTATTGGAAAGTGCTGCTCACCTTCTCCCCTCTGTGTTGTTCTATGCCTGCTGGTGGCTATTGGGTATTTTGCTAACATTGCTGGTTCTATTTTCAGGGAGGCATGGTTAAAAATTCATTCAAGCCACTTTTTAATGGTACCTCTTTGTGTGCCTGGAGTGATCTATAAAAGTCAGCAAGTCTCCAAATCATTTGAATCTTTATTTTGAACAGTTCTCATGATGCTATGGTGGGGGAAGTGGAAAGAGGAGGGCTCCCTGCCTGTCCTGTTGTCCTTTGTGGAGACAAGAGCCTTCCAGCAATCTGGAGCAGACAGCATCTTCATCTATAATGTAAGCCCTGCAGAACATTATCTACATTACTGCCACTACATAACTAAAAAAGAAAGCAAAGTGTCCACAAATAATCAGCTATTGCCAAATAGCTGGGAAACTTTGAGGAGGTGGTGGGATAAGGTGGGCAGAATGGAAGTAAAATCTAATAAAATTTATTTGTAAACAGTATCATGGAAGTCATTTTTTATTACAAAAGCAATAACACTTTTCCATCAACTTTGTTCAACATTTTTAATAACTTTCAAGGGATGTCAGTAAATCACATTGACCCTTAAGGTCCCTGGATAGATAGAAATAAAGACACCCAGATTAACCATGATGCTGCTCTTACAGCCTCTTTATGCAAACAATTGTAGATGAGGTCATCCCAGGGCACCACTGTTATTATTTGCCAGCCAATTTATTTTGTAGCCCCTTGACCTTGCTTTAATGGGTACCTTCAAAAGAACTGACCACAAGGCGTTGTTAACAACATCCAGTAGAAAATTAGGAAGTTGTCATTTCTCCATCAGCAGGAGGTTTGGAAAAATCTGTTAGAAATCCATTTAATTTCTCTGACAATAACATGCTGCACATTTTAATTTTGACTCAACAATGCCTTTATTTTTCATGGAAATGCAATGTGTCTGGTCTGGGATGAACCAACATGGCAGACCTAAGTCACTGACATGGCAAATTAATGATTTTACAACTTCATAGAGACTTAACCAAAAAAAATCACTGTTTTACACAGGTCCCCCAACAATGCACTGTTTGTCTCCATTTCAAATAATACAAATAGTCCTTTTAAAAGTATTGACCAATTTGAGAGCTTGTTCTTCCAGTTTTTTCTATGAGAGAGCTTTATGTTAGAAGATAAAGTATAGAGAATAGCTAGCGTAAACCAGAGGAGGCACATTTACCTACCAGCATTTTGAGTACGTTGTTCAGGAAGTGGGAAATAACCTGAAAGGTGACTACAAAGCAGACAGCATGAATTGCATGGAAAAAAATTTAATCAAATGTGCTTTAAAACCAATTATAATTTTAATACACTCTATCCTCGGTGGGTCCTCAAGAGGCATACGCATAATGCTTGAGCTTTCATTAGGATTCCAAAAAAGACTTTAAATCTTTCCATGGCAAATATTTCCAATCATTTGTAAATTTAATTATCAAGTTAACGGGCACCCAAATTTGATTAGCATGTTTGAAAACCTGATTGTGAACCAGAAACAGCTCCTAGTTGTTTTTTTTTTCCTTTCTTTCTTCAGACAGCCTTCTAATCTTGCCACTGTGCACAACTTGTCTGGCTTCAAATTAAGATTTTCATATTGGAAACCACAGATGCAATATCAGTATATTACAGTAAGTGAAAAGACCTGGTTTGTTCTCAATTCCCCTTGCTTTTATTTGCTACCTTTGTGAATTATTGAATGAAATGCATTCTCTCAACTTATATTTTATGTAAGTCTCAAATGGTATCATAAATAGTGTATGCATGGACATAGATTCCTGTATTAGCAAAAATTCTGTGGCTCATCTATTAAAGTTGTTTTTAATGAATGTCTTACAGTTTCAAATAATCTTTCATGAAATCATGTCATTTTTATGATATTGAAAAACACAATGTATAATTGCTAATACCTGAAATTAAGATGTATAAATTGTAATATTCAACACGGCTCTTAGATATAATATCCACCCATAAAAAGAACATAATTTCTCCACTGTCTACAATCCATAGTGTTCCTAGTATATTGTTAATTCTAGAAACATATCAGCTAATTTAAAATAGGGAACCATCCAGTCATTTACTAAAAATATTGTTCATGTTAATTATCTAGTACTTAATCCATTATTATTATTAATCATATTGCTTGCTAAAAATGTATATACCCTAGAGTGCCAAGTCTTTCAGTTGAGCCATTTGATCTCTCTTAATAAGATAGCCCTAAGCAAAGGACACTAGATGGTTTTTTCCTGACAGATCTCCAGAGTCTCCTCAACTACTGTAAAATAGATTTTCCCCTTTTGGACTGAGGTTGCACAAGAGACAACATGTAGCAGTGGAAAGAACATTGGAGTTGGAGTCAAGATGCCTTATCTCATGCTATTCTTCTTATGTGTTCTACATTCTAGCTAAATTGAGTCAAATCCTTCCTCAGACACTTATTAGCTGTGTAACCATGGGCAACTCACTTAACAACCCTTATCCTCATTTTCATTATGTTCAAATTGGGATAATACAACTTCCAGGTTTATTGTGAGGACTGTCACAATAACACTTCATAAATGTGTGCCATTGATTATTGATTATTGATTAGAAGGACTAATTTTTGAGGAGTAGATAACAGTTCTCCAGGAATTTATTCAGGTTGAAAGGAACTTTAGAGGTAATCTACTCCAACCTCCTAATCAAAATAACAATTCCATTAGCAATAGCTAGAATTCATATAGTACTTTAAAGTTGGCAAAGTGCTTTACAACTATCTCATTGAATCCTCACAACAACCTCGGAAGGTAGATTCTATTATTATCCCCATTTTATAGATGAGTAATTTGAAGCACGGAGTGGGTAAAGTCATTTGCCACAGCTAGTCAGTGTCTGAAGCTGGATTTGAGCTCACGTGTGTTCTGACTACCAATACAGTCCTCTTGTCCACTGAACCACCTACCTACCTATCATCCTTTAACATCCCTCAAAAGGGGTCATACTCCTAGGGAGAGAGTTCATTAACTCACCTAGCAATAACTATAATGGTTAGGAAGTCTTCACTAAGGTGAAGTCCATCTCCCAGTAACTTCTACTGCTCCTGATTCTGCTCCCTGTAATTAAGTTTGTTCCTTCCAAAGAATGGTATTTCAAACATCTGAAAACGTGTTGTCTTCTCTAATTCTTTTTGTCAGGGTTAATCAGTCAGTGCCTTCAAGTGGTCTCTTTATGTTATGATGTCAAGTAACCTGGTCAGCTTGGTTGCCCACTTCTTTGAGGTATTTGATGAAATTTTAAAACTGGAAGGGAACTAAAAATCATCTTATTCAACCTCCTCATTTTACAAAGGAGGAAAATAAGTCTCAGAAATGAAAAGTGCCTTTCCCAGGCTTACAGGGCTAGCTAGTTAATTAGCTGAAGCAGGACTCTAACCCAAGTATTCTGAGAAATTGAGTTTCTTCAAATTCCACTAATGGGTCCACATTTGAAATCCATCAAGAGTGCATGATTAAGTTAATGAGATTAATGAACATCACCAACATTTACTCGGTTCTAGGGTACCAATTCACATAGCTATAGCTTCCCTGAACTGAAAAAAAAACAGTACTGTAGAAATGGTATAATCAGACCAGAAAACAATGAAACTATTATTATCTCTCTTGTTTGCAGTACTAAATTTTCATTAATATGGCTGTAGACTGCATTAATTTTTTTTGGCTGTTATTTTACACTTTTGAGTCATACAGTGTTTCTAGTCTCCTAAAACATTGAAGTCTTTCCCACAACTTCCTACTGCCAGCTCTTTGTCTTGTACATTTTGGCCTTGCCCCAGTTTAGATTTGGGGGTAGAGCCTCACCTATGACAACTATGGCTAGCTTCCATGTTCAGGGTCAGCATCTGGGTGTAGGAGAGAACGTTAAGACAAAATGCTTGAAAATGAATCTTAAATCAAAATTTGCCAAAGGTTAACACATCTGTTAGATAAAAAGAGACTTGACCTATAAACCAGCATAGATCCATTCAAAAACTGCTTATGAAAGGAACTGAAGTTAAATCCAAGTGCATGCAGGAAGTCAGAGGAAGACCTATTATACAGAACAATATCTAAAGACCTGATGTCTTTGCCATCATCCTGTTTCCTTTGCAATCCAATCTTCAAACCACTGTCTAAACAATGTTCCTAATGCATCACTCTTACCATGTTACTCCTCTACCCAAAATCCAATTAAAGTATGAACTCCCATTCCTGGCATCCCATCATTCACAGTCTGGCTCTAACCTGTTTTTCCAGTCTTATCTCATGCTACTCTCCTTCCCATGTTCTACATTCTAGCCAAACTGGATTACGCTACATCCTGCGGTTTTGTCCAACTCCTGCTCAATTTGGCTTCCCATGCCTGGAAAGCACTAATATCCATATTCATCTATCAAAGTCTCTCCTTTCAAGGATCAACTCTGGTGGTATCATTTCTCCCATGAAACATTCTCTGCCCTTTATTGATGGAATAGTCTATCATTCCTCAAATGGCTCATCCCACTTTGCCTAGATTTCTATCTAGAAATTTCTTATCTAAATCTTAATTGTACTTATCTCAGTTTTGTTTGCATCAAATTATTTGTCAATATGCATTTCTTCCTTAAATACTTATATGCTATTTAACAGTATGGTCTGTGTCATTTAAAATCCAATTCACTAAACATTTCAGTGCCTACTCTTTTCCAGACAACGCACAAATCACTGGTGATACAAAACCTAAACAATTTCTGTCCTCAAGGAGTTTACACACTGCTTACATATTATAGCGATGCCAATACTATAGCATTTAAATAGTTCTTTAAGGTGTTCAAAATGCTTTACAATTATTTTCTCACTTTATCCTCACAACAATCCTGGGAGATATATATGTTATCTCCATTTTATAGATGAGATACTGAAGCAGATAGAAGCTAAGTGCCTTGCCTAAGGTTACAGAGCTGCATAGAGCTAGTAGGAGGTCAGATCTGACCTCGTTTTTCTCACTCTGGGCCAGTACTTCTATCCGCTGCAACATCAACTTAAATCTCCAGGTCGTCTCCAAATTTGGTTGTTCAATTCAACAAATATATCAGACATCTATCAGTGTGCTAGGTACTAGAGATAAAAAAAGTAAAAGAGATGGTTCCTGCCCTCCAAAAGCTTATATTTTTATTGGTGGTAGGGTAGGTAGGAGGAGAAAAGCAGGGAAAATGATCAAGTGTCCTCAGAATATTTGGAGAGGCAAAGCGCACATACATATGGGGGATCAGAAAAAAAAATTGCATAGAATGACACCTGAATTGTCTTGAAGGAAAAGAGGGATTCTGAAAGGGAGAGTTGAGGAGGAATTATATTGGAAATGATAACTCTAGTTTGGAAGCAGTTCAATTTGCCTAGAATGTAGAATATGTGAAGATGTGATTTGAAATGAAGCTGGAAAGGGAAGTGAGAACCAGATTATGGAGTACCATAAAATATTAGATTCAGAAGTTTGTATTTAACTTAAAGGTAATAGCAAAACATCGATTTTTTAAATTTTATTTTAACAGTGCAATTATGTGGTCAAATTTAGGACTTCATAATACTATTTGACCATCTGTATGAAAGATGGATTACAGAAGAGAGACTGGAGGCAAGGAAACCACCTAGGTGGAGGGAGGGAGCAAGCATTTATGCATGCCATATTAATACATGTCAGGCTCTGTATTGTGATTTACAAAATATTATTTGATCAGCACAACAATACTGGGAGGTAGGACTATTATTATATTCATTTTACAATTGAGGAAACTGAGGCAGACAAACATTTAATGACTTGCTCAGGATCACACAGCTAGTGGGTGTCTGAGGCAAGATTTGAATTCAATTCTTTCCTGACTCCAGGGCTAGTTTTCTATTCACTCACTGCACTCTCTCTGGATGCATCTAGATAGGAAGCTATTACAGTAATTCAGGATAAGTTTTCGACATTGGCCTGATATGCTTGTCTTCGAGAGAGTTGCCTGGGACCCTGAGAGGTTAAATACCTTGTCCAAGTTGAGTGGGGAGCATATATCAGAGCTAAAATGAGACTTGAACCTAGAACTTCCTGATTCAAAGGCTTCCTGTTTACCTTTTCTGCCATGCTGGCTCTTTAGGACTACACGTTGTAGGGTAATTGATGATCTTCACTGGTCAAGACGATATCCTCATATGCCAATGAAATCACAGGTCTGGTTGTTCAAGAAAAAAAGCTAGTTTCATAAACCTACTCAGAACAATTAGTAAGATTAATATGACATGTCTCATTCTTAATGAGTTGTTGCTGGCTTTTTATGATTCCTATTTCCTTTTCTAAAGGTTCGCAAGCCATTCAGCCAGTCAACAGGCATTTACATTTGGCTCACATTTTCCCAGTGATTGATATAAATTCCACAGTTCTATAGTTTCAATATTATTCTTTGAAAATTGGGTTGTTTCATCATCTTTAGTCTCTTGGAGCCATTCCAGTCTTCCCATTTCCACAAGGATTACTGAAGGTGGCATGGCATGCACATCTATGAATGTACGTACCCCTCCATCTTCTTTATGCGTTCTTTGTAAGTATGAGCTCATTGGAGTACTCCTTGTACAGACAATTTAGATTCTGACTATGTCTTCTCCTCATCTTCCTTATTGGGAAAATGTAGTTGCAACACTAACATTTGCATGTTTAAAGCTTATTATCCTTCTCTAGGCATCTACTCTTTCAGAACCTTTGGCCAGTGGGTCATGCCTATCCTTTGCCTGAAATTTTAGAGTTTTCTTTCCAAAAGTCTAGTATATGTCTGACTATGCTGAGCACAGCATTTCTTTACTTGTCTATAATAACATTAACATGACATTGTCACACAGGGATACAGCTATTAGAGAGGCAGAGGAGTTAAAAATAATGCATTAATCAAAGAAACAACATGCCTAAATGCCTACGCACCTGGACATGGAAGGTTCTGTAGGGCAATTAGAATAGTGCTGATTCCTTCTATATTCATGTTCCCAAACTTTTTACAGGGAAAAACTATTTCTAATGCTTTGTAAGTTCCTTTCCAACTCTGAAATTCAATGGTTCTAATTTTTTATTCCTGATACCAAGAACCCAGGTATACTTTTGGGCTTATCATTGATCTAGCCACTTGGCTGCCAGATAGAAACTGATAAATGCAGAAAGTGATGCTGTCTAAAAGCAGACACAAGCTCCCCTTGAGATCACAACACATAGCAACGTGGTGGTTTGGAGAGTGTTGGATTTAGAGTCAGGGAATCGCTATTTGAATTTTGCCTCTGCTATATCCTAGCAGTGAGATCTTCAGGCTATCATTTAACCTTTCTGTGCCTCAGTTTTCTCATGTATAGTGGATTTGACCAAATGATCTTTAAGGTATCTTCCAACTTTAAATCAATGACTTTATGCTTTTATGATTCTATGGAAACATATAACAACTTTACTTGCACAGGAAAGAACATAAAGGTCTTGAAGTCTATAAGAAAGTCAAGATTAAGAGGTTCTTTAGATAGAAGCCGCATTCTCTCCATAAGTCCCTGTACAACCCTTGTAAAATGATACAGCCAAAGCAAGGGAGGAAAAGCTGGCTTCTTCTTCACTTCTTTATGCTTTAATAGCCCTTTGCTGTAAATTTTCTTATAGTCAATATTTTTGATAGGGACCATTGATTTTCCTTGATATTTTCAATGTCCCCTCTCTGCTTCACTTCTTTACTATCTGCTGTCCAGCAGATGGTGGTGATAATTATCTATTACCCAGAAGCAAGCTCTTTAGCACCTTGGCCAGTAAGTGGCAGTGTTGCACTCTTTCTCGCCTCTAGGACAATAATTACCACTGACCTTTTTAAACCTCCCGCTATTTCTACTCCTAGGTCCCACAGCCTCAACCTCTGCATAAAGGGTCTCTTCAAGTGGCTGGGGCAATGTCATTTTTTCTGGACTGCCTCAATGTTCTTTGTTTTCTATCCTGATCTGGTTTATGGCAAGTCTCTGTTTACTTCTTGCCTCTGTACTTAAATCATTTAAATCAATATTTCCCATAGAATCTTTTGGAGCATAAAGAAGCACTCCTACTCTCTTTCAAGTTATTTTCCCTTTCTGGAAGGGAATCTTGCCTTCTTCTTAGGAGCTAGGACAGATCAATGAAATTATACCAGGTTTGCTTTAAAAAAGTGAGATGCATAAATAGCCAGGGATCCTTTCAGTTATAGGTAACGGTGACTCAGTGGGAGATGAACAACTCATCACTATACTATGGTTTCCTTGAAGACTTCAGGAAACTAGGGTCATGAGAGAATGATGTCCCTGGGCAGGGAGTAAAGTACCACATTGATAGGTATTCCTAAAAGTAATTAGCAGAAAAGGAGAAAGAATGATGTGGCTAACTTTACTTCTTTCTCTGACTGTAATACAAGCAAAACCAGTGGTGTGACAGGGAGAAGGTCATGGTAATGACAATTACCTTGGAAATCTACCTGGTAACATTTCAAAAATCTATTCATAGCTCTTGATTTAATTGTTGGGGACTCATGTCTTTTCTCTTTCTAGAAATTGTCATTACTTACATAAAGATATTTGAGAACTAACAATTATGATGTCTAATTTACATAACCTTTTGACATTATACAGACCTATCAACTAGCCTATTCTGAAGCTTGGTGTATGAGAAGCGAGATGCTGCGAAAGTCTGCAAGACTGCATACTCTTTCAAGCCTATTGTTAATTTCAAAATTAGGTATTTTCAAATCATTCTGTGAAGTTCTAGAGGTGAGACATTGCAAGGATAGATTATTTTAAATAGTAAAAACTTATTTCTACAGTCTTTAAACAACTTAGACCATCTATGGAAATATTTGTCAAAATAGGATTTAGAAAGGACTGGATATGATATGATACAGAGGAAAAGACACTTGCTCTGGAATCAGACAACCTGTGTTCAAATCGCATCTCTGACACTTAATACCTACGGGACATTGGGTTATCCACTTAATATCTTTGGGCCTGACTTTCTAAACCAATAAAATGATGGCATCAGTATAGAATGTCTCTGATGTCCCTTCCAGCTCTGGGTCTATGATTCTATGACTTTATTACTGTTAAGTATTTCTCAGGACACTTATCCTATCCTTCAAGAAAAAGGAAAGGTGGCTGGTGAAGGAGAATGAATGAACTAGACATTCTCCTAGTGGGAAGAGGGGAAATAAATAGACAGAAAGAACTAGAGTGACTGAAGAATCCATGGGCATAATCACTGAGTACCATGAGAAGTTTATGAATTCTTATGTGCATTCTCATGCAGCTTAGTCACTTCAGGGATATTCAAAAGTTGTTTGAATCTACTTACTCTAAAATGGTACATTTTTAAAAATGTAGCAGGCCATTTAAAAAATATTGATCCACTTGGTTATAGCAAACTAGATACTTCCCAACAAATTCTCGCACAAATCACTTTGGTGAATTCATTGAAGATTTAATTAGACTAGTAATTATTAACATAAAGGCAATGTAGGAGAAGTTGTTCTTATTATTGCTAAAGCCGTTCTCTTCGGTGTAATGTTATTGAGGTAACTTAGGAGTGTTTTGTGACTTTATTTGCACAATGTCATCTGCAAATAGGAGTTTTAACTTTCTCTTACTTTCCATGAAAAAAACAAACACCTCAGACTTTAAATTATATTGGAAGTTTTTTTCAGCAAATGCATTCCTCAGTTCTTGGCCACAAACTTACCATTCCAAAAGAAATTAGGTTTTGATGAGTAATGGGTTTAGAATCAGTGAAATTGCTATAAACTATTAATTAAACCCAAAATAAAGTTATATTTGGTAAACATCTATCAACTTTTGAATGGTTAATTCTAAAGTATTTTATTCAATAATTTAAACACTTTAGCTACCAACTAGTTTAGTTATGTAAGTGTACACATTTCAGTCAAGCTATCTTTGTAGGCCAATAGAGTGTAGTTTTTAAATTATACGCACCATAAAACTAGGCATATGTAGACATGGCCACCCTGTTGATTTGTGCTATGTGGCAAGGTACTTTTTATGATTGTTACTGTTACTGACATGGTGTTATTGGGAAGTGATGGTGTTATAAAATCAATAAAACAATCTAAAAATGAAAATAAAAAATTTTAAAAAACCATGGGAACTCTAGCGACCAGAGAGACTGTACTAAAACTAAGTCTGACATAGTTTTTTTCAGTTATATAGTATAGATATTTTGGATCCCAACGAATTATCAGAGTTTGAAAAGATTTCAGATTTTTAAAAATGTTGGTTTTATCTCAAGGTGAATCTTTATGTGAGTTTGAGTTGAAGGGGCCTGGCCTTCTACTCACTAGCATTTTGGAGAGTGTGGTCATTGAAGGCAGAGTACTGTGTTTCATATTTGGTGTTTCACTGGGAATGGTACTTAATGCTTTGAAATTCTATAGCAGAAGGCAGCCAAGTTCTTACTTCTGATGCAGCTGTGGAAGTGATGCCTTCCCCAAAATCTCAATCCCATGAGACAGAGGGCCATACCCCATCCAAAATGTAATAGTACAGTGAATGACAAAGGGGTTAAATCCACATCCAGGCTTGTTAAAGCATATCCAACTATCCTACTTCATCTGCTTTCATTCTTGGTACTGATTATTGAAAATTTGCTTATATAAAATTGCATCACATTTTTAAGAAACTTATGATCATGAAAATAACTGTCCTTGTCCTGTAGGAGCCAGAGAAAGCCTGTAGCCTCACTGTGGTGGAATACTCATGCATCATATTCAATTTGATTCCAACCAATGTTTGTCAAACAGTTGCCATATAAAAAGCAATTTCATAGATCCTTCATTCACAGAGATGAAAAATAACACAATCTCTACCATATCTACCCTATAAGAGCTTACATTTTAATGGAGGGAGGAGAAAGAGGGAGGACAAAATACGTATAAAAGCAAATAAACTGGAGCATCATGAGTGAAAAAGGGAGATATAAAAAGACAGTGTGCTTTAAGAAAAATCTGAGAGGGGAGACTTTCAGTGTGTGTGGGAGCAAGAATTAGGGAAGTCTTTATAGAAGGTTTGATCCCAGAGTTGGGTCTTGAATGAAGATATGAATTTCAACAGGCAGTCAAGTCTAGGGAATATATTCTGGGCATAAATGGATGATCTGTCTATAAGAATTAATAATGGTCTGAATGAGGGTTGTGTCATATCATATAGAAAAAATTTGTATATACTCTCTACATAAGGTTTATATATAATCTATATATAGAAAACGGGGATTAATGCAAGATAAATTATCAAGACAGTATGGATAGGATTTTACAACCAATTGAATGTGTTAAAGATATGTGACAAAGATGATGGTGTCATCAACAGAAATAAAGAACTTGTAAGGAGGGATATTTAATAAGGAAGATGTGGAATTCAGTTTTGAACAGATTAAATTTGAGGCCCTGTCAGGGGATGCAGGTGAATACAATCAACAGGCAGTTGGAAATATAAGCTTAAAGGTTAGGGAATAGATTAAAAATGGTTATATGGATTTCAGAAACTCTGTCTTCTCTTTCTGTGTTTGTCTCTCTGTCTTTGTCTGACTAAGTCTCTCTCTGTCTCTCTGTCTCTGTCTTCGTCTCTTTGTCTCTCTCTCTCTGTCTCTGTCTCTCTCTCTCTCTGTCTCTGTCTCTCTCTTCTTTCTGTCTGTCTGTCTGTCTTTGTCTCTCCTCTCACTGTCTCTGTCTCTCTCTGTCTCTGTCTCTCTGTCTCTGTCTCTCTGTCTCTCTCTCTTCTCATCAGATCAATGGAATTAATTACCATTTTTCTGCAGATAGCTCTCAAATCTATGTGTTGTTGTATGTTGTTGTTTTATCCTTCATTCTTGAAGAAGACCATGGCATCAGGAAGATAATGCCATTACTTGCAAGTGAATTGAATTTAAGTGAGGGAGGGCTGCGCAAAGTCGCCAGCCTCACCTTCTCCTCTAGAGCCATCTGGGTCTGGTGGCCAGATATAGATCAGCACTACTGGAAATGGCCCCCGGGGAAATCTATGTATCTCATCGCTTTCCTGAGCTCCAATCCTACATCACCAAGTGCCTCCCATACCTTTTCGTCTAGATGCCATATAGATTTCTCAAACTTGACACGAACAATACAGAACTCACTATCTTTCCTCCTACACTCCGCCAAACTCATTCCTTCTCCTAAATTCCCAATTCTTACTGGGGCCCTTATTATTCTTCCAGTCACCTGGTTTTATAACTTTAGAATCATCCTGGGGACATTTCATTCTTCTTCACTCCTTATGTACAATCGGTTGCCAAGTCCTGTGGATTTTACATTCACATCATCTCTCCCGTCTATCTCTTTCTTTCCATTCACACCACGACTACTCTATTTCAGTCTCTTATCACTTCTTCCTTGGACTACTGCAATAGTCCCCTAATCAGACTCCCTGCCAATTCATTCTTTACACAGCTACTAAGTTTACCTACAGTGTAAGTCTGACCATGTCATTCCTCTGCCCAAGGATTTGTACTTAGGAATCCCCTAGGACAGATAAATTTCTGGGGCTCCATGAATTTGGATCAGAAAAAATATATATCTTTATTCCAATATCGTTTTTCTTTCTAATTATATGCATTTTATTTTATGCATTTTTATAAGGGATCCATAAATTTCACCAGACTTCCAAAGGGCCCATGACACCAAAAACTTAACAAAACCCATCTCTAGAATAAATAAAATCCAGTCTCCTTTCTAAGGCATCTAAAATCCTTCCCAATCAACCTGTCAACCTCTCTTTACAGGCTAATTATGTGTTGTTCCTGCTCACATACTCTATTCTAGCCAAACTGGCTTATTCACTGTTCCCTGTATACCTGCGATGCTCTCCTTTCTTCCTTCTGCCTTCTCAATTCCCTACATTTCTTAAAAGCATAGTTCATGTGCTCCTTCCTACAGGAAGCTTTTCCTGATTTTCTCTTCCCTCCCCTCTCCACCCCAGTTATGGGTGCTCTTCCTCCTGACATTGCATATGCTCCAAAAATATTTTGCATGTACTATTCCTCACATTTTGTTTCATGTAGAATGAAAGCTTCTTGAAGGCAGGTACTGCTTCCTTTATCTCTATATCTCCAGTCCCTCTCACCATAACAGGTAGAGAGAGTAGGTATTTGATAAGTACAAGTTGAACTGAATTGGATTGAATTAACTTAGAGATGATAAATGCATGACATCTGCAAGATAGTCCACACAAGGACGAGAAGAGAGCCCTAATGGAGACTACATGTAGGAAATGAAAACAGGCAGGTGTAACAGCAAAGAAGACTGATCAGGAATGTTTAAATTGGTAGGAGTAGAATCAGAAGACTGCAATGTGAAAAAGATTGATGGAGGGCAGAGAATCAAGAAGATGGTGGTTAACAATATCTAATTCTTCTAAAAGTTTAAGTAAGATGAAGACTGAGGAAAGGACATTGGTAGTTGTTGTTAAGTCATTTTTCAGTCATATCTGACTCTTTGCGACCCCATTTGGGGCAAAGATACTGGAGTGGTTTGCCATTTTCTTCTCTAGGTCAATTTACAAATGAGGAAACTGAGGCAAATAGGGTTAAGTGACTTGCTTAGGGTCACAAGCCAGTAAGTGTCTGAAAGGAGATTTGAACTCAGGGAGATGAGTCTTCCTGACTCCAGGGCTGGCACTCTATCCACTGTGTCATCTAGCCACCCCAATGGTGGCTAGATAATTAATAGGTCATTGATTATCTTAGAGATTTCAAGGGGGATAGGGTAGCTATGGATTGGAGTAGGGCTAAGGTAAATGCAAATAAGTATGTGGGGAGAGTCAATAAGGGGAAATAATGTTCATCTAGGCAAGAACTGGTTCTAAATCAAAGGGATTAAGAAAGCTGGGGAGATTATCTTTGGTAGTCTTAGGGTAAGAAGAATGCCAACTAAGTAGATACTTAGAGAATAAATCATTCCAACGATTTTAATTAGAATGTTTGTGTGATGAACACTTTATGGCTTCTGAATCTATTGATTGCTCCTGGCTTGTTTAAAGCTAGGAATAACTGAACTCTGCAGATGCTATTGCCAAAGCTGTTAAAGACCCAAAAGTGTAAGTTCTTGCCACTTTCAAATGGTTTAACGCCAGAAACTGATGATTCTATCAGTGGAAATGACATTAAAGAAGAGGCCTTAACTACTACTGCTTGGCCAACACCCTAAGGACCATGAGACCTTTTCATCTTCCATGCAGCTGGAACCTTCCATATGTGTTATCTCTCCCCAACAAGAATGTGAGCCACTTGAGAGCAGAAACTGTTAATTTTCTATTTTCATCCCCAGTGTTTTGCACAGCATTTGTACATAGTAAGCATTTAATGCATGCTTCATTCATTCATTTAAAAAAAAGAGCTAGACACATGTTGAGAGGAGATTTTAAAGCTAGGGAAACTTGTGATCTTAAAATGTCATTGATGTTCCATTCCTATACACCTTTTTGTGTTAATTGGTGCAGTCCTCTAGGTTTTCCCTCTGGAGTGTTTGGATGCCAGGGGCTTGCTCCCATCCTTTCCAGGAGAGTAGGAGTCCCAGGTTTAGGACCTTTTTGTCCTGTTTGTCCATGGGCAGTAGGAAAAGGGCTGGAATGTAAAGAGCCTTCTAAAGTCGCAACACAAATGAGCTCATGATGGATGATGTCTGACTCTGGGCTCTGCTGACTCATCATGTGCCCAATAAAGCTACAGCTTGAAGCTTTCCCTCTCATTACCACAGAGAGCAGTATCAAGCAAGGGAGGCATTCTTTGACACTTCCTGGGCAAGAATACAAATCTGGCTTCTATATTTCCAGGAGAGATTATTAACTTTGCCTTTGTCACATATGGTATCTAAAGTTTATTACTATTACTTTAATCAACAACAAAGAATATTTGCATTGTAGACAGTTGCTAGAGGAGCTGATTGCGAATTGAATGAGATCTAGCACCTGTTCAAATCTCATTTAAGAAACCTGATATTTGAGATAGACAATCTAATGTGCATGTTAACTATCCATTTATCTAGATGCTCCAGGTCCCATCCTTGCAATGTTATACTATCAGAAAGCAAATTACCTAGACCTCCATTATCTCAGTACCTTGAAGAAATGCCTTCACTAAGTAATGATTCAATGTTATGACCTCTGTCAATTTGAGAACCATCTAGTAAATAGTGTTTCTGTGTCCTTTGCCAAAATACAATTGGAGATATTGTTCATTATGTCACTTGATGCCCTTCATCCAAGGATATCTGAAATAAACTCCTACTTTCATTTAGGTTTTTTTGTTTGTTTGTTTTGGACTGCAACTCTGATTTCATTGGTAAAGGGAATATTTGGTAAGGAACCTCCCTTTGCCAATGCTTATCATTAATAAAGTTCTTTGAAATTAAATCTTTAAGTGCCTGGGGAACTGAGATGTGAAGAAACTTGTTCATAGCTAGTCACATAACTAGTGTGCATCAGAAATGGACTTAAAATAGTCTTACTGCTTCTGAGGATATCTACTATGTCATGGCTACTTCTAAACTTAATTACATGGAGGTGAAGTGTCCTGGTAGCTGATTTTTTTCCAGTTTTCTCTCATCAGAAAGTCAAAACTACATAATCTATTATATTTTTCTTATTAACTGACCATTCTCACACTTAGAATTAAATGTATGATCCATGTGGTATAATGGACTCAACTCTAATGTCAGAAAGAATTGATTCCTTCTGTTACCTTCAGCACGGTATAGTGGAAAAAGTGCTAAGTTTGACATCAAAGAATCTGGATTTGAATTTTGACTGTTATTTGTAATCAATGTGTTTTTATACAATTTGCCTGACCTCTCCTGGCCTCTGCTTTCTCATTTGTAAAGCGTGGAGATTCTAAGGGCCCTTCTAGTTCTAAATGGATTTTTCTATGGTCTCTGTTCCGTTGGATGCATAAGTATCTTACTTCATTATAATCAGTGATCTGACATCACTTTTTTCAGAAGGTAGAGGGAGTGGGGCAAGGGTATAGTGGTAAATGTTTAACAACCATCTCTCTAAAAAACAAAAATGGGTGCACAAAACACTTTTAAGTTTAATCTGAATTGTTAACATTTTCTCCATCATTTTCTTAAGTCTAGACAACTATTAAACAATAAATCAAGTCCTGGTTTGTAGTGTTTGCCAATGTTTGAGGCATAAAAATGTTCTCATAGAAAATTTAATGAGTTTCGAGTAGACTATTAGAGATGGCTCCAGCACATCCCTTGGGTAGGAAGTAAAAATCTTGAATGATAATAACTAACACCACATATTGCCACTATTTATAGGCTATTCAATGAACCTGATTAGTAAGAGGTGAACTAGTATCACTTAAAAATGTTCTCTACTTCCTTTGGTCTTTTCAAGAAATTTTTGTTTTATTGAATGTACAACCAAGTGTTGATAACCATATATAAGAGTGGGAATTTCCACCCCTACTGCAGATAATCTAAACAAAGAAGAGCTCCTTGAGGTTAGGGACTGCTAGGGTTTTTTTTTTCCTTTCTTTGTATACCCAGTATCTAACATGGTACCTGACACATCGTAGACATTCTATTTGACACAGACTCCTTAATTGAATCAATCAGTCAAATAATCATTGGAATGAACTGAGTATTAAGGAATCTCCCTCTAATATAATCACAATGGATGAACAAACCCTTAATTTTGGAACCTACATTGGCCACGTTATCAGAGAAATTGGACCAATAGGAGATGATACATCCAGCCCAGAGCAAAAAGAGACCTATTGAAGGTAAACGGAAAGTGTCCTGAGAAAAGAAAATACTATACTTCTATTGTCTCAGCTCTTGTTTGAAAGATGACAAGCCTTAGGGCTGTTATCCTGAGGGTAAGGGTAGCTTCTCTGTCTCATACACGGGCTTAGATGCTGTGAGCACATGGCTACCTTTGTCTCTTGGGGTTTTTTTTCCTGATCTTACACAAAAAAAGTATCCTGAGACAGAATCAAACAGGTTGTGATTTTGTGAACTTCAAAAGGTTAAGAGATCTTGAGCTCCCAGGTGCATCAGCGATAGTGTCCATCAGAGCAGTAACAGCTAATGGCAGTGTCTATATCAAGAGCTGAGAGATACATAAAGAACAAAGTCGACACAGTTGTAAAGGTCAATTATGACCCCTTGAGATAGAGAGGAGTCACCTATGAACTGTATGAGGGCATTAGCCCTTTGAGCCTATTAGAGAGCTACACTAAATGGGAATTTCATGAGGACTCTAGAGGAGAGAAAAGAACTTCCAGTACCCAGGAGCTGGGAGGTACCACTTTACCACATGTACCCTTTATATGTGTGCCTCATTAACATTATACTTTAAATGTTAGCCCATTTTCCCCAGGGACTTTTTGTGTGCAAGGGGAGAGTGTGTCCCTCATTTGGAGAGGATGCTTTTGTAACTTTCTCAGAAAATATCTTTCCTAAATGTTAATTAAGTCTGATAGTTGTCAACGGGAAGCACAGTGGTAGGGGCTCATAGGAAATAGTACTGAGAAAGAAGTCTCTCAGGGTTATCCCTAGATCTCTGAAAATAATAGCAATTGCTCATCGAGTACCCAGCAAGCCAGAGCAAATTAGATCTAGGGAAGGAGCCCTGAAAATGGTATTATATATTTATGTTCCATTTTCTATTTCTTTGATGCTAGAAAGAGAATGGCATAAAAAAAATAATGCCATTTTCTCGCTATCTAAAATACGTGATACCAGACTAAGCATGTCAATTTAAAGGACCATAGAAAGAATCGATAGCATAATTCTGACCAAATTAGTGAATGTACTTCATATGTGTGTATGTATATTTATATTCATATATATAAGTATATATTTAACATTTTGACAATATATTTCATTAAATAGTTTTATACCCTCAGAAACTCATAAAGAGAATGTGAAATGACTTCTGGATCTATGCACAAAATACGGAGGTTAAATTTAGCGAAACTGAGGAAAGCAAAATGCTTTTAATTATGGTGGATTTCAAGATAGACTTGAAATAAGAATGATCAGAAAAAGCCTGTGACTTTAAGCAAGCACAAGGCTGACTGTTATTCCTTCTGCTCCCGTCATCCTAAATCTTCAGCATAGGTCTCCTCTCTGACAAGAAAGTCAACCTGGACCTCACAGACCTATAAGTTTTGACAGTGAGGTAAACATAAATTCCTGCTCTATCGGTCCCTTGCTATCACCATATTCAAAAGAGTGATTGGCCTTTTGTTATCATTGAAGTCTCTGTATGATGGGATGAGCTATTTTATTCTTCACCCTCCTGTCACTGTCCCCTTGGGCATACTTGGGCATACTTAGGTATACTTGCTTTTCTCTTTCATCACTCAGCTCTCTCCTTACCTGGAGCTTCTAATGGACTTACCCTTAATCTCCTTTAATCAGTTTTCTAATAAGAGACGGAAGTCACTTCGCTAAAGATGGATTCTGTTTTTTTCCCTTCATTTACAAGAATAGAGTCACAACATTTATACTGAGTTAGAGCAATGATTTCAGAAAGCTCCTGGAAGGGACCTCTCCAACTGGACAGATGAAGAGAAGAAACAAAGACCGGGTGAGCTTTAGAATCCTTCTCTTCTTTCAATGTGCATATTAGGTGTCACAAGGCCCTTGTAGTCTTCTTCAACCTCCATATCCCTTTAGTTCTCTCTCTCTCTCTTTATTTTGAGTTATTTTGAGTTAGTTTATTGGTGTATATATTTTTTCTTAGCCTGCTAAATTTATTGAGATCCTTTGTTATGTCACCATATTCATTTCTCAATACATTGTTCTCCCCCGCCCCAATGAGCCATTCCTTTTAGGGAAGAATAAAAAATAAGGAGGAATAAAATGTCATCATTACTAACTAGTTTATAAACTGAACCTGATAGTTCCATGCTCATATATTCCCAACTCATCAAAGAAGGGAGCGAGTCACATTTCTTTATGTCTTCTTTAGGACCAAGCTTGATCATTATAATTACCTGAAGCTAGGTGGTATATAGAGTGCTGGGCCAGGAAGATTCATCTTCATGAGTTCAGATCTTGCCCCAGATACTTACTAGGTATGTGACCTGGGTAAGTAACTGAACCCTGTTTGCCTCAGTTTTTTCTTCTGTAAAGTGAACCAAAGAAGGAAATGGCAAACCACTCTAGTATCTTTGCCAAGAAAATCCCCAATAGAGTCATAAAAAGTCAGACACAATTCAACAACAACAAAAACTCTGATAGATCGTTGGCAGCTAGGTGATGCAGTGGATAGAGCACCGGGCTTGGATTTTCATGAGTTCAAATCCTGCTTCAGATGCTTACTAGCTGTGTGACCACACGCAAGTCACTTGACCCTGTTTACCTCAGGTCCTCATCCGTAAAATGAACTGGAGAAGGAAAACCACTCCAGTATCTCTACCAATAAAATCCCAAAAGGGGTCACAAAGAGTTGGACACAACTGAAAACTACTGAATAACAAAAACTAAAAACACAGCACCTTTCATATACCAGGCATTTAATAAATGGCTGTTGAATTATACAATGTCATCTGTATATCAAAGCCTTTGGCCAGATTAGAATTAAAATCTAAACATTCTCAATTCTAGCCACTAGATTACTATCTTTGTGGGTAAGGATACTGTCCCCAGAAGTACCATCCCATTTCTAGAAGGTAGTTCTTGGAGGCATTTCATTATAATTTCTGAAAATCTGATTCACTTACGTAGCCACATTTTCTTTCCATCGATAACAATGCAGTAACACAGAGTTATGAGAGAGAGAGAGAGAGAGAGAGAGAGAGAGAGAGAGAGAGAGAGAGTAGAAGAGAAGAGAAAATAGAGAAAGAGACAGAGAGACAGAAAGAAATCTTATTTACTGCTAAGCTGAAATTGTCCCCTATGATTCCTCCTTGATGCCTGACTGTAGCCTTGCTCCCTTGGCATAATGAATTCCCATAACCAAGGGTCCTGATAAAATCCTCTGTAACTTACTTTTTATCTTTGAGGTTGTTATAAAAATGCACTGATGTGACACAGCCCAAGGTGTCGTGGAATGAACTAGCCTGATCTGTTTGCATAGATAGAGACACACTAATGCTCTCACATGGAAACATAGCCTCTTTTCTTTTTTGGACTAATAAAAGAATATCTGTCCTAGTGATGTTTCGTAAGAGAAAAAGACATGGAAAAGGCTTTTACCTATCAGGGTCAGGATACTGAACAAAATGAAGAAATCATTCTTTATCCTGGTTGATTTGTTTATTTCACTGGGTGCAATTCTGGTCTTAACATTTAAACACTAAGGAGGTATTTTGGAAACAAGAGATTTCTTCCCATTTATGTCTTCTCAGAAGGAACAGCAAGGTGACTATTTATAGCATAATAAGCTTAGTGGTTAAAGTGTCATGCTCTGACAATTAAGCACTGGAATGAAATTAATAGGGAAACAGCATGGGTTATTAGAAAGAAATCACAGGCTCTCTCATTAGTGGAGTCAATCAAAACTTTTGGTGATATTCTTTTTACCCCTGCTACAAACTTGGGCTCCATATCCTAAAGTTCAAGGAAGTCATCTTCATTTGCAAATAGATCCTCATAGACCTAAAATTTTTCTCTCTCTCAAAGATTCATGAAGTCTGAAGATTTCCTCAGTTGCCATGATTTGTTGCAATACTTCATCAGGGCTAGTGAACATTCAAGTCCGGGTATTGCTCTTCTGGATAGGACAGGGCAGACTTAAACAACTTTTCTTAGGCTGAATAAATTCCTTAAATTCAACAAACTACTTATAACTTTGGGATGAAAGAGCAGGAATAGGAGTGAAAGAAGAGGTAAGATAGGCATATAGATTTGGAAGAGAAGGAAAGATCATAGATTTAGAGTTGAAGCACACTTCAGAGTCCATCTAGTCTAATACTCTCTTTTTACAGATGAAGAAACTGAGGCCCAGGGGAACTAAATGACTTGTCCAAGGCCACAGAGGTAGTAAGCATCAGGGATGAGATTTGAATACAGAGCCAAGGCTCTTTCCAAATTATCTGTTTTTTTCTGTGTAGGCAAGTCCCCCCTCCCCCCCCCCAACATAGTCTGCTTCTTTGAGTTTAGTTTAGTTTTCAAATTTGATTAAATGCCTTTATTTCTAAGGCAATAGATGTCTGTGAAGAGACCACTCTATATCTCTGCTTCTGTTTTGTAATAAATTTATTTTAAAATATTCTGAAGAAGAGAGGGCCTGGGTTCTTTTAAAAAAAAAGAAGCAATTTCTCTCAGAAAGTCTAGATTGTATCTTAGGTTGTGAAATGCAGAAGCTTGCAGAGCTGAGCCAAGAAATCATTTCCTGTTAAGGCTGGTCAGGGAGCTAGTGAGTCTGGGAGAAGCCAAATAGAAGGACGTCACATCTCCTGATTGGAAAAAGATGGTTGCAAGGTTTTGAGGGGACCTAAGGAGAATTGTGCTGCCTCTAGTTTCCACATGTGTAGGAGGTTACCTCTCTTTATTTCCATCTTAAGCTAAAATACGCAGAGAATACGTTCTTTTTAGTGCTAAAAGGATGCAGAGAAAAGCGAATCAGCTGTTAAAGAAGTAATTGAGAATGTTCAGGTAGTAATTAACATCACCCTGTTAAATTGTAAACAGGTAGTTAAAGGCTGTGGAAAGATGAAGGAATATTAGTTATAAGACCTTTTGATGTCAATCTGCATAAAACCTTAAAGAGCTAAAGCCACAACTGTGGAAAACGTTAGACCATAAGAAAAGGTTCGGAATGAGTTTAACTTTAGTGATGGTTGATAACAGTGACATTAATGGAAAAAATAAGAATGTGTATGTATATTTTATATATAGATATACACATATTCCTATTTTTAATACATACACACATTAGTATTCTTTCCATTAATGTCACTGTTATCACTATGTATATATGTGATGTATATAATATATGTACACACATACACACATTATGTATGCATAGTCTTTGAATGTATTCAAACATATATTCACTATAATATGAATATATACAATATACATTTATTTATATAAAAATATTTGTGTTTATATCTTTATACATAGATGTTTAGTTTGAGGTTTGCTTAATTGTTTCAATCTGGCCTGACTCTTTGTGTCCTCATTTGGGGTTTTCTTGGAAAAGATGGGCAGATAAGGAAATTGAAGCAAACAGGGTTAAGTGACTTGCCCACAAAGCTAATAAGTGTTTGAGGCTGGATTTGAATTCAGGTCTTCCTGACTCCAGACCCAACACTCTATTTACTGTGCCACCTAATTGCCCAGTTTGAGGGTATCATTGTTAAAAGTACAAGAAGGGAACAGGCAGATCTTCAGAGACTGGTCTCTTCAGCAAAATCCATCTTTAGTTAGATGAATACCGAGAATCAAAGTGCAAAGGATATAAGATCCTGCTGTGTTTATGGTTTGCTGATTAAGAACAGTTAAGAGGGAAATGTAACATTAATGACCCAGATCCAAAAGGATTTGTCTGATGCACATGTTAAGATAATACATAATTGTTTCATGGATAAAAAAACAACGGTTAATTTATTTGATGGTTCTCTGATGATGAATTTTGAGTTGGCTAGAAAAAGAGAAACTCATGCTTACCACACTGTGCAGGAAGATGTCCTGGATAGGCTCCAAATGTAAGAGTGATTCCATTTATATGGTGAGATCTACAGCTGTTACTGCTATCAGATGACATTGCATTCACTGCCTTGGAATATCAAAAGGTCTCATCAGTTATAAAAATCTTATATCCAAGATATGGAAGAAACTGAATTGAATTTATAAGAATGAAAACCATTCTACCTACCATAGATTAAATGATCAAAGGATATGAACAGAAAATTTTCAAAAGGAGCAATTCGAAATCTCAATAGTTATACAAAAATGATCCAAATCTTTGGTAATCTCAGAAATGCAAAAAATGCAACTCCGAGATTCCACCTCACAGCTATCAGACTGGTAAAGATGGCCAAAAAAGGGAAATGACAAATATTGGAGACATTACAAGGAAATAAGCCAAATAAGCACACGAATATGCCAATCATGGAGCTGTGCTTTAGTCCAAATATTCTGGAAAGCATTTTTGACCTATTCCTCTAAAGTTGCTAAACTGTGTACATTGATGCAGTGAAATCACCATTAGGCATGTACTCCACAGTAATTAAAGAAAGAAGGAAACGATTTATATGTATGAAAATATGTAGGGTAGCTTTGTATAGTAGCTAAAAACTGAAAATGAAGGAAGTGTCCTCTTATTGGGGAATGGCTGAACAAACAGTCATAGATAACATAATGTGATTTTTTTTTTGTCATAAGAAA
The DNA here is from genome assembly GCA_028646595.1 of Phalanger gymnotis. Classification (NCBI taxonomy): domain Eukaryota; kingdom Metazoa; phylum Chordata; class Mammalia; order Diprotodontia; family Phalangeridae; genus Phalanger; species Phalanger gymnotis. Next base: position 152,646,189 of record CM053627.1, on the reverse strand, counting down.
TAATGAAATATACAATATAAGAGAAAACTGGGAAAACCCATGTGAACTAATGCAGAGGGATATGAGCAGAAGTAGGAGGACAATTTATAAAACAACAACATTATAAACAAAAGACAGCTTCGAAAGACTTTAGAACTTTGATTAATGGAATGGCAAACTACTGAAGAAGCCTGAAAATGAAATATGCTACCCAACTCTGGACAGAGAAATTATTAGCTCAATATACAGAATAAGACATATTTTTGGACATAGTCAATGAAAGAATTTGCTTTGTTTGCTCATATTTGCTTTGTTGTTGTTTAATTAGGGGAAAGAAGGGAGAGAAAATATTTATTCTGAACAGTAAAAATTAAATTTTAAAAATAGATCCACAGCTACTTAATCCACATCGAATAAAGCAAGTGAATGAAGAGTTCATAGTGTTCGCATTATTGCATATAGCTGGATAGGCAGCTAGTTGAATTTGTCACCTTTTGTGTAGACACACTGCAGACAGACAAACTGGGACTAGAATTGAACAGGATAGTGGATTTGACAGCTTTGGGAAAATGTTCCTTCAATGATCCTATGATATTACCTTCCACTATCACACATTATCACACATATTCTTTTTTTCTTTTCTTTTCTTTTTTTTTTTCTACCAACAGTCCCCAGTGACACTAAGTGGCTATGAGTTTTGGAATGCCACATCATCAGAAGAATCCTGGTAGTATGTTAGAATCTTGGTAGCATAATAGAGTAGCTGGATATAGAATCAGGAATATATGAGTTTAAATCACTGTCACAGTAGTCCTGGGCAAGTCGATTAACCTCTCTTAGCTCAATTTCCTCATCTACATTTAACCTCAGTCCTAAAGTTCATTGGTATGGGACTTTCCTCTCATTGGTGAAGATGAATGTACTGCCCTGGAGAACAGCTGTTGGGAGCAAGAGAGCAGAGATCTTCAGTTCTTCAGAGGTCTTGGAGTTCTCTTCCAGCATTGAGTAACGTCAGGCGCTTCTGGCTTCTAGCTTTGAGAGGGAATACGGAAAATGGCAATCCCATTTCAGCTTACTGAAAGCAAAGACTCTGGGACGATATTGGCAGAGTTGGCAGTCTCTATCATGATGTCTCTGTGCCCATTTTTGATATATGAGAGACTGTGAGGAACGTCCCCTTGGGTGAGAACTAGGACTGTCTTACTTCATTGAGTTGAGTTGTCTATTCTGCCTCCTTTAGAGCTTCGCAATGACACCTTTGTGCTACATGTAGGGCCTTGCTACATGAGGAACCTTGCTACATGTAGCATGGGGATAATAATGGCAACTATGTCACTTTCTGGTTGTCAGTATCAAGTGAGATGATGTACTTAAGATACATTGGAAACCTTAGAGCAGCCTATAAATGCTATATGACTAATACTAACGTTGTTATTATAATCAACAATTAAAAATGCAATGATCCAAAAGCCAATGGAAAGTCATATATGGCAGATGGGCAAATAGACTATAGCAGATTATCAATGATAATTTGCTTCCAAAATAGGACATGAAAGGTATCAAGGACATATATTACAAATGGAGTGAGTGTACTCTACTAGTTCTAAGACTTTCAAAGTAGTTATGTGGCACTCATAATGTAGCACAAAGAGCAAGGGATGATTAGACTAAACATTGTACTGCTATCTCTAAAATATTAAAATATTTAAGGACCTACTCCAGTACACCACAGATTGTTTATGGATGATTTACAGAACATGTGCAAGAAGAGCCCAGACTAAGAAGGCATAGATGAATTGCAGTTTACATGAGCAGTGGGAGTATTAACAGCAATACCAAAGAATCAGGTCTCGTTCCTTTAAATATTAATGGGGGGGGAGGTGGAAATGAAGGATGAAGAGGGAAACTAGATCTGTGATTTCATTGGTATAGAGAAGTCTCAGTGAGAAAATTCCCCCAACTAATACAGATTGGCACCTACATTTCAATTTAGGGATTAGATAGTTGGCCAGGTGTTTCAGCAATCAGGCTAGCGGCTGTTGTGGGGGTAAAAGACCAACACAAGCCCAACCACAAGCATGCTACCAGCACACTGCAAAAGCCTAGGTTCTTTTGATCTGCTTTAGTAAGGAAAGCAACATTAAGGGGTTGACAAGTTTACTTTAATTCAGCATACAAATACCATCCACTTAGTTCAGGGGGAAAAGCCAGCACCCTGAACTTTGGAGCAAATAGAAACAAATTACAAACATTGACAGACAGACCGAATACAATTCATAGTTACCAACATCTAGGTTCAGCCCGAGAGCTCATAACAAGGGCTGGCCCAGAGTCACATGGCTGTGGGTAAGAGCTCTGAAAAAAGAGAAAGCCAACCCCTGGTTTTATATCTTTTTCAGGGTCAAGGGTCACAAAGAGGTGACTTCAAAACACGTGGTCTAAAAGGCTCTCATCTGTAAACTAGGCCCTCCCCTGAGGCAAGGAGGTCACCAAGGACTCCCAAATCTAATAAAGGACACAAAGGCCAAACTCTTCAAGGGTACTTGGTTGAACTGAGTGCTAAGAGCCCATTTTGTTTACCAACACACCAGGGTGTATGGTGGGGATGGGGTTAGGGGAGACTCAGAGGTTAAGTTATTCAGAGTTATACAGTCAGTATGTGTAAGAAGTAAAACTTTAAGTTAGGTTACGGGACTCTGAGGCCAGTTCTTTATCCTCTACACCATTCTACCTCTCACATCACACTGGGTCATTATTAAAATATGTAGGTAAATATCCATAATTAGCTATTACTTCATTATGTGTATGCTTATTTTAACAGAGTTAAGTTTTTTTAGCAAAAGCATGATTGAGTAAATTGTGTGTTATAACTGGTCATACAATTGTCTGCGCCAAAGGACAATTAGTGAGGAAAGCAGAGTCAGTTTGTTCAATACACCCATATCCAGAAACCACTATTTGCCTGATGTCAACTATGCATATTGAAGGCATGATGCCCAATATAAAATAACAAAGCTTCAGAAGAGCTAGCTTTGGAAACTACAATTCTGTAATATGACAGCAAATGCCATAGTGACATTTCAATTTTAGTCTGCATTGGTCTAGTTTGGGTTTAATTGGTGAATATTTTTTGAAATGTGTATTAGAAACTGACATGCTAATTAAGTTAAATTATGTGATTTCTGTGAACATTCAACTTCACTAATGTATTGGGAGATAGAATTGTTGGAAGAATGATAAGGCATCCCTAACTCACCTGTTCCTAATATAGGCTAGAGATTATACGGGCTAGGATTAGTAGGATGGGGAGATGTCACATTGAGAAGATAGCAGTAAATCCTAATTAGGGTGAAGAATTAACATGGAGGAGTGCCTGGAAGGTAAAAATGAATTAAAAGGAAATGAAGGAATTGATCTCCAAATAATTGGTGAGAAGTCAAAGTAGATCACGTATCACAGATTGTAACATCTGGAAGAGACCTTAGAGATAATTTAGTTCAAATATTGGTCCCCTTCCTACCTCTTTCTTGCCATTTAGGAATTATCTAGTGAAATTCAACCCTTTTATAGACAAATAAATTGCATCACAAGGTAGGTCATGTGATTTGACCAAGGCCAGGATTCAAACCCTGGTTTGTGGACTCCTGATTCATTACTATTTCCTATATACTACACCTGCCTCCTGGACTATATACCTGAAGTTCAAATAGCTGCTACCAGCTGAACAATCACATTTTCATCAAGCTGTCCCTTAATGCAGATATGAACAATAAAAGAGAATCCACAATTGGGCCAACTATGTTTTGTTAAGAAAAGACACAACCGTTATACTGAAAAGGGAAGAGAATAAGCATGTATAGAAGGCCTATTATGTACCAAGCACTGGTAAGTGCTTTTAAAAGTATTATCCTATTTGATTCTCACATTGGTGAGGTAGGAGGTAGGTATCTTGGGAGGTAGTTGGTGTTATTGTCCCAACTGAACAGTTGAGGAAATTGAGGCAAATAGAAGTTAAATGACTTACTTGAAGTTGTGTAACATGTCTAATTTGGGATTTGGACTTGTCTTCTTGACTCCAGGTCCAGCGCTCTATATACAGTACAACCATTTGTCTTCAAAGGACACTGGGAAGGTGGAGCCAAGATGGCGGCTAGAAAGCAGGGACTAGTGTGAGCTCCCCACCAAGTCCCTCCAAAAACCTATAAAAAATGGCTCTGAACCAATTCTAGAACTGCAGAACCCACAAAATAGCAGACGGAAGCAGGGTGGTAGCCCAGGACAGCCTGGATGGTCTCTGGGTAAGGTCT
>CM053627.1:152615823-152641403 GCA_028646595.1 Phalanger gymnotis | reverse complement strand
AATCAAAAACAAACACCTTCGAAAAGGGACAGAGTCAAGGGAGAAAATTCAGTAAAGGGGGATAGGTTAGGAAGAAGCAAAATACAGTTAGTCTTTCACAATATGAGTCTTGTGGAAGGGTTATACGTAATGATACACATGTGGCCCCTGTTGAATTGCTTGACTTCTTAGGAAGAGTGGGTAGGAAGGGAAGAAGGGAGAGAATTTGGAACTCAAAGTTTTAAAAAATAGATGTTCAAAAACAAAAACAAAAACAAAATTTTTTGCATGCCACTAGAAAATAAGATACATAGGCAATGGGGCATAGAAATTTATCTTGCCCTACAAGAAAGAAAGGGAAAAGGGGGTGAGAGGGGAGTGGGGTGACAGAAGGGAGGGCTGACTGGGGAACAGGACAACCAGAATATACGCCATCTTGGAGTGGGGAGGAGGGTACAAATGGGGAGAAAATTTGTAATTCAAAGTCCTGTGAAAATCAACGCTGAAAACTAAATATATTAAATAATAAAAAATTAAAATAACAAAGGACACTGGGCAGAGAGAAAGGAGACATGGATTAAAGTTCTAGCCCTGTCTGTCACTTACCAGCCCTGTGATCTTGGACAAGTCTATTAATGTCCCTGAGTCTCAGTTTTCTCACCTATAAAATAGGAGTGCCTTGAAGGCAATGATTTCTAATAGTTTTTTTTAGCTGTAGGACTCTATAAGTCTAAAATAACTATAAATATTAAATTGCTTCTCAATTCTTAAAACATATTGCATAGAATAAGATAAAAAATAAAATCCCTATATATATGGGACATTTTCTCACACTGGTCTTCATTGTTATCCATCATTATTTGGCCAGCTCTTAACTTTGCTCTGATCTTACATGGATACTCTGATGAATCCCTGTTTTCATCCATGAGTTCTCCGTCCAATGATTCAGGTTGTAACCTCACCCCCCAACATGCAAATTTTCCTATTTTAAATCCTTCATAGATATTCCATCTAATGTCTTGGGGTTCTTCTAGCTCCCTTGACATTGTATGGTTATTAATAGAGCACATTGGCATGACCTTCTAATATCCTTGGTTTTCACTACATGCCTGTAGTGTATAGTACTGAATAAATGTTTGTTGACTAACTAACTGATCTCCACTTAAGATGTATTACTTTTCATATTAAGTTCTTTATTCATAATATGCATGATCATCATGGACCTTTTTATTGTTCTCTGGGTAACCTGAAACATTCATTCTTGTGATATTCCATATTTGAAATTCAAATAGCATAATAGAAAATATTGATGTTAAATAGATGGCCCTTTGCTTCAGGGAGGAACTTGAGGTCATTAAAGTCATAGCATCATTTCCCAAAATACATTTCAGGTTCTCTTTGTCCTATTTGATTTTTCCCATCTGACCAAATTATTCTGTAGCCCTATGGGCTATTCATAATTTGTATATTATTTGGAAAATGGACATTTTTTTAACTTAATTTTTCTCAGATAGATAGTTAGGCAAACTCTTTTCAATGATCTTTCCTATTTTCTTTTTGGCCATATCTGTGATTTCATTTACATAGGCAGTCTATATGAGAGCTCCTTCCTCAGAAGACCACCTGCTCAACTGTATAGCCTCAAAGAGTTTCCTGGGTGTCTAAATTACTTGCCCAGGGTTACCTAGCGTATCAGTAAGTCAATAATAACAATGTAGATGATAACTGTCAAAATGCCTATGTAGTTCTGTATCACAACATATATGAGACTCTCCACATAGAAGGTAGAAGAAGTAAACCATTTATTCAGACATCAGAGAACCATATCCCATAAGCCATCTATGCAATCTATCATGGCAGCAAAGCATTCGATACATAATATCACAACAAGGAGCCTCACCATCCTAAAACCTCTCCAACCTCCTGCTGAGGTCTTCCCAAAAACAAGCTCACAGTATAGCAGTCACAGTCTATTCAGTTATCAGAGGTCAACTTTAACAGTCACAATGGTCATCAACAGCCATAACCGCTTGCTCTCTCTCTCTCTCTCTCTCTCTCTTTCTCTCTCTCCCTCTCTCTGCTTTTCCTGTGACATAACTTCCTTTTCCTCTTGGGAAGCTCCTCCTACCACATGTGACTTAGGCTTCTGTGATATAAGCAGGTCACATGGCCTATTAATAGGTGGGAAAGATCTTCAAATCTAAATTGCTATTACACCTAGTCAGTTGATGTCAAAGGAGGGATTTGAAATCAAGAGTCATTGAGGCTAGTTGTCTATTTGTCTTTCCATAATGCTTTTATGAGAATGCTTTTGGATCCTGTTTAGGAGGTTCTTCAATGATCTGGGACTAAACACAGTGAGCACGATGTCATCTGCAAGTAAGAGTAGCTGAAGACTATTACCATCCGTAGGAAATTCCTCTCTCATTTGGACTCTGCATCTGACACACTGGGATAGTGGCAAATATCTTTGGCAAGCATATATCCCCCTGTTTTGTGTTACATAAATAATAACAGAGACATATCTCAGTTGTTGCATTGTTAAAAGAACATTGAATTACGGTTTTAATGTATTCACAGTATGACATCTTTTTGGAGGAGATGCTTTAAGGTGGCATATTGTTCCATGAAATCAAATACTTTTTATACAAACAATAAAATATCTTATATTCACTTTTAGCCAAATTATGACAGCGAAGATGTAGTACGCTGCAGAAAAAGGATTAGCCAACTACAGTACCAAGAGGTTTGCCCCAATTCACAGCCACATGGCAGGTCAGGCATTTGAGATCTGTGCCAACACAAATCCTAGTCTGGAATTTCTTCAGAACAGGGACTTTTTCCTCTAGTGGAGAGACCAATTACACAAATGTAATTGCTATTTGTTACTGGAAGAAACACAAATATAGTACACTCCCTATAGGTCATAGAAATGCATTGCTTTTCTTCCAAATTTGTCAAAATGGAGAACCTTAATTTCCTGACACATTTGCTTTCTATGAACTCTCTGGATAACTTCCATAGAAAACCACCTGTTTACTGCACTGGGGACTTAAGTAAAGAATTTTTTAAAATAGCAACTTTCCCATGTGGTTTCTTATATCTTGTGCAAGTTATTCAGGGACATTTGACTTAAAATCAGCAGATATTTCCAGTACCCTAATGCCAATAGCAGCTACCTATTAGCTATTGTTTGTGAGATCTCCTATAGATATCCAACTTCCAAGTTACCTCTAGCTAATTTATTTCTTCACCACCAAATGTATATCAGACACTGTCTACCTGTTGCTTGACTATTTATTGTTCCATTGAAGATGAAGAGTTCCTTTGTTGGACTAGACTTTTGTTGGGATTAGGATATCTCTATGCTACCCTCTAACTCTAAAATTCTATGATTAAAAAATAAATCGTTGATGCCACTTCTTCCAGACATGGGGATCTGAACACTAGCAGGAGGGAATGGAATGTGGCAGACACAAAGCAGGCCCCTGTCCTACAGGAACTGAAGTATGGAGCAGGGAATCAAAGCAGAGTCTGAATTATGGATGAGCAAGACAGAGGCCAAGGACTAGAGTATAAACTGGGGACTGGTTCATAATGAACAAAGCAAGGGACCAGCTAAAAGTTCATAGGACAGGTATATAGAGGGATCAGCAGCAAGACTGATACTGAGCTCTCTTTGATGCAGCAATATGACTACTTGGTCTATATTCCAAAGAGATCACACACAAAAAAGAGAAAATGATCTATATGTACAAAAATATTTATAGCAGTTCTTTCTATGGTGGCAAAGAACTGAATATTGAAAGGGTGTCCATCAGCTGGGCACCACACTAGAATGGGAGCAGCAGAAGAACCCATCCAGCACGCCAGTCTAGGAGAGGGCTGGGAGTGAGAAACGAGGGAGCAGGAGCAGACCCAGAGTGGAAGTACCGGCTACAGCAGCGATCAATCCCCACGCCTCTCCGCCCAGGACAGGAGTCTTTTGGAGCTACTGGAGACACCAGAGCAGAACCTGCAGTCTCAGGAGCAGCTACGCCTAAGGCCTCCAGCCCACGCACAGTCTAAAGGTTTGAAACTAGCCTTCTTGAACTTCCAGGAGCCACGATGACAAGGTAAAATGGCTCTCTCTCCCTTCCTCAACTAAATAATAGTTGGGGGAAAAAGTTGAAATAGAGGAGCCAGAAGGGAGGCTTCAGTAGCCTTGTAGCTCAGGAAGCTGGGGAGTCCTCACCTTGTGGTAGCAGAAGGAGACTAGTGCAGGAAGAGAGGTGTTCCAGCAGGCCCCACCTCAGCAGAACAGTGGGAGCTTCTGAGCTCCAGGGGAATGGAACCAGCAATCATCCACACCAGGACCCCAGACATGCCTTTGCACATCCAGGGGGAGTGGCAGACACCAGCACAGACAACTGCTGAGACCACCTAAGCTGTAGGGCAGGCCTAGAGGAAGAGGAGACTTCCAGCAGCCAGACCACCCATCTCCCACACCTTATGATACTAGAGGCCATAGTACACAAAGCCAGTGAGCTCCAGAAGCAGAGATCCACTTTAGAAGACGGAGAAAAAAAACCAAACCCCATGAAAAAGCAAAGCAGCAGACCAAAGACTATTGATTCCTATTGTGGAGATATGGAAGATCAAAATCCCCATTCAGAAGAGGACAGGATTGACACTATACCCACATCTGAAACCTCAAAAGGGAATGTGAGCTGGTCTCAAGCCCAAAAAGCATTCCTGGAAGAGCTCAAAAAGGATTTTAAAAACCAAATTAGAGAGGTAAAAGAAGAGAACAAGTCTTTAAAAAGTAAAATTGGTGAAATGGTTAAGGATGTTCAGAATATATTTGGAGAGAATAACTTCTTAAAAAGTAAATTTAATCAAATGGAAAAGGAGATATAGAAGCTAAATGAAGAAAGCAATGTATTGAAAATTAGAATTGGACAAGTAGAAGCTAATGACTCTGTGAGACACCAAGAATCAGTCAAATGAAATCTAAAGAATCAAAAAATAAAATAAAATGTAAAATGTCTTATTGGAAAAACAACTGACCTGGAAAAAAAAAAGATCCAGGAGAGATAATCTCTTTGGTCTACCAAAAAGCCACAGTGGAAAAAAGAGCCTGGACAGTATTTCCCAAGAAATCATCAAGGATAACTTTCCCCAAGGTCCTAGAACCAGAAGGGAAAATAGTCATGGAAAGAATCCATCAATCACCCCCTGAAAGAGATCCCAAATTGAAAACTCCAAGGAATATTGTAGCCAAATTCCAGAATTATCAGGTCAAGGAGAAAATACTGCAAGCAGCCAGAAAGAAACAATTCAAATATTGTAGAAGTACAGTCAGGATCATGCAGGATCTTGTGGCTTCTACAATAAAAGACAGGAGGAGTTGGAATTTGATATTCCGAAAGGCAAAGGAGATTGGAATACAACCAAGGATCAACTACCCAGAAAAAAAATTAGGATAATTTGTCAGGCAAGAAAATGGACATTCAATGAAATAAGGCAATTCCAGAGCTTCCTGATGCAAACGCCAGAGGTCAGTGGAAAATTTGATCTTCAAATACAAAACTCAAGAGAGACATAAAAAGGTAAACAAGGGGAAAAAAACAAAACAAAACTATGTTATTCAATAAGAGATAATTGTTTACATGTTTATATAGGACTATATTGACTTATTTATGTTATATATATGTCAATCTTGAGAATGATACAGTTATTATGACAACTGAAAGGGAGATACATAGACTGAGGGTGTCAGTATAAAGTAACTGATATGATGTTAAAAAAGATAATTAAGTGGTATAAAAGGATTGTTCTGGGAGAAGAGGTAAGGAAGAGGTGGAAAAGTGTATATTAAGTCACATAAAGAGGCACAAAAACATAGAGGGAAAAAAGGGAGGGAGAAAAGCAGTGTTTGAGCTTTAGTCTCATGGGATTTGGTTCAAGAAGGGAATAATATACTCTGATAAGTATGGAAATCAAATTTGTCCTACAGGCAGTAGGAGGGGAAAGGGGAAAGAAAAGGGTGGGTGGATAGAAGAGAGGCAAGAAGTAGCAGGGTAAGATAAGAGAGGGGTGTCATTAGGGAGGGAAAATTGTGGAAAATGGTGGTCAAAAACAAAACACTTTTGAGGAGTGGAAGGGAGAAGGGAGAAACAAAAGCATAAACAAGAGGGAAATAGGATGGAAAAAAGACACAGATAGCAATCATAACTGCAAATGTGAATGGGATGAACTCTCCCATAAAAGGGATATGGATAGCAAAATGGATTAAAAACCATAACCCTACAATATGTTGTTTACAAGAAACATATTTGAAACAGGGGGATACACACAGGGTAAAGGTAAAAGGCTGGAGTAGAATATATTATGTTTCAGCTAAAGTAAAAAAAAAAAAAGCAGGGGTAGCAATCCTGATCTCAGACAGAGCAAAAGCAAAGATAGATTAAAAGTGATAAGGAAGGATACTATATCCTGCTAAAGGGCACCATCAACAATGAAGCAATATCATGACTTAACATATATGCACCAAGTGGCATAGCACATAAATTCTGAGAGGAGAAGTTAAGGGAGCTACAGGGAGAACTAAACAGCAAAACTATACCGTGGGGGACCTCAACTTCCCTTTTTCTGAACTTGATAAATCTAACCTCAAAATAAACAGGAAAGAAGTCAAGGAGGTGAATAGAATTTTAGAAAAGGTAGATATGATAGATCTCTGGAGAAAACTGCATGGGGATAAAAAGGAATATACCTTTTTCTCAGTGATACATAGCACAAACTCAAAAATTGACCATGTTCTAGGGCATAAGAACCTCTCAATCCAATGCAGAAAGACAGAAAAAGTCAATGCACCCTTTTCAGATCATGATGCAATTAAACTTATTTGTAATAAAGGACCATAGAAAGAAAAACTAAAAATTAATTGGAAACTAAATAATCTAATCCTAAAGAATGAGTGGGCCAAAGAACAAATCATAGAAACAATTAGTAATTTCATTCAAGAGAATGACAATAATGAGATAACATACCAAAACTTATGGGATGCAGCAAAAGCAGTTCTTAGGGAAAGTTCTATATCTCTAAATACCTGAATAAAATAGAAAAAAAGGAGATCAATGAATTGGGCATGCAACCAAAAAAGCTAGAAAAAGAACAATTTGAAAATCCTCAGTTAAATACCAAATTAGAAATACTGAAAACCAAAGGAGAGATTAATAAAATAGAAATAAAAAAAACTATTGAACTAATAAATAAAACTAAGAGCTGATTTTATGAAAAAACAATAAAATTGGTGAACCTTTGGGCAATTTGATTTAAAAAAAGAAATAAGAAAACCAAATTACCAGTACCAAAAATGAAAAGGTGAATTCACTTCCAATGAAGAGGAAATTAAAACAATAATTAGGAATCATTTTGCCCAGTTGTATGTCCATATATGTGACAACCTGAGGGAAATGGATGAATATTTACAAAAATATAAATTTGCCAGGTTAACACAAGAGAAAGTAAAATGCCTAAATAGCCCCACCTCAGAAAAAGAAATTGGGCAAGCCATCAATGAACTCCCTGGGAAAAATTCTCCAGGGCCAGATGGTTTTACATGTGAATTCTATCAAACATTTAAAGAACAATTAATTCCCATACTTTATAGACTATTTGGGAAAATAGGCGAAGAAGGAGTCCTACCAAATTCTTTTTATGACACAAATATGGTTCTAATACCTAAACCAGGAAGAGTCGAAACAGAGAAAGAAAATCATAGACCTATTTCCCTAACAAATATTGATGCAAACATTTTAAATGAAATATTAGCAAAAAGATTGCAGGAACTTATCACGACAATAATTCCCTATGACCAGGTAGGATTTATTCCAGGAATGCAAGGCTGGTTCAATGTTACGAAAACTATCAGCAAATTGATCATATCAACAACAAAACTAACCAAATCCATATGACTGTCTTGATAGATGCAGAAAAGCTTTTGACAAAATACAACATCTATTCCTACTAAAAACACTAGAAAGCATAGGTATAAATGGTGTCTTCCTTAAAGCATCTACCTAAAATCATTTGCAAGCATTATTTGTAATAGCGATAAGCTAGATGCATTTCCAATGAGATCAGGGGTAAAACAAGGATGTCCATTATCACTCCTATTATTAAATTTGGTACTAAAAATGTTAGCTTTAGCAATAAGAGAAGAAAAAGAAATTGAAGGAATTAGAATAGACAAAGAAGAAACTAAGTTATCACTCTTTGCAGATGATATGATGATTTGCTGAGAGAATCTTAGAGAATCAAGTAAAAAGCTACTTGAAATAATAAAAACCTTTAGCAAAGTTGCAAGATATAAAATAAACCTACGTCAATCCTTGGCATTCCTATATATCATTAACAAAGCCCAACAGCAAGAGATAGAGAAATTCCATTTAAAGTAACTGTAAACACTATAAAATATTTGGGAGTCTACCTATCAAGAAAAACCCAAGGCCTATATGAATACAATCATGAAATACTTTTCATACAAATAAAGTCAGATCTAAATAAATGGAAAAACATCATTTGCTCATGGTTAAACCAAGCTAATATAATGGAAATGATAATTTTACCCAAATTTATTTATTCAGTGCCATACCAATGAAACTACCAAAAATCATTTTACAGAGCTGAATAAAATAATAACAAAATTCACCTGGAAGAACAAAAGGTCCAGAATATCAAGGGAATTAATGAAAAGAAATGCTAGGGAAGGTGGCCTAGCCATATCAGATTTAAGCTTTACTATAAAGCAGCAGTCATCAAAACTACTTGGTCCTGGCTAAGAAACAGAGTGGTGCATCAGTGGAATAGGTTAGGTATACAACATGCAGTAGTCAACAACTATAGCAATCTACTCTTTGATAAAGAATCCAGCTTCTGGGTTAAGAATTCACTATTTCACAAAACTTCTGGGAAAATTGGAAAATGGTAGGACAGAAACTGTGCATAGACCAATATCTTACACCATATACCAAAATAAATTCAAAATGGGTTCAGGATTTAGGAATAAAGGGTGATACTATAACCAATTTCAGAGAGCAAGGAAGAGTTTACCTGTCAGATTTATGGAAAAGGGAAGAATTCATGACTCAACAAGAGATAGAGAGGGTTACAAAATGCAAAATGGATAATTTTGATTATGTTAAATTGAAAAGTTTTTGTATAAAGAAAGCCAATGCAAACAAGATAAGGAGAGAAACAGAAAATTGGGAGAAAATCTTTACAACCAGTGTCTCTGATAAAAGCTTCATATCTAAAATGTACAGGGAACTGAGCCAAATTTATAGGAACACAAGTCATTCCCTAGTTGTGAAATGGTCAAAGGATATGAACAGGCAGTTTTCAGAGGAAGAAATTAAAGATATCTATAGGCATATGAAAAAGTGCTCTAAATCACTATTGATTAGAGAAATGCAAGTCAAAACAAACTCTTAGGTACCACACATCTCTTGTCAGATTGGCTAACATGACAAAACAGGAAAATGATAAATTCTGGAGAAGATGTGGGAAAACTGGAACATTATTACATTGTTGGTGGAGTTGTGAACTGATCCAGCCATTCTGAAGAGCAATTTGAAACTATGCCCAAAGGGCTATAAAAATGTTCATACCTTTTGACCCAGCAATACCACTTCTAGGGCTATATCCCAAAGAGATCATACAAGTGGGAAAGGAACCTGTATGTATAAAAATATTTATAGCAGTTCTTTTTGTGGTGGCTAAGAACTGGAAATCAAGGAGATGCCCACCAACTGGGGAATGGCTAAACAAACTGTGGTATATGAATATAATGGAATACTATTGTGCTACAAGAAATGAAGAGCAGATGGACTTCATTATAGCCTGGAATGACTTATACAAACTGAGGCTGAGTGAGGGGAGCAGAACTAGGAGATCATTATACATGATATCTGTAAGGACTAACTTTGATAGACTTGACTCTTCTCACCAATGAAAGGTTCAAAGACAGCTCCAAAAGACTCATGATGGAAAAAGCTGTGAACATCCAGAGAAAGAATTGTGGAGTCTGCATGCAGATTGAGGCAAACTTTTTGCTCTCTCTCTTTTTTTCCCTTTTTTAAATTTGGTTTTCTTTCTCCTTTCTCATGATTCTTTCCATTGGTTATAATTCTTCATTACAACTGGACTATTAAGTAAATAAGTTCAATGTGAAGGTATATGTAGAACCCACATTGGATTACACACCGTCTTGGGGGGTAGGGGGAAGGAGCGGGAGGGAGAGAAACTTTGGAACCCAAATACTTGCAGAACTGAGTGTTATAAACTAAAAATAAAAAAGAAATAAAAAAAAAAGAAATGACAAGCAGGCAGATTTCAGAAAAACCCGAAAAGTGTTAAATGAACTGATGCAAAGTGAAGTAAGCAGAACCAGAGGAACATTGTACATGGTATCAGCAACATTGTGCGATGATCAACTATGAAAACATTAGCTCTTCTCAGCAATACGATGAAGCTAATATGAAGTTAATAAGAAATAGTTAATATGAAGACAATCCCAACTTTGAGAGAAAGAACTACTGGAGTCTGGATTCAGATGAAAACATACTGTTTTCATTTTATTTTTTTCATGGTTCTTTTCTTTTGGCTTATTTCTTCTTTCACATGACCAATATAGAAATGTTTTACATGATTGCACATACATAATCTATATCAAATTGTTTACCTTCTTAGGGAGGGGGTGGTGAGGATAGGAGGGAGAAAATTTGGATCTCAAAATTAAAAAAAATGTTAAAAATTGTCTTTACATGTAATTGGAAAACATAAAATACTATAAAAAAAGATTGACGTTGAGCTAAATGAAGTGATGCTCAAAATCACATGGGCATAATTGACACATCGAGAATTCAAACCTATGTCCTTCAACACTAAGTTGACTATTCCTTACACATCATGCTGCCTCTTCATCCTCTGTATTTCACAGAGTTGGAAACAATGGGAATTCAATGAAATTACGTGACTTACTCAAGCCTAAATAGATAGTAAATGGCAGAGTCAGAAATTGATCTCAGATCTTCTGGGATGTCACTTAATTCTATTGGGCTTTAATTTCCTCTTTTATGAAATGAAGGAGTTGGAGGTTAGTGGAGCGGTTGCTGATTTTAGACTCATGAAACTTGAGTATATGATTTTGCTATTTTGTGACCTGGAAAAAGTTTCTTCAATTCTCTGGGTCTTACTCCTTCACAAAATGAGGGGATGAAGAAGTAGCATCAAGAAATCAACAAATATTTATTAAGTGCACATCAGGCAGGATACCTTGGAGACAACACTGGATTTGGACTGAGAAGATTCAGGTTCAAATCCTGGCTCTTCAACTCACCTACTATGTGTGACTTTCACCAAGTCCTCGTACCCTTCTGTACCTTAGTTTCAACATCTGTAAAATAAAAAGCCTGAACTAGATGATCTTGAATGTTTCCTCCTGGCTATGAATTCTACAATGATCATTTACTGGGGCACCAGCCTGGAGATCTAGGAGCATTAGGGGTAAGCTCCTGCCAGCATTTTAGAACTTCCCCTGTATTTGAGACCCAGAGAAGCTCAAAGACTTGACCTAGGTTAAAGAGAGATCCCACATTTTGGAAGTGACATTATAATTAAGATTGCTTATTTGGTGGCTAAAAAGGATTTTTTTAAAAAGACATTTTTAAAGGACAAGATTTAAGAGATGTAGCCACTGCCACTTCATAATTTACCTTTTCAGTTTCTTGGGTTTCTCAGATCCTTTGCTCCAGTATAGAGCACCTGGTTTTGATTGTTTTGTGCCTGGTTGGGCTTTGGTATAGCTTCTTGGCTACTCATAGCTATCCCATATGGCTGATCACATTGAATTTTCTCTCTCTGCATGCATCTAGCCCAGAAGGGCTCTGTTGCAACATAGTGGCCTTTTCATAAAACCTCAGTGAAATGGGAACAGAAATGAGCAGAAATTATTATCCAGTTCTCATTTCTATTATTCTTTCTTCTTGGTCCTGAGGCACATGAGTCAAAATTTTTGTTCATGGCCATGGGCCAACTATAATAATTTTATCAAATTAACCAGAGGGTTATATAAATTCTTCCCAGTTTTATGTTCAGATAAAAGGCAACTGGGTCGCTAGGTGCATGGTTTTTGCAAGGTGACATTGCAAGTCTATCTGTTATGTATAAGTGCTAACCTGGTAGGAGGGGATTTGTAGTTTAGGGGTGAGCTTTTCAATGACATGACAAGACTAGCATGGAATTGCAATGATTATGATTTGGACCTAAAATATCTTATTCATAGCAGAGTAAATCAGAAAGAGAGCCTCTTTATTGAGGATTTTTCTTAACATTTAGAACTGAAACAGATGTTTTGATTTTTACCTTGGCAAGGAATGTGTAATTAAATGCCCTTTTCAGGGAAAAAGCTGGATGTGGGCATTTTAAAATAACAAAAAATACGTTTTAGAGGTATGTGAAAGTTTCAAGGGTTTTTTTTCTTGTGAATATATTGTATGTCAGTGTATCTGACTTTTTTCATAGAAAAGCCTTTAATTTGGATAAAATAAATATCTTTTTAATATATTTTCTATCACTACCTGCTTCCAGTGAATTTGGAAAATTAGAGCATCTGAGGTAAAGTTGTTGGCTTCTATCAAGAAAAGGGAGGGAAAAATAATTTTAATATATTTGAGAAGTTATGTAAAGCATTGGGATTCTTTAGGTACTGATGTTTACCCCATATACTCATGACATTGCCAAATCTTTCCATTTTTACCATTACAGTATCTCTTTTGTATGTCCCTTCTCCAGGGGTGTTCTGGTTGATGTTTAACAGCCTGGTCTCTGGGAAAAAAATTGTACACAATGTACACTTTAAAGATTAATCGGAATTATTAATATTTTCTCTGTTACTTTCTTAAGTTTAGACATCAACAAAACAATAGATCAAGTCCTTCTTTGCAGTATTTACTGATTTCTGAGGTATAAAAGCTCACAATGAAAATTTAATAATCTCCTCTCTTGAGTTGATTCAAGCTGGTTCCAGGACACAGCTCTACTTCAGGCCCTCATTACTGAGAAACTGGACTACAGCAATAGCCCTCTAACCAGTCTCTCTTCCTCAAGTCTGTCCCTATGCTAATTCTTTGCCCACTCAGCTACCAAGGTGAATTTTCTAAAGCAGTGATCTGACCATTTCATCTACACTGTCCCAACCCTCGGACTCACTGAACTCCAGGGGCTCCCTATGATTTTCAAGATCAAACAGAATATCTTTTGTTTGTCATTCAAAGTTCTTTAGAACTGGTCCACTTCCTACCTTTTCACTCTTCTACATCTTTCTCCCTTTTATGCATGAATTCTTTATTTCAGTTATGCTGACCTACTTGCATTTCCTTGAATATGACATTCTGTCTCCAGATTCCATGACTTTATATTAGCTGTCTACCATGTTTGAAATGCTTCATACAAATAAGAATTATTTTATTCATTGTGCTTGTATCCCCAGAACTTAGTACAGAGTCTGGCACATAGTAGGTACTTTGTTGTTGTTATGTACAGTTATGTACAATTTTTCATGATCCTTTTTGGGATTTTCTTGACAAAGACACTGGAGTGGTTTATCATTAATTTTTCCAGTTCATTTTATAGTTGAGGAAACTGAGGCAAATAGAATTAAGTGAATTGCCCAGAAATGCACAGCTGGTAAGTGTCTGGGTCCGCATCAAATTTCAGAAAGATGAGTCTTTCTTTCATGTCTGGCCCTGTATGGACTGTTGGTCTTAGTAGGTGCTTATTAAATGTTAATTGATTTCAAACTGTGCTTTTGTTTGGACTTTCATTTATTCTTTTAGTAATTGGGTGTATATGTGTCTCAAGGACTCCATGACTTTCAGTTCTGCTTTGAATTGATTAGGTTCCCAGTAAATGTTGGTTAAGGAGAATCTATGCTGTCGGTAGGCCTCTACAAAGAGTATATGTGCATTTGTGGATCCTGTTAATAAAAGTTGAGCAGCAATTCCATTCAATTCAACAAGTATTTATTAATAATATTTAACATTTGTGTAGCACTTTTATTACATGCCAGTCACTGTGCTAAGTGCTTTAAAATTACCATCTTATTTTATTCTCACAACAACCTCGGGAGGTAGTTTCTTTTGTTATCCCCATCTTATAGATGAGGAAATTGAGGCAGAGGTTAAATGACTTGTCCAGGGTCACATAGCTAGTAAATGTCTAAAGCCAAATGTGAACTCAAGTCCTCCTGACTCCAGTCCCAGTGCTTTATCCACTGAGCTACCCAGTTGCCTCTATTAAGTGTTAACTGTATGTCCAGGCATTCTGCTAGGTAGTAGCTATTAAAAAGCATCAGTGAAAGTATCCTTGCTCTCAAGGAGCTCTAACTCTACTTAGAGGGTTATACTGTTTGGCCTCATTGGTCAGAACTATAAGTAATGTGGTAAATATGCAAAAAATCACATAAAATAAATATTACGTAGAAATTATATAATATTGTGTATAATTCCTGTCTGCAAGCATGGCAGCTTCACATATGGTATATTCTTACCTAGCTATGTGTGGTTCTGGGTTTCAGTTGAGACACTTGATTAAACGAAGACAGGTATTCCTCCAGGGAAGTAGAAGGTTATCTTCATTGCCTTGTAGCCCAGCATGAGGCACTGTTGAATAACAGTGACTTCCCTGTCTCCAGTCCTACCCCAGGATGACTCATTGATGAACATGCATCTAAGCACAACATTAAACTCAATGCTGTTACTTTCATTCTTAGCCTAAATTGCTGTTTTTGACCAAGACTAATTCATGGCCAAATCTTGTATTTCAGAACAGCGAGCTAAGCAAAAATTCATCTAGAATTTGATAGAGAGAAGGTCTTCAAGACCATTTTGGATGTTATAAGGGAACAGGAGACTTGTAATTCTGTTTTCAAGTGAGAGGAAATTCTGATCAAAGAGAAGGTAAAAATACGTGAGGAATAGCTATTATAATGATGGGAAGAAAAGATAACCATTCACATCTATATAAAAAAAAGGAGGTGGAAGAACAGAACATAATAATTGCTGACATTAATAATATATGTATATGTATATTAAAATTTGTCAAAGCATCATTATCTTTGCATAATTATCTCATTTGAACCTCACAACAACAATCCTACGATGGAAAAGGAAGGATCATTTTTTTTTTTTGGTAGATGAGGAAATTGAGACTCAGAGAGGTTAAATGAATTTCCTGTAGTCACACAGGGTTAGGATTTGATTCTAGGTCTTTATTACTTGAGATCAGGTACTCTATCCAACATACCATGCTTGCCTCTGGCATGCATTGTTATTGTTTGCTTTCCCAGCTATGTTGTACAAAGAGTGGGACTGAACTCTAGCGTGTTACCTTGAGGTATTACAAACCATTTAAATATTTCAAGCATACGTGAATATTGCAAACACATTTTAGACCCTTTAGGGTCTGGTAAGATGGAGTAAGGAAGATCTGATCTTAATCTGTTGAAAGGAAAAGAAATGAAAAGGAAGGCAGCACAGAAAAATAGAGAAAATCCACATTGCAGGATGCCTGCTGTGTTCTCTGACTGAATTCTGAACTCATAAGCAGGAGTACAGAAAACTGCAGTTCCCAAATGCATTTCATAGACCTTCTCAAATGCAACCTAGGCTCCTTTTCTCAAATTCTCAGCACATCAAGGTGGGCTTAAAAAGCTAAGAAATCTGCAAAGCCAGGAAAAAGAACTGGTATTTTGGCAATTTAAGGAGAAACTGGACCTTGATGGGAAGGAGAGCAGGTGGGAGAATAGGAAGGATTTTTAAAGTTTGAAAAATTTTGTGAATTCAGATTTCTAAACTGCTCCCCCAAAACTTATTTCTTGACTAAGCTTCATATTTCACCCTATTTGTCAAAGTTATTTCTTGCCTTTTGGGGTGGAGGGTGAGTGGGTAGGACTTTTTCATCTATCCTTCACTGTATTCATAATTTTTCTTCTCTGTGTCTGAGAAGCATGGTGTAAACAATTTCCTAGGGGATGTTATCTTGTGTGATAGCCACATGGATATGACTAAAATATAGATCTGAATGTACTCAAAATCTTCAGTAGCTCCCTACCATCTCTGTTATGAAATGCAAAGCCCTCAGCTGTGCCTTAAAACCCTCCACAATATGCCTCTCATCCACCTTTCTTGTCATTTCAGATAACTAGCTCTGATTCAGACGTTAGCTATTTTGGTCAAATTGTTCTGCTATTTCCCATACATGGCATTTCTCCTTCTAACTTCATGGCTTTGCCTGAGTGATTTCCCCTTTCTGGAATGGACTTTCTCCTCCCCCCTTCTGAATCAAGGACCTACCTGGTTTCAACGCACTGTTCAGATGTTTCACACAATAGGCTTTTCCTGATCCCCTTGGTTACTTGTGCTCTCTCTCTCCTTGAAATTATTACCATTTTATATTAATTAATCTGTTTACATGTTATGTTTCCCCTACATCTCCTCAAAACAGAACAAACCTTGAGCATGGAGATCCTTTTGTTTCTGTCTTTTTATCTATCCCTAGTGCCTAACATAAGTACTTCATTAACTAGGCATTTAAGAAATCTTTGTCAAATTGAATTGAATAGGGCTAGTTATTCAGTTAAACAAGCATTTATTAAGCACCTACTATGTTCCAGGCATTGTGCTAAGGGCCAAGGTTTTGAAGAAAGACCAAAAAATGTCTGTTCTTTCAAGGACCTTACATTATAATTTGGGACATAAGAAATAGATACACATATAATACATAGAAAGTAATGTTGGAGGAGAAGGTGCCATTGGAGCTGGGAGGAAACTGAGACAACATATAGCTGTATCCTTTTCTTAGGAAGGAAACAAATATTTATTAAGCACCTACTATGTGACAGGCACTTTACAAATATTATCTTTTTTGATCCTCACAACATCCTGTTGAAGAAACTGGGGTGGACGAAGGTCAAATGACTTGCCCAGGGTCACACAACTAGTAAGTGTCTAAGGCCAGATTTGAACTGAAGCCTCCCTGACTCCAGGTCCAGCACTCTATCTGCTGAGCCACCTAGCAGCTGATGTCCAGGGATTCTCCTAGGGTTGTATATATCTAGTGGGCGGCAGGACCAGGACATGAAACTGGACATGAGAAAATATTTTGTGGTGGAGAGAACACTACATTTGGAGACATGGGATATTGATTTGAAACTGGGTTATTTTGTTATTATTCAGCCATTTATTCAGTTGTATCCAACTCTTTGTCATCCCATTTGGGATTTTCTTGGCAAAGATACTGGCTTGGTTTGACATTTCCAACTTTTCATGACCCCGTTTGGAGTTTCCTTGACAAAGATACGGGGTTGGTTGGACAGTTCCTTCTCCAGCTCATTTTACAGATGAGGAAACTGAGACAACAGGGTTAAGTGACTTATCCAGGGTCACACAGCTAGTAAGCATTTGGGGTTGGACTTGAACCCAAGAAGAGTTCCTAACTCCAGGCCCAGTACTCCATTCACTTCATCACCTAGATGCTCTGTTTTTTACTCTCTATTTAAACCATTTGCAAGTCACTTCCTTTTTGTGGGCCTCAGTTTCCTTATCTGTAAAAAGCTTAGGTTAGCTTTAATGATCTCTAATGACAGCTCGGTAGCCCATCATTCTAAGATTCTGTGATGTCTCTAGGGGTTATGCTCCTTTACCTCACAAATGTTGGAGATATAGCAGGCCTTTTGACAAATGTCCTCTGAGATGGCATGACTGATTCCAGGGACAAAGAGCCCTTAAAGCTTGCTGTGAATAAGATGAAAAGATGTCCTTGTGAATTCTACACTTAAGGTTTAAAGTCAGAAGCAGGTGATTTTATTAAATGTTCCTTCTAGAAGGATGAAAAGCTATGAAACCCTTACAGCAGTTTATAGGGTTTTGGTGCTGAACTGCTTTTGGGCTCTTTTTTGGTTCATTTCATGGTGGCAGGGGTAAAAACTCGGAGGATCAACACTGTTACTAGATTTGTAGCTGACAGTTTAATTTTTTTTAAATGGCGTCTACTGTTTTTAAGGAATGCTTGACCTATTTTGGAACTTTTCCCCCAGCAAAATGCTATTTTATCAGAACCTCCTACTCCCACCCAAGAGACATAGAGACAGAGAGATATACAGAGACAGAGTTTGAATCTTATCACAGTTCATTTATTTTGGACCGAGCTGGGTGGAGTTTAGGTTTGTTTTTATTGTTGTTTCTGACTAGATCAACTAAAGCAGTGTGATATAACTAGCTACAGAAAAGTTGTCCTTTAAGAATTTTTCCTTTCCTTTCCTTTCCTTTCCTTCCTTCCTTCCTTCCTTCCTTCCTTCCTTCCTTCCTTCCTTCCTTCCTTCCTTCCTTCCTTCCTTCCTTCCTTCCTTCCTTCCCTCTCTCTCTCTCTCTCTCTCTCTCTCTCTCTCTCTCTCTCTCTCTCTCTCTCTGTCCCCCCACAATATTGAATATTATTTCTCCATGGTCTTGGCTTTTTTCACTCCTTATGGTTGGATTTTTCTCATAACTAAGCACCCAGGTCTGTGACACTGAGAGTTCATGCTGAAATAACAATTGTATATATCTTTTCACAAGCCAAAATCTATCCAAGACCAACATAGTTCTGTTTTCATATTTAAAGAGTCAGGGACCAGTTGGTGTTTCTATTATGAGCTTTGTTTTTAAGGCTTTATTCCTTGGCTGGGTTTCTTTGGGGGCATTTTAAATTATTAACTGTAACAAAATTGTATATGACAATCTGCCAAAGCCAGATCTGGACTAGAATTGTAAAGTAAATGAATCTCTAACCCTCCAAGAAACTACCTCTGCTTGTAAGGGAAAAGCCACAGCCATCGCTATCCAAGGATAACATTGAGCAGCACAAGAGGCTCAGGAAACAATCTTAGAGGAAAGTGCATGTGGGCCAAGCTCAAAATATGGATGAAGTATGTGAATGAAAAAGGAGATATGAGATAATGTATGTAAAGTGCTTTGAGTGTAGCACTACTACATAAATGCAAGTTATTGTTACAAAGAGAGGAAACATGGTATAAATGAAAAAGAGATTGTATTGGATTTATGAAAACTTGAGTTCAAATCTCACTTCTGCTACATATTGACTATGGGACCCTGGGGAAGTTACTGATTCAGGCAATACTCTGACTACGAACTAAAGAGAAGACTTTAATGTACACTGGGAGAAGAAGTTTTTATCCTTAGGCCAAAAAAATCACAATCTAGTAAAAAATAGTTTATAAAATTTGATAATCAATGAACATGCCATGGTGGGAGCCATCCTATTGATCATGCTTGGGGATGCACCCACTCCCTGGGTGCTTTTGGTGTCCCACATGTGCTCTGGCTCCTTGCTAAATACACATGATTAGAGCTTCCATGTTGATCCTTTGATCCCCTTGACAAGGTGGGTTAGGTCAGTCAGGCTATGTCAAAGATAACTGGTGACCAAGCTAGGAAGAGCCATTTACTTAGCAGATGATTAAGGAGACAGGAAAATGCTTTTAGTCTCTTTCTGCATGACCCTGTTGTTGAATTACAACCAATGCTATTGAATTTCGAAGTGGGGTGTGTGTGTGTGTGTGTGTGTGTGTGTGTGTGTGTGTGTGTACATGTGCTATGATTCTTTCCTTCCCCTCCCCAGCAGCCATAGTGACTGCAAGCATATGTTCTCACTGTCATTATGACAGCAACACATAATATGTTGGTCGCAATAAATGGAAGAAAGTTCATGTTGTTTACTCGCATAAAATGCCTTCTTTTATCCTTTGTCTCTCTCTCTCTCTCTCTCTCTCTCTCTCTCTCTCCTCCCCCCTTCTCTCTCTCTCTCTCTCTCCTATCTTTTCCTTAGAGCCCAGCTCAAGTCCCAACTGCTCCCTAAATCTTCTTTGATGAATCTAGACTTTGTTGATATCTCTATTCTCTGAGTTTGCCATTTCCATGAAGATTACTCCCAGATCTGTAAATCCAGATTTTCAGAGCTCCAATCCCACACTAATCACCAATCAAATATCTCCAGTCAGTGTCCCATTGGCATGTCAAGCTGAACTTGTTCAAAATAGAACTCTACCACATTTTCTCCAGAACCTGCTATTTTTCCTAACCTCCTTACTTCTGACAAGGGAAGTATGGTGCAGTAGAGAGAGAAATGGAATCAGAGCCAGAAAACCTGTGGCGAAACCCTACTTTCAATTCAATTAACTTGTTTCCTTCTTATAAAGGGGGGGTTGTATTAGATGATCTCTGAAGTAGTTTCTACTTGTAATCTATGATTCAGACACCAAAGTTTGCAACTTCATTGTCACCTTTAATCCATTCTCCTTCACCTCTATCCCCCATATCCAACTCATCAGCAAGGTTTTTTTGATACTACCTACACATCATCTTTTAACATCTATTTCTTTCTCTGTATTCACATGGTCATGTCCCCAGTTCAGTCCCCATACACTTTTTGTCCAAACTATTGCAACAGCCAGATGAGTACCTCCTAGCCTCCAGTCTCTCACCAACAAATGAGAGAATCTATCCTCCCCACACCTGCCAAATTAATATTCCCCTGTGGTGGATCTAATCATTCTGACCATGTCAATTACACTGCTCAGAGAAGTTCTAGTAACACCGTATTGCCTCTAAGGTAAAACAAAACAAAACAAAAACCTTAAATAAAACAAAACCTCTCATCTATTTGATAATTATGGCTCTTAGCACTACCAGCCCCCCACTCCCACCTTTTCCCTCAGTATTAGTTCTTCCTTTCATGCCCCATTTGTATAAAATAATTACTCTTTTTTACCTTTTCCTTCCCAGTTTTGTTTTTAGGATTATCCATCATATTCAACTCAGCCCCAATGTTTCTTTCAAACTACTCTAGTAATGATGACAGTGTTAAGAATCATGATAACATTTTCATATATAATAAATAAACAGTTTGACCTTGATGAGTCCCTTATAGTTAGTCTTTAATGTTTTCCTCATATTTCTTCTGGATCTTATATCTATTTCCAGATTGTTTTCACATTATTTCCCCAATGAATTTTGTGCTCAGGTCAAACTGGATGACTTGCTATTCCCTCTGGATTATACCCCATCTCCTGTCTTTCTGTCTTTTGTTGACATTGTTTCCCATGTATAGGATGTTGCCCCTCAGCAAGGAGGTGATCCAACGGATAGAGGGCAGTCCTGAATTCGGGAAGACCTAAGTTCAAGTTTTACCTCAGGCTCTTACTAGCTATATGAAAGTGGGCAAGTCATTTAACCTCTTTTTGCTTCAGTTTCCTCAACTGTAAAATGATAATAATAGCATCTACCTCACAATGTTTTGTGAGGATCAAATGAGGTAATATTTGTAAAAACCTTGCCTGGTACATAGTAGGTACCATACAAATGCTTCTTCTCTTCCTTTCTTGCCTTATTTCTACATGTTAAGAATTCCTTCTAAATAACAAATCTCTTTTAAGAAATAATAAAAAAAAATTCCTCCTAGCCTTTACTTAAGTGTCATTTCCTATCTAAAGCCTTACCAGGATTCCCACTGCTGTTAGTTTTCTCCCTGAAAATTACTTCTTATTTACTTTGAAAATATTTTGTATTGCTTTATCTGAGTGTATGTTGTTTCACCCCAATAGAAAGTAAGCTCTTTGAGGGCAAGGGAAGTTTTGGTTTTGTCTTTGAGTCCTCAGTTTCTAGCAGAGTATCTGGCACAGAGAAGATGTTTAATAATCCTTGTAGGATGAATGAACTCCTATAGCATCAATGATTTACTTAATGAAATGTAATATTTATTATATTATATATGAATACATTAAATATATAATCCTCATACTGAGACTGGTGTGATGAAAATACATACATGGCATCATAAATTTAAAGCTGTCAGATAACTCAAAATCCTCCTATTCACAAGTGAGGAAACTGAAGACTTGAGAAATAAAATGATCTGCTCAAGGTCACGCCACTAATGGGTGATAAAATCAAGATTATTAAGTAGGACCTACAGCTACACATTTGCCACTCTTTTTATTTAACCTCTTTTCACATTATTTCCCCAATGTATTTTGTGTTCCAGTCAAACTGGATGACTTGCTATTCCCTCTAGATTATACCCTATCTCCTGTCTTTCTGTCTTTTGTTGACGTTGTTTCCCACGTATAGGATGTTCCCCCTCGGCAAGGAGGGGGATGTACTCTATGGCATCACCCACAGTCCAGTCTTTTTAGTCCTCTTTTGCTTCTGTTGAAGCATTTTCTTTAGCTGTACCAATATCCATCCCATGTTTAGAAGACCAGGAAAGAGCCTCAGATTTATTGTGAAGATCACTTAAAAGAAGACACAGATAAAAATCTCATTTAACAATTATGGTTAGATGGGTGGCGATGTGTCTATGAATGGAATAGCCATACCAGCGACATCCCAGATTCACCAGGTTCTTAAAGTATGCTAGTGAAGAGAATGAAATCTTTTTGCTATATTCCACTATTAGAATTTTTTGTCAGAAGGGCAAAATAATGCAAAAGGTATAGGAAAACAGAATTCTCAGTCTCTTGCCTTTCATCAAGGGTTCTATATCTAAGACAGAGCCATTGTCTTGGCATCCTCCTCCTCTTTCTACCACTAGTCAAGGCAAGGCAAGGCAAGGCAAGAAGCATTTATTAAGCACCTACTATGTGCTGGGCACTGTTCTAAGCACTGGAGACACGAAGAGAGACAAGAGCTGTCCCTTCCCTCAGGGAACTTATAATCTAATGGATTCCTGTTTTAAATGTTGTTTTTGATTCTTTTGCTGCTGCCTTTGTTGCCTCTTGAGTTTAGTCACCAACCTAACCCACTTTATGTTTCCCTACTTTTCTCTCCCTTGCTAACTCATTCATTCTCGTTACCATCAACCTCAACGTAAAGAACTTTCTGACAATTAGAGATGTTCCAAAGTAGTAGAACAAGTAGCCTTAGGAAGTAGCAGATTCCTTATTGCTGGATGCATTCATAAGGAGAGGCTGGGTGACTATTTGGTTGTATATGCTGTGGGAGATCTCTGTTCAAGTATAGGTTGGAAGAGAACACCCAAGATTCTGTGATTCTGTGTACTTACCCTTCAGGAGACCAACTTGTTTTGCCTTTACTTAACCTCTGTGCGCAGGACATGGCAAATTATGACATTTTTAGGTTTTAGAGAATGCTATAACTGTAGAGAATTCTATGCCTGTCATTCGAATTATAATGTGGTTATAATAGGGAGGGAGGAAGGAATGAAGGGAACATGAATTTATTCTCCCCATTAGTTTGAATCTTTGGCTACATTCCTATTACAAGTTTATTTATTACTATCAAATCACATTTATAAATGCGTATTTGCCACATTATCCATGCTGCTTCCTACCTCATTTCCATCACTGGGAACAAAGATATAATACAAGTTATGCTTGCACTTTTATTAGTTGTTCTTATATTTCTTTTCCTTCCTTGAGGGAAAGGAGGCTCAGTGTATGTGGAAATAAACGCAACACTGGAAAAAAAGAAAAGTATTTTTTCAATCTTTTGAAATTTTGCTGAACTGCAGGAAAGCATAATAAAGAATGAAATATGTCATGGAGTTCAGCCTCCTCCCAGTACAGAATTGATTCCCAGAAAATGCTCCTTAATATGTTATCTGCTCTGGCTTTAAAAGTCCCAAAGGATATGGCTTTCATCAATTCCCTGGGAAGACTAGCCCACACAGAGTAAATTGTACTACACCAAACATTTCCTGAAACCCAACGTGTTTCCCCATTGCTTTCATGTCTGTCCTTTTGCCCACACTAAATAATTCCTCTTCTTTCAATCCTCAGGAAGAACTCTCTAATAAGATTATCATGTAATACTATATTTTATAACTATTCGTGTCAATGTTTTTTTTCCCTTAAAATAAGCTCTGGGAACGCAAAGGTCTTTTCTCCTCTGAACTTTGTATCACTCCCATTTCCAGCACAGCATTCTGACCAGGATAGATCTTTAATGAGTGTTTGTCATACTTATATTATATTTTCTGTTTAATCTAATCCCATCTACTGTAATCTATGTTTTTTTCTTCTTCTCTCGTTCAGGACTCTATTCACAAAGGAGAATACCATCAAAGAATGACGTAAAGAATAGAGAAAGAATAGAAACATAAAGAATAGGTGTCAAAGTAAGGAGGACCTGGTTTCAGATCTCACCTCTGACATGGTCATTTTGTGATCCTGGGCAAGTTGACAGAACTCTCATAACTGTCCTTCATCTCCTCCCACCAATCCTCTAAGACTCTAAGCTGAAGAACAGGTATTGTTCAACATGGGTGGCAGGAGTTTCTTCATGTATGCCTATGAAATCATAGGTATGATCTAGAAAACAATTACCATAATGAGAAAATCTATGTGCAAATCTTGACCCTACCATTTAATGGCTGTGGGACTTTAAGCCATTAACTTAACCTCTTTGGGTCTCAGTTTTCTTATCTGTCAGATGATGAGAGTTCTTTTCAGCTCTAAATCGAATGGTTGTGTAGTTACAATACTTGGACCTGAAGTTGGTGACAGGGACTCTCTTAAAGAAGCAACAGCTCCTGGAAGAAATCTTTATAAGGTTAGCTATTGACATGAGTAGTAGGAAAGGGGAGAAGCCTTACTGACAGGGAGTTTCTATTTTTTGCACTGCATTAGTAGAGGTAAGAGAATTGATTTTCTTTTCATATAGAGAAAATCTGGAGACCCTTCTTTCTCTGGAAGTGAAGATATTAACTAATGATAGTGAAAAATTGACTTTGGAAGAAGGTTTTACCTTTGGTTGAGAGTAGCATGGCAACTCTTGGAAGTTCTGTGGAATTGCAGAAGTTATCCCTGAAGCACTGGAAGCTACCTACTTTGGAGAATGATTCATTGAAATTGTATATTTGGGAGAGTTTTTCATTCAGTCCCACCTTTCTCTGAGTTTATTTACAGTAAGAATGTCAATATGGATATGTTTAAATTCTTTGACTCAGTTGGTTGTTAGACAGCAATCTTACATTCTGAATACTAACAGTCTAATTCATGTTTGTCAGAAGCCTAAACATTGCACCATTCTTAACAGCCTCTCCTGCCCTGGTTCACTACTCTCACACTGTCACTGTGGAAATAGACTTCCATGACTAAGGGGCTAAAAATGCTTCCTTTACAAATCATTCCATGGTACTTGGTTTGAGGTCTCTAGGTGTTTGTTCCAAGCAGGTTAAATTGTACTGTACTTGTGTGACAAGAACATTGTACAGAGTTAGAATGGTGTATTTGGTCTTTCCAGTGTTAACATTTGTGTATGTGTGTCTCCACTTAAAAAAGCATCCTGATGGCTTTACCCATATTGTATTCTAAGTTCATAGTAAACACTTTATGATCTCCCTCCCCTCCTCCCTCTCCCTCCTCCCCTCCCTTCCCCCCCTTACTCTCTCTCTCTCTCTCTCTCTCTCTCTCTCTCTCTCTCTCTCTCCCCTCTTCTCCCTCTCTCCACCCCCCACTCCCATGGTATGGAGGTAAATCT
>CM053627.1:152591506-152615323 GCA_028646595.1 Phalanger gymnotis | reverse complement strand
TTTTTTTCATGCAACTAGAAAATAAGATGCACAGGCAATGGGGCATAGAGATTTATCTTGCCCTACAAGAAAGGAAGGGAAAGGGGGATGGGAGGGGAATGGGGTGATGGAGGGGAGGGCAGACTGGGGAACAGGGCAACCAGCATGCACGCCATCTTGGAGTGGGAGGGGGCGAGGAAATGGGGAGAAAATTTGTAATTCAAATGCCTGTGAAAATCAATGCTGAAAACCAAACATATTAAAAATAAATTAAAATAAAAAAAATGTTCCTATCCTTTGACCCAGCAATACCTCTTCTTGGACTATATCCCAAAGAGATCACAGAAGTGGGAAAATGATCAGTATGTACAAAAATATTTATAACGGCTCTTTTTGTAGTAGCAAAGAATTGGAAATCAAAGGGGATGCCCATCAATTGGGGAATGGCTGAAGGAGTTGTGGTATACTAATGTAATGGAACATTATAGTGCTATAAGAAATGGGGAAGATACGGACTTCATAATAACCTGGAAAAACCTACACAATATAATGCTGAGTAAGTGGAGCAGAACTAGGAGAACATTATACAAACACTCTTGATTCAATCAAATACTCCCAGTTGAAACAAAGACAAGACTCAATCGAAGGCACTAGATGGCTTTAGCATTCCAAAAGAGAAAACAGTAAAAAAAAAGTCCCACATTAATAACCATAACATATATGTATGTATGTACATGTATATTTATATGTACCATAGACATATGTATATGATATATACACATATAAAATGATTAATAGTATTGGTTGATATTTATAGAGCACTATAGGGTTTGTAAAGTGCTTTACAAATCAATTAACAATCAATGATCATTTGTTTATTGAATCAACCGATTTTTATTAAATACCTTCCAGTTGCTAGACACTATGCTAGCCCTTGGGATTCAACTACAAATGTGAAATAATCTTCGCCCTCAAGGAAATGATATTAAGTGATTATTAAGTTCCTATTATATGCCAGGTACTGAGGAAGGGGTTTGTAAATATTATCCCTCTGATCTAGGTATTTTAGTTGCAGCTAAGTCTCTGTTGGTGCAAATTATGTATCCTCCGAAGAGGTTGCATATATTCCAATTAGCACTATTGGAGTTACAATTATGTAGAATATGGTAATTGGTTCCTGTCCAATGTAAATACACAGTACAAATTCAAATAATTTATCTCCGCAGGGGATTAATTATTTGCATTAATCAGAGCTTAGATGTATCTGAATTTTTTTTACAGATAAGGAAATTGAAAATCAGAGAAATTAAGTGACTTGCCTAAAGTCACAGAGCGAATAAAGGGTCTGAAGAAGAATTTGAACCCAGTTCTCCCTGATTCTAGGTTCATTACCCATTATATCATATACTCTATCCATCGTGTTATGATGCATTGGTATTGTTGGACCAACGTAATGACACCCAAATAAGAACTCAGTAATAATATGTGTATTGCCATGAATAAAAGTGACTTGAAAATGTTAGCAGTAAGTCTTCAAAATAATAATCACTGGTGTTTGTATCACGATGTAAGCTTTTCAATGTGCCTTATAGATTGTGCCTCATTAGATCCTCACAAAAAGCACTGGTAGAGGCAATATAATTCATCCCACGCAGGTACTAAATTAATTGTCTAAGATCACATAGCTAGTACAAGGACTGGAACTGGAACCCGGATTTCTCTCCTCCAGGTTCAAGTGCAGGCCTCAAAACTCCCTCTAACAAAATTAAAAGCTCATAACTCAAAACTGAAACGTTGAGCCGCCTTGGAAAGGGAGCTGATCAAACCACACCTAAAAGGTACAAGAAACTGATGTGGGCTGCAATTTGTTTTATTTTGGGAAACTGACTCATCATAGCTTTCAGGCCTCTTGAATTGCAAAAAGGCATTTTAATAGCAGCTCCCAACTGCTCTAATTGAAAGGTGACTATGAAAAGAAGATCCTACAGTCATCCAATCCCTTGACCTCCTGTTGTAACATCTAAAGGTTCTGGAGGCAAACTTTAGTAGTGGTAATATTTCAAAGCCAATGACTACCATACATAAGTGGAATTTTAATTGATTTATTAAAACTCAGACATAGGGGGTGAGTTAAGAAGGTAAAGGTTGCCTTATCAGCTCACTCCCAACCTCAGGATTCATCCTTTCTAATACATCTATCAAAGTCTATCTACCTCCCTTTTTCCCCCCTGCACTGTCTTCCATATTAAATACTGTATTCCACTATATTCATTCTACAAATTACATATGAAAGTTCTTGCACATAAATATTCTGATATGTAATAGCTAGCTTATTTCTTAATTCTACAACCCTACCTAGATTATTTATCTTTGGCAAACAAATAAAAAGAACCCTTGACATCAAACTTCAATGCAACCAACTAAACTGTTTTTAACAATAATTTATATTTAATTGATAATTTTCAATGTATAAAATAGCCTATTTTTTCAGCCAATCCCACTAAGTTGGCCTTCAGATTCTTTGTATGTTTGGTCATTTTTCAGTAGTGTCTCATTCTTTGTGACCCCTTTTTGGGGTTGTCTTGGTGAAGATACTGGAGTGGTTTGCTGGTGTGGTCTTCCTGACCCCAGACCCAGTACTCTATCCACCTACCTGCACATTCTTTAACTGTCCTAAGCTTCTTTAATCATATATTCTCATTCACCTTTCCTCTTGCAAAGTCACAGTCATTGTTCTCCATTTTTTTCTCTGCTTCTGCTTTTTCTCTTTGTATTATTCATTAAATGTCTTTTGGTCTTTGGGCCACTTGTAACTTTGGTTCTTTGGAGACTGTTGTGTTCCAAAACCTGAAAGCATGTAGCATCAAAGAACATTTAAATTAACAAAGGAGGTTTTTGTGTTAGTAGTCATTTTTTTTTGGTTTTGATTGTTTTGTGATCATTAAAGGCACCATTCTGTTTCCCAAATACCACTGAGTGCTTTCTTTTCTCCTCTTCAATTCTAGGCCCAACTCACTGGACCTAGGCAGCCATTTTTCTCTATTTTTTTTCTTAGTATGATGGTTTTCCATAGTCAAGGAAATTCATCATTTAGTGGTCAAATTGCTGGAGATGAACCTCTGTGTATTAAGGTAGGTCAAGCTTCAGACAGTAGGAAGAATCTGTCACTAGAATCATATTCAAAGGTTTTCTGGAATGGAAGACTCAGCTAGAGTTTATATTCTACAGAGGTAGGCTTTGAGAATCTAAAGCTATTTCCATGCCCAGATAACGCATGGAGGTGGGACTTCATTGAGGTTGAAATACTTAGCCCCATTATTTATTATTTCATAGAGAGGCTGTGTGATATAGGAGAAAGCACAATGAATTTCAAGTCAGAAGGCTTATCCAGGTCTTGATACTTATCAACTATATGACTTCAGGCAAATTTATTTCTCTGAGACCCAGTTCTCTCACTGTAAGATAGGGCTGTTATAGAGATCAAAGAAGATAAAGCAGCATGTGCATGGTAAGTAATACTAATAAGGAATAAATGACTGATAAGACTTTCCATATTCCCTTTCCTAGGGCTTTTGATTTTATATTTAAATGGGCAACAA
The DNA here is from genome assembly GCA_028646595.1 of Phalanger gymnotis. Lineage (NCBI taxonomy): Eukaryota > Metazoa > Chordata > Mammalia > Diprotodontia > Phalangeridae > Phalanger > Phalanger gymnotis. Next base: position 152,611,745 of record CM053627.1, on the reverse strand, counting down.
AACTTTAAGCAGAGGTATGCATAAAGTATGGTCTGGATATGCTAGCATAGCATAGTATTTTTGGTGAGGCAATCAGGGCTGAGAGAGGTAAGGCAAAGGAATAGATTTTTATGTGTGAAATTTCAAGTATCAACAAGATAGCTCAAGAATGAATATTTTTTAAAGGACCTTTCTAGAACCCTTGAAATCATACCACTTTGGTAATCACAAATTTCACCTCTGACACATATAGAGTCAACATGAATCAAAGATAGGCAATAAAGTAACTTGTGTAAAAGCCAAAGACATTTAAGACTACTACACACAGAAGTGTTGAATTCAGCTAAGGATATGGAGGACAGACAGAGGAGAACATAGGATCATAAATTCAGAAGTGAATTGGACCTTAGAGCCCATCAAATCTGACTTCCTCTCATTTTACAAATGAAGAAGTGATGCTTGGAGAGGTATAGTGACTAGTCTAAGCACCAGGTTGGTGAAATGGAATTTGAACCTAGAGTCTTGAGTCCCATGCTTACTTCCCACTACATCATGCTGCCTCCAAGAAGAGAAAGAAAGAAGATGAAGAAATGATAATGTATAATTTCTTCGTTAAAAGTCATCCTCAAAAAAAAGTCATCCTCACTCTACTCTGGATCTTTTCCCCTGGTCTTTTTTTGGAAGGAAGGAAAGGAATAAAATTATTGCTGGTGTCCATTTTTTAGAAGACAGTTTCTAAACATAGAAAAATTGCCAGCAGTCACTTTATATCTGATTTCTGTCTAGTGGGATAAACTGGGCTAAAATTTTCCATGTATCTAAAAAAATAGAAAGAGATTTGGTGATCAGTTCTAAGTCAGTTTTCCAAATGGTCCAGATCACTTGAAGTAACTCCCTAATGTCCTCATATTTACTATCTGTAGCCACTGGAAAAAAGTAGGGGGAAAAAGGAAAGCAGTGTAAAAGTAGGAAAAGAAGTAGAGAAGGAAAAAAAACGGAGTGAGAGTAAAGAAAAAGGTCCCTATTGTCTGCAGAATCCTGGCTGGTTCTACCTTCGCTCTGGGTGCTATTCTTACAATAGCCCGCCTTGAGGTTATATCTCCATGACAGGAAACTCTTGAATGATATGGTAGTTCTGTAGGGCTGCAAACTTATCCATGCCATCCCTGGGAAAACTGCATCCAAAGGAGTCCAAAGGATAAAAAATATTGAATTTGGACTGAATTTTTAATATTTTGTTATTAGATGGTTCATCTGGTCATAGGAGTTAGAACTGAAAGGGACGTGATAGACTCATACCTGGTAGATCATGACACTATTGTATTAAGAGCTCCTTGGGGCAACTAGGTGGTGCAGTGTCTAGAGCACCAGTTTTGGAATCAGGAGGACCTGAGTTCAAATCAGGCCTCAGACAGTTACTAGATAGGTGACCCTGGGCAAGGAAAGAAAGAGAAAGAGAAGAGAAAGAGAAGAGAGAGAGAGAGAGAGAGAGAGAGAGAGAGAGAGAGAGAGAGAGAGAGAGAGAGAGAGATCCTTTTTAGGGTTGGGGAGGTAGATCTCTTTTATAGACTGTGTTATGCCCTTAATGCTTTGCCTCGTATCTCACATATTTCAGGTGCTTTGTATGTTTATTTAAGGTGTTATTTTCTTCAGTATTTTTTTGGGTCTCCTTTAGCAAGTCATTTTTCATGGTTTTCTCTGCTTTTCCAAATCCTTTTTGAGCTCTTCCATGGCCTGAGACCAGTTCATATTCTTCTTGGAGGCTTTTGATGTAGGTTCTTTGACTTTGTTGACTTCTTCTGGCTGTATGTTTTGGTCTTCTTTGTCACCGAAGAAAGACTCCAAAATCTGAGTCTGAATCTGGGTCCATTTTCGCTGCCTGGCCATGTTCCCAGCCAACTACTTGACCCTTGAGTTTTTTGTCATGGTATGACTGCTTGTAGAGTAAAGAGTACTTTGTTCCAAGCTTGAGGGCTGCGCTGTTGTTTTCAGAGCTTTTTCTATACAGCAAGCTCTGCCACACCAGCCCTCCTCCTCCCCCAAGAACCACCAACCCAGACTGTGAATCAGATCTGAGCAGGCTCTGCACTCCCACTTGGATCCACCACTTAATTCCTCCCACCAGGTGAGCCTGGGGCCATAAGCACCTGCAGTTGTAGTTGTGTAGCTGCACCACCTCTGCTGCTCCCAGGTGGTGGCTGAACCGTGAACTCCTTTCACTCTGTCCCTGTAGTTTTTTTTCCCCACTAACCTTCTCTGTCATCTTTGGTGTTTATGGGTTGAGAAGTCTGGTAACTGACATGGCTCACTGATTTAGGGCCTGTTCTGCCCTGCTCCTGGTCTGGTTGGTCCTGGCTTGGCTCAAGCTGTGTTTTGCTCCACTCAGCTCCCAGTCCCATGCGATAGACCTTACCCAGTGACCATCCAGGCTGTCCTGCGCTGAGGCCTTGCTTCCCTCTGTTATTCCATGGGTTCTGAAGTTCTAGAATTTGTTCAGAGCCATTTTTATAGGTGTTTGGAGGGTCCTGGGGGAGACCTTTAGGCAAGTCCCACTTTCCAGCTGTCATTTTTGCTCCGCCCCCCCATATGTTTATTTAAATAAGAGTTGGATGTCTATTGATTCAGGGCTATGTCCTATCTGTGAACCCCCAAGTAAGAAGGCTCATGCTTTCCTTATTTTTAAAAAATGAACCTGTGATTTCACTTGTTTAGGTTACTCCTAATAAGGAAATTTCTTCTGAGGCAGACCAGCACCTACTCTGCAACCTAGAGACTTAGAGATTTGCCTGAGGTCTGGAGGGATTAAGTGACTAGGTTAGAGTCACATAGCCAGTATGTGTCAGAAGTACCACTTGAACCCAGGTCTTTCTGACTCTGAGACCATCTCTATCTTCTACAATGTGCTGCTTCTCACAGCCCTATTCTTAAATCAGAATAAATTCTAGACTATACCAACTGTTTGATGGTCAAAAGATGATGATTAAACATTCAATTTTAGAATGTTCTAGTGCTATGTATCAGCAGAGGAACAGATAATTACTGTTGTGGTTGATTGTCTTTGCTTTCCCACAGTCTTAAAATCAAGAGTTACCATGTACCATAAGATATGATTTTCAAGGAGTCAATGACAGGGTAAAGGCAGGAACTCTCCTGAGCTCTCCCCCAACCCCCTTCCAAACACCTTTAAAAATGACTAAACAAATCCTAGAACAACAGAAACCACAAAAAGACATAGCGAAACAAATTTCCAGCCCAAGACAGCCTGGAAGGTTGACAGGAAAGATCTGTTGCACCAGGCTGAGAGAGGACCACAGTCCAGTGCAGGCCTCTCCAGTGCAGACTGGACCCCAGCAAACCTGGAGTAGGCCTCAGGGGATTGAATCACTGGCAGCAGGGGTGGTTTCCAGACCTCTTGACCCACAAATGCCAAGGCAACTTAGAAGGTCAGTAGGAAAGGTCTGTTGGACCTGGGTGAGAGTGGAGCTCGGTACAATGCAAGCCGCATGCCAGCACAGTCACAGCCACAGCAAACCAGGAGCAGGCCTTGGGAGTGACTGAATCATCAGTGTCAGCAGCAGTGGCTACTTCTGGAGTTCTCAACTTACAGATGGTAAGAGGATTGAACAGCAGTCAGAAGGAGATTACGGGGGTCTCTTTGCTAGCATGGAGGCGGGATTCTGCAGTTTTGCCCATACTCAAATCTGGGTTGCAGTCCTGTGTGGTAGTCCCAGGGTAAGGAGATGCATTAGCATAGGAGAGTTTGTGGCAGCAGTGGAGAAGGGACCCTCTCCACAGATCCAGGGCAGAAAAGAGTGCTTGTGGTCACTCACAGACCAGAGCACATGCCAGGAGAAGAATAACTCCTCTCCTTAGATCATATCACCCTGGAAGAACTGAAAATTTACAGGTCCCTAGAAGCATCTCTAAAAAATGTTGCACAAAACCCCTGAAACTAGGGAGAGTTTGCCCTCTACAATGAAAGCTGAGCCCTGCCTTAACAAAGAGTTAAAAAGTCAAGTAATAGTTTGGGCAAATGAGGAAACAATGGGAAAAATCTCTGACTACAGAAACTTACTTTGGTGACAAGGAAGATCAAAACACACACTCAGAAGAAGAAAACAAAATCAAAGCTACTCCATCCAAAGTCTCCAAGAAAAACAAGAATTGGTCTCAGGCCATGGAAGAGCTCAAAAGGGATTTTGAAAATTGAGTAAGAGAAGTAGAGGAAAAATTGGAAAGAGAAATGAGAGTGATGCAAGAAAATTATGAAAAATGAGTCAACAACTTGCTAAAGGAGCCTGCAAAAATTACTGAAGAAAATAACCACTTAAAAAATAGACTACATCAAGTGACAAAAGAGGTCCAAAAAGCCTATGAGGAGAAGAATGCTTTAAAAAGCAGAATTGGCCAAATTGAAAAGGAGGTCCAAAAGCTTACTGAAAATAATAATCCCTCAAAAATTAGAATAGAGCAAATGGAAACTAATGACTTTATGAGAAATCAAGAAATTATTAAACCAAAAGAATGAAAAATAGAAGATAATGTAAAATATTTCATTGGAAAAACCACTAACCAGGAAAATAGATCCAGGAGAGATAATTTAAAAATTATTGGACTACCTGAAAGAGCCATGATCAAAAAAGAGCCTAGGCATCATCTTTCAAGAAATAATCAAGGAAAATTGCCCTGATATTCTAGAACTGGAAGGTAAAAATAGAAATTGAAAGAATCCGCCAATAACTTGCCGAAAGAGATCCCTAAAGGAAAACTCCTAGAAATATCGTAGACAAATTCCAGAGTTGCCAGGTCAAGGAGAAAACATTTTAAGGAGCCAGAAAGAAGCAATTCAAGTATCATGGAGCTACAATCAGGGTAACACAAGATTTACTAGCTCCTACATTAAGAAATTGAAGGGCGTGGAATATGATATTCTAGAGGTCAAAGGAACTAGAATTACGACCAAGAATCACTTACCCAGCAAAACTGAGTATAATCTATGATAAGAAAGATGGATATTCAATGAAATAGAGGACTTTCAACCATTCTTGATGAAAAGACCAGAGCTGAATAGAAAATTTGACTTCAAATACAAGACTCAACAGAAGCATGTAAAGGTAAACAGGAAAGTTGAACTGTTTACATTCCTACATGGAAAGATGATATTTGTAACTCATAAGACCATTCTCATTATTAGTTAGAAGGAGTATATATAGACAAAGGGCACAAGTGTGAGTTGAATTTGAAGGGATGGTATCTTAAAAAATAAAATTAAGGGGAGAGAGAGCAATGTACTGGGTGAAAAAGAAAGGGAGATGTTGAATGGGGTAAATTATCTCACATAAAAGAGGCAAGAAAAAGCTTTTACAGTGAAGGGAAAGAGGAGGAAGGTAAGAGGGAGTGAGTCAGAATTGGAGTGTCATTAGAATTGGATTGAAGCAGAAGAACATACACACTCATTTGGGTATAGAAATCTATCTTACCCTACAGGAAGTGGGGGGGAGAGGGATAAAAAAAGGGTGGGTGATAGAAGGAAGATTGGTGGAGGGAGTAGTCAGAAGCAAAACACTTTTGAGGAGAGACAGGGTAAAAGGAGAGAAAGAATAGAATATATGGGGGACAGGATAGGATAGAGGGAAATACAGTTAGTCTTTCACAACATGACTATTATGAAAGTGTTTTGCATGATTATACATATAACCTATATCAAATTGCTTGCCTTCTCAGTGACGGGCAGTAGAGATGGAGGAAGGGAGAAAATTTAGAACTCAACATTTTAAAAAATGAATGTTAAAATTGTTTTTACATGTAACTGGGAAAAATAAAATACTAAATCAATTTTTTAAATACCCCCTAAAAAGATGTCATTTGTGAAATTGAGTATTACATACTCCAGTTATTTTTAGGTCTAAATTGAATTTGTTATGAATATCTTATTATTGAGAGGACATAATATGGCACAGAGGAAAGAACACTGGACTTAAGGTAAGAAAAGCTGGACTGCAAGCCCTTAAACTCTCTGTGTGCCTCAATTTCATTTACAAAATAGGGTTAAGTGCCTAAAAATCAGTTACTTTGAGGATATCACTTTGTAAACCTTTAAGTGTTAGATAAATGTGTTCTATTATTATTGGTCTATTGCTATTATTCTGTTATGTTTGTGTGTCTCTAGCATTTATGTAGTTCTCTAAAGTTTAACAAGTGCTTTACAAACACAGTTGTAAGTTACATTGTGACTTTTCTCATCCCAGTTTCAATATATTGTGGATCAGCCCAAGAAATTAAATGGGAATTTTTTTGGAAGTTTTGCAGAAACCACAGATGACACTGAAGGCCTGCAGACAACCCAGAGCCTGTGACCAAATACTTAACCTAAATTTTACAATAAGTTGTTGTAAACACCTCATATCAGAAAAAGAAAAAAAAATCTGACTTCTCTAGTATGCAGGGAGGGCCAAAAAAATTGGATTTTCCAGATTGCAGGGGCACCAGTCCCCTAACCACCCAGGATGAGGAAGGGATTACTGTATTATCTAATTTGATACTCACAACAACCTGGGGAGGCAGGTGCTGTTGTTATTCCCAATTCATAGGCAAAGAAACTGAGATAGACAGAGGTTAAGTGACTGCCCAGGGTCATATACCTAGTAAATATCTGAAGCAAGATTTGAATTCAGGTCTTCCTAACTCGAGAACCATCCCTCTAGCCATTGAATCATCCAAGTGCCTCCTAGCTCCTAAGCTGCTGTTCCACCTGACACAGTGACCAGCCAGGCAACAGTAGGGCTGAAGCCAACGAGGTTGGTGACTTTTATTATTCCAGATCCTTTACTACCCCTTGAGATTGCACCATAGTCCATTGCTCTGAGGTTGTCTGTCTTCTCAGTGGGAGAAAGAAACTTCACAGGGATCCAATTCTAGTCCCCCCTCAGATTCCTGAGAACCAATTCTATTTTTTTGTTCTTATCTAAAAGATTCTTCCCAGTTGGGGGCAAAGCAGTAAAAAAAAAAAAAGGTACGTGGAATATAAACATGAATTAGGAACCAAACAGAAAGTTTTATTTCCACACTGAAAAGGGATCACTAAGTAATGAAGAATCTAGAATGATTGCAGTCAGCTGAGAGGCTAGTACTCAAGCCTTGTTGTGACATTTGCAGACAGCTTTTCAGTGAGAACTACTTATTAGTTATTACAGATATCACCTCTGAGTACAGCCAGATCAATGCCAAGTGGGCTCTTTCTTTCCGTGATTTCTCTCTTTTTAGATGACTCTTTCCCTTGTTAGTTAGTCTATCTCTTCCTACAACACTGCTGCTATTGCTGTCTTGACTGCTCCAGTAGCTAATATCCCAATGTTTAGGTGTCCAGAAAGGGGCAAAAATGCCAGCTTTATTTTCAAGTTTCCACAGGGACTGGTATCAAAGGAAAGATGACACAGATGGGCCATAGGCTTGCCTGAGAAGCCAGGAACTAGTAGCTCGTGATCCAGGGTGTGGTCGGACATCTCTTTACTTGTAACCTCTAAAGCTCAGAGATACATCCTTACACGTTGAGGCTGGCAAAAAGAAGAGACTCAAGGGATATGGGCTACCACTTCAATGTATCCACAAATTATAACTTCAGTAGTCAATTCAAAGTGTCATCTTGGTTGACAGTTGGAAGTTAAAGGACATCTGTGCCTCTTCTAAAGGGGAGAGGGTCCTTCCAACATCTCTCCAAAAATAGGTGCTACATATGTGTGTCCATTTCAGTAAATAACTAGAAAGCAAGGACTGTATCTGCATATGGAAGAAAGGATTAATGTTTGAACTCATGATTTCGTTGGGATAGAGAATTGGCAGATGAAAAAAACTCTCTTGCAATTCAAGTTGATAGCTTCTCTGTAACTTCTAACTGTAAAGAGCCACAAAGAACATCGAAAGACTAAATGACTTGCCTAGAATCTTGTAGCCAGTATGAATCAAGACTGGGAATTGAATCCAGTTTTTCTTGGCTCTGAGGCCTTCCTTCCTTCTACTACGAAAAGCTAACTTTCATACAGCTGAAATACTATTAATTAAAAAAAAAACAACAACCAAAAAGCAACCTTTAATTGTTGCTAAAAGCCTGCTTTAAGTTGTACTTTAATATATTTTAAAGTAGTTGTGTTTAAAATAAAAAGGATATTAACCATCATATAGATTAATAGGTACAAATATTTCATCTCTGCATGGATCCTTGATGTAATCAATGTGGGTACTTCCTCTATGAATGCCAGCTTGCAACCTATTCATGCCTTCTCATCTTATGTGATTCTTATGCATGTGTTTCCACAAATGAATGAAAAAGCTCATGTATTCATTGCTTACTATATGTCAGGCATTGTGCTAAGTAAAGACTATAAATACAAAAAATAATACTGTATCTGCTCTCAAAGACTTTATATTTTAATTAAGGAAAACGACATACATACATGACAGGTAGGCAGGGATAGGTGTTTTGACTCTTCCAAAGAGGATTTACCCTACCCATTGGGTACTTTTCTCTAGGTCTTTTAATATTTTGTGAATACCAGCACAATACTTACATTCTTCATTTACTCTTTCTGCTCTTACCACCTCTTCTTTTTTTTTAGTCTTTAGTGTCCAAGTGATTTGGGGTATCTTTTATGACATTAGCAAAATGGTGTAGCTTACTCATATCTTTTATTGCCCATTGGTTCACCTGCTATTTTGATTCTTCTGAGATTATAACATAACATGATTTAATAACTGTGGGGAGCGCCTGGTATGGAAAATCTTCCACTGATACAAATTGGCAGCTCTTCTGTATTTTACTCTTTTACGGAACTACCTTGGGCATTTAAAGATTGAGTGACTTGTCAAGGATATCAGAGCTAGTAAGTTTCTGAGGCAGCATTGGAACTTGGTTCTGGATTACTCTTTGTAGGCTTCATAGACCAGACATACTGTTTTTCTTGTTATTACTCACATATAGAGTTCTAACTCCCTCCTCTGTACTCTCATACAAGCTGTTCAGGCAGCTAAAATGGTGCAGTGAATAGAGTGCTGGGCATGGAGTCAGGAAGACTCATCATCTTCCCTGAGTCCAAATCCATCTTCTGACATGTATTAGCTGTGTGACCTTGGGCAAGTCACTTAACTCTGTGCCTCAGTTTCCTCATCTGTAAAATGAGCTGGAGAAGAAAATGGCAAACTGCTTCAGTATCTTTGGCAAGAAATCCCCAAATGGGTGTCACAAAGAGTCAGACAAGACTGAAAAATGACTGAACAACAAACAACATAAGTTTTCCCCCTTGCCTAAAATGCATCCTTTTTCCTGCATAGGGTCCTGGAAATTTTCAAGAGTTAGCTCATATGCTGCCTCCTACATAAAGAATTTCTTGATCCTTTCACTTACTAATCCTCCCTCAACCTCTGGACAAATGACCATGTATTTATTTTTTATCCATTCTGTACATAGATATATGTTTCCATACTATTCCCTTCAAAAGAATGTAAAATATAAATTTCTTAAGGGTAAGAATTGATACCTAGTAAATGATTATTAATTTAATTGATTCCTCACTGGAAGGCTGGACTCCTGCCTGCATCTAACCTTGTCTCCCAATAATCAAATGTTTAAGAAAAAACAATAATTCCAACTAAAAAAGCCCCAAGTAAGTGTTAAATATTCAGTGAGTTCATATTTACCGTTTCACTGCATAAATCAGCATGCCATGATTCACATGCAGTTTAGCCTGGTAGTCAAGGGTTTTTAGAACTCAGGCAGAGCCTTTGAAAGGGGCTCCAGGCTTCCCTCAGATCTTTTTCAGGGGTTGGAAGTAGGGAGAGAAAAATCTTCTCCTCCTGTGCAGAAAATCAGGAAACCCCGAGCTGCTGACCTTTAATCTTTGAAGGCCATAAGGCTGCACCATTTCTCTTGAGCATTTCAGATGATCAGAGGGATACAAGCCATTAAAGTTAACAGTGAATGAATCCATTCCATTACTTTTAATAACATTCTATCTGTGTTTGTCTGCTCGATGTAATGATAACTTAGTGAAGGAGAATTAATTCCACATATTATCTACATAAAGGATAATGAGGGAAATCAGTTTCCTCTAAGGAAGTTTCATTAAATTTGGGTGGAAGCCAATCTACTTTAGATTGGTTGCTGGCTTTTGGATGACTTCCTAGCCTGGAGGCTCAGGGAGAAGGTAGAAGGACATATTTGAATCTCGGGGAACCAGACACAGAAGGTTTCTGAGGATCCCTGTCACTGAAACTCCCTTCCCTTCTGGAACAACAAACTGCTAGTTTGTTGACCATCAGGTGCAAGGTCTGTTTCCCCACCCCGCCTTTTTTTTCTTCCAATATAGAAAAGTTGTGTCTGCTGAGTTAGTTTGAATTCAAGTGATTTCTATACTTAAATTATTTTTTTGGGGTCCATGTGTCTACAAGCCTCCTGTGAGACATTTTAAAGATCAAGTAACAAACAAGCCAACAAATGAGGGAAAAATATGCAGCACCAAGAAGGGGAAACATTCTGTGACTGATTTTCTTTTTGGAATACTAAAAAGTAAGGTCAAAACAATGTTTTTCGAGTTCGAAGTATATTGTGCAAGTTTTGAAAATTTATAGGATTATAGGCTTAGAGATGGTAGATTCCCAAGAAATCATTGAATTCAGCCCCATTATTTTACAGATAAGGAAACTGAGGTCCAAAGACTTTCCCAGGGTTACATAGCCAATAAGTATCTGAGAAATGATTTGAACCCTGGTATTCTTGACTCTTGGTCCAGCACTATATCCCTCATGCCACGTTATAGTCTGTTCCTGCTCATTTCAGTTCAAATCCTTGAAATTCAATTTGACAACTACTTATTACACTGCAAGGCATTGTTAGGTATTGTTGATACAAAGACAGAAATGGAAATATTCCCTGTCCACAAGAGACTGACATTCTATTTCAGTTGCATTCAGGGTTGAAGTTACATGCTAGTTACTCTCAGAGTAAAGTGGTAGAACACATTCTCTTGGGTAGGCATTTGCACATGACTTTAAATTTCTTGGGGAGTGCAAATAACAGATTATTAATATGCTCACAGTCATTCAACTCAGTTATTCAATATCCATTTATTAAGTGGTTCCTATCTTCAGAGCACTGTGTTAGGTGCAGAGAAGATTCTAATACCAAAGCTATTATGACCAGACAACACATTTTTCAAGTTCTATCCCTTTTATCCCCATGATATCTTTTACATTTACTCCTCCATTTATATTTTCATTGTTACCAACTTACTTTTGGCCTTCTTTATCTAATATCTGGATTATTTTTGTAGTCTCCTAATTTATCTCTCTATATTAATCTTGATAGGCTTAATGTAAGCTCTGATGATGACACTCAAAATTTGGCATCAGAAAAATTTCCCCATTCTCGTAGATCTAGAGATGCAAGGTGTTTTGGATATTGGCGAATCCAACCACTTCATTAGACAAAGGAGGAATCTGACCTCTAGAATTTGTGACTTGCTCAAAGTCATATAAATAGTTAATTGGAAAGATAGGGGTTTGACCTCAGGTCTTATGACTTCAGGTTGAGTGCTCTTCCCACCACACCACACTGTCTCTAAACTACTAAATAATGGCTAAACTCCTTAGTATGGCCTTCAAAGCTTTCCACACATTGGCCCCAATCTTCTTTTAAAATTGATCTCACACTTCTCCTTTTCACACTCTTTCCTTTGCAGCTAAACTTTTCTATACAACATTACCTAATCTTTGATATGTACCTACTCTGATCTTTATATATTTGCTACAACTACTCCCTGTGCCTAGAATGGACTCTTTTCCCATTTCTCTCATCTATTAATATTTTTTGCCTGTTGGAATCTTTCTGCTTCAACTAGACCAACCTCTGGCACAACCTCATCCGTGAAGTTCCCTTTTATTCTCTCAGCTGACACTAAATCATTCCTCCTCAGATTTTTTTATGTGATCATGTTTGGACCTGTTCTCTGTTCTCTTTTCAATTTTTGTTATCCCCATTTGTATATGGTTCTTATCTCCTTAATGCATGATAAGCTCCGTTGGGAGTAGGGACTGAGTCTTATTTTGGTTGAGTCTTATTTTGTCTTTGTATACCAGCCCCTAGCATGGCAATCTGCGCATAGTAGACACTTAATAAATGTTTATTGAATTGAATCATTTGAGTGTTTGATTTTTGATACTGTTTGTATGGATCAATATATATATTGACTACTTTTTTATTTTCAGCATTATTGAAGATATGGTTATTTTTAGGCATTTTGTATGTAAGCTGTATCAGGGCTGTCCAAAATGTGGCATGCAGCTGGCCCACAGTGTGATTTTTGCCACCTGCCTACAAGCATAGAAATTCACATAAATGCCTTAGTAAACGAAGCAGAGCTACCACAGAGCTCTCACTAAAATGGCAAATCAAAATATATTGTCTATTATTTCAATAAAAACCCAAGGTTGGACAGCTCTGAGCTATATAACTCCTGTAGATTAAACCATCACTAATTCAGATTATTTGTGGGGGAAATGGATCCGAATCAGTAAAACTTGAGTCATAATATAAATATATACATATGCATGTGTATGCACATATGTATATATGTATGTATGCCATTTGATTCCTTCTAAGCACATATAACAATTCATCCTAGTCTAACAAATGATTGCCTAGTAGAGGTCCTTATAGGTTACCTACTTCTATAAATTGGTATAACTGCTTTGCAATAATTATTTCAATTGCTAATAGGTGGTTCTAATATACTTGGTGAGGGAAAATTGTCAGTTCCTAAGAGCTCGAAATAATTCTCCCTTCATTCTTGTTCATATTATTAATTTATTGAGAAATAAATATTTTAAAAATTGCTAAGCAAAGGTAAACTTCAGCCCAGGCACTAGGTGAAATCCCACAAATTTAAAATTAGTTCGGCTTAAATTTAATGAAATTTTTCAGCATGTGTAAACCCAACAGCAAATAACAGATGAAATAAATTGGATGATAGGTCAAGGGAAGAAATGAATAAGTTCTATGAGGTTGTGTGGTACAATGGAATAGAACGCTGGAGCTAGAGTCAAAAGATTTGAATTTGAATCCTGGTTCTAGCACTGACTGGATGACCTTGAGAAGTTATCTAACTCCTCAGGGTATCATTTTCCTCATCTGTAAAATGAGGAGTTTCTACTAGATAGCTGTTAAGATTATTTCCAGTTCTTAATCTATGATAAAGATATTGGGTAACTAAGTAGAATGTGTGACTGATTTCCCTGTATGACACCAGTATACATTATAGTTAATGTTGTCGAAGTAAGGGATAATCTGTGGATGACTCATGTGCTATTTTGGTCTACTTGACATAGTAAGAGAATGATGCAAGGAGAGCTCCATTCTTGTTAAGTAGAGCCTTGGTGGCAAACTTATGGGAAAACATTGACAAAAGTCACACAGAACGTGCAGGCATCAATGGATCACCATCTATCATTGGAGGGAACCAACACATCAGTGAGGTTACATATAGATTGGGGTAACGGAGTACTTAAATTAAGATTTAAAGAATTAACCGGTAAGACATAAAAATGTAGTTAAACCTTAGCCAGTGGCAAGTGTTATTCTGGGATGAGATACCTAGCACAGTGCAATGCATCTAGTAATCTTTCAATAAATACTTGGTGATTGGTTACAAATAAGATGAATTACTTAGTGAGGAGGTAAGGAGCAAGAAATGAGATCAAGAGGCAATGTACAATTTCTTCTATGTGCATCATTTCCTAACACCTATAAAATGAACACCAAAGTGTTCCAGAACTATCCTATTATTTATACATACCTTAGAGGAGATCCATTCATATACTGACTTTCCTAATCAGACCACAGAACTACACAACCTATTATTTTAACTAATTTTCTACTGCAAAGTCCATAACACTGCTTACTATTACTGTTACTATTAAAAACAATTTTGTTAACTTTCTGTCAAATTCTAAGCACTAGGTTAGGTGCAATTTATAATGCCAGGAAGCACAAGACAACCTCTCTGCACTCCAGGAGATTATCATATATGCAAATATATGAGAAAATATATATGCAAATAAATGTAAAAAGAGGTACTTCATAATAGGTATCATTTGAGTAAGAGGAAGACTTCACTGGTTTGTATCATCAGGGAAAGGTTCACAGAGGAAGTGAACATTTAGGAGGTTAGGGATAGAATTTCACCAGACAAAAATTGGGGAAAGCTAGCCTTGAGGGGGAGGAGAATTGGGTGGTGATTCTTTACTGGAAATTTGAGGTCTAAGTTAATATCTAAGGTCTTTGTAATTGTCTCATTGGACATAACTAGAAAATTGCTTACCACTTTCAATGACTACAAAGTGCTTCTGATGCAAAAACAAAAATATCTTTTACACTAGTATAATCCCAGTGATATATATAACTAAAAATCATGGGACTGTGTAATCTCGAAAGAATCAAAATTATAGGAGAACCAATAGACAATGGAAAAAATAAATGATGGCTTTAAGTAGCATATTTCAAATGATGAGTCATATGCTAGAAATAGCATAAATAGCATAAAACACACTATCAAAGATATATATATATATATACATGTGTGCATGTATGTGTATCTATGTGTGTATGTCTGTGTATATGTGTATGCGTGTACATTTCTTTTTTTCTCCTAGGATTGGACCAATGATATCACTGGTTTATCAAACTCATAGTGAGGAAGTTTCTCCTATGAATGCAGACTGGCTTCATTCAAGCAATTATCTGCTGTTGTCATTTAGACATCTAACTCCTCAGGGTATCATTTCAGTCATGTTTTCTCTTCATGACCCCTTTGGGTGTTTTTCGGGTAGGGCGAGGCATTACAAACATGGAAACTGAGTTAAATAAGGTTAAGTGGCTTGCACAGAGTCACCCAGCTAGTAAGTGTTTGAATCTGGATTTGAACTTAGGTCTTCTTCACTCCAGCCCCAGCATTCTATCCACTGTGCCACCTAGCTGCCCTATTCATTCATCTAACTGTTCTACAATTTATAATCTTAGAGAGTTGCCTAGCACACAGAAAGTTTAAATAATTTTTCCAGAGTCACATAGCTATTATATATCAGAGTCAGGGTTTTAATCCAGATTTTTCTCAAGTTTAAATCTTTCCTTCCTTCCTATCCACTATGCCATGTTATCTCTTGGCAAGTCATACAAGGATATCTATGACTGGAAAATGTCATATGAGAGCAGTAAGAGAGGAGAGATAGTATGATATGCCAGTGTATGTGAAATATTAGAGAGATATGTTTTGATGCCTTAGGAGACACAAAGTGCTTGAGGATAAGAAAATGTTAGTGGATTACAAGTGATACCAGGGGAAGGACTGTTCATAGCAATGACATCATACAGCTATGAAATAATTGACATAAGGCCACATCCTAAAGTGTTTAAGACTTATGGAGTGAAATCATTATTTTATGGAGTGGGTTATGCAAAATCAATATTCCTCTTCATCTCTCAGATAGTAATTAGACAATAAATGCAGACCCTTCCTTTCTCACTGGTGTTTCATGCTAGCATAGTAGAAAGAGAAAGATACCTTCTCCCAATATATCCTCCATAGTCCTGCTTTCTCTTTATTATTACCAATTAAAACATTATGTGCCTTCCATGGGCAGTTTATCTGAAAAAGATGTGGAGGTTTTAGGGGACTGTTATAGCATTATAAGTCAGTAGTATAGTGTGATAGACTAAAAAGTGAATGTAATCTTGGGCTGTTTTAAGAGAGGCTGATAGTCCTACTATACTTAGACCTGGTCACAACATACTGAAAAGATTGCATTCAGTTTTTAGTACCATATTTTAGAAAGAAAATTCAGAAGCTGGAGAGCATCCAAAGGGGGATAATAAGGATGGTGAGGGGCCTCTTATACATGTTATAGTACATATAGGTTATATTATATGCTAATTTATTGAAGGAACAGCCTGGAGAAGAGATTTCATAGGGTCATGAGTACTCTGCATTTCAGTGATACAAGCCTCTCTGCTGTTCCCTGTACATGCCATTCCATTTCCTGACGATACATTTTCATGGGCCTTTCCTCAGGCCTGAAATGTGCTTCCTCATTTCCATCTCCTTGCTTCTCTGACTTTCTTCAGATCCCAGATAAATCATACCTTGTACAAAAATCCTTTCTTGATGCACCTCATTGCTAGAACTTTCCCTCTAAGATTATATCTAATTTATACTGTTATATATACTTGTATATATCTTGTTTGTATAGAGTGGTTTACATGTTGTCTCTCCCACTAGACTGAGCTCCTTGAGATCAGAGACTTTTTGTTCATTTTTCGAGTCTTCAGGTCTTAAGAATAATGTCAGGCATGTGGGAAGTACTTAATAAATGCGTGTTGATTTGCCTTGACTTGACTACAATCAATTATTGAAAGGTCAATCACCTGGAAATAGGATTAGGTTTGTTTTCTGCTTGTTCTCAGAGGGCAGAATTAGGAGCAATAGGCTAACAGATCTTGCAAAGGGGATGATTTATATTCAATATAAAGAAAACTTCCCAACAATGAGTTATTTAAAACTGTGGTGAAGTGCCTGAGAAAATAATGGGTTACCTTTTATTGATGGTTTTCAAGCAAGATTCCAGGAAATGACTTGGGTGTCATAGGGTAAATTCTTGACTAAGTGTGAATTTAACTATATCATAATCATTAATACCATATTCACAATTATCATAGCTAAAACATCTAATATGTTAAGGTTTATAAAATGCTTCACATATATGCATATATGTGTGCATATGTTATCTATCATCTATCTATCTATCTATCTATCTATCTATCTATCTATCTATCTATCTATCTATCCATCTATGTATCTATCATCTGTCTTTCTATCTATACCTATGTGACACAGCGAATAGAAAGCTGGGCCTGCAATCAGGACAACCTGAGTTCAAATCTGACCTCAGTAGCTATCTGACCCTGAAAAAGTCACTTAACTTCTGTTTGCTTCAGTTTCTATAACTGTAAAATGGGGATTATAACTGCACTTACCTTGAAGGGTTGTTGTGAGGGTCAAATGAGATGATAATTGTAAAACTCTTAGCATGGTGTCTGGCACAACATAGATGCTTAATAAATGCTTATTCCCTCCCCCTTTATGTGAGCTTCAAAACAACCTTGTGAGGTAGGTTCTATTATTTAACCATTCTATAGATGAAGGAGTTAGATTGGAGAGAGGTTAAGTGATTTGCCTAGGGCTGCACAGCAAATAAATTTATAAAGCAAGATTTGACTCTTGGTCTTCCTGTTCTAAGTCCAATGCTTCATCTAATATGCTGTCAAGCTGACTGACTATCGGGCTTCTAAGGTTGTTTCCAAGCACGTGACGCTGCAATTCTTTGAACCAGAATTCTGTTTTATTTTTGTCTTCATATTCCTGGGATCCAGCATATGTCTGACACAAATGAAACACTTAATATATTTTTCTTGAATTAGTGAGTGAATGAAGGTTAATTCATATCACAAAGTATATTTTTAAAGAAAAAGAAGACAGATTTTTAAAAATCAACAAAATCAGTCAATATATCCCCCAAAATTGAAAATATATTTAAAATTCTATGGACCTCCATGGATCTCTCAGATCTGCAAAGTAATGAGTGGAGATATCTTCTCATATCTTTCCCCTTTTGTACCTATTTTGGATTTGTTTATTTATTGGCTTCAATTTTTAAAATGCATATAGAATTAATTAATGTCTTTTTCTATTTTGTTAATGTATCTTTTTAAGAATGTATTTTTTCTTCTTAGGACTACTTTAAATGTATCCCAGAAATTTTGATATAGAATTTTTTCATTATCATTGTCTTTCACATAATTGTTGTTTCTCTCATTTGTTATTTAATTCACTAATTATTTCATTATTATGTCTGCATTTAGGTTTATGTCTTTTGCTCATTTTCCCTAACTTGATTACTATTTTTATTTCATATCAATCCAAACAGGGTATGTTTACTATTTCTACCTTTTAAAAATTTATTGGTAATGCCTCTGTGTCCTAAACTATTTATATGAATTCCATGTGATGCTGAGAAAAAATATATACAGATACATATGTACATGCACATATAAACTTTAACAATTCCATTTAGAAGATATGTTTTTAAACTCTAGTTTCTCCAGTGACCAATAGTCTCTATTCCCTTCACCTCAACTCCCATTCCATTTGTCACCCCTTTCTCCGGTTTCAGAGTTTAATTCAACGTATTGATCTCTTTTACTGAGTTATTTAATTCTTCTCATTTACCTCTAATTTTA
This sequence comes from Phalanger gymnotis, assembly GCA_028646595.1. Lineage (NCBI taxonomy): Eukaryota > Metazoa > Chordata > Mammalia > Diprotodontia > Phalangeridae > Phalanger > Phalanger gymnotis. The sequence goes on along the minus strand of CM053627.1, from coordinate 152,593,429 downwards.
AAATGATGCATTTTATAAAGAACGAGGGTTAAAAAAGGAAAGGAAGAGGTAAGGTAGAGGAGAATGTGTGATGTACCATATTCAAGTCATTTTTAAAAAAATAAATGGTAGTCTCTCACTGAGAAGAAGAGTATAAGAGAATGAGTAAGGGAGCAAAAGGAGAGATTAAAACAGGTGGAAAGAAAGAAGTAGATCTAGATTCAGTGATGAAAGGGAGAACCAGTCAAAAACGCTTCCTTAAGGAAAGAGATATGATCTGTGAGAGATATGAGAAATGAAGGAAATTAAAGTGGATAAAATCTGTAGCGATTTGGCTCTCAGAGAGGCCAGCTTCTCTCAAAGTATTATCCCTTTATGGACAACGTCCTCTTCCAGAAGAGGAACTGGTTGTTCCTTCACCATTACTTCTCTTATTTCTTCAAGTTCCACTTTCATCTTTATCTTTTTATGTATTCATGGAAGGAATTTCTTAATGTTCTCTCTATTGTGGCTCTTTTTTTTAATGCCCTAGGTATTTTTATCATTTTAGTTTTTATTTTCCTTTTAATAGTCTCTAGCAATTGGAATAATTTTATAATTTGTGCTTTCCTTAGTATATATATTCATTTATCTTTCTGTTTCTGTTGTTTCAGTTCTTTCAAGTTGAATAATCTTATAAATTTTTTGTAGGAATGCTGCAAATATCTTGCTTTTATTGAATCTCCACCTTTTTTGATGATTATCATCATGTTTGAAGGATATATCACTTTGGGTTGCATTGTGGGGTTCTTGCTTTTGGGAATGTGTGTGTGTGTGTGTGTGTGTGTGTGTGTGTGTGTGTGTGTGTGTGAATTTCCATCCCCTTCTATGATTTCTCAGGGGTCGAGAATAGTTTTGTGGTGTTTGGATTTCCTTTCTTTATATTTGGAGTGGATTCTCCTAGTTGCCTGAAGAATTTTCTGCTTGTCATTCTAATTTAAATTGATTCATGTATCTTGGAGTTTGTAGTACATTCTCTCCCCTTCCCAAATTCCCCTACCCCCCCAAAACCCAAAACAACTATCTATGGATGCTTTTGATTGATGCTTTGTTTTCTGTACCCAGATTTTTTTTAGTATTATTCTTGTATTATTTCTGGGATTTAGTCTTTCTTTTACTTTCTGGTATTATTATGCTTTTCAGGATTTTTGATTTGTGATGTTATTCTGGGAGACCTATGATTCTAAAGTTATATCTATGCATCTTATCTTTTAGATCAATATGTTTTTTGTTTGCATAGAAATCATGTATTCTTTTCACATTATTGTGTTTTGCTTCTCTTCTTTCTAACTGTCTCATAATTCAGTATACTTGGCTTCCTAATCAGTTTTTCTCTTTCATCACTTTTTAAATACTGCCACCATGGATTCAAGTTTTTCTATTCTGCTAATTATTTCTGCTGTGCAGGCCATAAATCCTGCCATTGGTTCACTTTTACCTTTTTCTTTCAAGATTCTAATTTTTCTCTTAAATCATTTGTGTGTATCCTTTTGTGGTTCCAGGCTTTCTTGGGAATCCATAGAGTTTTGTTTCATCAGGTATTGGTTCAGTTTCCTTTTTTGTTTTTCATTTTATTTGGAGATATCTGAAGTCATTGTATCCATCTTCTTTTTTCCTTTAATATCTTACCTGTTGCTTTATCTGCTTTTATTTTAGGTTTTTAACTGAATTTTCTTATTTTGGTAATCTTTGGTGATTTTAGTCTTTTTTTCCCCTCTTATTATCCTGCTGTTCCTTTTCTGACTCCTCTATTGATGGCAGGTGCCTTAGTGGCTATACCACTAAGCCATCACAGCTTCCTCTCACACTTGGTAATTCATTTTTCACTGGCATTGATATTCACCTCAAATTACTTGAGTGAGGGAAAGCAGTACTAGCCCCAGCTAGATTTCAGTCACTTTTGCA
>CM053627.1:152569511-152591006 GCA_028646595.1 Phalanger gymnotis | reverse complement strand
GAGAGAGAGAGAGAGAGAGAGAGAGAGAGAGAGAGAGAGAGAGAGAGAGAGAGAGAGAGAGAGAGAGAGAGAGACAGAGAGAGAAAGAGAATGTGTGGGTTAGACCAAGTTTCTGTTTCAGGGAAATAGGCAGAGGCTTCTCATTGTTAGACACAAATCTGCTAGGATGGTTGGGCTTACTGAAGCCAGTGCATGATGTAGGCTGAGAGTGAGGAAGAAGAATTACAAAGTTTAAGGATTTCATGTTTCTGATATTACTTAATGAGGCTTTTACCTGTATGGTATTTCTGTCTTCTTACGGTTCTCATGGGTTAAATTTTAATTTACATTTGATATCTATTATTTTTCTCCTAGGATGACTAGGAAGCCCAATAAATAGAGTACTGGGCCTGGAGTCAGGATGTTAAATCTTCCTGAGTTCAAGTCTGACCTCAGACACTTGCTAGCTGGGTGATACTGGGCAAGTCACTTAACCTTGTTTGCCTCCTTTTCCTTATATGTAAAATGACCTGGAGAAGGAAATGGCTAAACATTCCAGTGTCTTTGCCAAGAAAACCACAAATGGGGTCATGAAGAGTAGGACATGACTGAAAAATGACTGAATAATAATAATAACACCACCAACAGCCTTTCACGTGGGAATGTTAAATTGGAACAGTGTGTAGAAGATAGCACTCTCCCATCTTGTGACTCTTGTGACCCATTAAATATCCTTTTTGTTTCTTTCTCTAGCATCCCCCAAAAGCCCAGGTGTGGTAATGGAAAATATGGACAATTAGATTTTCCTGGAATTAGAAAATAGATAGTTTAGGGTCAAAAGGCCCAGGATTCTATAATGATAGTAAATGGATATTTGAAATGACTGACCATGGGATCTAGGCTGTGTAGGAATATAGTTGTAATAGAAGGTACAGATTGGGAGAATATAGAAGGATCAAGGGCTTGAAGGGTGTTCATAATTAAGATGAAAGCAGGTTTAGTAAAGGTAAGAAAGTAGAAATAGATGGACTGGAAATTGTGGTTTGAAAGGGAGATTTCTGAGCCAGCTGATATGGGTGGAGAGAACATGGAAGTCACTGGAGTTGAGAAGACTAAAGGAATGCTGAGGCAGTCAGGGTAAAATCAACGTGGATTTTGAAATTGCAAAGGATGATGGCACAGGGTGGGGGATAAAGGAAAGTTGTCAGTTAACTTCTAAAGTAATTGAAGAAAGTCAGAGAGTGTTTTGTAGGGCAGGAGTTAACCTCTTTGAGGTTGGGAAGAAGAAAGAAAGAGAAGTACAAATAGTTGGCATGGAGATCCAAACAGAGGGTTGCTAAGTGATGCTAGAAAGGAAGCAAGATGTCAATCACCCCCTTTGATCTTTCTGAAGAGAAGCAAATAGAGTTTGTAGAGTGAGAAGTGAAGGATTTGTCCTGAGTAAAATTAATAGAGTAAGAGTATAGGGCTCATGCCTGACATTTCTTAGGAGACATAGAACAATTTACAGTAGTGCACTGGCTATCTTGGGAACAGCTATCATGATGCATAGTTCTATATCTACTAAAGACCTGCTTTGGCTTCTGATTGATCTCTTCCTTCCTAATGCCCATAGATTTCTGTAAAGCTTATTACTCCCTGTTGGCAATGCTTCAACTTAGGTATCTAGGAAACTTGCCAATGCTCCCAAATTTTTCCTTTATCTGGAATCTTCCTCCTTCCAAAAGGACAAAAGGACACATATGCAAATTAGGTCTATAAACATTCTTGAGCCTCACACAGTTCCTCAAGGCAGAGATGTAAAATAATCACTAAAATGATCTTTTGTTATGTAAACATATTAATAAATGAATGAAAAAGGATATAATAAGATTTTTTTTTTTACTGTGTACCAGGTACTGTGTAATGTTAGGGTGGGACCAAAGTTACTTTATGCATTTAACCCTCATATACTTATCAGGTGAAAACACATCTCAATCAATCAATCAATCAGTAAACAACATTAGATTGAGTGTGAAAAGTCCTTGAAAGCTAAAGGATGAGCCAGAGTAGATTTTCCTAGGAAATCTATCAGAATTAGGTGAAAGATTTGGTCATATCTTATGGCACTTGTATAAAATAAGGAACTATCTCAGAACCAGGGAGAGATTTTAAGGATGTGGTTGTAGAAAGGAAGAAGTGGGAACATCAGGGACTGAGATAGAAAGAATTGGAAGCACAGAGGCAATAGGGGAAAAGGATACAGAGAAAGTAAGACTGAGCTGGCTAAGAAAGAAAAAAGTCAAGGAGGGCCCTATGGATATCTCAGAAGAGACTCAGTTTTACTGACCTCCTCAAGGAAAGAGGGAAGTTCCAAGAAAAGGTCTGTTCTTTCCTCAACTTCTCCCTATACTTGTCTATTGACGGTATAATATATTTTGCTTGCTTCTTTATCCAGTTATTTCCGGTAAACTCAATTTTGACTCAACTTCAAAGAAGTTAGGCATTGGCAAGCAATAAATATAAATGTAAATTAAGACAGAGAGGTAAACCACTGTCTAAACCAGGGGTGGGGAACCCATGGCTTCAAGGCCACATATGTTCCTCTAAGTCCTCCCTTTGACTGAATCCAAACTTTACAGAACAAATCCCCTTAATAAAAGAATTTGTTCTGTAAAGTCAAAGGTCCACACCCAAGGACCTAGAAGGCTACATGTGGCATTGAGGCTGCAGGTTCCCCACCCCTGGTAAAGGTTAGGTAGGAGTTTATTAATTTTTTTCCAATTGAAGTCTCAGAGCAATTGTGGTTGTACTTCTAAATTTTTATTTAACACAAACTCTCTAAAACAGCAGAAGGGGGAACTGCTCGTACTTACGGGGCAATTAAATTTCCCCTAGTCTTAAAATAAACTAATAGTGGTAACATGATATTGTACTATCATCACCCTAATCATGAGTTTCATCTCTGTTGTATTCTCTACATGTCTAATCAATTGTACTACCTGCATCCAAGTCAATACTGAACAGAATGACTTCCTATGAAATCAGACATCAGGTATGGAGAGGGAGAACTTCCCTTAGGGTATATATTTGTGGCATTGTGTTGTAACTGTGACTGAGGAGGCCCTTTATGTTAATACAAATTCTCTGAAATCATTTGAAACTCAAGCATTCATGTCAGACATTTCTCACCATATTACAAAGTATATCGTATTATATCTAAGGCAGCATGGAGGATAGCCATGCTGACGAAATGCCTAAAAACTCCACATAAAAGATAATCCAATTCTCTTCTTTTTCTTTTCTGACAAAACATGGAGGCTGTTCCATCTTGGGGTCTCTTGCAAAAAGGCAAAGTGAACCATTACCTTGGCTCAGACAAAACAATTCAGCAGTTTGTGTGGCCAGAAATCTTGCCACTCAGAAGAAGGCCTTTTCCTCAGCAAAGGCATCTGTTTGTGCTAGCTCTGAAATCCTCTGATTTCTGTTGCCCAGGCAGTCTGATCGCCAATATTCTGAAAATCATATTCATCCTTGGTTTTATGAGCAGACGATATGCAGCATGATATTTATGCTAGTTACCAGTGGTTTACAGGTATCTAGGGAAGTATCTTTGGTAGTTCAGAAACATAATGCACGGGCCAATCAATTAAGGTAGTCTCAGAGCCATAGTGAATCTCTAAATAATATTAGAAAACTTTACTGCTGTCACATGTGCCATAACCATGGACTTTATGGGTGAATTAGAAATTTGAAAGTCAAAGTCCAAGGAATGTTTTCTTTATACTTTACAAATTTCAAGTGTCATAGAAAAATAAGTGCTGTTCATTCACTAAGCTGGCTAATTCAGAGAGGGAATAAGACTGAATGCTTGGGAAAATCCGGTACAATGAATGAGTGGAACCTTGGGATTGGAATATCTTGAATTTAATGTACCTATATACATATATAGGCACATCTATGGATACACATTTATATATGCATGTATATATGTATATGAACATGTATGTGTATGCATGTATGTATGTATGTGTGTATATACCTGTGCCCCACTAGAGGGAGAAGGATACTACATAAAGAAGTGTCAAGCCTTCTATATATCTGAGCATAGGCATGATGGACTCTGCTGTCTTCAGCAGTTTAAAAAAAAGAAAGAGATCTCAATACTCAGCTAGGAAATCCCTGAGGTTCCATAAAAATGGAATCATTTGTAATCAATATAGGCAAAATGCTGTTCATGATAATTCTAGTCAAGAAATTTTGTGTGATGGGAGCTGTTTTCAGTTCAACCTGTGGGAGGTCTGTCGTTGGTTTTTCTTTTGTGGGTTTATCCCTGGGAGTCCAGGCCTCTCTGATTCCTGCCCAATCAGACCTCTTCTGAATCCATACAAAGTGGAAGCCGGCTAGACCTTGGGTTTCTTTTTTGTCTCTTTCCATGGCTTCACGCTGTATCCAGTTAGAAGGTTGCTGTTCTGTCTCTGGTCAGTAACCTATGCCCCCAAAGCTGCCTCCTGCACCTTCCTTCTTTTCTTTCACCTCCCTCTGGCACTAAAATTGTGGAGGTTTGGTGTACCTTTTCCAGGGACTTATTCACCAGGGAAGAGATAATTCATCTCTTGAAACAACTAACTCTTTCCCAAGTGTCACCTCCTTTAATAATCCTTCCCTGATTCCTTCAGTTATTAGTGGGTCCCTACCCCACTACAAATACCTGAATCGGTTGTGTATTTATTTTGTATTTTTCTTGTATATGATATAGTATCCGTGAACTTGTAAATGAACTATTTGAGAGCAGAGATTTTTCTCATTTTTGTTGTATGCATCCTCATTACCTAGCCCAGTGCCTGGCAAATAGTAAGTGCTTAATAAATGCTTGTTGATGGATGAATTGGTTGGTTGATTGGTTGGTTGACTAAATGGGTTGCAATTACACAGACCTGTTAAGGGCTGTTAAGGGGTCCCCTGAACTTGGTTTTTTCTTTGAGTTGCCATATTTTCCAGAAACACTTGACCCAGAGCATGCAGGAGGCTCTGAATGTGTTAAGAATGAAGCTCCCCCTGAGCTGAAATAATTTGTTGTTGCTCAGCAAGCTGGACTCCCTGTGTGTACTTAGGAGGCAAGACAGACACCAGCCAGTCTGTACCAGGCTGGGATAATGCTTGTGCAGTTGGGGTTCCTTGCAGATAAGAGGACCCTCCCATCTTCATAGTCTAGCCTTGGTTGCCAAGGAAAAAGAATGCAGTTTTTGCCATTGCCTTGCTTCTCTGCTTCAGGAGGGGTTGCTGTACCTTTTCCTTCCCATGCCATGTCTTTTCCTGTTGTCTCCTCCTCTTTTTGTTATACTACCATAAATATATAAATTTCTGTAAAGACTGTGAACCCATTGAGTTCCACATGCATGTTCATTTCTTTTGTAATAAACCTGGTTTTCACATAAATCCTGTGAGTTTGTGATTGCCTATTGATGGAACAACAATGCTTTTTGCTTGAATAAGAAAAAAAAACTTCCTAAGAATTAGTTTTTTGAAAGTAGAACAGTCTACCTTTAGTAGTAGTTGGTCCCCTCTCAGCAGAAGTCTTCAAGCAAAGATCAGGTAACCACTGTGTCAGACTATTGTCTCCAATTTGTACTGCATATATCTTGCATTTACATAGTTGTTTGCATATTATCTCTCTCATCAGAATATCAGCTCCTTGAGAGTAAGAAATGTCTTTATCTTTCTTTATTCTCCTAGGGCTTCACCCAATGTCTCACATGGAACATTTAACAAATATTTTGTTGACTGACTTTCATTGCGAAGGGAATCATTATTAATGCATAGGTTGCACTAGATGTGCCCTGGGGTCTTTTCTATTGATATCATACGCAGAAGTACAGATAATCAAAACATATATAAAAAAAAAAGACTTTGGTAGCCTCCATCGCATACTAACCTATTCTAACTTTAGTTCAGCTGCCCTCTTTTCAGAACGACCCTCAACACAATACGGTCATTTTTTAACCTAAAACTTGGAGCACAAACTGTGAGTCTTTTCTTATATCCATTCTCCCATCTTTCCCTTATATCCATTCTCCCATCAAGCATCTTTATAGTTCTAAAATCCATGATCCTACAATGCTAGAATATAGTTTCCTTAAGGGAAAGGACTATTCATGGTACATAACAAGTTGTTGTTTGGTCATTTTCAGTCGTGACCAACTCTATGTGACCCCATTTGGGGTTTTCTTGGCAGAGATACTGGAGTGATTTGCCATTTCCTTGTCCACCTCATTTTACAGATGAGGAAACTGAGACAAACAAGGTTAAGTGCCTTTCCCAAGGTCACATAGCTAGTATCAGATTTGAAGTCAGGAAGATGAGTCTTCCTGATTCTAGGCCTGGTGCTCCATCCACCGTACCACCTAGCTAAGCTTTCATGCATCTGTTCATTCATTCATTCACTTAATCTCTCATTCATTCTTTAATTCATTCATTCATTCTCAACCACAGCAAGACCACAGATGAAAGAGTTAATTAGAAGCACAGTGCCATATAATAGAACTATGGCTGTGGCAGTTGGGTATAAGCAATGAGTTTATGAATATATTAGACAGTTGCAAAAGCTTCAGTAGTAACAACAAAATGGACACACAGGAACACATGATTTGGCATCCTGGGATCCAAAGTTCCACTGCTCATGCTCAATTCTGTCCCTGCTACTCGAGCACTGAGGCAGAGTCCTGCTCAAACACCAAGGAGGCTGTGTCACAAATTTAAAACTGGCAGCTGCAGGGGACATATGTGTCTTAGCATCTGTGTGTCTCCTGTGTCTCTCTCTCTATCTTTTACCCTTAAAATAATTTTACCTCCTGCTTCTGATGTCACCTCCCTCTGCCTGCTGTTCTCCAAACATTGCATCTTGGAAGATAAACTGGCGGAAGAAACTACATCAAATTGTAAGAATCCCAGAAAAAGACCAGAATGCCCTCATTACATGTACTTTCTTTTTATTTACCTATCCAAAACACTCCCTGTCTACCTCACCCTTATCTGTTTTGCCCCAAATTAGCACAGTGTCTGGACCATAGCAATCACTTAATACACACCTTTTCATCCATTTCATCCATTCTATTTTCCTATAGTTCCTCTTCTGTTTGCCATTTAAATCCCTTAACCCTCTGGCCCCAGCCTACCTTTCCAGACTCATTACGCATTACTCCTTTGTATATACACTATGGCCTAGCCAAACTGTCCTACTTCTTGACCTTCACACAGGTTCTATCTTCCAGCTCTCTGCGTTCATACAGCATTTTTCCTCTAGATTGGATTGTACTCTGTCCTCAGCTCCACCTCTGAGAATCCTTGGCTCCCTTCTAAATTCATCTCAAGCACCACGTCCTATATGAATCCCTTTCCCAATCTCTTCAACTGTTAGTGCCTTCCCCCACAGGGATTACTTTGCATTTACTTTGTATGTATTTTGCATATGCAAATTTGGCCTTTGCAGTGAACCTGGTTTTTCACCTGACAGAAAATAAACACCTTCATAGTGGTGACTGTTTCATTTTTGTCTTTGAATCTCCAACATCTAGCACAGTGGCTGGCTCTTAATAAATGCTTCTAGACTGATGGATTGATGTGTCCATGAATCTTATATCTCCTGTTCCCTTAACTAATTCCCCAAATGCTCTGTCCCATTTCGTTTGTTTTAAAATTGCAGCCAGCAACAGCTGTTAGATTTGGAGGCAACACATGAAAGAAGTCAGGGGAAGGGAAAAGGGAAGTAGCCAGCCACAAGGTATCAACATTCTCCTCCCAGCATGCTGAGCCCCTCTTTTCTCTTTCCCCACTTAGCCTGCTCTCTTCTATTCCCTGTGGAAATTGCCCCTCCAGCTAGAGGCTTTGCAAGCCTGGATGGGTGCTCTGCATTCTGGCAGGGCTAAGGATATAGTATATAATGGGAGGGGTGGAGTGGGGAGTAGAGCAGGGTCTAGTATGATTTATACAGTGAAATACTGCCTTTTGAACAGCATTTTTTTCCCAGCCTGTTCCCTGGTATTCACTGCAAGATGGTTTCATTATATTTATCAAACATTTCCTAGAAAACATATTGCTATAAAAATCCGATAAGTTTTTGTGATCAAATTGAATGAATAAATTGCTGTAATTGTCCAAGCAGTGATATATGGGGGAACTCACCAAAGCTATCTGGGTGCAGAAGATCTTAAAACCTCTTTCATCCATCAAATGTTTCCTTCTCCTAATGTCAGCAGTTGGGGTTATCGGCATCATAAACACTATGCAAAGCTTTTGGATCCTTTCTGGGGGACAGGTTGCTACCATTGACTATGTTATCAATCAGGGCATAAAGCACAGCTATAATGTTATCTTTGATTCAGAAGTTCAGTCTGGTAAATGAACTGCTGGGGAATAATGAGTCCTGAGCTTGCTGTAACTAGAGGCAGTATTATACTGGCATGATTACTGAGTCTTATTAGAGAAGACATTACCCATATTTGTAGAATTTGAAATCACAGTACATTTTAAGAAGAACTTAGGGGAGATTAACGATGTTTGAACAGGTTTAAATTTACTAATGTATGCTAAAAATGAGGCACTGTGGTATATATGGTATTATTGTTGTTCAGTCATGTATGACTTTTTGTGACACTATCTGGGGTTTTCTTGGTAAAGATATTGACATGGTTTGCCATTTCTTTCTATAGCTCATTTTACAGGTAAAGAGATTGAGGCAAACAGGCTTAAGTGACTTGGCCAGATTAACATAGCCAATAAATATTTGAGGCTGGGTTCGAACTCAGGTTATCCTGAGTCCTGCCCATTCACTGCGCCACCTTACCACCCCACTGTAGGATTTCTCAAAGTTTGGTTCAAGGACCACTAGAGGCCTTCAGGACCATTCAAGTGGTCCAAGAAGTCAAAACTATTTAAATAATAATACTAAGTCATTTTAATTTCTAATATGGTGATTGTTGTTGTTGTGTTTATCTTTCCTTTTCAAAGAGGACCATGACATCAGGGAAATGATGACATGACTTGCAGTTGACTTTGATTCGAATGAGGGAGGGCTGTACAAGGTCACCAGCCTCACTGTCTCCTCCAGAGCCATCTGGGTCCAGTGGGCTGATATTCACCAGGATGACTGGAGATGGCCCAGGATGCATTGGGAGACCCTGGCCCTTTCAGGCTGAGTTTTTTTCAGGTTCTCACTTTGAAATAGGTAGTGCCCATACAATGAATAGGCACCTTTAAGAAGTTAATCAAAGGATGGCCCCTTTAATCAAAACTCAAAAAAAAAATCAAACTGGAAGGGGAAGAAGTTTTTGAGGTATGGGTTTTTGAGAAAGAAATCTAGTCAGTAAACCCCAAGTTAAGGAGGCAACCTTTGGCCATTGAAATGGGGCACAGAAGAGAGGGAGAGAAGGACAGGGAGAGGGGAAAGGGGAGGAGGAGGGGGTGGGGAGAGGGAGATGAGGAGGGAGAGGGGGAGGGGAGAGGGAGAGAGGGGAGAGGGAGAGGAAGAAGGTACTCACAGGTTGTGTTTGACCTTCTTTCTTGAAGAGGACCATGACATCAGGGAAATGACGACATGACTTGCAGTTGACTTTGATTTGTGCAAGGTCACCAGACTTACTTTCTCCTCCAGAACCATCTGGGTCCAATGGTCTGATATTCACCAGGATGACTGGAAATGGCCCAGGATACATTGGGACACCCTGGCCCTTTCATGCTAAGGTTTTATCAATAGATATAAGACATAGTTACCTAAGTGGCACAACGATTAGAATTCTGGGAGTGGAGTTAGGAAGACCTGAGTTCAAATATGTCCCAAGTCACTTAATAGCTATGTAACCCTGGGCAAATCACTTAATATCTGTCTCTCAGTTTCATCAACCGTAAAATAGGAATATTTCCAGGTTGTTGTGAGGATCAAATGAGATATTTATAAAGCACCTAGCACATAGTAGGCACTAAATAAATGATAAATGTTATTATTAACCCACATACACGAAAGCTCTTTGGGCTCTTCAACAATTTTTAAGATTTGTAAAAGGGTTCTGAATCCAAAACATTTGAGCACCCCTGGTAGAGGAAGTTCTCTCACTGGAAGTTCCCTGCCCCAATAAATTGCTGGTCTAAACTTTTAAGAAAGTCTTTACTTTTAAAAGATTCAAACTCTAGAAGCAAGAAGAAGCAAACAGCCTTAATCATTTGTATGAATTTCAGAGAGGTGGGGAGCAGGGCATTACTTAATGTTTTAAAAGAATACTTTAAACATTTGCATTATAGACATTCTTACTTAATCAGACTCTTGATTATTATTTTATCAGGGCTTTTTGGGGGGCAGGGCAATTGGGGTTAAGTGACTTGCCCAAGGTCACACAGCTAGTACATGTGTCAAGTGTCTGAGGCCGCATTTGAACTCAGGTCCTCCTGACTCTGGGGCCGGTGCTCTACTCATTGCACCACCTAGCTGCCCTCCAATCAGATTTTTTAAAGAAGAATTTTAGGCTTAAACTTTTTTGGATTTTAGCTTTCAAGAATTACTGAAGAGTTTTTAGAAACAGGCAAAGTTAAAATGCATTTAATTTGGACCAATATTTGTTAATATCATGCCTTTATTATAATAAAGGTAAATGGGATTGATTATGGACTTGAGGTAGGGAAGAAAATTCTTGCATGGTTTCTCCCATCATATTTTATGAGTACATTACCCTCATGTATCATAATGTTCTGAAATAATCTTCCAGCACAAAGTTTTGGTATATTGAGATTAATAAATTAATAGTTAATGGACTCTCCTCGAAGCCTTCAGATAATAAATAATCCCATGAAATTGCAGTGTGTAATTTAGGCTAAGTCACTTTAAATTAATGGCAGGTAAATGGAAAACAAATAAAAGCAAATATTACTTTGCACACGGTACCCAGTGGAATTTTTCAGGGCAGGAGGTAAGAGACTCAAATGCCACAACTGTGTTGAAACAAATGATGATCAATTTCACATCCTCTGATCATGCTTTTCTTTATCCCTGATCCTTCCCTTCATCACGTAGATTCATGGGAGACTTCTGCTGCTTTTCTGGAGTGTGAAGTGAGGCATGCAAAATAGTGTTCCTTTTAGACTCAGAGACGATCCTTAGGACTCCATTGATGTGCTGCCTTATTTCTTAATGGATTTGCAAGTTTTAGTCATGCTAATGATTAATTCAGGTTGACATAAAGAATGCTGGACCTGGAAGGGACCTTGGAGACCACTTACTCCAACCCTATAGTTTTAGTTTGTTATTGTCGTTGTTCATCCTTCGTTCTCGAAAAGGACCAATGACATCAGGAGAGTGATGTATTGACTTGCAGGTGAATTGGATTTAAGCGAGGAAAGGCTGTGCAAAGTCATCAGCCTCACTCTCTCCTCCAGAGACATCAGAACCTAGTGGTAAGACATGGTCAAGATCATTGGTGATGACCCTGGATGCAGTGGAAAATCTTGGCCTTTTTAAGCTAAGGTCTTTCCCAGGTCTCAGTTTTTCCGAGGCAATGCCCATTCAGTAATTAAAAGCTAAGTAAGAATTGAGGCAAAAGATGGCCTAGTTTCCCTTCACAAAAGAATCAGTCTGGGAGGGAGAGACCCTCAGAGTTTCTATGAAGAAAAAAAAAGAACCAAGGAGGTAATACATATTGCCCAAAAGTCATATAACAGGTAAATCGAATGGCCAGGATTTGACTCTAATTCTTCTGACATGGCCAGCTCTCTTTACACTATAGGACCCTTGTATTGACCCATACGAACCATTAAGATTGCTGGAATAACCAGACTAATATTTTTTTCAGTCATTTTGGGGCATAGTAACACAACTAGAGTCTCTGTTGCTACTTTTTTTGAGTCTTCTTATTATGAAACATTTTGCCCAAGCTTGTAATGCTGTATGCTTATGCTTTCTCTATGGATTTTTACTGTTTAAGTATGAAGAGGATTTATCAGAGAAGTCCTCTGATTAATCTGATGACCTTCCTGGAAGGTAACCTTTTGTTTGTAAGCTCTGATTGTTCATATCTCTCCCCAAAGAGTCGTCATTCCCTTACTTATTAAGATGATAAAGGACAATTTCCAACTAAGTCTCAGTGACCAAGACTGACCACAAAATGAATTGATAGATTTGAAGCTGCCCCTGGACACCAGCTTGAGAATGATTATCAGTGACCAAGATGAATAGGTTGATTCAGCCCCTTCAGATGATGATATCTAGTATGGGACTTAGTTTGAAAACTACTTCAGCTACTTGCTAGCTTTGTTACCCTAGGAAAATCCCTTAAACTATTTTAGCCTCAGTTTCCTCATTTGTGGGAGTGATAATAGTGTCTACCTCATAATGAACTAATGTATATATGCTAAGAGCTTTATAAACCTTTTAGTATTGTATGAATGTGAGTTATTGACTTTTGTGTGACTTTTGAAAGGACACACCTTTTGTCCTAGGCCATATGATTAAACTAGTACACCTGCTCAGGTCCTTTGGGGCTTCTTCTCAACTTTTCCTTTCTGATTTCCTTCTTTCGAGTATAATAACCATAGCTTTCTCCTTTACCCCTCAAGTTGTATGGAGCTGAGTCATTAATGGCTAATTTGGGGTATTAACACATGAGAACCGTATGTCTTTGTTCAAGTCCACATGGCTCAAAAGAATAAGAATATACCATTGACTTTTTGCCTCCTCCTTCGTATCTATCCCAGATTTCAAGTTGAGAGAAATGACAGCTGGTTTTGACTTCCCAAGAGATGGTTTAATATCCAGGGATCATATGTTTATAAAGACCTCAGAGACCAACATCTAGTCCCACCCTCCCTCACTCATTTTATAGATGAGAAACAGAGGTGACTAAGTGATTTGTTCAGTGTCACAAAGGTAGGAAGCCTCAAAAGTGGAATTTAAATAAAAGGAAACAAATGTTTATTAAATGCTTATTATGTGCTGAACACTTTGCAAATATTATCTCATTTAATCTCCACGATAACCCTGGGAGGTAGGTGTTATTACTATTCACATTTACAGTTGGGGAAACTGAGAGAGAGAGAGAGAGAGAGAGAGAGAGAGAGAGAGAGAGAGAGAGAGAGAGAGAGAAAGATTAAGTGACTTGCTCCGGGTCACATAGCTAGTAAGTATCTGAGACCAGATTTGAACTCAGCTCTTTCTGACTTCTAGCCCAGTGCACTAATCTAATCTAATAATTATAATTATTATAATAGTAACTTTTATATAAGGCTTGCTCTGTGGCGTGTACTATGCTAGGTACTTTATAATTAGCATCTCATTTGATCCTCACAACAACCCTGAAAAATAGGGGCTATTATAATTATTTCCATTTTTCAGATGAGGAAACTGAGGCCAACAGAAGTGAAGAGACTTGGCCAGGGTCACATAGCTAGTAAGTGTTTAAGGCCAGATTTGAACTCAGGTCTTTCTGACTGCTGGTCCAGCCCACTAGCCGCTACTGCATTTTGACTAAAAAGCCAGTGATGCTTCCTGAAGAAGTGTACAAGAATTGCACATGCTTACTTCTGCTCACTCACATGTCAATGCCAACCCTGAATCCTTACCTCCTAGACAGTATGATCCCAGAATCTAGCTTTTGGTCCAGGCTTCCTGTACTATCTTGGGGGTAACCTCGGGCTTAAGAGATGGGAGATCCAAAATTCTATCCAGACAAAGAAAATTTTCTGAATAGTATACACTTCTTAAAAAGAGAAGAGTATCACCCATATTCCCCCTTTACTCCCAGCAGATATAGATCAGTGAGGCAATTAATTAATCCTTTATCAGGAAGAGTAAGAAGCTTTGATTTTTGTTCTCTATTATTTGCACAAATTCTACAGACAGTACAGGGCTGCTGATAAGGAGTTTTTTGTTGAGTGACCCAAATGTAAGTTTCCCTTCTATCCTCAAAGGAGTCCACAGTCTCAGAAGGTCCCTTTGGGGCATAATCAATCAATCAATCAATCAATATTTATTAGTCTGCTACTATGTACCACACACTGTGCTAAGTGCTGGTGATACCCGATAAAGAGGGAGAATTGGATTGCTTCTTGCAGATCATGAGTCCTTTGTATTTCATGCATTTCACTAGGGTGAAATAAAAATTATTCCATATTTAATGTCATTGTTACCTAGAGTGCTTCCCTTGGAGCTGGAATACATGATATCTGTATTTGGGGAGACCTAGACACAGAAATATTTGCTTATTTTTCTAGAGTAAATTCAGGGTGAGGGAATTAGTGGCCAAAGAAATATTGATCTTTTAGCGGCCTGGTTAGTGGAGACCCAAGAGTGGGAGGCCCTGCATTAAGGGCTGCATAAATATACAGAAAACACTCAACAAGGATTAATAATAATACAGGGTGTCCCTAAAGTCTAGACATAAAGGAAATCTCATTAACATCTCCTTAACCATTTCACTGAAGACTGTGTTGTTCAGTGACTTCTTTTTCTGTGGTATGCTAAAGGAGAAGGTGTACTACATACTCAATGAAAATCACAGATGCAACACACTTGATTGAATGCATAAACGCGTAAAGAGTGAATGTGCTAAAATTGATGGCAATGTGGAGTTCTGGCATTGAGTTCACATGAATCTTGCAAAGTGCATCAACCTTTGCATCACCAATGATGGAAATCATATTGAAGATGTTATTTGTTAATATTCCAATTAAATAAAATGTTGTTGAAAATATGCATTTTTGCCTATGGGTCCAGACTTTAGGAACACCTTGTATAATAATAATAAATGTGTTCATTGTTAAGCTATTTTTTCACCATAAAAACAACAGCAACAATACCAAAAACCCCAACCAAGCTACAATATGACGTTGACTGATGTGGAATTTCACTTACCTTCCCTGTCTCTTTTACCTCATGAAGTATACATTGGATCTATGTGATTGATAATGAAGATACTTCTTGGAATGTGGAAAAGAATCCAAAGAATGAGTGATTGTAGTGTCAGCATGGAAAGCCTTCTGATTAGACAAGGAATAATCCAGTGACAGGACTGATGGTGCTCTCTAGTAAGTAAAGTTATCCAGGCAAAAGAAAAAAGGGTGAAATTTTATTTTTATTTTTTAAAAAAAGTACCAGATAAAACTTGGAAAGTGTCCCAGTGAGACCATTTATGATGATCTGTGTTATTCTAGTTCATGAGTTTGGGGAGCAGAGAAAGGGCAGGGGAGTCAGAAACAGATGAGGAAACGATTCCAAGGTAACAAGTTCTGTAAGAAAATTCATAGCCTCTGCCCTCTGTAGATCATTTTCTTACTTGCTACCTTGGCAGAGACAATAATAATTATATGGCACCACAATTTCAAAGGAACTGACTGTAAAGTCTCAGAACACCAATCTTATACCAACCAGGAAGGGTGGGCAAGGAAAAACAAACACAGCCTGAAAAGTCAACAGGAGTAGCACTTTATATAACATTACAGCTGGAGCATACTTCATCTTCATCAAACACAATGAGGAAACCAAGGCCCAGAAAGATGAAGTGACTTATTCAAAATCACATTACTGGCCTTCAAACCCAGTCTCAAGTACTTTGCACTACATCAGGGGTATCCATCCTTTTCAAGAGAGAAGATCCCCCTTTTTAATGCTTGATATGCCAAAGGTTTTTGCTTTGTTCTCTAGTATTTCTACAAATTGTACAGACAGTGAAGGTCTAATGAGGAGGTTGCTTGTCCAGTATCCCAAAAGTATCCTCTTCTAACCTCAGAGAATCTACAGTTCCATTACCAGGTATGATACTCATGATACATAACTGAAGAATTACCATCTGTGGAGTAAGACAAATTTTTGTTGTCATTCAGTCATTTTCAGTTGTGTCTGACTCTTTGGGATCCCATTTGGGGTTTTCTTGGCAGAGATACGGGATTGGTTTGCCATTTCCTTCTTTAGCTCATTTTATAGATAAGGAAACTGAGGCAAATGGGGTTAAGTGACTTGGGCAGGGTTACACAGTTGATAAGTCTGAGAGGCCAGATTTGAACTCAGGAAGATGAGACTTCCTGTCTCCAGGTCCAGCGCTCTATCTACTGTGCCACCATTAAGACAAATAGGATAACAAAAACTACCATGGATTCTGTAATGCTTCTTAATGAATTTGTTTTTCATAAAACACCAATGGCATCAGCATTTGAATATATATATGAATAGATAGATATAGATATATATATGTATGTGTATATGTGCTAGACATATTGCCTATTTATTTTTTAGAGTCACACTGCATATTTTGTTGGAGCTAAATAAAGATCAACATGGCAATGCTTGGTACACAGATGGATTGTAGGAACCCTTAAATTATCTCCCTGGAGTCCTTGGCCCACAGGTTGGAACCATGCAGTATCTCCATCCCAGGGAAAAATTTGCTACTTGATTCTCACAAGTCTCAGTGACCAAGGTCTACGGCTGAGAAATCTCTTTTATATTATATTAAATTATAACAGTAAGGCCATGCTGTAGCAAGATTTAATTTTTTATTCTTTTAAAACTGAATTGCCCTTGACCATATAGTAAACAGAATGGTTGAATATGATTATATGGGATAATAAAATTACAGAGAAAGGATTTTAGAGACTCTCTATTCTTACCCTCTGATTTTACAGATGAAGAAGCTGTTGTCCAAAGGCTAATTGACTTACCCAAGGTTACACAAATAATAAGTAGCAGTCATGATTGGAACCCAGGTCCTGTGATTGAGCACATTTTGAAAACAGGACTTAGAACTCCCAGCATTGACTAGAGACTTGGATTATTCAGATTCTACTGATTTTTATAAGAATCTAAGCCAGTGGTCAGTGATTTTTGAAGATGTCCTTGCCAAATTAATAACCTTTGCTCTCTTAGAATGTCAGGGCTAGGCTAAGTAAGCATTGTAACCACAGACTGGCTCTTGAAAGTAATGAGAAGGTGACAGGCAATAACTTTTATAAGCAGCGGGGATGAGGTAGCAATGATCAGTCCATAAACCACTCATCTTTACCATGCATACTATAACTTACCAACCCCATTCTCAAATTGGAGTGGGTTGAATAGGCGACTTACTCTATGACAGGCTTTCAATTATTTGCTATTTTTATTTATTGAGGGAGAGAAACTCATATGATTTTAGAACTGGAAGGGACCTGAGAGATCAGTGATTCTGACCCCTTAAGTTTGTAGATGAGCAAAGTGAATTTCAGAGAGGTTAAGTGGTTCGCTCGAGGTCTCATAGGAAGTAGTGAGCAGAGCTGCGATCAAGAAGATGAAGGAAATACTGGCTGCCTCTCCAAGAAAGGTATAAATAAGAATATCCTGAATTTCTAGGCCTTGACATTAAGAGGAGAGGAGAAGATAATTTTCTTCTCCCTTGGGCAAAATTTTGGAAAAGGTAAAATGCATTTTTTTTACATACTCCCATTTTCTATTTGACAATTTTCTCCTACTTCTTACTCTTCTACCCAGACCCTGAACTGCTTAGTGGTCCCCTAATTAATTCCATCATCCTAAAAATTGGCATCTTCCCCAGGCTTGCCTTATACTTCCAAGTGTTTCCTGTTCCCAAATTCCCCTATTTTACTCCCTCAATTGAGCCATTCTTTGCTCTGCGCAGTATTCGTCCAGAAGGAAATAACCTTACTGAATCAGTTTTCACTACTAGGTAGATGACTGGTAACACCTTAATCATTCAGAAGTGTTTTTATTCTTCAAAAAAAATGCTTCAAAACCTACAGGAATTTCAAAATGGTGGTGTGTTAGGCATGATAGCAAAAAGAAATGAAAAAAAAAAAAAAGAAAATGCTTGCAATTCTTTTCAAAGCAAATGAAGTATTTACTATGTACCAGACAATATGATGGGTATAAGTGATAGAAAGATGAATAACAAAATAATATCAGTCCCTGAGGAGTTTATAGTGTGCTAAGAGGGATGTGGCAAGTACACCGATAAGTATTACATGACACAGAGTGATGCAAAGCACAGAGCCAGGCAAATTCCTTTAGTGAAATCACAGTGGGAGAAAACATTGAGAGAATAGCGAAATACTTCACAGAAGAGGTGGCAACTGAGCTTAGCCTTTTCAGGGAGAAATTTTTTTTTCCCTCTCAGACTTCATCACTAGGCAGACCAGCTACATCTGAGAGTCCTTTCCCAGTCTTGTCTCCTAAGGGCTCTTCCCTTACTGTTTCTTCCCTTCTTCTCACTCTTCCCTCTCACTCTGCCCACCCAGTTTCTCTAAATATTCAGTCTCCCCTCACTCCTCTGGTGGCTCTTTGGCATTGGGTTGGCAGAAAGAGCAGAGATGGTGACTATTCCCTGATGAGGTCATTTATTGCCATGTATTTGTAAGTTGGGGTCTGACTATAGCTATGATAGAAATGATTACAAAGCATATATTGACAGAACTGTTTTTGTAGGTCTAAATTCCTGTTCTGGGCAGCTAGGTGATACAGTGGATAGAATGGCAGGCCTGGAGTCAGGAAGACCCATCTTCCTGAATTCAAATCTGGACTCAGACCTTTACTAGCTGGGTGACCCTGGGCAAGTGACTTAACTGTGTTTGCCTCAGTTTCCTCATCTGTAAAATGAGCTAGAGAAGGAAATGACAAAGCACTCCATTATCTCTGCCAAAAAACCAAAACAAAATAAAACCCAAATGAGGTCACAAAAAGTCAGATAGAAGTGAAAAATAACCAAACAACGAAAACCACAGCTTTATAAATCTATGATTGTCCCATTTTTGGCCACTTCTAGGGTTTAAATGAGTTAAAGTCAATTGGTTCTCTCAGTAGCACAGTACAGGAAGCAGGAATTCTGTAACATATTGGGAGGAATGCTAGAGAAGACAATATGTAAATAAATCAGGAAACATAAATAAATAAGGAAATGAAAGATAACTCAAGGACAGAGAAAGAACTAACTGATGGTAATAGGAGTGACTGACTGCCCATCAGAAGCAGTATCTGATCTGTGCTTTCAAATTCGAAGAGTTAGAAATGAAAAAAAGGGCATTCTAGGCATAGGTGACAGCCTATGCAAATGTATGGGAGCAGAAGATGAAACTGAGTTTAGGGAAATAGCAAATGGACCACCTTGGCTGAAATTTAGAGTGAGTGAGGGACTAGTAGGAATGATTGTGCATCTTTTCAAAACAAGTAGAATTTTATCTTTTTTTTTTACCTTTTCCTTCCAGGCCTCAGTTTCTCTACTTGTCGAAGTGGTCTTTCACTTAACAAGGCACTGTGCCAAGAATGAAAAATATCTCAATTAAACCAGCATGCAATGATGATTCCAGCTATGTAATGCTAATTAGCATTTCATATTTACAAGCATAATCATTCTTTGCTATTCCTCCTGGCAATCTAGTGGAAGAAAAGTATATTATCAGCCTTTGTGGATATGGAAATCATGGGTCAGAGAGATTTGGGGACCATATCCAAGAGAGAAGGAGCATCGGGCATAGGAATGTCTGGTACCTGTATTCTACGTTCTCCTTTGCTTATTTCCTGACAAGCATCAATGGGAGAACACAAAGGCTAGACACATGGCTTCTCTAAGAGGAATATCATCCATCCAGCTCTTAAAACAAATCTCTACTCATAGCTGTGTTTGCCAGGTTCCATGCAGTTTATCAGAAAAGCTGCTTCTCTTTGCTGTTACTATTTTAGAGCCATGAAAGGAAAAACGTCTATTTGAAAAGAAATAGCACCATTTGCCCACAAGGTGGCGCCTGATTCCTTTGTTCTCTTCTCCACACGTCTCCATGCTTTAAAAAAGACGCCGTTAGTTTGGTTGAAAAATTCAGCCAGGTGAATATGTATTCTTCAGAGCACTTTGTTATGTGATCTACTAAATGGTGATTGAAAATGGAGTGAGTATTGGCCTTCTTTTTTTTCCCCCTGACTCTGTGAATAAGGGCTTGTGTGTTAAGAAAAACGCCAGGTTTCAGATGGCCAGGCTCCCAGTGATACGACCTCATGCATCATGGAAATTTGTATGGTCCATAGTTCCCACTCAACAGGCCCTGTGGCTGCTGGATAACTTACCTCCATTTCCCTACCACTAATGGGATTCCAGCTCCTTCCCTAATCTTCACCATTACAAGGTCTGCATTACCACTTGGACCTCTATAATTTCCAGGCCAACCCTCTTGTGCCTCCTTTTTTTCTCCTCCAGAAATCCAGACCTGGCCTCTCTATTAATAGATAGAGTAGGCAGTGACTACATGTTATATATGACTTGAAGCCCCTTTCCCCACCAAATCTCTACAGATGCCTTAAAATATGAAATTCCTACACATGATGGGATGAAGGATACTGGATCATCTGGGACAGGTTACTAAGACAAACCATGTGAACTCTTTGAATCTCGGTTTCTTTATTTGTAATTAAAAATAATAATAATTTACAAAATGAAAAGAATAATAAGGGGCAGCATGACACAATAGAGAGTCTATAGATCTCCAAAGATAGAAGACATGGGTTCAAATTCTTTATGCACTTAGTAGCTTTGTGGCCATGAGCAAGCCACTAAAACTCTCTGTGCCTCAGTGTCCTCCCCTACAAAAGGGGAAATAATTGTAATTATAGTGCCTACCTCACAGAGTGGTTGGGAGATGCAAATAGGAAAGCTGATGCAAAATCACTTGCAAGTTTTAATGTTTTTGTAAATATCAGATATTATTAATTATACTTAGCTCTCATTCAGAGCTTTGGGAAACACAAAATAAGATCATGAGATTTTAGAACTAATAGGTCTTAAGTCTTATCTAGTCCAATCTCTTCATTTGACATGTGGAGAAACACATCCTGAGGTGAAATCAATGTCCAAAGTCATACAAGTGGTAAGAGTTCTTTCTACTATGCTAGATACAATTCAAAATAATTGTTAAATTGTCAAACACTGTATCAATGTCAAGAACTGGTCATATCATTTAAAAGTTGGAAAGGATCTTTGAATTCATAGGATCAGAGATTTATATGTAAGAGTGGAAAGGACCTTGGAGGGCATTTAGTCCAAACATCTCATTTTATGTGTGAGAGAATTAGATCCAGAGAGGCCTTGTGCCCTACTCAGAATTGTATGATGGTTATGGACACACTTCACATTTTGCCTGTATTCAGCTATGAAACAGCCGGTAGAGAGGCAGCAGTGAGAGACAGGAGGGGAAGGAAAAGGTCTAGATAATCCACAAACAGTATAATTATTCCCGAAAAAACAGTAGTTGCCTAGGGAAAAAAAAATACAAAATAAAACAGGAGGATAGTTGCGCTTTAGACAACACTTCATGTAGCTTACTTACTTCTATGACCCCATAGCATGTGTGCGCTCTCTCTCTCTCTCTTTCTCTGTCTTTCTTTCTGTCTCTCTGTCTCTGTTTCTCTCTGTCTCTGTCTCTGTCATTCTCCCTTCCTTTCTCTTCCTTCCTTCCTTCCTTCCTTCCTTCCTTCCTTCCTTCCTTCCTTCCTTCCTTCCTTCCTTCCTTCCTTCCTTTCTTCTTTCTTTTTTT
>CM053627.1:152553941-152569011 GCA_028646595.1 Phalanger gymnotis | reverse complement strand
TTTCTTTCTTTCTTTCTTTCTTTCTTTCTTTCTTTCTTTCTTTCTTTTTCTTCCTTCCTTCCTTTCTTTCTTTCTTTCTTTCTTTCTTTCTTTCTTTCTTTCTTTCTTTCTTTCTTTCTTTCTCTCTGTCTCTCTCTGTCTCTGTTTCTCTCTGTGTCTCTCTCTTTCTGTCTCTGTCTTTCTGTCTCTGTCTCTCTCCCTCTCTCCCTCCCTCCCTCCATATTTTTATATATGAATATGTGCGATTCCTAATATTTTAAAATAGGACTATGCTAAAAAAAAAACAACTATACACTCTTTTTATGCCAAAGAGGTGAAATGGAGTGCAGAAGAGCTGGTTGTTAAATTTTTAGTGTGAGAATTTATGCCTTGGAAATAGAGAAAAGTTAGAAATTATAGCTTTATTTATTATTTTGTTGATTGTCTAGATTTAAGAAAATGAATGAGAAAATGTTAATAATTCAGATAAAACTGAAAAGTGTGTCCTGTGGCTGCTATACGATTTACCTTCATCTCCCTGCCACTAATGGGACTCTAACTCCTTCCCTAATCTTCACTATTGCAGGGACTGCTTTACCAGTTGGTCCTCTGTAATTTGCCCTCCCCTCCTCCCCCAGGATGTTGCTAACATTATTAAACATTTACCAACACACTCTTGAATACATTCCCCTAATCTCTTCCTGCTTCCTTCCCCATTTCTGTTATGTGGGAATGGGGGGAGGGGGCAGAGAGACCATCTGTATCTTTATATAAAAACTATATGCTGGCACTGCAAAATTTCAAGGACACTTCCTCTCCAAGATGATCCCTTATCATTCTTTCCTTTTTCGAGAAAACTATTTTTTTTAGCTGTTTTTCTACTAATCTGATTTAGCTGTGGAATGCCACAGTTCTGATAGTACAGCCTATATGCTTAAGCAACAGCCACTTCAGATAAAATGACCATGTTAACAGTTTTTGAACTTGTCACTGTAGTAGGAAGGCCTGGATTCAAACCATGTCTCCATTGTTTATGAGTGGTGGACCACAAGAAAGTCACTTAACTTCTCTGAAGCTTAGGATTCTCATCTATATAATAAAATCAATTATACTCATACTACCTACCTTAGTACATTGTTGTGAAAAGATGACATTGGAAATTAAAAAAAAAATTAAAGGTGAGTTTATTATCTTTAGTATTGTATCATGTATCTTTTTTTAAAAACAGAAATACATATGTCTAAGCAGATATCTAGGCAGAATAAATGCCTGCCTGTTTGAGGTGATTTGAAGGACTCTTTGAAGGGTCCCCATTTTTTCTTTTCCAGCCTGATGTTAATGCTCACAATTCATTTATTGAACTTTTACATTAGTAAGTTACATTCAAATGCTTCCAAAATACATAATAAATGGTGTTGGTATCAGTCTTTGACATCTTATTATGAATGAATTTATCAGGTCAGTTTCACTCTGCTTTTGATAAAAGAGTAGGTGAAAAGACCATGAGGATAGTTGGGTACTACAGGTGGAAAAGGGACCCTATGGCTAGAGGAAGAGTTCAAAAAGGAGAGCTGAAGAATAGTAGTATGAAGACAAACCACCTCTTTTGTAATTTTGCCTCAATACAACCCTGCATAGAGATGATGGCAATGTTGGTTATATTCTTTCAAATGACATCAACAACAAAGATAGGCATTTTAAGAAAAGGTCTTTATCTTACAAACGTGTGTTCCATGTTCCAAAGTGCATCCTTTGCCTTATTCTACTTGGGCTGGTAGGATAGAACTAGGACCAAGGGATAGAAATTATAGAGAGGTAAATTTTCCCATCTGTGCAATGAAGACATGACCAACAACAGTCTGCATTGTCTTATGTGGGTCCTCATCACTGAACGATTTCAATCAAAGCTTGGAGTCACTTATTGGGTATGTTACAGAAGGGAAACAGATAAAACTTAGATTAAATGACCCTCAAGTTTACTTACAACTTAATAATGAAACAATCATTTACTAAGTATCATCTTGTATTGGTCAATGTGTTAGGTGCTGAGAGAGATAAGATATTGAAGTAAGATACATTTCCCCCCTCAAATTGCTTATAGTCCTGTGATTGCACTTAGAGAATCCAAACCACCTGAAAAGCTACATTATGAAGAGCTAAATTATGCTCTAATATCTGCTGTAGGATTAACTTATCTGATGGTCTATCATTCTTTATCCTACCTTGGTAATTATAAGTGGTTTAAGGAAATCATTGTTTGTAGTACCTCCTTTGGAAATTATTCAATAATATAGTCCAATAGATTTATGGTCAAGAAGTATCATCACCCTCAGTACTTAACTTCAAACTTAATTTCAGCCTATTTTGTCCTCATTAATAGCCCTTCGTGCAATGTGAAGAAATCTTTCTTTTCTTTGTGTTTACCACCTTTCGATGTTTATAGAAGAATTAGAGAGAATTTATAAAGATAGGCAAACTTTTTAGCATAGATCTCTCTGGGGATCTTATAGACATTGCAGTTCTCTTGGCTGTATAGTTGGCAGTCAGATTGAGTGATGAAGCCATGTGTATCATTGAGAATTTCTTACGGATAATGGAATAGCATAAGAAATAAATATTTGGTTGTAAATTAGGAAAAAAATAGCCAAGCTTTAATCCAAAGTTTTTGATCCAAAAACTCTTAGATTTCCCAAAAGAGCAAAACTTCATGATCGATCTTCCCAAAGCACCTTTCAGCAAATCACTAATTATGCATT
Organism: Phalanger gymnotis; assembly: GCA_028646595.1. Classification (NCBI taxonomy): domain Eukaryota; kingdom Metazoa; phylum Chordata; class Mammalia; order Diprotodontia; family Phalangeridae; genus Phalanger; species Phalanger gymnotis. The sequence goes on along the minus strand of CM053627.1, from coordinate 152,566,276 downwards.
AAAAAGTACCACAAGAATTTATAGACATTTAATCAGTTTGTCCAAGTCTGGAGTGATGGTGAAGGTGAAGTAGAGTTACTTTTAATGATTCTAAAAAAAAACCCATAAACTCAATAGTCTGAACACTTAGGAATATTCAAAGTAAATCATTTAGGATAGTAGGACACCCCTCAAATTCTATGTTTCAACTGAGACACCCAAAAAGTATGATCCTTTTTTTTGTTTGATTGTTTTAGTTTTATGTTTTTTTTTTCTGTATTTGTCTCTATTTTGAAATTATCCTGGGACAAATCTTTAAGTGGGAGGTAGGGAAGGGGAAGTGGAGGTAAAGAGATCAGCAGTGAGAAAGAAGTTCAAGCTGGCTAGGCCCTACTAATTAAAATGATCATTGAAAAATAATGACAAATGGGAGAAATGCTGCAGAACTCAACTCAAGGAAATGTTATCCTGATTTACAGGTGGATTGAAGACAATCCATGGATTAGTGAGCTTAATGCTTGGAAAAATTCTAGAACGTATTGATAAAGGAGTGATATATGAGCATTTAGAAAGGAAACTGTTAGCCTCTTTGAGCCATTATTGGTTCATCAAGGATATGTGACACAAGATAAAAATAATTTCCATTTTTGCAAGGATAACTAGATTTATAGGTAAGTGGAATGCTATAGATATATGAATATACCTGGATTTCAGATACAAACATATTTGATGTCCCTCCTGTTGTTCCTGTGGACATGGTAGAGATATATGATAAAGCTAAATGGAATTAGAGCTGGTCAAATGACTGTATCTAGCCATAGAGAGATATGACTATATCCATAAAGTTGTAATATGTGATCCATGCAAATTCTAAGGGAAGGTATAGGATGAAAACTAGAAGGTACCTGAGAAAATATCTATACTGCCTTCCCCACTCCATTTTACAAATGAGAAAACTCAGATTTAGGGAGGTTAAGTGAATTGCTCAAGGTCACATTTAAGAAGCATACCCATGATTAGAATCCAGGTATTCTAAATCTAAGTTCTGAGTTTGCTCCATTATACCATAAGAGTTTCCCAATAAATCTTTGGTAGAGTGGTACTAGTCATCATATTCTTATCAATGTCTTTGATGAAGGTATAGATGGTATACTTAGCAAGTTTGCCAATCACACGAAACGGGGAAAGATAGCGCACATGTTCCCCCAAAGCATTGACAGACTAGAAGAATGGCCTGGATGTGATAAAATGAAATTTAATAGGAATAATTTTAAAGTTCCACACTCTGTTTTAAACAAAAAAACTGTGCATGTATAGAAAGGTGAGGGTTTGACTAAAGGCTTGAGATTTTAATGGACAATAGTTCTATAACTTAATAGCATGAAGTGACAATAAAAAAAAGCTAATATATTAAAAAAAACCTGTCTCATGCAGGATGAGGTTGGTTATAATCACTCTGTATTCTACCCTGGTTCAACAATATTGTGTATTGTGTTCCAGTGCCACATTTCATAATGGACATTGGTCAGCTGGAACAAGCTCACAGCTTAGCAGCCAGGTGGAGGCTCAAATTCATATTATGTTTTCAGATATCTGAAGGAAGGGCTGTCATGTGTCTTGAAGAAAGAGTAGATGTTTTCCATTTGTCTCTAGAGAACAGAAGTGGAGGCAAAAAGTGGAAGTAGAAGAGAGGTACATTTAGGCTCATTGCAAGGGAGGAAAACAGCAACTACTTCCTAAAAATTAAATTTATTCAAAAGTGAAATGGGTGCCTCAGGAAGCAATTAGTTTACTCTTTCCACATAAAATCAAATGTTGGAAGGCTACTTTAGGGGGGATGTTACAGAGGGAATTCCTACTTATATATGAATCAGACAAGGTAACTGCTAAGGCCCCTTCCAATGCTGAGATTCTGATTCTGTGTCTCTGTATTTTTCATATTCTGATAAGTTCATCTCACTCTAGCCCAACCTAAACCTCCTTCCCTCAGTGGTCAACCACTTTCTTTTTTAGGGAAAAGATAGCTTCTTTCTCATCTGAATCTGGAAGGGGGAAGGACAAAGCTGCTGACAAGGACATTTGTCATATGACTGGCTATGTTTTTCCTGACTTCTTCACTCAAATGGTCTCTTATTTATTCTGCCTTCTCTAATGCTTTTTTGAGAATCATTTGTAGGTGTCTGATGATGAAAGAGAGTAAAAGTTTGACTCCCCATGGTATTCCAGCTCATATTGCAACCTTTGTTGATGACTTCTTCTTATAACCCTTGGGCATTTGTTATGCTGGTGAGATATGGACTTATTACCCTCCCTGTGATCCATAAACATTTCAAACCCATTTTTCAAATGCTCACTGGCTAGAGGAAGAATGTATGGTCACAGGAGTCTGCACCAATAAAGGAAGAAAGAGAGAGAGAGAGAGAGAGAGAGAGAGAGAGAGAGAGAGAGAGAGAGAGAGAGATTAAGGCATTTATTAAGTGCCTACTATATAGCAGTCACTATGCTATGTGTAGAGCATAGAAATACATTAATAAAAATAGGCCATGCCTCTAAGGAGCATACATTCTATTTTGTGTATGGAGTGGGGTGGAGTGGGGAATGAAGATGGGATATAGACAAAAGGCAGCAAATACAAAGCATCTACTTAGTAATATAAAAGAATTTGAAAAGGGAGTAATTTCAGGGATCAAGTAACAACAGAAACTGAAAAACAATTGTGTACATGTTCCTGTCAGTGGTACAGACAGGAATAACTTTGGATATCTTTGCACTCTTTTTCTCTGATCCAGCCATTAGGTTATATAGTCTCCATTTTGCTTATGATGGAAAGAGACTAAACCAACTATTCTTTCAAAGTTCTATGCAACAGAAATAGACTTTGGTGGTCAAAAATATCTTTATAAGAGATTTCCAACACAAGGAACAGCACTGAGCATTTCTGCATTCTAATTATGAAGCACTAATGTACTGTGCATTAGCTCGTAGCCTCAGGAAGTCTTTCTTTTGTGCCAAATTAAAGTAATTTACACTTACTAACTAACTAAACATTTTCTTAGCATGGCACAATGCTCACATTTCTACTACAATATTATACATTACACTTCCTCCCGGTTTGTAGAATTGTGTGAAGAGAGGAATATTCCCTGAAACCCCTCCCTGAAACCAGTCCCTGAAGCCTCCTATTCTCCATGTGTTCCCAGGACATTGTTTCTGCAAAGACGATGAAGATATTAGTAACGCATTCCAGATGATGTCACAAGTTGCCCTAATGTATTGCACAGCCTGCTGAAAATAATGGTCTTACTGTCGGGCATATCCTGAAACCTCAGTACATAGTAGACAATGTCTCCCAAGTCTTAGCCCAGATTGGCTGTCACTAATCTCCAGGTTCCTTTAGCTGTAAGCAAGACTCTTAAAAAAATATAGTGATGTCTCAGAAAGATTAAGAGAGTTATATCATATGGGGAGGGATCATGTATAAGCTAGTTTGGAAAGGCTTGTTATCCTCCCCAGATGTCTCTGTTTATTTAACTTGCTTCCCATCCAGGCTCATTATTTTATCCTGTAATCTTGTTGATTCTTAGAACGATGTAGAGTCAACATGTCAGTGCTTGAATGGGGGTGGTCTCTCCCAGCTTCACCTCCAGGTTTTAGGAGGTGACAGTAGTACATAGTAAGTGATGCTTTTTCCTTCTAAGTTGATGTCAGGTGACTCAATTGAAGAGCTCAAGTCTTGACCTCCTGTGGTCATTTAAGATCATATAGCCTTTCAGGAAAAGAGTGACTTTGCTGAGCATTATCCACTTTGTCTGACTAGAGATAGAGGGATGTTTCCTTAGCTGAGGGTAGACTAGAAGGTTTTCTGTGATATATATATATACTGGGGAAATCAGATACTGAAGTCACCTTTGTCCCTGGGTGGTTTCACACTCCCCTCACCTAAGATGCATTGTTTTCTTAGGATCTGGACCCTGGCCATTCCTATGATAAAGGCAGTGGGGAATGTCTCACCTATCTTGGTAATTTGAGCCTTTGTCCTATTTTCCAGGCAAGATTTCAAACTTTTAATTACCCACTTAGTAAAACCCAGATGTCCCATTTCAAAGACCTTTTCCCATTAGGGAATTTTCATTTCCAAGCAATAGCTGGATGAAATCCTAGATTTTTACTACATACCATTTCCAGGATGTTTAGCTTTGCTTTTTTTCCTCCTTTCCCTGAGTAAATAGGACTATGAACTTCTAATTCTCAAAATCCATTTCCAATAGAATTGGGAATATACCACAATCCATTGCATTGAAGCTTTCCATCTAGGCTTTAACTGGATCTTTTCAAAATATTTTTTAGCATGCATTTGGTTCATAAACCTTCTTGGGGCTGTTAAGAGGATAAGTGACTTTCAATTTGGAAACATATTACAAAGTGTTCCACCTCCTATAGTTTAAGGAACAACTGGGTCAAGGTCTCGCAAAAAAATTTACCTGACAGTGATTTTGATAAACGGATTTCATCACTCGGTTGGAAAGGAGCCAGCAATGAGATGCCTCATGTATGGTATTTGCTATGGCTCTGTGTATTGGCAGAAAAGTTTGAGTCTTGTGTGACCTTGTTTATATAGGATATTTCCACAGCTGTGCTAACGGAAAGTCTGAACTTCAAACGCTTATCTCTGACTACCAAATTGGCTGGTTTAATCACTTGTTGATGGTATTCTGAGTCAGAATTGGAGTATTCAAGACAAGAGTGTTGAGAATTGATAGAAATTGGTTACATTGATGAGTAGTTAGAATAGCTACATAAGGAATTTAGCATGGATAAAAGCATTACGATTCAAATTCGAATACAGATGCTTAGATGTCCAGTTGTAAGTTGGCCTTTACATAACCTAGGCAAGAGCTGCCGTGCTTAGTAAGGAGAACTGCAAGCTCAGATGGCAAAAGCCCAGAACACTAGGCCAGAGGGTACTCCCAAAGAGGACAGAGAAAAGAGAGAACTGGGGAAAATAATACCTTCATTTTTCATGCCTGAACTTTGATGCATAAATGAAACTTCAACAACAAAATGTTTAAAAGAACATGGAGACACAAGTCTGATGGCAATGGAGAAGGAGATCTCAGCTTTGACCTTGTGTGGAGGTCATGATTGTAAGTTGCTAGATAGAAACACAAAATTATTTTTCTTAATGGAGGAGACAAGAGGGAGGGACATTTTTTCTCTGTAGGTTGATTGTAATGACAAGGTACTATAGTAGAAAGTGTGTTGGATTTGCAGTCAGAGGTCATGGGATTTAATCCCGTTTCTGCTACTTGTTGGCTGTATGAAAATGGGCAAATCACATTATCTCTCAGTTTTTTCCTCAACAGAATAGGGGAGTTGGACTAGATCAGGGATTCTTAATCTGGAGTCCATATATATTTATATAAATAATTGGTTTCCTTTTTCATTCTAATATTTTATTTATTTGAGGAACCCAGGTGGTGCAGTGGATAGAGTCCTGGGCCTGGAGTCAGGAAGGTTCATCTTCCTGAATTCAAATCTGGCCTTAGACACTTACTAGCTGTATGACTCTGGGCAAGTCACTTAACCCTGTTTGCCTCAGTTTCCTCATCTATTAAATGAGCTAGAGAAGGAAATGACAAGCTACTCCAGTGTTTTTGCTAAGAAAACCTCAGATGGGGTCATGAAGAACTGGATATAACTGAAAAATGAGGGCACAACAATTTTATTTATGTACAAAAATTTTATGAGAATGGATCCATAGACTATTACAGGTTGCCAAAAAGGATTATAGCAAAAGAAAAGCTGTGGATTAGATGGTATGATTGATCAATCAACAAACATTTAATAAGGACCAGTAGGTATATGTACTGAGGTAGGTAAAAGGGATACAAAGAGAAAAATGAAATGATTCCTGCTAGATTTTATTAGGGAAAATAAGCTACACACATAGAAAGACATATAAAAATATGTATATGTATATATTAATATATAAGCATATACAAAAGGAGGGATATGATGATAACAGCTGATCCCTCCTAATCCAAATATATATCTTTCTAGATTGTAGCTATATGTATGTACATATGCACATATTTATTTAATATACATGCATACATATGGATGTATATTAATATTTATATGTGGTTAAAAGTCTCATCTTCATTAGAATGGCCAGCTAATGAGACCTAACATTATTTCTCTCATGCTACAAAAATAGAATGCTAGTTTTGTGATACGAGGTAGTAATGATGAATGATAAGAAACTATAGAAGCTATCAGTCCCATCTGTGATTACTGAAAGCCCACTTTGATTTGGAGTTTTGAAACAAATATAATCTTTTCTGGTGGCATTTCATCAGAATATGATTTTATGAAAAAGTACATTAAATGAAAAAGAATGATTTCGGACATCGAAAAGACCTTATTAGCTAAATTCCTTACAGAACCTTGTAAGACGTCATTTACGAAGGTCACTGGATATAATCTATTTTTTTTCCCTTTTTTTTCCTGACATTTATTGCTTACCTTAGTGCTAACATTGACTGTTGGAACTGGAAGGAATCTGGTTTCTGCCTCCCTCCATCTTCTCTGCCTCCAACCATTTTATAGAAGTAGGAAACCTAAGGCCCAGGGGAAGTGACTCACTAGGCCAGAACTACTGAATTTGTAACATACACACCTACTTCGCTCCCTTTTTGGGCACTGATTTTGGAAACGTAGTGCTTAGTAGACTGCCATTTCGTAAACTATTAATTTGGTATTTGAGGGCACTCTCTCAGGAGTAATCATGATTTGTAAAATTGAGTCATCAAGAAAAATGTTTTCTTTCATGGTATCTTGTTGGTATTTTTCATAGTATGCATATAAGGATTTTTGAAATAATTGACAGCATATTGTGGTCATGTAAATATTATATTAATCTATACATTCTGGTTATTATTATGCTAACATTCATGCTAAAGTAATCTTCATCATTTGCACATTAACACCATTATATACATATGTGTATTTATTTAGCATGCTAAATCCTACTCTCACACTCACTCTTTCTGTCTATTTCTATGTCTCCTGTCTTTGTCTATAAGTCCCTGTCTCTCTCTCCATTCTGTGTTTTCTCCTCCCACTTCACTCTCTCTTCCCCTCCTTCATCTCCCACCTCTGTCTCTGTCTTTCCCTTCCTCTCTCTCTGTCTCTCCTCTCTCTCTGACTCTTTGCCTGTCTGTCTCTGTCTCTGTGTGTCTCTCTTTGTCTCTCCTTCTCCCTCCCTCCCTCCTTCTTTTCCTCCCATGCATATAATCCATACATATCGATGTATGGATTAATATGTATATATAGTTAAGAGGACCATTTTCATTAGAATGGCCAGCTAATGATACCTGGCATGATTTCTCTCATGCTGCAAAAATGGAATGCTAGTTTTGTGATGAGGGGTGGTAAGGATAAATGATAAGGAATTCTCCAATTGACTCTTGCTTGTCCTGATTCTCATTCCCTTAGCAGACTTGCAGATTGGTAGGCACTCTTTAGGCATCAGGTTTTCTTGTCCTGATGCATATAAGGCTCTTGAATTTCTTTAATTGTCCAATTTGTTTTATGTTACCAGGTGCTTCTGATTAATGAACCAAAACAAGTGAAGTTGTATATAGGAGACAGAAAGAATTATAACTCAGGTAGGTTGCTTTTAGGTCAATACAAGTTAGAATTGAATGTATAATCTTGTTACTGATGCAACATTAATTCCTTACACATTGAGGGGAATGAAGTACCTAATTAAACTTATAACATTTCCACCGCCCTTCGCCTTTTAATTTCCCTAAATACTAGTAAAAATCAACAAAGCCGTGAGTGAAATGCTTTGCTTTCCATATTCTAAGGATATCTGTCACAAACAGCATTATCCTCTATCAAGTATTGAAATATGCAAGTAAAACTCTTTTTTTCTTCATTGTTTTCTTATATCTGCAGCAGCAGGATGTAACTGCCTTTACCTGTGGAGACTCTCTTCTTTGCCTTACATCCATTCAGAGTGGAGTCAGCACTAGAGAGAGAGAGAGGAAGGGAGGGAGAGAGACAGACAGAGGCAGAGGAAGGGAGAGACAGACACAGAGAGAAGGAGAGGCAGACAATGACAGAGAGAGGAGACAGAGAGAGGGGGGAAGGAAGGAGGAAGGGAGGGAGGGAGATACAGAGAGAGACAAAGGGAGAGACAGAGAGAGACAGAGACATGGAGAAAGGAGAGACAGAGAGAGAGGAAGGGAGAGACAGAAAGGAAGGGAGAGACAGGGGTGGGGAGAGAGAGGAGGAGAAGAGAGAGTGAAGGGGGAAGAGAAAACAGAATGGAGATGTAGACAGACAGAAGGAGATACAGAGATAGAAAGAGAGAGTATGAGAGTAGGAGAATTTATTAAGCTCTTACTCTGATTTGGGCACTGTGCCAAGCTTAGTGATACAAAAATAAGCAAATAAGATAGCCCTACCCTCAAGGAGCTTATATTTCAATGGGACTTAGGGGTGGGGGTGAGGGTGAGGGAACATACATACAGACAGTTTAAAGGCAGGTGGAGCAACAGAATCTAAAGCATCATAGGAGGGTAATTCTTAGCTTTCTACCCTCTTGCATCTGAATTGTCCCAGAATCTTCCTTCTACAATATTTTTTTTCTCAGCAAATCACCGGTATCACACATTCCTGCTTGTGGGATGAGGCTCACTACCTCCTATAGGAATAGTAGATGATAAAAGTACATTCCATCTGTCACCTGTCTGGTGCTCCTCTATGTTGTACCTACAGTTCTGTTCAGTCTGTCTCTGTGGAGCAGCTGACTTCACTCTGTATGACTACATGGTGACCATGACTTCTGTGAGTGCTTGTGGCCTTTATTACTTCTGTTTGGGTGCCTCTGTCTCATAATCCTGGGAAATTCCTTTGTTCTTTGATGCACTAGACTTGAATTGTGGATGTTGGCTCTGTTTGACCTCCAAAATGCCTCATCTTTCCAATTCCTTTTTCATTTTTCTTTCACTTAAGTTGTCTCCTTTTTCTGCTCTTTTCATTTGTTTATCTTTGCTCTTATATTTCCTTTATTCTCCCACTATCTTAGCTACTTCCTTTTACTTATTAGGCACTTTGATCATGAATATGTATATATATATATATGTATATATAAATATATACCTATATATGTATACACACATATATTTATACGTGAGTATTGTTATATGCATATATATATGTAGTATTTTTTCCCCTTTAAAAAAAGTGGGTAGGTGGTAGTTACAGTGGATAGAGTCCTGGGCATCCTGGAGTTCAAATCTGTCCTCAGAAACTTACAAGTTCTGTGTCTCTGGGCACTTTACTTAACCCTGGCTGCCTCAGTTTTTTTTAAACCACAGAATGGGGATGATAATATCCCTGACTTCACAGGATTATTGTGAAGATCAAATGAAATCATATTTCTGAAGCATTTAGCACAGTGCCTGGCACATAGTAGGCACTTAATAAATACTTGTACCTTTCCCTTCTTTCAAGATTGAGACACCCAGGTTGCAAAGCAGAATTAAGAATTATAGATACACTTAGAACACTGAATAAGTGGTTAATCAGTGAAAATAGTGGTGATTCAAGAAGGCAGAGAGGAGTTTGGTATAGGGGAAAAGATATTAAGTTTGAGGACCTAGTTCTAGTACCTTTATTATCTCATGCCATTTCTTCAATTATCTTCTCTATGCAGAAGGCTTCCAAATATCTGAGTGAGGGGCAGCTATCCCCAACCACTGCAAACAGTAAGTACTGCTTACTATTTCTGCGACCTTTGGCATAGCAAATGACCTCTCTGGGCCTCTTCTCCCCTGTAAAATAGATGGAGTTGCTTTGGAGGATTTCTAAGATTTCTCTTAGCTCTAAATTCTGTGGTACTATGAGTATAGTCCTACCTGGTAGAAAAGGAATGCATTGAGACTAAAAGAGATCTCAAAGATTGCTTATGAATTTCAGTTTCAATTAAGGAAGATAATGGTGACACAGATACTATAGCAGAAGGGAATTAAAGGGAAGCTAGTCTTTAAAAATTCACAACACATAACATGGGGCAAATAGGAACCCTTCTTGTATATCATAATTCTATCGTTCACCCAATGTGGAAACTTTGATGCTGGAACTATTGATATTTTCTCCTGTTAGAATCCCTGAATATGTATCCTGATCTGGGGGTTCAACTCCTTTTTTCGGATCCTGTATATCCTTAATCCCCCACACTGGAACTGGACCATTCAGCATTCTGATCAGAACTTTAGCCACTGACCTTGGCTTCCACTCCAGTCAACTGTCTAGTCCCTTAGCTTGAAAGATTTGTACACCAAACCACTCATCTTGGCTTGTTTATACCATTATTCTAACTCCACTATTTTTTGATGAACTCTGCTGAAGGAAAGCTCATCCCTATTCTTCCTCAATATAGGAAGGTCTTGGTTAGCACAATGGAAGCTAGACAACCACAGACCCTACAGGAAGGGTTCCTAATCTGTGTGTGTGTGTGTGTGTGTGTGTGTGCGTGAGAGAGAGAGAGAGAGAGAGAGAGAGAGAGAGAGAGAGAGAGAGGGAGAGAGAGATGAGGCAGGCTGATGAAGCCTTTGGCCCACTACTCAGAATCATGTATTTAAATGCATAAAATAAAATAAAAACCCATAGGATTAGAAAGAGAAAAATTATATTGAAATACAATTATGAAAAAAAAAACCTCATAGACATCAGTTTAGGAACCACTGCATAGGGTCATGACCCTGACAATGTCCATGGGAGAGACATAGAGGGAGAATAAAAGTCCATCCAAAATCAAATTATCTAGGCATTATGGAATAAAAGCACTGGGAATGAAAGAGAGAGGAAGGAGAGAGACAGAAACAGAGACACAGAGAGATGAGAGAGAGACAGAAACAGAGACAGAGAGACAAAGAGGGAGAGAGACAGAGATGGGGAGGGGTGAGAGAGAGAGAGAGAGAGAGAGAGAGAGACTTTTAATAACGTTCCCTTTTTGGAAGATCCTTTTTCCTTGTAGTCCCTTTTTAATACCTTTTTTTCCTGATAGAACATATTCACTATGAATCTTTTCCTTTAATGAATATAATTTTAACTACTTTGAATGAAACCTGTCCATGTACTATAGAGGTGGTCAGAGAAATTAGAACAATGTTAAGAGATAGTTTTTACTGCTCCATAAGGAAATAATAACTAAACCATTCGTCTTTTTATCAGAATGAGGGTAGGGGTGGAAAATGTAGTTTTTAGGCATATCAGAGAGAGTATTTCTTTCCACTGAAGTAAAATATTTCTGCACTTACATTTGAAACTTCCTTTTTGGCTAAATTTAAGCTGCCATCTTTGGAGAATCAAGATATGACCAGGTTTTAGAGGCAAAAAAGATATTCAGCTGGGGACTCATACATAATAATGACCTTCATGGCATGCAACAATAGTGGATTTGTAAATAAAAAAGAATGCCTGTCTTCAAGTCTACAGATTTTTGACAGCTGACCATGCAAAGGCATTTGCAGTAAGTTCAGGATAGTTAGGATAGGAAGAGAAACGGAACGGCTTTATCATTGAAGAGATGAGCTACAATGAAATGTGTGTACTGAGGGCTTACTGTTTTCTGCTGACATCTGAGATTTAGGGGAGGGTTTAAAGGGTGCTGGAGAATGCTAACACCCTGGAGAGAGAGGAATGGTTTATTATACTTTGTATAAAGGTCAACACTGGGGAATATTAATTATGAGTGAGACTGAGTAAAAAGAACACTGGAACTGAATTTTAGGGAAAGTTTCTGAAGATTAAACATGAATTATATGTTGTACTGCATTATGTTGAACTATATTGAGGAGTGAGGAGTACATCAGGGGCCTGATGGGAAGCCCAGTAATGAACCTTAAGAATTAAAGTGGACAAGGCTCTTAACTGTCACTGAACAATCTTATTTCTGGCAGGAATATACCCTAAATGCCATAGCAGATGTGAATATCCCCTAAGGCTCTGTCTAACAAAAATGTCCTCTGCTCTACTATCATACATAGATATGTGTCATCCCATTTCTTCAATTATCCCTTTTAAATATAAGACTCACATATATTGAGCCCAATATCTCCCTGGAACTGGTCCTCCGTCTTTAGGTACTTGTGGTACATTTCCACTTTGAGAGGCAGATTGATGTGGTGGATAGAATGTTGGAGTCATTTATACTTCAATTCAAATTCTGCTTCAGACACTAACTGAATGACCCCGGGCAAGTCACTAAAGTTAACCTATGCTGTTCTCTCATCTCAAAAATGAAGACAAAAATAGTTTATACATTACAAGAGTTGTTA
>CM053627.1:152525356-152553441 GCA_028646595.1 Phalanger gymnotis | reverse complement strand
AAAAAAAAACTCTGCTATTACAAAGCCATTAGAATTACTCTAGGATATTAATCACTTGAAATTCCTCATGTTATCTTTGGGCCAGTACCTCTATTAGAAGAAAAGAATGGAAATATTTACAACATAAAACATGTAGCAGATAATGTATTCAAGTTGGGAAATACCTGGGTTCAAAACCTCCCCTGGGATGCTTATCAGTTGTGTTTCCCAGGGTAAGTCATTTAACCTCATCTACCACAGGAGGAGGTTGGATTCAATGACATCTAGGATCCCTTCCAGCTCTAAATCTATAATCCTATGGTTAATATTGCTTCTCATATGATCAAAATAGGAGTTGAGCTCTATTGGAAGGCACTGTGTGCTTTCTTAGTGTACATGGGTGGAGGGGCACATAAGAGGGAGAGAATATAAACCTAAGGAAAAAAATAGAATTTAAAAATTAAAATATATGCATGATATGTGTTATATTGTGTGTGTATATATATATGTACACATATGTAAAAGAATGGCAGTGTAACATAGTAGAAAGAGCATTGAACTTAGAGTCACATAGGACTGGATTCAAATGCTACCTCTGATACTTATTACAAGTATAATCCTGAGAAAATTATTTAACTTTTATGGAGCTCAGTTTCCTTCATTGTTAATGGGGATAATGATTATAATAATAAAAATAGCTCCCTTAAATGATGTTTTGAGGATCAAATGAGATAATATGCTAAGTACACTGATAGCTCTACATAAATGTGAGCTGTCATTGTTACTACAGGAGTAAATCCCATTACCTTTACTCAATCTCCACTTATGACTTCTGTCAATATGTACCTCTGGTCCCCATAAGTGCAAAAAGGAACCTTACAGGCTACCTACTACCTACGACTGCCTTTGTTGTCATTCTGTCATTTTTTTATTCATGTACGAATCTTCTTGACACCCATTTGGGGTTTTCTTGGCAAAGATACTGGAGTAGTTTGCCCTTTCCTTCTCCATCTCATTTTACAGATGAAGAACTGAAGCAAACAGGGTTAAGTGAATTGGCCAGGGTCACACCGCTAGGAAATATCTGAGGTTGAATTTGAATTCAAGTCTTCCTGCCTCCAGGTCCAGCACTATATCCACTGCACCACCCTGCTACTATTTCCTACTATCTATCTACTCCTCATGTTACAGATGAAGAAACTGAGCCACTAGAAACTGAAGCTAAAAAGAGCTGCAACATACTAGATGCCTTTCAACTCTGTTTCTTTTAACAAATTGAAGTCACGAAGCCTTTACAGATATAGTAAAATTGACATATGATCATAAATCTTGAAAAATTCTCTAACCCATTCCATTCCATCATCTTTAGTTAATACGTCTGTCTTTGCAGAATTATGATTTTAAAATTAATGTTATTATTATTGTTATTATCAGGGTTATAGTTTTGTGTTTGTTAAGATTTCCAGATAAATGTCCTGAAAAAAATGTCTTTGGGGTGATCCATTTCAAACTAAACTGTCAGGAAATTCTTCCTTCTATCCTAAGTCTTCTGTGTTAAGTTTTTGGTCTTTTCCTTTATGCCCTGTCACTATACAAAACAATTATTGTGAAATATAACTGTCACACTTGGTAGATGCCTCATCATAGGACAGTCACTTAACTCCTCCAAGCTTCAGTTTCCTTATCTATAAAATGGAGGCATTCTACAATGGAAAAAAAAAAAAAACACTGGGTTTGGAGTCAGATGATCTGGATTCAAATTCTGCCACTTAATATCTGTGTGATCTTGGGGAAGCCACAAAACCTCCCTAAAGCTCAGTTTCCTCATCTGCAAAATGAGGGGGTTGAGCCCTAAAGTCCTATTCAGCTCTAGATCGATGGTTCTAGGATCCTATGAGCTGCACAATCTACCTTATAGGGTTGCTATGAGACATTGTATATGAGATATTGTGTATCAAACGCTTTGTCAACTTTAAAACTACACATAAATGTCTGTTGTTATGACCTTAAGTTGGATAGATTGAATTCAGTGAAAATGGTTACTGTGGTGTAATTGAAGGCACCTAGGTAGTGCAGTGGATAGAGTGCCAAGCGTGGAGTCAGGAACACTCATCTTCCCTAGTTCACATCTTAGCCCTTCCACTTACCACCTGAATGAAGTTGAGCAGGTCTGTTTCTTTCTCTTGGTCTCAGTTTCCTTACTTGTAAACTGTGTTTTTTTTTTTGATAAATTGACTAATTGATCTCTAAGTTCCCTAACTCCAAAATCTATGCTCCTTACTAGCTTAAATTTCGAATGGTTAATATTGTCTATGCCAATACACCGATTCCTATCTAATTAGTTTTTGTAACCTGTCATTTTACCCCAACATGTGGTTGTTCCAATTATTATAATGACCAAATTCCATTGAAATGCAGTTCTATTACTTGATTGATATTATGGATGAAAAACTGAAACACCTGAATGATTGACCAAATGCTTCACTTTTCAACCAGGTGTTCTAGGATCACACATAGAGTTCATGTCATCATTCTTGAATTTGTTGTTATTAAATTTGTTTGCTTATTTCTGATCACTTTCTCTCCTAGTAAGATCCTTCCAGATCCTCTTTTTCTTCTCTTAAGTGCTTATCTTCACACTCTGTTTTCCTAACATTATCTGTGAACTGATTGATTTCTGGATGATTACAGATGAATGAGTTCTGAATGACTGAAGTATGGGTGAATCTTTCATCTAGATGAGGAGTTCTATTAGGGGCTAGTTTTCAGGGGTTTTGTGAACTTGGATGGGAAAAAGTTACACCTTAATTTTCACAAACTTTCAATTGAAATTTGACATTTCTTTTAATTATTTAAATTATTCTGAGAAGAGTTTCATGAATTTCACCCCAATGTTAAAGGAGTGCATGAGCAAAAATGTTAAGAATCGCTGATCTCCATCATTGATGAAATATTTAAATGTTAGTGGATTCTGAACTGAACCTTATAAAATCTGACAGAATCTTACTGTTTCCTGAGAATGATGCCCAACTGTCGAATCTTTTATTTCAAATTATAAATTGTTCTTTATTGGTGGCTTTTTTGTTTGCATTAGTCATTTCATCCTTTCTTCAGATTGCAACATCTCTTGCATTCATACTTTTCTCTCCACTCACATGGCCACCCCCAGTATAGGACATTATCACTTTTTTACTTGGACTTTTGAAATAGCCTCCTAATTGCTTCATATTCTGCAGAACTACCTAAGTGCTACATACAAAGTATCAGTCTACATCATTTCCCTCTTTAAGAAATTTTAGTGGCTCCCTATTGTCTCTAAGATCAAAGACAAACTCCCCTGTTTGTCATTTAAAGCCCTTCATAAACTGTTTCCAACTTATATTTATAATATGTTTCATAATGTAACATTTATATTAATAGTTTCTTTATGTATTTTCCCCCTTCACATACTTTATGGTCCAGCCAAACTGGACTTCCTGCTAATCTTTACAACTAATGATCAATTTCCAGTTTCTATTACCTTGCAAGGCTGGAATGTACCATCTTCCCACTTCTGCCTCTTAAAATCCTTAGCTTTCTTCAACACTGAGTTTAAGCCCCACCTCCTATGAGGTCTTCCATTATTCCCTCATTCCTCCTGCTTGAAATTTCTATATATTTACTTTTGTACATATTTTGTATTTACTTATATTTGCACAGATTTTTTTTCTCTGTGATAGGATGTAAGCTTCTTGAGAGCAAGGGGATGCTCCACTTTTGTCTTTTTATCCCCAGCACTTAACATCATGCTTGGCATTTTAAATTGCCTGTTGACTAAAATCTTTCCATGTTTCCCTGAATTTTTAATATTCATCATTTCCTAAAGTATAAAACAACATTGTATCACATTAATTTTTTTCCCAACCATTTTCCAATTAATTGGCACCTATTTCTCCTCCTCTGCTATCTTGAATTCTTAGTACTAATATGAACATATTGGAAAATATTGATCCTTCATCTCTATCTTTGACTTCCTTGTGTTATATGCTCAGTAGTTGTATTGCTGCATCAAAAGATGTGAATAGTTTAGTTTAGTTTTCTTATACAACTCCGAGTACAAGAAGTAGACCACATAAAAATTCCAAGTCTTCATTGTGAGAGAAGTGATTATTAAATAACCAATTATTGGGGAGATCCAGGGTTATTTCCTTTTTAAGAAAATCTCTGTCCTGGTTCAAATACGTATCCCACCTAGACCATCTTATCTAGGTGGAGTTGTTGTCCCACCCAACTAGAGAACCTCACAAAGAATTTAATCTGAGTCTAGAGGTGGACCCTCTTTTTTCTAGGTTGCCCTAGCTAGGGGTAGTATGGGTGAGAGATAAATCTCTTTGTCCAAGACTAAGTGATCAGTCATGTCCCCCAGCCCCTCATATAAGCTCAGAATAAGCCCACCTCTCATATAATATTCATTATTCTCATTGTTAACCAATCAGAGTTGATTGCCACCCTCAGGAACACCCATTCTTCCAAGGGCATGTAAGCTTTAAGTGGGTTCCATGAGGGGTTTTTGTTGCAGAGTGCCACTGACCCCTTTTATTAATTATCCACTAACAATGATTAATGAAATGATTAATTACCCAGAAATTATGTCTCTCAAACTTTTTATGTCATAATTGTACTTGTCTTCCAATTGCTCTACCAAAATTATTCCTATTTGTCTTCTTTGCCAAATAGAGATTTTTTTTATTTGCATTTCTCTTACAGTTAGAGCTCTGTGGGCATTTATAGTTTTTAATTTCTTTTTTTTTTTTTTTTTAAACTGTTCATTTCCTTTGTTCACTTGTCTATTAAAGAATGGCTTTTTATATGACAATTGTTTTAGTCAGACCTTTCACATATATAACAGTTACATGAAATACATCATATTTTTTCAACTTGTTAATGATTATATCATGTGAGTAGAATTTTTAAAATGATACAAATAAAAATATATACCTACATCTCTCTCATATATATAATATATATAATGTATATCTCCATATATGATTTATGATGGTGATTCTTTATGATAAGGAATCCATTTCCACATCTCCCAGAAACTAATATTTGCATATAGAATAGTCTTGTGATGCCCTCACAACTAGTTTGTTAAAGGACCAGTTTTATTCAAACAAGGTAATTACTAATGGAGCCCTATGTTTAAATTTAAAAGAAAGAAAATTATTCCCAAGATACAAATAAATGCTCTTAAAGAAAATTTTCTTAGGCTGAAAAATGACCACTCATATTCCAGACTATGAAACCTAACACTCCTAGTTACCTTAACAAATGTGATGATTTAACAATAATGAAATAACTTTAGGTTTTTGTTAATTTCACATACCTTTTCTTTTTCACCTCACCCATGTCATCTGCAATTATCATTAAAATTCTATTAGCTGAGGAAAAAGAATAGCAGTGAAAAAAAATATCAATCCCTCATTACTTGACTGACTTTGACCTTTTTTTTTTTCAAGCAAATTGTCTTTCAGAAGTTTAAGAACATGATGAAGTTTTTTTTTGGGGGGGGGGGAGGAAGGGGGAGGAAGAGAGAATTTCCTAAAGATCTTCCTCATAGCTTCATTATGCCTTCTTTTATATGAAAATTTTTGTTTGTTTGTTTCATCAATGGCTTCTTCCAGGCATCAGAAATGAAATTGAAAGATGTTTCCAATACTGTTATAATTTTAATAGTTGCTTACTTCAAAGTAATCTCTTGGGTTCCTTTCCATTTTTTTTAATATGGGAGTGCCCTTCCACCTTGTTCTTATTTTCACTTTTTTCAGAAGGGTAAACTGAGGCACAAGGAGAAATAAAATAATTATTGGGGTTATAATGGAAAATTTGCCCAAGTACCTCAAAAAATCCCAGTCATTCCTCACGAGGCTTTATTAATGTTTCTGTAAATCAGGGGTCAGCAAACTATGGCCCCCGTGATAAAACTCAGTCAGAAAATATTGTATTTTCTTGAAAGATATGTCCCCTTGGCCCCCTTAAATGGTAGGAATAAAGACCATGCTAAACAGTTGTCTTCCATTATCTGTAAAATGAAATTTTTTTTTCTTGAGCTGAAAAAGAAACATGACTTTGATTTCCGTCAGATATTTAGGTCTCTGTAAGAGGACTGCAAAGTCAAACTCCCAGAAGTCACATTTTACCCATCATTGTGTAAATGACATCATCCTTGATCTGTTTGGCAACCTACTTATTTCAGACAATAGCAACTGACAAATGCTGGTAAGAGGAGGATTATTCACTAAGTTGGCTTCCCCTCCTCCCCACCCCCTTTGAAATTAATTTTAAGGCTGACAAGCAGGAGAATGTGACAGAAGGAATGAAAGTGTAACAAGAACATTGATGATGGAGTGGCTTTTTTATTACCTAACTGTTGGCCTGGATTCAATGTTTGGAAAGTCTGTTCATAGTCCGATTCTCATCTAAAACATATGTATTTTCCAAATCTGGTGGAAAATTTCAAGAATCAACGTGCTTGGTTCCACCCGAGGATAGACATTGTTGATTGAATACTAAAGGGATTGTTTGAGTTAATTACATCTAAACATACTATCATAATTTAAACCCCACATATTCCTTAAACAAAAAGGCAGCAACATATGAATATATTCAATGAGGTATCCAACAGTCACAAAGTCCTTTACTGTTATGGAATCTACTGGGTAGTCTCAGATTCTCCGTAATGGACAGCAACTTTGCCTTGAACAACTGGCAACTTTTCCCTCAAATAAAGTTTTGATCAGAGCATGTTGTTGACATGATAATGTGTTGGCTATTAGACAAGGCCCTGTCTCCACTCATGGTTTTAACTCTACTACCCATCTGTAATTAATGCTCATCAGTACGTGGAATTCCTCTCTTTTGTCACTCTAGCTATATTTGCAGGTTCTCATTTACAAGGAATATTACCCTCTTTCTGGAGGTATTTAGTATCATTTGGCAATGGAATGAGGTGATCGTGTGTCCTGTTTTTCTTTCTCTCTCTCTCTTTAAGCTGGGACAGTTCTTTGTTTTTGCTGAAGTTTGCCGTTTCTCCTTGTTACTGATGTGCTGCTTCCTTTGTGCTGACTGCCAAGAAAATTTTGGACCGCTGCCCTATTTTCCTCTGGAGGCTGATGTAGTCTTCAAAGTAAAGTCAGTGGGTTTTTAAAAATGGAGTTTACCAGAAGCACAGCATCTTGATGCTTTTGGGGACCTTGCTCTCAGTTGCACAACTTTCAAAGACTGACAGGATGGCCTTGGTTTCTCTGAAGCTGGCAATCACACTTGAAACCATTTTCAAAGATGGTTCCAGTGAGAGACAGAATATATTCAACTTTAAATATGGCTTCTTTTTTAAAGCCTAGTATTTGGCTTCATTGAAATATATTTTCAAATCATTTTCATTGAAAAGCTATTGGAAAGAATCTCAGGCAGGTCTTGCATACTGCCTTCTTTCAGCTCTCAATAAGATTATATTAATGCTGATAAGTTATAAAGAACAAAAACAAAATATGAATACCATCACCTACCAAATCCGACTATCCTATATCTATTGCTCCTGCCGTGGGAGAAGGATATATAGTCTTCTGTGACATCTTCTGGTTGACCTAAAATCTCTGCTATCCTTTCTCTCTTTCTCACTATGTCATGAGAATAGAATGTAGGGTTTGATTGTCTTGTAAGCTTATGAGATTTACCTAATCATTCAGATAGAATACATTACCTAGTTACTCGGGATTTGGATCAGGATTAAATTAGATATTTAATAACCCCTGTTCACAATAAGTCAAGTTGCAACCAGCTGGCAGCTCTAAGTCACAGAAGTGTGAATAGTTAAAATCATGATCAGATACTGTGTTACAACCTTCCTGGGGTTGATATGGAGCTTAACTCCAGATATCATGATGTGAGCTTAAGAAAAGCAATACCTTAGGGGGTAAAGATGAGAACTAAAATAGTCTTGGAAAGTAGCTATCCTGTTCTAATGGCTATTGATAAAAACAAACAAACAAACAAAAAAGCTATTGGAGACATTATCATCAGAAGAAGGTTGACTCATGTTAAAAAAAAAAAAACTTGAGTTTTAATGATGTATTTTCTTCACATATTACAGTCAATTCTGGATATCTCTTCTTCTCCAGCCCCCCCACACCCTTGCCTCCCAAATTGAATATGCTGTAACAAAGAAAAGAGAAGCTACATGGCAATAATGAATGGACAATTGGCCACAGAGTCTGGGAGACCTGATTCAGGTCCTGCCTCTCTTAAACACTGGCTGTTTGACCCTGGGTAAGTCACTTGTCCTCTCATTGCTTGATACCACATTTTATTATCATAAATTATAGAGTAGTCATCCATCTGCATTACTAGAAGGAGTTTCCTTACTAGGGGAGAGACAGAAACAGAGAGAGAGAGGCAGTGAGACAGAGATAGAGACACAGAGAGCAACACACCATGAACACATAAATAACCATTAAGAAACCTATTCAATAAGCCAAAGCAGTAACTGCATCACAGATAGGATGCTGCTTTTTGTCCCTGGAGTTTGCCAAGAGGAGAAAAGTATGCGTCATTATCTATTATTTGCATCTTCTCTTATCCTAGGTTGATGCTTCTGAGAATTTGAATGAAACTCAAAGATATTCCCAATCAAAAAATGTGATCTGATATAAAAGAACCAAGTCAGCAAGGAGTTAGAGAAGGAGTCTGTGACAAAGGAGTGATAGAAAGCAGAATAGAATTTTTAAAAAGATTGTTAGGCCTGAGAGTTGCTTTTAAAGACTCGAAATATTGGGCTTGACTTGCATTATTGGGACTTTTGCTTTTGGGGCTTGTGTGACTTCTTTTTTTTTTTAATCTTGAGAAAACATTCCTAAGTCATGCTTACATTTCTGGACATGATTTCCTTTCTTTAGAATTTGTTATATAGATCCAGTAGTAATAATTTTTTTTTTTGTTCGTTTGTTTATACAACGCTGGTCACCCAGAAACTGCCAATCGTGCTATTCATAACTACACAAATTATACACAGAGCACCAGTTTCTTATGGATATGGAAATGAATGGAATATTTCTAGGACTCAGCATTAAAATAGGTTTACTATTTGGGTACTATGTTAATGACATAAAGAGTACATTCATTTAATTTTTTTGTGCAGGATCTATGGGACCTTAAATTGTATTGACTATTGAAAAAGGAAAAAAAGTATCATACTTATTTATCCCTTCCTCATATAAAAACTCAACATACTATTACAAACGAAAACTCCCAAAAGGCACAGCAGATAGGGACTGAACCTCCGGTTACATTGGTTTCAAGAACTCTCATGAGAGCAAATTTTCTTTACCAAAATAGTTAGGTAAATCTTCTTGACAACTTACAGTCCTAGAGAGTTGCTAGGTGGAGTGCTGGGCCTGGAGTCAGCCTGAATTCATATCTGGCCTCAGACACCTACTAGTTGTATGACCTAGTCAAGTTACTTGCTCCTGTTTGCCTCAGTTTCCTCATTTATAAAATGAGCTTGAGAAGGAAATGACGAACAACTCCAATATCTTTGTCAAGAAAACCCTACATTGGGTCACAAAAAGTGGGACATAACTGAAAAACAACTAAACAACAACAATAGTATTGAGATGATAAGTGACTTGCACAAAGTTATACATTTAGTGTGTTGCAGAGGCAGGGCTAGAAGTTAGGTTTTCTTGGATTTGAAGGGAGCTCAAAGCTATACACATTACCTCTCACTAAATAGTTTGGAGAAAGAATGCACAATCCCCTCTGGATAGGAGCAGATAACAGTAACTGACTTACGATCATACAACAAGAGAATCATTAGATCATTCTTTTTCTGAAGCTTTTCTACTTGTATGACTATAGAGAGCCATCTCTGAACTCTCAATTATACTGATTCATTGCATGGCAAGAGATAAGAACAACGAGCTTCTGGGTTTATGCCAATCATATCACCATGTAGAAGAACCACAGTAAATCCATTTAGTGGGAACCACTGGGTATAGCTTGGCCATGTTGCACTTTGGGAAATTGTCCAAATTCTTGGCAAAGACATTACCCATTAGACTATGCCGAGAAGGAATGAATGGGATCATCTGTTTTTCCCTAAAAAAAAGAAACCCAAATAAATGCAGCCCTTATCCTAGCACATCCCCCTACTCATCCCACTTATCTCGAAATTCAACATTTTTCTAGAATTTAGCACTGTGGTTGCTGGTGCTGCATATCAACTTAGATTCTTATCTGTCAGATAAGTTGATCTCTTTAACCTCACAATCTGAATTGGTTTCCAACCAATGCCCTATGTACTCTTCTGAATTTCAGTTGCCTGAGGGTACATTCCTCTGTGCACCAAGGAATTCAATTGCTCCAATACTTTTAGTTTATCTTGTACTCTTACTTGAAATCAGATGTGAGAACAGGAAGAACCTGGGAAACTCCCTGCCTGAACAAACTCTTTCCCCTTCAGAGGTCTTAAGTGGAAACAGTGACATTTTATTTAAAAGGAGACATTCTCCCTCCCAAATAGCTAGATAGAATGGGATGGGAGCAAAGGAGGTCATAGAAATGGCTTTAGAGGAACCTTGGCTGATGGGAATCTCTCCTGGGGTGTGGACCGAAGAGTAGCAGTCCACAAAGTAAAGGCAAGGGGGTTTTTGATCCTAGCCTTTAAAGATCATAAATAAAAATGTACACTGTATATCAGTAGATGCCTGTTACTTGTTAGTCTCGAGTCCAAGACTGGACAATGCAAGGAAGCCCAAATAATACTTTTTTTAAAAGGGAGCCTTTTAACAACAACGGGAAGCCTAGGAGGGGCAAAAAAGCCACCATCCAGTCCATTTCATCTGGTCTGAGACAGGGATTATCTACAATTCTTTGTCGGGCCCAGGAACATGAATTGTTTCTTTTCTCACCATAGAATATTAAATTGATTGGTCACTTGAGGGGAATCGTTGTCTCCACTATGATATACATTTTTCTGGTAAAGATAAGAGAAGCCAGTCTAAATTTACACTTATATTATTAGAATGGATGGTCTTTTTTAAAAGAAATTATTGTGTCCATATTTTCATTTAAAATGACCCCCAAAGTACAAAATACTGTTCAGTGCCTTCATAACATTGGAAAGGAATTTTTAAAAAGTTTTTTCTTCCCCCTCACGATAGAGTGACAGGTTATGCTGAGAATAAGGAAATAATAGACATAGCATATCAAAATTTCTGATTACATTGACAACCTGGGGAAATAGGAGGTAAATAATATTTTCTAGGAGGGTATTACTTGATTGTCAGGAGATCACAACCAAATAAAAGGGGTATAATTAACTGAGGAGACATACGTGGTCCATCTCCATAACTCTAAAATTTCTGTGTAATTACAAATATTAGATATTTGGTATGGACAGAATAGTTGTGCCATTTACTGAATTTTTCACTTTTCATCTAAGTGATTTGGCTTTGTGCAAACACAACTGAAGGATATACTGTTGTAGGTGACTCCTAATATTGTTTAATATGTATCGGATTTCGAATAAAAATCTTTTATAAGGTCTCTATGTGATAGAATTTTCATTAAATTGCAGAATATTAAATTTGGAAGACCCCCCCCAAGAAATCATGTAACACAACTCCTACCTGCATCATAAATTCTACCTGTAGCTTCACTTAATAGTGAATAATAGTGAATAATGATCTACTCCCCATTTGGAGAACTTGTGAGGGACTAACTACCTACTTTCCAATCAGTTGTGGCTTTGGATGACTCTGAGTATGTACTAGGAAGTACAAATTAATTGTCTTAAATTCAGAGAATACCTTCCTCCCTCTATTTCCCAATTAGAGGTCCTAGTTCTTTTCTCTAGAGCTAGAAAGAACTAGTTAATCTTTCTTCGGTGTGGTAACTTGTCAAGCATTAGAAGATAGCTACTATGTTCCCCAACTCTTTTCCTCTCCAGGGTCGATATCTCTAGATCTTTCAAACACCTTCCAATGGCATTCAAGTTCCCCTCACCATCCCGGTCAGCCTCATTTGGATGCTTTTAATTTTGTCAATGCCCTTTCTAAAACATGGCACTGAGGACTCAGAAATAATATTCCGTATGTAGCCTGAGCAGGCTAGTGTATACTAGTTCTGCTGCCTCCCTTAAGATGACTGTTATACTTCCATTAATGCAACCTAAGACTGCATTAGGTCTTTTAGCTACCAAATCATGCTGCTGACTAAATTAAAATTGAATGAGCGGTCCACTAGAACTAGCTCTTTTTTTCTCCCATAAATTACTTTTAAGCCATATTTCCTTTATATTGAACTTCTATAGTTTCTTTTAAAAAAAAATCCAAGTATAAAACTTTATATTTCTTCCCTTTAAATTTCACTTTGTTATCTTCAGTGTAATAGGGAGGATCTAGTGTACTGCAAAGTGGGTTAGAATATGGAGACATAGGTTTGGGCTCAAACTATTTTCCACCAGCACTATGATCTTGCGCAAGCTATTTGACTTTTCTTAACCTCACTTTCCTTGTTTAAAAAGATAAATGACTTGTTTTTCTATAGCATTTTAAGTTTTACAAAACTCTTTTTTTAATGATAGTCTGGTGAAGTTATGCTGTAGAAAAATGAGACATTGCCTATATTCCCATCTAGTAGGGTCTTTATTGCATTCTGATTCAGTGCTCAAATATATTAACTCTTCTTCTTATCTGTATGTCATCTACATGTTTAATTGGAATGCCACCAATATCTTCATCCGAGTCACTTATAAATACATTGGATAGAACAGCACCAAGGACAGAATCCTGGATCAGTCCACTGAAGTCTTCCCTCCATGTTGACATTGATCTATAAATCAATACTTCTTGGGCCTAGTCCACTAGTTCTGAGCTTCCCTAATGTTATCGTTTTCCAGTCCATATCTTTCCATATTATTTACAATGATATTTCAAAACACTTTGTTAAATATTTAATAAAATCCAAATAGACTATATCCACAGAATGCCCTCGATTATTCTAGAAAACCTGTCAAAAAAACAAAAGGAAATTAGATGAGACTAACATGGTATCTTTCAAATATCCATTCAAATAATTCCTCAGTTATTTATTAACTATTACAAATAAGGCACTATGCTAAGTGAAATTGTTCTGAAGATGTTACACTCTTATAGGGAATAAGGGAAGTTGTGTGTCTAAATAACTAAGATACAATTCCCCCCAAAAATGCTAATAGAAATTTTAGCAGAGAAAGATCACCTCTACCAGAGGAAGAGAGGTAAATGAAAGGGGTGAGGGACACTGACAAACAGATTTAGGAGTAGAGTTGCTCGTCCCAGTCAGATGAGATGGTGTAGTGCAAGACGTGGAGGCAGGAGATGCAGGAAAGAGAATAAGGGAAGGATGATAGTCTAGTTTGACTAGAAAGCATAATACATAAAAGGGAATATTTTGAGCTAAAGCCAGAAAGGCAAATTGGAGGAAAATTACAAGAGACCTTGAATGTCAGGATTTTGAATTTATGCATGTGTAAGAATAGCAAAAAGACTAGTTTGGCTAGCTATCAAAATGTGGGAGGGGGGAAAATGTCCAATGGTGGTGAAAAGATAGGTTGGAACCAGGTTGTATAAAGCTTTATCAGCCAAACAAAGGAGTTAATATTTGATCCTAGAGGCAATAGGAAGCCGCTGGAGTAGATTGAATAGGGGAGTCCATCTTCCACACTGCTGCCAAAGTAATTTTCCTTAAGCACAGTTCCACCCATGTGACTCCCCTACTCAATCAACTCCAGCAGCTTCCTATTGCCTGAAGGATCAAATATTAACTCCTTTTTTGGCTGATAAAGCTTTACAAAAACTGGTCCCTACCTATCTTTTCACCAACATTGGAGATTTCCCCCCTTCCTGAACTCTGATCCAGCCAAACTGGTTTTTCCCCTCTTCCTTACACTTGATACTCCATCTCGTGCCTCTCTGCATTTGGATTGGCTCTCCTCAAAGCATGAAATGCCCTCCTTCCTTACCTCCACCTCATGGAGTTCCATCTAATGTGTGAAGTCTCTCCTGATCCCCCCAAATGCTAGTGCTCTCCCAAACTACATTGTATTTAACTACTCTGTACATATTTAAATTTAGGCTGTGTGTGTGCGTGTGTGTGTGTGTGTGTGTGTTATGCATTCATTTTTCTCCCCCGTTAGAATGTAAGCTTCTTGTAAGATCTTGATCCATTCTTTGTAATGTATCTTGTGCTTTGTCCTTGTATTTGACCTTGAGCGGTTTGCCTGACACTTAATAGACCCTTAAGAAATACTTGTTGACTGATTAAATGGAATAAACTACCTCGAGAAATAATGAGCTCTGTATCATTGGAAGTATTTAAACATCCAGATAATGTAGAGGAAATGACTAAATTGGATAGGAGGTTGGAGTAACTGAACTACTAGTAAGGCTTCTTTCATCTCTCAATTTCTATGAATCCATATCTAATCCATATTGCTGTTTAAAATCTGTTGTGACATTGTACCCTCCTGCATGCTCTAATACATGTGCAGCTCCAGATATGCTGGGATAAATGACTATATTTCATCATTGTTTGACAGTGACATCTGAAAGGTGTTCAGATTACCACACTATTACAAGGTGCTGAATGCTGGGGAGAACTTCGCCTGATATGTTCCAGATTTCTCAAATGCTTTTGGATAGATCAGTCTAATTTAATGATTGATACTGGTGAAGAAAAACAATCTTTCTCCTGAATATAAGCATTTTAACTATGTATAGATTCACAGAACCATATAAATGGAAGGCAAATGAAAGTCATCTAGTTTGTCCAGAGCTGTAACTGAGAATTTTTCTGCTTTAGGCGAGTGCCATAAACCACATCATAATGAAATGTCAGAGAATGTGTCTGAAGTGGGGGCAGATAACACTGCCCCTTGTTGGTGAAATAGAGATCCTGGGACATGGGTCTGGACCACAGCAACTACTGTGAAGGGTATGGAAGACCAAAGGACAGGAAAGAGCCCATACTTCTGGGCCACCTGCCTAACTTAGTGATGATCTCTGTTCTTTCTTTCTATGCTTGTGAAATTTTGCACCCTATAAATCTAGTACTGTGGGGCAAAATCCCAGTTGCCATGCCCTAATTATGGCTCTGAATCTAGCCCCCTGACTCTAGACTAAACTATTGCTTAAACCGTGTGAAAGATGTGATTTTTTATCCTCTATCCCATTGCTAAAGTTGAATAATAGTAACTGACATTTCTGTAGTACTTTAAAGTTTGCTGATCCTTTTATGCTTATATATCATTCAAGACTCACAACAGCTCTATGCGAAAGGTAACACAGGAATTATTTTCTGTATCTTATAGATGAGAAAACTGAAACTCAGGGAGATTAAGTGACTTGCCTATGGTCACACAGCTAGTAAATATTGAAGGTGAGACTTGATTCCAGGTTTTCTGACGTCAAACCCAACACCCTGACCACTATGCCATATGCCAGGAAACTACACAGAGAGATTCCTGTTGTAAAGCAGAAGCTAAATGCTGTCACTAATTTTTACTGATTTGCTGATTTACTATCAACAATGTACTTTTATATAATATAGACAAAAACAATCAAGAATATCTCCTCCATTAAACTCCCCACTCCTTGTAACAAAGGATTGTTTTTATATTTAAAATTTTCTTTTTTTATCTCCAGTGTTTAGACAATCCCAGCACATAGAATTGACCTGAAAGAAGAATCTGTTTCTTTTTGGTCTTTGTATTGACAGTCTTATACATGTCTTATACATGTCCTTAATGAATATTTACTGAATTCAATTTACTTTCTTAATTCTTTGGCTTTTTTTTTTTAAACTAGCATCATGTACATAACAAGTTTAAAACTAAATAAGAATGTGATGTTTAAAAAATCCTAAAGAGGGACTCCAAGTATTATGCCTTCCATTTTTTATATCTTTTTCGATGACTAGCACTATGCTTAGCGTTTTGCTTGGGCTCAACAAATGCTTAATGATTGATTAAATGCTTCTTATTCACCAACCTCAAAACATGTTGGCTGCTACCCAGCTCCACTGAGCTGTGCTTGTGCCAAGACTGGATGACATCAGTGGATTTTAGCTGCTTCTAGATGGTGAGGAAATGGTAACTGACCAGAGCAGACCAATCCATCTAGTTGGCAAGGAGCAATTATAGATGGGGTGGCTCATTGTGAACAAAATTAGTATATGGCTCATGAGTCAAAGGGGTGTTGGTTGGAATACAAAGAAGTAACTCCTATTGTGTTAAACATGGTACTATGCGCAGAAAACATAAATATGTGATTAGTAAATAGATGAATGAAAGACTAATAATATCTATAACTGCCCCTAAAGTCACATTCTAATGCCTTGTGGTGATGTAGAGGTGACCCTGGAGTCTTGAAGACCATGCCAGTATAAACTGTGACAGCTAGTAAAGCTGTGAATATGGATCTTGTAATCTATGTGTGATCAAATGAGATGATATTTGTGAAGTATGCAGCACACTGCCAGGCACATAGTAGGCACTTAAAGATTTTCATCCTTCCATCTTTCCTTCCTTCCTTCCTTTTCTGTGATGACCTTTATATCTGTCATTCAAACACCTGGCTTAAATTGGAGAGGTTCACTGCACAGTTGGCTGCAGAGGTTTAGATTTTTTTGTCCGTTGCAACTCTCGAACATCAGTTACTAATTTATAGAGCATTGTTATCTGGGCCAAAGGAAAAAGTGCCTACCCTGACAAAATCCCAGATCCTTGAAGTACTTAAGCAGTAAAATTTGCACATTGTTTCCTTGTAACAATCAAGAAATAGATGGTGAATTTTTATTCCCATTTTACAAATGAAATTGAAATCCAGAGATTGCAAGTGACTTATTTAGGGTCACACAGCTTGTAAATGTCTAGGGCTTGCATGAGCTAAACTACAAACAATGAAGGGTCCCTCAAAGAATAGCTAACTTGGAGAGAATGTGATTGAAACTAGTATATATGGCATTTGCAATTATGGTAAAGTCCTAGGTCTTTCAGTATGGTATCCTTTAAAGAATCAGAAGACCTCATGGGCTCCATGGTCTTTGTTGGGTGTCAGAAAACAATAATTCCCCAAGAAGAAAGTTCACTAATATTACCTATCTGCTATACATACCCTTGTTCTGGCCTGATGTTCAGGCTTGCTGAACTATCTATTCCCTTCTGGAATTTTCCCCTCAGTAATTTGTCTGCCTAGCCTAATCCCAAAACTTGTCCTCAAACATGACTGGCTTGTTTACACTTTTGACTTGATTTGTCATCTCCCAATCACTCCATCAGATCTCTCGTTATTTTACTCTGTGTTGGGCTTTGGCTAGTTCTTTGTGCAGCCTCTACTGAGAACCATCTTCTGAAGACAGTGGATCTAGTAAGAATTTAACTAATCAGGGGCAGTTAGGTGGCACAGTGAGTAGAGCACCGGCCCTGAGGATCTGAGTTCAAATCTGAACAAACTTACTAGATGTGTGACCTCGGGTAAGTCACTTAAACCCAATTGCCCTGCCTTCCCCCCTCCAAAAAAAAAAAAACCAAAAAAAAAAGAAAAAAAAAGAATTTAACTAGTGGGCTCAGGATGAGGGTTCAGGGAACAGGATTATAAAATAGAAGGGAGAAAAAAGCCAGAAAAAAATAAGATTGTAAGATGGAAAATAGATGTGCTTTGCTACACAAATTTTTGACTACTGTTTGAACAAACCTTATGCTGATGTAACATCCAGCATTTGAGGATTAAAAAAAAGTGCAAGGAGACAGGACATTGCTTTTTGATCAGATGAGATCCAAGATCTTCTTGAGATATGGAAGAGGAAACTAAGTGAGGGGAGGGGGGGTGTTGAAGGGGACAGGGGAAAAGGAGAGAGAGGGAGAGAGAGAGAGAGACAGAGACAGAGAGAGAGACAGAGAGAGACAGAGACAGAGACAGAGACAGAGACAGAGATATAGATATTTAGGAAATCTGTTCACAGACTATAATTGTTATTAGGTCCAGTCTTGAATCTTGTATTATTGTTCTGTGTTTGACAGTAATATCCTTACCAGTTAAATAAACCTTTAAATATATGTGTACATTTAGATGTGTATATGGGTGTGGTTGTATCTGTATGGGTATGTGCATACACACATGTATAATATGCACACAAATATATGAGATATTTGCGAAGTACATAACACATTGCCAGGCATACAAATACATACATCTATATGTACATATATTTATGAATATGTACATAGGTGGATGGTAGATAGAGTACCTGGCCTGGAGTCAGGAAGACCTGAGTTCAAATCTAGCCTCAGACATTTACTAGCTGTGTGATCCTGGCCAAGTCATTTAAGTTCCATTTGTTTCAGTTTCCTCATCTGTAAAATGGGGTAATAATAGCACCTATATTCCAAGGTTATTCTGAGATAATTGTAAAGTGCTTAGTACAGTGTCTGCCTCATAGTAAGCATTATATAAATTTTAGTTATTATTATTATATAAATATATACATGGATATATATTTACAAATATATATAAATGTTTGTGTATTTAGCTAGAAAGGATACAGTTGTCAAACAAAACAATTACATAGCATTCAAGATGGTATCTAATAAATATGTCTAATATATATGTGTGTGTGTGTGGGTGTGCATATATATATATATATATATATATACATATATATATATATATTTCTCCCTCTATTCCTGTCTCTAGCTATAGAAAGGTTCTTGTAGCTCTTGAGTAGCACTATCAATCAATCAACATTTATTAAGCAAATATTATGTTCCTGTACTAAGCAGCTGGAGATATAAGGAGAGGCAAAAGACAGTTCCTGTCCACAAGGAGCTTATAATCTAATGGGGAGGGACAATATGCAAACAAATCAAGTTATATACATCCTGCTTGTAATTTTTTATAGCAAGATAACATTCCATTACAATCATATGCCATAACTTGTTTAGCCATTCCTTAACTGGTGGGCATCCCCTAAATTTCCAGTTCTTTGCCACCACAAAAAGAGCTCCTATAAATGCCATTTTACAAATAGGTCAGAAGGTGACATTTGAATTGGGAATTAAAGTAATTCAGGAAGGTCTGTAGTCAGGTCAGAGGATGGAGAGTATTCCAGGCATGGAGGACAGCTGGAGAAAATGCCTAGAACTGAGAGATGGAGTGTCTGATTTGTAGAACAGCCAGGGGACCGGTGTCGTAGGAACAAAGAATACATGCCAGGGAGTAAGATGGAAAAAAGACTGGAAAGATGGAAGGAGGCTAGGTTATAAAGTGCATTTTGAATTTGATCCTGGAGGTGAGAGCCACTGGAGTTGATTAAATGTATATGTGGAGTGGGGTAGGGTGGGGTTACATGACTGGACCTGAGCTTTAGCAAAATCACTTTAGTAGTTCAGTAGAGAATGGACTGGAGTGAGGAGAAGGCAGACTCACCAGCAGGCTATTGCAACTGTTTTTTTTTTTGTGAGATGATGAGGGTCTGCACTCAGAGGAGAGAAGGGGGGCACATCTGAGAGGTATTGCAAAGGACAAATCAACAGATTTTGGCAATAGACTGGAGAGGTGGGTAAGAGACAGCAAAGAGTCCAGGATGACTCCTAGTTTGTGAGCCTGAGGGACTAGGAGGATGGTATTGCCTTCCATAGTAATAAGGAAGTTAGGAGGTGGGGACAGTTGGGCCGGGGGGAGGGGAATAAAGAGTTCTGTTTTGAATATATTGAGTTTAAAATGTCTGTGGGACATCCAATTCAGGATTTCTGAAAGGCAGTTGGAAATATGAGATTGGAGATCAGCTGGGACAGGATAGGTAGATCTGAGAATCATTAGCATAGGAATGGTAATTTAATCCATGGGAACTGTTGAGATCACCAAATAAAGAAATCTAGAGGGAGAAAAGAAGTATAGTGGGAGAAGAAGCGAGGGCCCAGGACAGAGGCCTAAGGGATAACATACCCACGTTGTGATCTGGAAGTGGAGTCAGCAAAGGAGACAGAAGCAATCAGATAGGAGGAGAACCAGGAGAGAGTGGTGTCTTGGAAACCTAGAGAGAAGAGAATATAAAGGAGGAGAGAGTAATCGATAGTATCAAAGAGAAATCAAGGAAAATGAGGATTGAGAAAAGACCATTGTACTTTGGAGAGAGCAGTTTTGGTGGAATAATAAGGTTAGAAGCTGAACTATAAGGGGTCAATAAGGAATTAAGAGGAGAGAAAGTAGATGAACCTATTGTAGATGGTATCTTTGAGGAGTTTAGCTATAAAGGCAGAAAAGATACAGGATGATAGCAGAGAAGAAAGGATAAGGGTTTTTTTTTTTTAATTTCAAGATAGGGGAGACATGGACATGTCTACAGATAGTGTAGAATGAGTGAGTAGATAGGGAGAGGTTGAAAATCAGTGAAAGTGTGGGGATGACAGAAGGGTCAGTCTTTTGGAGGAAATAAGGTGGAATGGTATTGCTTGAACAAGTAGAGGAGTTAGCCTTGGTCATGGAGGAATTTAAATAGACTGAATTAACTAAAAACAAAACAAAATCTCTTCTCTAAGAGCAATAATTTGTTTTTTAAAATTACAGGAAGGAAAATTAGTATTAGTAACACCTGGATCCAGTTTAGAAACAGCTCAGGGTCAGCGTTTTTCCTCACTTCCTTTTGAGACTGTTTTAACTATCTCTATGCTGTCCTAATTATGCATTTTATCTTCTAGTCACCAAGCAAGTAGGGATAAAAGACTGGTATAATGCTATTTGGCTTTCAGCACTTTAGGCATTATTGAGTGTGAAAGAAATAATGGTATCCTTAATGTATTGGAGTGTTAGGAAGAAAGTAAGAGGGCTCTTACAAGTAGCCTGACCATCACACTTAATTGAAGTGAAAGCATTGCATTATGTATCAGAGTGAAAGAGATAGAGATTCCATTGTAATTCCATCCCCCTGCTAGTTAATTCCCTTTTGTAAGTTGGAATCTCTAGCTCATTGCCTGGCATTAATGAATTTTGTGTTCTATAAAGTGAAGATGAGAAGTGAAGAAATAACTTCCAAATGTGTTGAAAAGTCAGTAGGCCACTAAGGAAAAAGAGTGAATTTTCAGGATCTTAGCAATGATCATGATTAATCAGACAAATCCAGGTGACTGGATCACTTTTCAGAAACCATTGTTTTACTAGCCTGGCTCGTAGATACTAAGAAGAATTAAGAGATCTGCCTGGAACAATGGCAATACCTATGATCCTGGGCTGAAATTGCTTTAACTTTATCTGCACACTTTATAAAATATAGACAATGTGACCTAATCGTCTTGTCTCCAAGGAAAGAAAATGGGCAGAAAAAGACATAACCAATTCTCATACTCACTCTGATCTCTGCTACATTTTTTTGCCTCGATTGCACAAGGCTTCAAGTTTGATGTTCAGAAAGAGAATATAACTTTGGAAATGTAGCTGACTTTGCTCCCAGCCATTGACAGTAACACTACATTGCCCTCAGTAGTACCAAAGATTGAGTTATTATATAGAAAATTGCACTTATCATCTTTTGTCATAAATCTGCCCTTCTACCCAACTTCCCTCTTTCTGTCAATTGGACATCTTGCAAGATGGCTTATGAGAAGCCATTGCCAAGCCCTTCATCACCTCAGAACCGCAAACAGTGTGCTAAATAAAGGAAAAGAACAATAATAAAAAAAAATAGAGGAAGAGAGAGGAAAGGAAAGAAATTATTAAAGAAAATATCACAGAAAACCCAGGAAAGAGACAGGAGAAATGTATGACAGAACAAAAGCCTTAATAAGAGGAATAAGTATTATTGTACGTTTGTGCTTTGCCCTTGGACCCTGGCTTCTCTCTTCACCCTCTCACCACCTGCCTCCAGGCTTCTCCTTCACCTTAGGTCCATCTCTAGGAGGGGAGTATGATGCCAACCTCCTGGCCTCTGTTCTCAATTCTAGGGATTTCTTCAGCCAGCTCACCTCACACTACCATGTCCCCCCTCCTAACGAGAATTTCCTTGGCCTGTGTCCTGTCTTCTGTGAGGCAAGCTTCTGAGCACCTCCAAGACAAACATCACAATGTGTCACAACCAAAAGGGAGGACCTTGAGCAGTCTAATCAATCACCTATCTTCTTCAATGGACCACTCGCAAACAATGATACTCCTGGAAATTATGGGGCCATCTTTATCCACCAGTCTTAGCAAAGTTCTAAGGCTGGTCTCATAGGTGCAATAATTGGCTTTTCATATGCAGCTATTTCTAGGGATCTTAGGAAAGAACCACTGTCCAGAAAAGCCCATCTTCTTTTTTGCTAATTCCTAAAATTTTACCATTAGGCGTCTGTTCCTTTAATTTAAAAAGGATGAGTATTAAAATTGAAACAAAAAAAAGACAAAAACCAAACAAATGAACAAAAAATGTAACCCTCACAGCCAGTATGCGGGGAAACAACTCCTGTAGAGAAGGAATTAGCCATCTCTAACAACTTCCAACCAACCACCACCCATGGGGAAGGCAAGCTAACCTAGCTGAAGTGGAAGGGAGTGTGTGCTGGGTCAGTCAAACTACCACACTTTGACCATCATATCCTCTCTGACACTGATGCAAATAGCCCAGAAACCCTTCTTGATCTCTTTGCTGACACTGACTTTGCTGATTACCATCTTCTAATTGATTCTCTTTTCATTCTAAGTTTTACCTTTCTGAGCATTCCTTCTCATTCTCCTTTGCTGGATAGTCATCAGTATCCTAGACTGTGTCCTCGGCCCTCTTCTCTTCTTCCTCTATGCTATTTCACTTGGTAATCTCATCAGTTCTCATGTATTCAGTTATCATCTCTATGCTGATCATTCTCAAATCTACTTATCTTGCCCAAATCTCTCTCCTGACTTGCGCTATTCCTTCTAACTACCTATTAGACATCTTACACTGGATGCCCTATTACCTTAAACTCTACATGTCCAAAACTGAACTCATGCTCTTTTACCCCACCCCCAATCCTTCTACCTTCCTAATTTCCCTATCTTTTTTGAGGGTACCATCCCCTCAATCACCCAGACTCACCCTAGGTGACTTCTTCAATGCTTAATTCTCTCCCATCCCCCATATCTGATTTGTTGCTAACATTAGTCAGTTTTTACCTTTGTATCTTCTCTTGCATATGCCCCCCTTTTCTCTGCTCCCAGTGACACACATCCCTGTTGCAGGTTCTCACTAGCCTATAGGTTGGTCTTCCTGATACAAGTCTCTCCCCATTCCAGTCTATCTTCCACTCTCCTGTCAAAGTGATCTTCCTAAAGCACATCTAACAATGTCCCTCCCCCCAGCCCTCCACCCCTAACTCAGTAAACTCCCCTGGCTCCCAAATATGAAATCATCTGTTTGGAGTTCAAAGACCCTCCTAATCTGCCCTCCCCACCTTGCCAGTCTTTTTACACTTTATACCCCACCCCATGGAATCTGTGATCCAATAATGCTAGTAGCCTCCCTGCTATTTCTCTTGCAGTCTTGACCCACACACACACACACACACACGGAATGGTTTCCTTCCTCATTTCTGGCTTCTGGCTTCTCTGACTTCTTTGAAGTCCTAGCTAAAATCTCACCTACCACAGGAAGTCCTTCCCCATCCTGATTAATTCTAGTCCCTTCCCACTATTGATTATTTCCAATTTATCCTGCATGCAGCTTGTTTCTATGTAGTTGTTTGTATGTTGTCTCACCCATTAGACTGTAATCTTCTCGAGAAGAGGGCCTTTTGCCTTTTGTTTTGTATTCTCGGTACTTTGCACAATGCTTGATATGTAGTCGTTGTTGCTGTTTGGTCCTTCAGTTGCGTCTGACTCTTTGTGGCTCTGTGGACCACAGCATGCTGATGTTGTCCATGGAGTTTTCCTGGTAAAGATATTGAAGTGGTTTGCCATTTCCTTCTCCAGTCGATTAAGGCAAACAGAAGTTAAGCGATATAATATATGTGTGTGTGTGTGTGTGTGTGTGTGTGTGTGTGTACACATATATATTATATAGCTATATTATAGCTAGTAAGTTTCTGAGGCTGCATTTGAACTCAGTTCTTCTTCACTCCAGGCCCGGTGCCCTATCAACTGAGAAACCCAGCTGCCTCTCTGATACATAGCAGGCACTTAACAAATGTGTACTGATTTGCTGACTGACTGAACCCAAGAGCCTTGGTAATAGCAATGTCCCTCAAACCAGAAGACCTGCTTCCAGACTGGCTCCTATGGCCAACATTGAAGAAAGAAAGCAAAGTGGAGAAGGCATCCATTCCCCTCCTC
Source organism: Phalanger gymnotis (assembly GCA_028646595.1). Classification (NCBI taxonomy): domain Eukaryota; kingdom Metazoa; phylum Chordata; class Mammalia; order Diprotodontia; family Phalangeridae; genus Phalanger; species Phalanger gymnotis. The sequence goes on along the minus strand of CM053627.1, from coordinate 152,529,112 downwards.
ATAACCCACAACAACTACTGGCCAGCTGTGATCAATAGGGCAAATTGGGTGGGGGGGGAGGCAGCTAATACCAGATCACTGATCCTGCTTCCCACCCAGCCCTCACAGTCATTACCTTGGGAGGCAACTCCCACAGACAAGGGGCCTGTCATCCCTTAAAATTGCTAACCAATTTATAGGGAAGGCAGGTCAGCCCAGCTGAAGCAATAAGACACCCTGAGGGAGAGGTGGGGGGGCCAGGAAGGTCAAATCACTAACATTTAGACAACCATCTCCCCGCAGACCCTAAGAGAGAGAGCCCAGGATCCTGAAACCAAGAACCATCGAAATAGCACTGCTTCTACCTAGGGGTTTGCTGGTAAATGTTTAACAACCAGCTCTCCAAAAGACAAAAATGTAAGTATGATCTGCATTGCTAACATTTTCTCCATCATAAGTGCTGATTTTTTTGTTTATTTCTGAGGTGTAAATGTTCAATCTGAAAATTTAATAATAGGTCCTCAATAACCAGTTTGAGATGACCCCTATATACTGAGTCTAGCCCACTGTTAAATGGCTTAGTGTTGGAAAGTGATATGATTTTAATCAGTAAAAATGACATTAGATAAAAAGCATTACCATCGGATTTACAGTTGTATCTTAAGGACCATGGGACCTTGCTATTTAACTTAATAGCTGAAAACTTCCAAATGTGTTTTCTCCCCTGTAGAACTGGACCTTCTTTGAATAGGGAGCATCTGCTAACTGGCTAATAAATGCTTTATTCATTCAGGGCACATGATAAGCTTTTATAACTCTTTTGAACCTTAACGCAAAATGATTTTCAATTAACCATATCTACTGATCTGTTCCTGAGAAAAGATTTTGATGGTAGGAGTTAAACTTTAAGAGACTTGTAATGGGAAGGTGGTCCCAGATGGATGTAGGGAGAAGCAGGTTATGATGGGAAGGAAGGAGTAGAAAAGAGAGGTAGGGAAGCACCAAACAGAAAAACATTGTTCTCAGATGTAAAAACTTTGCCTTATTTCACAATTTTGCCCAGGGGCCTGGCTCTGTTAGGACTTAGCTTCCTTACATTTCCCAGGAAATAATTAGCTGCTGCTGGTGAGCAAAGTTAAAAAGCTAAATTGCTCACGTTTTCAACAATAGCTGAATAGTCAATGCAGCAGAAAGTAGCCATTTCATTAGCATTTGTGATTTCTTTTTTTTTTTTTTTGCAAGACCAGTAAGTGGTTCATTATCAAGTTATGCAGCTCTTATGCAGATTTGCATTAGACTTACACCTCCAAGGCCTTGCTTTCCGTAGTCCTTAATTTTCCTCTGGATTCAAATGACCAACCCTCATCTCTGTGCCTTTGATGTATGCTCATTCCAAAAAGGCGGGTCAGCTTCAAATGCTTATAGAGGCAGTTTTTGCTCCAACAACCATTTTTTTCTTCCTTTCCAAAATAATGTGATGCAATTTAACCTCTTAGCTTCTAGGATCCAAACTGGGCCTCCTCTTTTGAAGGGTGAGGAGATAGAGAAAAACAAACAAACAAAAAAAAAACCCCAAGCTTTAATGGTTTGGATCACAGGATCTGAGAGGGTTTTCTTCAGAGAACAGCATTTACCACTGATTGTCTTGACATTACCTTGTGTGCCTCTTCTGGTGATGCAGCACAAGCCCTGCATTTATGTCTGAGAGTTTAAAATAAATTGGGCAGATTTAATTTGTGTCTGCCTATTTTGTATTCAGGATCCTCATCTACTCCTAGCCTTCAGCTTAGCAAAGAAAAAAATAAGTAAAGTTTTCTTAAAGAATACTTACAAAATATAGTCACTTAAAAAAAGAAAGAAAAAGTCTAACATTTCCTAGACTCTTTTTCATCCTGAAAAGGAATCGGAATAATGAGAAAAGAAAAAAAAAGGTCAACTGGAAAGGTAGTATGAGATGAAGTGAAGAATTAATCAGTTCTATTAACATGTCCCAATTCCACCTTTCTACTGTGTATTATGAAGAGACTTGTGTTCATAGCATTAGTTAACAGGAGAGACCAGTAGAGAAAGGCTAAAAATTAGTACATTTGTGTGAGTTACCTGAAGATGCCAAAAAAGATGTTTGATGCATCTTTTGGTACTTGACCTTGATCCCTCATTAATCATTATCCCTGAGCAGAGAGTCTTGCCCCTTTAGGTGTACAATTAACTGTGTAATTCTAGACCCATCTCACTCATTCTGTGTCCCTTTATTCAGAGCATAAAGAAGGAATCTATGCCCTTCTGTTTTTCTATGTGTCTTTTCTTCTCCCATGGATAGGCAGAGATATTCATGTTATCCAGACAGCTAGGCTTTGTAGTCCTGCAAGAGTCAAGGAACCTGTATACTTCAATTTTTCCTCACTTTACGCAAGAAGTATTATATTGAAAAACTTTAAATTTTGAAACTAGAACAAACCCTAGTGATTATCTGCTCAAACACCCTTTCTTCTTGGGTGAAAAAGCTGAAGCATAAGACTTAATAATGAAGAAAAGAATAGAATTGGCAGACCCTTTGAAGGGTTCCTGACACTGCTCAAGTGTTCTTCCTTGGCGAGAGAAGGTTGTCCTAGAACATTATGTTAAATTACGCGTGGAAAAACTAGTTTGGGACTGGTTCTCATCCATATTAATTTTATAGTGCTTCATTGTCTCTGAAAAGCTGGAGTGTGAAATGGTGTTTGTCCAGCCACCATCATCATGTCTTCTAGAATAGAGCACGGCCTACTCTTGGATGAAAGATAGATGTCACTTGGCTGTGATAGAAATTCAGATCTGGCGAGTTCAATACTCGTCACTCTGTTCTCCGTACTGATTGAGAATTTTCAGCTTGTTTTTGGAATTGCCTTTGCAGGTTTGTGTTTCACCTTCTAAGCACTGCCTTGTATCATTTACTACTTTCCCTCTCTTCTGTCCCTGACTTTGATATCTGGACATCCACATCCTACTTCCCTTCTTGTTGAGTCATTTTCATGTCAGACTCTTCCTGTCTGCATTTGAGATCAAAGATACAAGAGTGATTTGCCATTTCCTTCTCCAGTTCATTTTACAGATGAGGAAACTGAGGCAAACAGGGTTTAGTGACTTGCCCATGGTCATATAGCTATTAAGTATCTGAGACCTGATTTGAACTCAGAAAGATGAGTCTTCCTGATTTCCAGCCCAGTGCTCTATCCACTGTACCACCTAGCTGCCCCACTCCCCTTCTGGTGTCTTTCCAAACTCACATCTCTCACCGATTTGTTTTATTTTACCAAATTTTTTTTGTTTACCCTTTCTTATTTAACTTCTCTTGCCGCCTTCTGTCTTGAGTTCTTCCCTTCAGTTCTATACTACTCAACAATAGGGTCATGGAATCATAATTTTGAACTTCAGGTAAGCAAAACATAAGCTTGCCAGAAAGACTTTTTCTATGAAGAACTCACACAGGGCAAGCATTCACATGGTGGTCAGAAGAAGTGATATAAGGATACTCTCAATGTCTCTTTTAAGAACTTTGGAATTGATTGTGTAACATGGGAGACATTGGCGCAAGACAAGTCAGCATGGCATGCCCACATCAGAGAAGGCGCTGTGCTCTATGAGCAAAGCAAAATTGAAACAGCTCAAATGAAATGCAGGATGCACAAATTTAAAGTATCCACCCTCACGTGGACTATTTGGGCTCAACCTGTGGTAGACCGTTTGGAGCTTGTATTAGTCTGATCAGCCACAACTTGACACATTGAAACTTGACTC